>JASUUH010000212.1:1272959-1909438 GCA_030449925.1 Citropsis articulata | reverse complement strand
GCACAATATTAGCAGCAATAATGGGCCGAAACCCAATCTAACAACTGATGTGTTCATCTAGGGCCTGTGTCATATGGATTCGACTCTTGAAATGGAAAAAGGATACTGAATTTTTTTACTCGTTTTCTTAAAAGCACCTTTTGATGGTTCATACCCCCAAAATTTCTCATAAAATCTCTTTTTCTATTGAAACTAATGTATTTCTTATTTTGAAAGGAAATTCAATTAAGTACTTAAATAACTTTTCTTTCATAACAAAAGTTTTTCCATCCATTCCATTTCATAATTTATATTTAAATTTTAATAAACAAATTTTAAGAATTTAGAGTTATGGAGATAGAAACTATATAATAAGAAAAAAATTTAAGAATTTAAGAATTGTATTTTTTGTAAATAAAAACTTAAAAGAAATAGTTTTCTAGGATGAAGTTTTATGCGAAGATCATTAGTTCTAATATATAGGTTTTATACTTTACAAATTAAATTAGGGGTAATTTAGGAAATAATATTAAAAATATGTTTTTATCCGCATAATTTATATAATTATTACAAACATAATTAACAAATCGGATTAGTCGTAAACTTTTTGAAGGATAGAAAGAACTCGTAATGTAAGTATCATATATTGTAAGATAAATCTCAATTTCACAAATCCAAATTAGAGCTGCACTTTAACTGTATCAATTTCTATTTGCTAACTTCACCAATTGCTTGGTTGGAATCATCCATGAACTCATGCTTCTTCTCAATCTTGGTTGGAATTTAGTACGCAGTTTTGTGCATAACCATAATATTTTTATCTAACATTATTGAGTTGTGTTAACCATCGATAATATGTCTGTTAATAATTCTCAAATTCTATTAAATACTATCAAATTGTTTTTTTTTTTTCTAGCCATATTTGCACCATTGTAGTACAAATATTTTAAGCTTCTCGGTTAGCCTTTTTTTTTTTTTTTTTTGGGAGCAATAGATGCATTGTTACAAAAATAACGCTACTAGTAAGTGACAAAACCTTTTTAGTGTACTTAAGTTTACTTATAAACCTCTTTCACATTTATCCTAGGTTATAATAAATTGAAATAGTAAAGATATATCAGAAAATACAACAATATGTGATCAGTATTAAAAATTGTATGTTTGTTATGAAGTAAAAATGTTATTTTGCGTTATTAATGTAATTTATATTTGTAATTGTGTAACATATTATGAATTTCTAATTATTTTTCTAAATATTTGATTTTGTATATTTTTGTGTGTTTATTAGGTAAAAATATTAATTTCATACAATTGGAGGCTTCAAACAAATGTACGGATGTTAAATTTGGATTTCGAAAGTCCGAGAAATTATGTCATTGTCGAGAAAAATCGAAGACTTTTGTTGTAAATTTTTACGTTTTTACCACGGTAAATGTAGTAATTGTAAAATTATAAGTTTTTATCTTGTTAGGTATGATATTTTATTAGTAGAATGTTTTGGATATGCTTGAGTGGATAAGATAGGATTATGTTTGATTAGTGGGAATATTAGTGGGACAAATGTAAGGTCAGAATTTAATTAGATTTTTTTATTTGTGTGGTGTGGATTTACCATGTATTAGTATAAATAGAGAATGGTGGTAAACACATCTCTTTGCACCTTCTCTTCTCTTGTTTCCTCCCAATTCTTCTCCTCATCTCTCTTTGTAATATATTTTTAATTAATAAAACTAGGTTTATTTCAATTTTCAATTTCCATTTTAATTATGTGTTTTTCAATCTTAATCATTTCTTTTATTTCAAAAATGTTTAGCTAAATATTCATAGTTAGGGGAAGGTGAAACTCTTAGCAAAAAAATATGGTTTAATCAAATTCGATTTTTAATTTTGTAAATTAAGTTGTTTTCTATTTAATTTTATCCATATTTTATATTTTGAAATTTTGATTTATTGTAGACAAAAATGAGAATTTGGCACAATGAATTCTTAATATATTACTATAAAATATGGTAAAATGGTATTTTGATTTAGTGTAGATAAATTAAGTTTTGGCACATTAAATTCTTAATCCATAATAAAATAAATGGAAAAATAATTTTAATCTATAAAATTAATCTTTTAGGAAATAAAACAAAAATAAAAAGATTTTGTTAAATTATATTTATTACTAAGAGTGGATCCATAACCCTAACTAATTCAACTTCATAGTTTTCCTAAAATTAAATTGTGTGTTTTTAAATTTTTATTTTTATGTTTTTTAGATAAATTTAAATAAACAAATTAATAGCTTTCTACTGGATCGACCGCTCATGAGTTATATTATATAATGAGCTCTTATACTTGAGTAAATCAAACATTTTAAGTTGTGTCGAGTTTTTGGCCGTTTTATTTTTCCTTTTATTTTTTTAATTTTTGTGTAAATTTTTGTTGGCCTCCTTTTTCTTTTTTTTAAAATTCTCTTCTATCCCCACATCTTTTATAATTCTAGTTTCACCCCCAATAATTTTCGTTTCTAGCCTAATCTTCTTATAAGTACGATCCGACCCTAAAATCCTTTAGAATATTCAATTTCACCCTACATGGCTCAATCTAAACTTCTAAAAATTATAGTGTGGCCATAATATTATAAATAATTTGCAATGAGATCTCTGGACGAAATTTCTCACACAAATTGGACTTGGACTTATTTGGACTCAATTTGGACTTAATTTGGACCAACCAAACAAACTACTAATTTTTTTGTAATTTTAGATATTTAATTTTCAGTATTTTTTTTTCGCATTTTTTCTTTTTATTGGTGGGTTTAACCACCAAAGTTGTTATTTAATTTTAAGTTATTTTATTATTTCACATTTATTTTTTTGTTTTGTTAATTTATTGGTGGGTTCAACCACCATTTTTTTTATTTCAGTTATTTTATTATTTTGCTTTTATTTTCTTTTTTGCTTTATTTTTTTATTTGGTAGGTTTAACCACCAGTTTTTTTTTTTTTGCATTTCTTTTATGCTTTTTTTTTGTTTATTTAATTGGTGGGTTTAACCACCAAAATTGTTAATTAATATTAATTTTTGTACACTTATATTATTTGCATATTTAATTTTCTTTTTATTATTTTATAATTTTTATTTAGTTTTTGTTATTAATTTGTTTGAATATCATTATTGTGACATAACCATTGCATGAGACATTGGTCTCGTACTTCAAGTGGCAGGTTAGTTCGTAGATCTCAATCTCCACCATCAATTATGGACGAGAACCAAGATGACAACTTTTTGGGCGAACCTAATCCTCAGATTGGTTAAGGAGATAATCATTCTCAACATGGACATGATCAAAATCAACCAAGAACCTTGAGGGATTACATGAATCCAACCAGAACCAGAGCACCGTTGTGTATAGTATTTCCTCCAGAAGCATCTCGATTCAACTTCAAACCAGGTATTATCCAACTTTTACCAACATTTCATGGTTTAGAATCTGAGAATCCATACTTGCATCTAAGAGATTTTGAGGAAGTTTGTAATACATACACAGACCAAAATTGTAGCATAAACATAATTAGATTAAATCTTTTTCCTTTTTCATTAAAAGATAAAGCTAAAACTTGGCTACAAAACCTTAAATCTGGATCAATAAGAACTTGGAATAACATGCAAGAACAGTTTTTGAAAAAAATTCTTTCCACCTAATAGAACTAATTCGTTTAAAAGGCAAATCACTTCTTTCACTCAAGAAAATGGAGAAACATTATACCAATGTTGGGATAGGTTTAAAGAATTGCTTAACATATGTCCACACCATGGTTTTGAAACTTGGCGATTGGTCACTTATTTCTACGAGGGCTTAACACCACAAAGTAGACAAGTTGTAGAAATGATGTGTAATGGCGAATTTAGAGATAAAAATCTTGAAGATGCACTAGATTACCTTGACCAATTAGCTGAAAATGCACAACATTGGGATACTGTTGGCACTTTTGAATTGAATAATAAACCACAACCATCTCCATCTAGTGGAGGAATCTATAACCTTAGGGAAGATCATGATTTGCAAGCAAAATTTGGATCCCTAGTTAGGAAGGTTGAAGCTTTGGAAAATAAAAAAAGTGATTAAGTAAAATCTGTTCAAGAAATTGCATGTGATGTTTGTAGTTCTAATGATCATTTCACTCAAGATTGTCCCACTCTGCCTGCACTTAAAGAATGTTTGCATGATCAAGCTAATGCCATCAACACTTTTAACAAACCAAACCCATATTCACAGACTTATAATCTTGGTTGGAGAAATCATCCAAATTTTAGTTGGAGGAATAATAATAATGCACAATCTTCACAAGCACCACCTCCACAAAATTTTCAAAATACTCAGCCTTATACACCATATTTTCCACCACCATGGAAGAATTTGGAAGATACAATGCATTCATTCATTAGGAAACAAGATGCCATTAATAATCAAAATGCACAAACATTTTCTGATTTGAAAGATACTTTTGCTAAAATTGCTTCTGCACTCACAATTCAGGGAAAAAGAAATTTTCCAGCTCAACCACAACCAAATCCTAAGATTCAAAATTCACCCTTGGACCAAGTCAAGTCAGTTAGAACTCTTCGTAGTGGTAAGGTTATTGAACGGTCTATTCTTGAACCTTGTGAAAATGAAAATTCAAAGGGTAAGGAAGAACTAGATAAACTTACACCTAGTGAAGAAATAACTAATGTTCCATCTGAACCACAATTTCCGCATGCATTAAATAAACCAAGGAAATCAAACCACTCTTCAGAAATTTATGAAATTTTTAAGCAAGTGAAAGTTAACATTCCTTTGTTAGATGCAATCAAGTAGGTACCTTCATATGCCAAATTTTTAAAGGACTTATGCATAGTTAAGAGAAAATTGAAGGTAAACAAAAGTGCTTTCATGGCTGAACAGGTAAGCACCATTTTGTCTACTAATAATAAGTTGAAATATAAAGATCCTGGTTGTCCTACTATTTCTTGTATTATTGGAGATCATAAAATTGAGCATGCTTTGTTAGACCTTGGTGCTAGTGTTAATTTGCTTCCATATTCAGTTTATCTTCAACTTAATCTTGGTGAGTTAAAATCAACTTCAACTACACTTTTGCTTGCTGATAGATCAGTTAAAGTACCAAAAGAAATAGTGGAAGATGTTTTAGTACAAGTTGATAAATTCATATATCCTGTGGATTTTATTGTCTTAGAAACTGAACCTGTTGTGAATAATTATAAACCAATTCCTGTAATTTTGGGTCGACCATTTTTAGCAACTGCTAATACTTTGATTAATTGTAGGAATGGTTTAATGAATTTATCATTTGGAAATATGACTTTGGAATTAAATGTTTTCAACATGTGTAGGCAACCTAATGAAGAAAATGAGAATGAAGATGAAATTGATGAACAAAAGGAATTGCTTGAAGCTTGTATAGAGGAGAATATTCAAAAAGGGAATTTTTCTGAACTTAGTGATTTGTTTGGTTAATTCAGTTGAATCAAATAAACAATTTAAACATGATACTTCGAATATAAATTTGTTGTTTGATTCTTGTCAGACTTTGCAAAATGATAATGAGAAATAAGAATTTGACGAGCTTGGAATCATTGAAAAGACGGAACAAGAAGAAGCACATAAACTAGAACTGAAACCTTTGCTAGAGGGATTGAAGTATGTTTATCTTGGAGAAGAGCAAACTTATCCTGTTGTGATTTCTTCGACCTTATCAAGCGACCAAAAAGGTAAGTTACTATCTGTTCTTAAAAAGCATAGAAACGCAATTGGATGGACTTTAAATGATATTAAAGGTATTAATCCTTTAGTTTGCACACATAGAATCAATTTAGAAGAAAATGTTAAAACATGTCAACAACCTCAAAGAAGATTAAACCCACACATGAAAGAAGTAGTAAAAACAGAAGTTCTTAAGTTACTTGATGCGGGAATTATCTACCCTATCTCTGATAGTAAGTGGGTAAGTCCTACACAAGTAGTGCCTAAACAATCTAGAATCACTGTAGTTAGAAATGAAAAAGATGAATTAATTCCAACACGAATTGCATCTAGTTGGCGCATGTGCATTGATTATAGGAAATTAAATGAAGCCACTAGAAAAGATCATTTTCCATTACCATTTCTTGATCAAATCTTAGAAAGAGTAGCTGGACATCTCTACTACTGCTTTTTAGATAGATATTCAGGTTATTATCAAATTCCTATAGCACTTGAAGACCAAGGAAAAACCACATTTACATGTCTCTTTGGAATATTTGCATTTAAAAGAATGTCATTTGGACTTTGTAATGCTCCTACAACATTTCAAAGATGCATGCTAAGTATTTTCAGTGATATGGTTGAACATTGTTTAGAGGTCATTATGGATGATTTGACTGTGTTTGGGAATTCTTTTGATGATTGCCTTGATAATTTGGAAAAAGTTTTAAAAAGATGTGTTGAAAAAGAACTTGTGTTAAATTGGGAAAAATGCCATTACATGGTTACTTCTGGAATTATTTTGGGTCATGTTGTATCTGTTAAAGGAATTGAAGTTGACAAAGCAAAAATTGAAGTCATATCTAAATTGCCACAACCAAAAACAGTTAGAGACGTGCGATCATTTTTAGGACATGCAGGATTTTATAGGAGGTTTATAAAAAACTTTAGAGCCATATCTAAACCACTTTGTAATCTCTTATTAAAAGATGCATCATTTGAATGGACTGATGATTGTCAAAAATCTTTTGAGAAAATAATTTGTCTTTTGACATCTGCACCTATTATGCAATCTTCAGATTGGTCTTTACCTTTTGAATTAATGTGTGATGCAAGTGACTTTGCTGTTGGTGTTATTTTAGGACAAAGAAGGGATCGTAAGTCGTTTGTAATTTATTATGCAAGTAAGACTTTAGATAGTACTCAAATGAATTATTTGACAACTAAAAAAGAATTACTTGCTGTGGTATTTGCATTAAAAAAATTTCGTTCTTACTTTCTTAGTTCTAAAACTATTGTTTTTACTAATCACGCTGCTGTGAGATATTTGATGACTAAACAGGATGCCAAACTAAGACTAATTCATTGGATTTTGTTACTCCAAGAATTTGACCTTACCATCAAAGATAAGAAGGGTGTCGAAAATGTTGTCGCTGATCATTTATCAAGACTCACATCTGAATTCTGCACTGATATAACACCATCAATGACTCATTTCCGGATGAATTTTTATTTTCTGTTACTTCAATGCCATGGTATGCTAATATTGTTAATTTCCTTGTTACAGGTAAAATGCCTTTACAATGGAATAGTCAGGAGAAGAAAAAATTTTTGGTTGAAGTAAAGAAATTTTATTGGGATGGTCCTTACTTGTTCAAATATTGCCCTGATCAAATTTTTCGACGATGCATTCCTGATAATGAGGTAAGTAGTGTTATTAATTTTTGTCATTCTAAAGCATGTGGTGGACACTTTTCTTCAAGAAAAACTACGGCTAAAATTTTGCAATGTGGATTTTATTGGCCTACCATATTCAAAGACAAATATGAATTTTGCAAAACTTGTGAAAACTGTCAAAAACTAAGATCAATTACTAAAAGAAACATGATGTCATTAAATCCCATACTTGAAATTGAAATATTTGACTGTTGGGGAATTGATTTCATGGGTCCATTTCCACCATCTTTTGGATTTGTGTACATATTAGTTGCAGTTGATTATGTCTCAAAATGGATTGAAGCAATGTCTTGTCGAAATAATTATAGTAAAACTGTCATTAAATTTTAAAAGAAAAGATTCTAGGTCGATTTGGAATCCCTCGATCCATTATTAGTGATGGAGGTAAGCATTTTTGTAATAAGTCATTTGAGTCTTTAATGAAAAAATATGGAATTACACATAAAATGGCTACCCCTTATCATCCTCAAACAAATGGCCAAGTTGAACTAGCAAATAGGGAGATAAAATAAATTCTAGAAAAAACGGTTAACCCAAACCGAAAAGATTAGTCTCTTTGACTGACTGATGCACTTTGGGCTTACCGTACTGCATTCAAAACATTTTTAGGAATGTCACCGTATCGATTAGTTTATGGTAAACCTTGTCACTTGCCTGTTGAACTTGAGCATAAATCATTTTGGGCTATTAAAGCTTTTAATTCAAATTTGGATGATGCTGGTAATGTGCAAAAACTGCAATTAAATGAACTTGAGGAATTAAGAAATGATGTATATGAAAATTCAAGAATTATTAAGGCAAAAACAAAAATTTTTCATGATAAAAGAATTTTTCAAAAAACATTTGAAATTGGTCAACAAGTGTTGCTTTATAATTCTCGTCTTCATTTGTTTCCAGGAAAGTTAAAGTTAAAATGGAGTGGTCCATTTGTTGTAAAAAATGTATATCCACATGGGGCCGTAGAAATTGAGAATCCCAAAAATAGTGTCACATTTTAAGTTAACGGACAAAGAATAAGGCCCTATCTGGAATACCAACCACATGAAGCAAGCACCGAAATAAATTTGAGTGACCCACCAAATCTTGATTAAGCTTTTATTGAGTGTTTTAACTTTTCACTGTTGCTTTACCGTTTGAATTGTCTGACTGTCTTGAATGATACGAATTGTTAAGTTTTTTTTTATTTAAGTGTGTTTAATAATTGTGTTTTCCTCATCATTGTACATCATGAGCTCCTCAATAAGGAAACTTTTGTTCACACATCTTAAAAGATTTGTGTGAATAAAATTTAACTTGAGAAGATTGATACAAAGCTGTAAATCACATCCACTTTTGGGAACGACAACCACCTGAATTAGTGGCCTTCGTTGAAGAGTAAGAAAGACAACTAAGATCAGTAGAGCGTGGTATATATGAATTTCAAATGGAGCTTGAGGTTAACTCAATGAGAGGACGAATGTAAGTTCATTTTCTTTAGTACATATTGTGTTTCGTTTTGTTGTTTGCTTTCACTTTTGATTTTATTCTGCAGATTTAATTTTAGTGTGTTTTGATTTCTTTTCCCGTATTATTGACGGATAACGGTACTCCGTGACTTCTTAAGTTGGTGTCCTCAGTTTTCCACAATAACTGAGATCTCAAAATCAAGTATGGAAGAAATAAAACATAAATTGCATAAGCGTTTTCCTTCTCTCCCTAAAAATGCACTAAAAAAAATTTACAAATCTCGTTGTGAAAGATTGCTTCTGTTAGTGATCAACATAATTCCTTCTGATATTCGTTGGTTAATTGAAGCAAAGGTCCGATTATCTGGTGAGTTTCCTGATCCATTTATTTCTTACATGCCTGGTTTTGGTAAAAGCACATTTGCTAAAAAACGGAGAGCTAAAAGACTTGGCTCAAAATGTCATAACTGTGTACGTCTTAGTTGTAAACGAGAAGTTTGTAAATCTTTAGGAATGGTTTCTGATAGTCGAGAAGATAAAATTAAATTCATTAAAGATGGCATGAGTAAAGAATCGTTGGATGATATCTTACGATCTATTGAGATGCATCGAAGCGGACATGTGCAATATGAGATAAACAGGTTATGGAGACTATTCCAACAAGAAAGTGCACAGTTTAGTCTTGGGAATCTGACTCAAAAAGACCCTGTTTGCCAGTTTATAAGAAAACTGGATGGGAAGCCTATCCTCGACCCATAGAGGGCGTTCAAGCCGTTACTGGACGTAAAACCAGAGGAAGATGTGAGCCACAATCACAACTACCAGTAAATATCCTTTTCCTTTATTGTCATTTCATCATTTGCATTATTGCATTTAATGGTGTGATTTTGTATTTAATTATTATTTATTTTCTTTTACTTTTTCTTTTCACGGATTACTTTTCCTTTTACTGTTTCCTTTTGAATAATTGAGACATGATCTTTACGCGTCATCTGACAAATACGCCAACCCATTTACAGCTGTTTCTCATTTTATCTAACACTAAGATATTTAAATATGAGCTTTTTTTTCCAACCACTCACAACTTTTTTTTGAAGATTATTCTAATGGCAGCATCTTCGAGTAAACAATTCAAAAATATTTGTGTGCTCTCTGGATTTTATTATGGAAAATACAAAGAGTTCATTCAAGCTGCTATAGATCTTGGTCATGCCATAGCTAAGAGGAAACTGCGCCTTGTATATGGAGGGGGTGACCGCGGGTTATCAAAGCTTGTCTCAGAAGCTGTTTTTATTAGAGGAAACCAGGTACTAGGTATCATTCCACAAGCCTTAAAACCTTTAGGATGCATGTCTGATGTGCCAATTGGAGAAGAGTTAGTTGCCTCAAGTATGCAAGAGTGAATAACTGAAATGTTAAATCATGCTGATGCTTTCATTTTCTTGCTAGGAGATCTTAAAACTTTAGAGGCATTGATTACATTTGCATCTTGGGCCTATTTAAACATCCATCAGAAACCCATCTGTTTACTAAATGTTAATAAGTTTTTTGATGGGTTGCTCACATTCATTAACCATGCAATTAAGAATCATTTTATTCCAATCTCTGCGAAAAATATCTTTGTTTGTGCTTCTACAGCTAATGAGTTACTTGATCTTTTACAAGCTTACAAACGAGCGGATCAAAGACCTTGGCATTGGAATGGTTCACTAATGATGGTAACCCTAGCCCACAGTAAAAGTACAAGTTGGACTTAACTCTTGATTATAACTATTTTCTTGGAGCAATGAGGTTATGTCTTACTAAACTCTACTTCTTTCCTTTAAGCCATTGAGGACAATGTCTTGTTGATTAGGGGAGGAATAGTTGACAGCTGTGGAATATAGCAAATCCTAGTAATGTTTTTGTCGAAGATGGCAGAATATGGGGTGTAGCGGCTCTAGAAACGCATCTTCAACTGCTTATTTAGGTGTGATCTTTCAGATTTATGTTTTCTTTATTTTTATTTTTGTTTTTTTTTGTCTTTTTGTATGTATATATTTAAATTATGAATAATGTTTAGATTAAGATGGGGGGAAGAAATAGTTGACGTAAATTGTAAATATGTGTGTTTTTTTTTTTTGAAAAAAAATTAACCAAAAAAAAAAAAACCAAAAACAAGCAACCTAATGACTAGGATGGCTGTGTAAAGAGTCACAACTTTTCAGACGCATCCTAATAGTCCTGTTGTATTATATTTTGATTTTAAAATTCATAGTAAGTTATTTTTGTTTTCTTTTCTTTGGATTACTCAAATTTTTGAACTCTCCATTTGGTTATTAAATTATTTTGTCATTTACTCATTTAACAAGTATTATTAAATAATTCTTCACACACACACACACTATGACACATGCTAGTGGGTTGTAAGTTAAAATTTTTGCAGTATTTAGTTCTTTTGATTTATTAGGGATAATATCTAAGGTTGTAGAATGTAAATACGAAAAAAAAAATAAAAGAAAAAAAGAAAAAAAAAATTGAATGAGTTTAATTTTGTTTTATCTAGAACCTGAGTAATTAAGTTCGTAGGGGTGTTTCAACGCCTAATGCCCTAAGGTCAACTGGTCTGGGAGTCACTGGCCTAAAGCTCGCTACATGGGTTATAGATATATTGTTTGCATATTTATTAAAAACCCGAGTAATTAAGTCCGTAGGGGTGTTTCAACACCTAGTGCCCTATGATCAACTGGTTTGGGAGTCACTGGCCTAAAGCTCGCTACACGGGGTGAAAAAAAAAAGTGAATAATCTACTGCGTGAAGATAGAATTTCTAATGAGTTTCGGAACGAAAATGTTGTTATCTTTTAATGAAGCCCCATAAGTATTGTGTTAATTACTTGAGCACGAAAATGTTTATGATATTCTAGATAATGAGTGAATGACAAAGATTTAGAAAAATTTGGGAGAGTTGATTTATTTGGTAATTTAGAGGATAGATGAACAACTATTAACTTGCATGTGAATTTTGTAAATTATAATTTAATATAACGCTTTAATTGCTAGGGGCTAGCAATAAGCAAGTTGGGGGGTGTGATTAGTATTAAAAATTGTATGTTTGTTATCAAGTAAAAATGTTATTTTGTGTTATTAATGTAATTTATATTTGTAATTGTGTAACATATTATGAATTTCTAATTATTTTTTTAAATATTTAATTTTGTGTATTTTTGTGTGTTTATTACGTAAAAATATTAATTTCATGCAAATGGAGGCTTTAAACAAATGTA
Source organism: Citropsis articulata (assembly GCA_030449925.1). Lineage (NCBI taxonomy): Eukaryota > Viridiplantae > Streptophyta > Magnoliopsida > Sapindales > Rutaceae > Citropsis > Citropsis articulata. Next base: position 1,897,282 of record JASUUH010000212.1, on the reverse strand, counting down.
CGGATGTCAAATTTAGATTTCGGAAGTCCGAGAAATTATGTCATTGTCGAGGAGAATCCAAGACTTTTGTTGTAAATTTTTACGTTTTTACCACGGTAAATGTAATAATTGTAAAATTATAAGTTTTTATCTTATTAGGTATGATATTTTATTAGTCGAATGTTTTGGATATGCTTGAGTGGATAAGATAGGATTATGTTTGATTAGTGGGATTATTAGTGGGATAAATGTAAGTTTAAGATTTAATTAGATTTTTTTATTTGTGTGGTGTGGATTTACCATGTATTAGTATAAATAGAGAATGGTGGTAAACACATCTCTTTGCACCTTCTCTTCTCTTCTTTCCTCCCAAGTCTTCTCCTCATCTCTCTTTGTAATATATTTTTAATTAATAAAATTAGGTTTTTTTCAATTTTCAATTTCCATTTTAATTATGTGTTTTTCAATTTTAATCAGTTCTTTTATTTCAGAAATGTTTAGCTAAATATTCATAGTTATGAGAAGGTGAAACTCTTTGTAAAAAAATATGGTTTAATCAAATTCAATTTTTAATTTTATAAATTAAGTTGTTTTCTATTTAATTTTATCCATATTTTATATTTTGAAAATTTGATTTATTGTAGACAAAAATGGGAATTTGGTACAATGAATTCTTAATATCTTAGTATAAAATATGGTAAAATGGTATTTTGATTTAGTGTAGACAAATTAAGTTTTGGCACATTAAATTCTTAATCCATAATAAAATAAATGGAAAAATAATTTTAATCTATAAAATTAATCTTTTAGGAAATAAAATAAAAATAAAAAGATTTTGTTAAATTATATTTATTACTAAGAGTGAATCCATAACCCTAACTAATTCAACTTCATAGTTTTCCTCAAATTAAATTGTGTGTTTTTAAATTTTTATTTTTATGTTTTTCAGATAAATTTAAATAAACAAATTAAACCTTTTCTCTGTGGATCGACCTCGGACTCACCGAGTTATATTATAACTAGGCACTCTTATACTTGGGAGTAAATCAAACATTTTAAGTTGTGTCAATATGTAATAAGACAAAACTTAAACCCGAGGCTTGTAAAAATAAAGTGTCCTTAAAGCAGATTCGCCGCCTTTACTACGATGCATAGATTATATTAGCATCTGTCTCCCACGATATAACTTCGAATAGAACTCACAGTACGAAACCTTATTATTATTGTAGCAAACTTCAAACAAATGTTTGAACTCTATTACACTACAACCTAAAGTTAAAGCATATTTGCTTGAGAGATAAGATTATAAAATCACTTGGATTTGGTGTGTTTTAAAGAATAAATTAGAAGTTAACTTATGGAATTTATAACTTAAAGAATAAATTAGAAGTTAACATATGGTCAAAAAATTTTAAGGGTCGGGCCCTATATTAAAAATAAGAAGATAAGTTTCTCACTATATAACCGCATGGGCTCTTTCAACCCAAACGCTCCACAGGAGAGATACCGAAACTAGAAGCTTTGTTGTGAAATTCAGATTTTTTTTTTATTCCGATTCTATCTTCCCATTCGAATAATTTGGGTTTGGGTTCTTCCGTAAGGTTCGTCCATGGAGGGTGAGTCCTAGCTTAACTCCTCGATTCAAGAGGAGCTCGGAAGTAGGAGCAGCAAAAGGCATAAGGGGAGTCGGAATGGAATGAATATCCAATCCTTGATCTCTTTCTCCCCGCGGCCAATTGCACGTGCCGTAGGGCCCTCTCCCGTCACGTCTCCGATCTACGATCGCCTTGCCAACTTGTACTACCTTGTGAAAATAGATGGCGAGTGCCTGATCGAATTGATCGGGTCATGTGGGAACAAGGTTCAAGTCTACCGGTCTGTTAGGATGCCTCAGCTGTCCGCTTATCTCCAACTCGTGAACTTAGCCGATACAAAGCTATATGAATATAATTTGATGAATTTTGTTTTTCGCTCTACATTGACCCCTTCCCTTTTCTTGTTGTTTACCTCGATGATATCGTGGTATACAGCTAGACCCGAGAAAAAGCGCTAAGAGATAGAAGATAGTTGAATTGGAAAGTTAGCAAAGTCTTGGTTGTCTGGTTGATTCCCGGAGATTCTGAAAGCAAGGATGCCCTCTTTAATTAGAAGTTAACATATGGTCCAAAAAACTTAAGCACTAACTCTTGAAATTGTTTTGAATTTAATTTGAAATGTAACCATCGCATTCATTTACAACTTTCAATCAGCAGTAACAGTCAATAGTCTTTCTAGAAAGAGACCTTAGAATGAAAGGATAACGGGGTCCGAGTGGCTCAATCCTATCACCCCTAGCTAAATGAGTGGGTGTTTTTTTTGGTTTCGTAGAAAGTAGTAGAAGGTGCTCTTTAAAGTTTCTTGTTGATTAGTTTAAGCTAGGCAGAGAATGTAAGAAGGCAAGGAAACATTAAAGAGGTTGGTGAGAGAATTTACTCCTGGGGGAACCACAATGGAAATAGAGAAACTCATAAAGAAGTGTAGTGCTATTTATTTAAAAAGGGAAGAAGAAGACAAAGTGTTTTCTGTCAGTAAAATGAAGACAAAAGGTGAAGAAATTACTGCAGGATGTTTAGTTGGAAAAATCCTAACCATAAGGGGAATGAATATTGAAGGACTTAGATCAGTGATTCACCAAGTGTGGACAACAGTATGAGGGGTGAGAATCGAGAGTTTGGGAGAAAATGTATTCATGTCCGAATTTGCCTTAGAAGCTAATAAAAGAAGGGTGCTAGCCGGCGGGCCCTGGCATTTTAATAAAGCTTTGATAGTCCTTATAGAGCCAGTTGGAATAAGAAATGTTATAAAGCAAGTATTCACCCACGTTTCTTTTTGGGTTCAGTTTCTAAATATACCAATTATGGCCATGAATACAGATGCAATTTCAAGATTGGGAGCCATCATTGGCAGTGTAGAGGAAGTAGAGACAAACGAAGATGGGGAATGAATGGGGAGACTGCTAGAGTTTGAATTAGAGTGGATGTTACAAAGCCGTTAAAGAAGATTATCTTTCTAGAATCAGAGGGGGCAGAAAAAGTTCCAATACCAGTTACGTATGTGAGATTACTAGATTTTTGCTTTTGTTGTCGAATCATTGGCCATCAGTTCAGAGAATGTGTCAAATACAGAAATCAGAATCAAGAAAATTTTGCTTTTGGTCCATGTATGAAGGCGGTTACAGTGTTTGAACGTCTCAACTAGAACAAGCCCAAAGATAGGTAGAACAGAAGCAACACTATAAGGATGAAGGAGACTAGGCAACAAGAAGACCAGGAAAACCAAAACCAAAGCCAGGGGCAACCCAACTCAACTTCAAAAGCTGGGTCAGAAACAATCCAGATTGAAGCAGGTGGATCTACAGTTCCAGTGAACAAAAGCCACGTGGCGGTGAGGCTAGATAAAAAATTAACATTAAAAGGGGAAAAATTGATGCAGCAGCCATTTGGGTGTAAAGATGAAATCACAACAGCTCATAGGAAAGAGATGTTGGGAAATATGGACAAAAAAAGCAAGAGGAAAATGGCGGGAATTTGGAAATAAAGAGGACATCCAAAAGATAGAACTAGCGGGCTTAGTAAACAAAGCCGAAACAACTTCAAAAAAGGAAAGAATAGAAGATGAAACATGAACAAATATGGAGAGGCCCAAAACAAGAAGATGGAAGCACTTGGCAAGGGATAATTTTACTAAAAATGAAAGTAAAATGGGTCAAAGTGCCAAGAAAAGGCCCATGCAAGAAGCGGAAAAGTTATGCCCAAAAGCCAAAAAATAAAAAATAGGCAGCCAAATGAGACTGGTAGCAACGCAGAGTGAAAATTGCTCCCCAATAGAAACACAAGACATGGAAGAAATGAAGGTGAGAGACAATTATCAATGAATTAACGGCGGAGGTTGGTAGCCAGCCCCGCTGACAGCAATAAAAATCCCTAGTTGGAATGTCCAGGGTTTGGGGAATACCCGGACCTAACCCAAATATATCCTCCAAACACATAGGCCACAAATTATCTTCTTACACAAGACCAAAATGCGGCCTATACAAATGAATGCAATCCAAGAATGTGGTTTTACTGACTTAGGATACAAATGAAGAATTTTTACATGGTCAAACTGAAGATATGGGCCAAATTTTATAGAAAAGAGATTTGATAGATTTTTGTGCAACTCTGAGTGGGGTAACCGATTCCATGATTTGGCAGCTATTAATTTAGAGTGTTGGAGCTCTGATCATAGCCCTGTGATAATGGAAGTTAAGGAGAGAAATGTTGATGTAAACTGTAAAAGAAAGAGTGTGCGGAGAATTCACTATGAGGATATGTGTACGATGCTTGTAAGAAAATAGTTGAGCATGAGTAGAATGAGCAAAGGGTGTAGACTGATGTTAACCCAATACAATTGTTTAAAAAATCAACCAAGACGACAATGGCTTAGCTGAAAATTTGGAGTAGGGAAGAATTTGGTGAGAGAACAAAACAGCCAAAGTCATTAGCAAATGAGTTGCAAAGGGCTAGACAGGGTAATATGTCCTATGTAATTGGAGCTGAGATAAAAAAGATCGATAAGGAATATAACACCCCAAATCTAACACGTGCAAAGCACGTGAGAAAGGGAAGTTACTCATGAATCGAAATCTCTACTCATAAATACCACACTGATATACCTCAAATTCTTATAAGAATAATCCACCAGTTTATACATCTAACGCTAAATAATCTCTCTAGAAACATAAAAACAACAAAGTCTCAAAACCCAAATTACAACAAGTTCATGATCGAAATAAACTAAAAAGAAACATGAGTCTATTCTTCTTCTTATTCGAATGGCGAACAGAAACGAAAATCCCTAATACCAGGGCTAGGCATACCTCTCAAAGGAACTTAATCTGCAAAAAAGTAATGACGAGGGGTGAGCAGTCAACTCGGTAAGTAAGACCATTCCTACCACACTAGGCCTATCGATACCCAAAAAATATTGCAAGTTTTCTTTCAGCAAAACATATTTCATAAATCTATAAATTTCATAAAAACTATATATTATGATGAAATAACGTATTTCAATTAGATAATGTAAATCCATAGGAATTCAGAATATAAAAAACGGAGTTACTTATTAAGGCAAATCATATTCACATGTACAGAAAATGAAAAGTTAGCTCATGTCACATAGTGTCACCTATAGTCCTGGTGACCCGGCCCAGACAGAATCAGAATTAGAATATCGTGTGCACATTCAGAACATAAACCTAGTACTGGTCCAGACAGATATATTGTATATTACGATCAGAATCAGAATTAGAATCAGAATAACTATGGACAATGAGCCAAAACATTAAAAATCTCATAATCATCAATAACTGAAATCACACATGAGTACCAAACATTCGTATCAGATTTAGAAAAGTCCATAAAAATAATTTAAGCTTACAAACTATTTTACAGATAAAATCATAAAAGGTAGTCATGTCATCAAAATAATTTATATATTGAAAAGCATTTATAAAATATTTTGTTAAAAGAATTCAGATTTGAAAACATTTTCATAAACTGAATTTGGTATGAAAATCCATTAATTTTCTAAATAGTATAAAGACACTTGTACTTATAATATTATCAAAACACTTATACATATCCAGTATACTAGGAATGAAGTTACTTACCTCGATAAGAGAATCTTGAACTACACACTTCTAAGTGCTTAAGAGTCTTCAACACCTTAACAAATACAAAACATAACTATTACTAACTCACTCTAAGAATCTGCCTTTCTAATTCATTCCCGTACAGGTCTGATCTTAGAATTTTAACTCTTAATCTAAAACTCGAAATGACATAATATTTTACAAAGCTATTCTGGACATCCATGGGTAATAACCTCGATCCCACATCTCCTCAAGTCCTCTACCAAATGAGTTTGTATGGTGATAAGATGAGCCATGCACTCAGATGATTTCCTACTCAAGGCATCTGCTACCACGTTCGCCTTACCTGGATGGTAATTAATAGAGCAGTCAAAATCCTTCACCAACTCTAACCATCTTCTCTGCCTCAAATTCAATTCCTTTTGAGTAAACAAGTACTTCAAACTCTTATGATCAGTAAAGATCTCAAAAGTCTCCCCATACAAGTAGTGTATCCAAATCTTTAGGGCAAACACTATAGCAGCCAGCTCCAAATCGTGAGTTGGATAATTTCGTTCGTGACTCTTTAACTGCCTAGAGGCATTCCTAGCGCCTCCCCTATGTGACATCTCTTGACTATAATATGAAGAATAAAAATGAATTAATAACTAAAACGGTAAATAATTCATAGTTAAGGGTCGTGCTGTCGCGCGAAGTACTAACTAAGTAGTATAACTAAAAAAAAAATTATTGATCAACAACAAAAGCAAACAAATATTTCATTCCACGATAATACCAAAAATTCTATATCAAAAGTCATTACAAAAATCATAAGCAACCAGAAAGAAAATAAATAAAAGAAATGACCAATATAGAATCACTAATTATAATCGATTACTCATCGCCTTAGAGATCATTTCTCTTTATTAAACTCAACAAAGTCTATAAAGTCTCATGCTTTCTTTCTACAGCCCCAAGGTTCATAGGCTCACTCAGCCGGGTGGGGAAAGGATCTAATGTCATGACCCAACCTAGACCTGACAAGATATTGTCCGCTTTGGGCCTTAATAAGGCCCGGAAGGTTTTGTTTTTGGGGCGCCCATACACCCCAAAACACGTCTTGCCAATTAAGGTGTGGATCACCCCTTATAAACCCAGCATCTCTCCCGTGCTTTGCCGATGTGGGATTTGCCTAAGGTGTTACATATACCCCCAAGGCCTGCACGGTTTTATTTTTGGGGCGTCCATACACCCCAAAACGTGTCTTGCCAATTAAGGTATGGATCACCCCTTATAAACCCATCATCTCTGCCGTGCTTTGCCGATATAGGATTCGCCTAGGGTGTTACAAGGAAATTGATAAAAGTTTTGCTGACAAAGAGATATACTGAAAGCAGAGATCGAGAGCGGATTGGCTGAAGGAGAGAGATAAGAACACCAAGTTTTTCCACTCAAAAGCTTCATCAAGAAGAAGAAAAAACAAAATTAGAGGATTTGAAACTGAACGAGGCAGCTGGACCGAACATGAAAGAGCAATACAGAAGGAATTCTGTGATTTTTTCATCAAGCTTTTCAAGTCATCGAATCTCTTGTATGCTCAAATTGAGGCTGCCCTAACTGGTCTGGCTCCTAAGATTACTGAAGAGATAAATGAAGAGCTTCAACAACCTTACACTGAAGAAGAGAGAAATAACAAAATTATCACATATGTGTCCTACAAATGCCCCTCGCCCTGATGGACTGCCGACCGTCTTTTTTCAAAAGCACTGGAAGCTGGTTCGTGATGGAGTGATCAGCACATGCCTCCATATTCTCAACGAGTAAGGTAATATTGCTCCACTAAATCACACATATCTTGCTCTTATTCCTAAGCTGAAGAAACCAAAGAAAGTGGCTGAGTATAGACCAATAAGTCTATGTAATGTAATTTATAGAATTGCGGCAAAAACCATTGCAAATAGACTTAAGGAAATACTTCACAAAATCATATCCCCCTCCCAAAGTGCTTTTATCACCAATAAGCTTATAATAGACAATGTGATCATTGGGTATGAGTGCCTTCACAAAATTAAGCATAGCAAGGGAAAGAAAAATGGATTTGTGCCCCTAAAATTATAGATAAGTAAAGCTTATGATCGAGTAAAGTGGTCCTTTGTAAAAGCTACAATGCTCATATTAGGCTTTTCTTTATGCTAGGTTGATTTAATCATGAGATGTATTACCACCACTTCTTTCTCTGTTCTTATTAATAGGGTTGCTATAGGGTGGATAAAACCTCAGCGAGGACTTAGACAAGGGTGCCCATTGTCTCTTTATCTCTCTATTTTGTGCGCTGATGTGTTTTTTAGATTATTGATGTAGGCTGAATATCAAAACCTCATTCATGGATTGAGGTTTGGAAACAATATCACAGTATCCCGCCTATTGTTCGCAGGCGACAACTTGATATTCACAAAGGCAACAATTGCTGACAGCAAACATCTAAAAGCCATCTTCGATCGCTATACTATTGCTTCTGGCAAGCTATTCAACCTAGACAAATCTTCAATATTTTTCAATGGTATTACGAGACTAACCAGGTGGCTACGATTAAAGAAATTTTTCACTTGAATGTTATGTCCAGACACGAGGAGTACCTTGGGCTACCATCCATGATTGGAAGAAACAAAAGGAACTTCTTCAATGATATAAAGCTCAGAGGGATATGTAAAGTTTCAAGTTGGCAGCACAAGCATTTCTCCAAAGGTGGCAAGAAGGTCCTCATCAAAGCCATAGCCCAAGTGGTTCCAACTTATGCCGTGAGCATGTTCAAAATTCCTCAGGGACTATGTGATAATATCTAGAAAGTTATAGCCAAATTTTGGTGGGGATCCAAGAATGATCGGAAAGGCTTTCATTAGGCAAGGTGGGAGAGGCTCAGCAAAGTAAAGTGCAGTGGAGGAATGGGTTTCACAGAATTCTCATGCTTTAATCATGCATTGATAGCCAAGCAAGGGTGAAGGATTCTACAGTTTCCAGATTCTTTAATGGCTCGAGTTTTGCAAGCAAGATATTTTAGGCAATCTAATTTCTTGCAAGCAAAACTGGGGTCCAATCCCTTTTATATCTGGAAGAGTATTCTGTAGGGGAGACTTGTAATCCAAAAGGGTTATAGATGAGGAATCAAATCAGGAAATAATGTGCAAATTTATAATAGTAATTAGATCCCAAGACCAGCAACGTTCAAACCAATTTCTATCCTCACCCTTCCCTGTGATACTGTGGTTTCCAAATTGATTAGCAATAATCAAAGCTGGAATTTGACTAAAGTGTACCAACACTTTCGAAAGGAAGATGCAGATAAAATAGTCAGCATTCCTCTTTCCCGAAGACCAAAAATTGATCAAATCTTCTAGCATTATTATAAGAAAGGCAATTATTCAGTCAAAAGTAGATATCTGATTGCTGAGAAGATAAAGTTTCAAGAACCTCCCAGCTGCTCTGTAAATAAACCTGGTACTTGGAAAAATATTTGGGCTAGTACTCAACCTGAAAAATTAAAATTTTTATGTGAAGAGCTATCCAAAACTTGTTACCATTAGCTGAAAATCTATAGAGGAGAAAAGTGATTCCAGAACCTTTGTGCCAACTCCATAAAAAGAAGATAGAAAGCATTTCTCATGCTTTGGTGGACTGTAAATCAGCTCGAAAGATATAGAGAATGGTTCCTTTTGCAGATAAAGTTTACTCTCTTGCAGAATAAAGCATGGTAGATGTGCTACAACAGATGACAGAATTGTTGAATCACTCAAAATTCGAGCAGCTAGTGGCTATTTTTTGGACAATCTGGCATGTAAGAAACAATTTTCTTTTTTAAGGGAAGAAAGTAGATCCCCTGATCTCTATAGCAAAAGCTAGGGTGGTTCGAGAATCCTATAAAAGAATCAAAACTCCAAGTGAATCACACCTATATAGAAGCGTAATTCAGAACAAGCAGCAGGAGTGGATACCTCCTCCACAAGGATGGCTTAATATCAATATGGACTCAGCCACAAATCTTGAAAAGAAATCAGCAGGTTTAGGAGTTGTTGTTAGAGACTTAACCGAGAAGTTTAGAATAGATGTGGTAAAGACATCAAAGTTCCATAGAGATGTAACCTTTGCAGAGGCTGAGGTGTAGAATGGGGGCTACAGATAGTGAAAACTATGGGGGTGTCTTCAGTTATAGTGGAAACTGACTCTCAAATTGTTTCAAACATACTCAATAGCAAGATATACAGTAGAACTGAGGTTTTCTGAGTGATATCAGAGGCCTAAGATCTAGCTAAGATTTTGGGAAAATTAGAATGCCGTATATCCCAGGGCACTGTAATGGCCATGCCCACGTTTTAGCTAAATTAGCCTTTGAATATGACGAATCTGTAATTTGGAGGGAAACATTCCCAGAGAACATTATGTATCTTCTTCAATCTCTAAATAAATGAAGGTTTTAATTCCTTATAAAAAAAATAGATGTAATAGTCTTTCAAATTGAAATTTTTCTTAAAAAACGAACCATAATTTTTCCTTAAAAAACAAAACATTCATTCTTTAACAATTCTTTAGTGTTTTACAGTAATGATCAATATCAATATTGATATTATGGGTAGGCAGTTAATGGCTTGGCTTAGCTCTAACTCAGAATAGAACCGAATACAAACTAGTTAATTCCAAATAATAGTAATCGAAGCTGAACTGAAATTAGAACCGAATCGAACCAAATCAAAATATTTTGGTTCGGTTGGGTCCTAAATTTTAGTTCAGTTTAGATTTGGTTCTGCATTTTTAGTTCAGTTTAGCAAATCATTCTAAACGAGAAGAAGACAGAGAATAATAATAATAATAGTATAACATGAATTAAGGTTTAAAAAGAAAAAAGAAAAAGGAGGAAAAGAAATGATTTAAACTATTTCCTAGAAAGAAAAAATATTTATAAATTCCCAAATTTGAGATGTATCCAAATCTCAAATCAATTTCCACCCACCAGTATATCCAATTACATTCATGCATGATGCAGACTCATACTTACATGGATATGACTCGTCCATGAATATATTAAAATGCCCTTTGGGTACTAAAAATAGAATAAAATCTTCATTTTAGACCTGAATCGGGAGTGCATCCATGTAGAGATGGTAATGGGTGTAGTAGGAATGGAGTAGCCTACCCCATTCCCCATCCCCCATCACATTTAAAATTTCGCCTCTATTCACCACCCAATCCCCTGGTAAATTTAGTGAGGTGGGGATGGTCCCAACATGATAAATGATTACCCCATCCCTACCCCATTCCCCATTTACTTTTTCTATAATAGGTGTGGATAACTGATTTCAATAAATTAAAAATTAGAAACTTAAATAAAACCATTACCATATTATAAAGTATTTAAATTATTTAAAAAAATCTCTAAAAGGTTAAAACAATATCTTCAAATAATTTCAAAATTAAAAAATATTTGAAGAGAGCAACACCTTGAGAGAGAAAAAAAACATAATAATATTTTAAGATTGAGTGAGAATTATATTGTAGAGTTTTATTTTAGTTATAACCTATTTGTATTCAATAAAAATAAAAAGAAAAATTATTAACCAATATTGTAATTAATAAAATAAGAATTATTGAACAAAAATTAACAAAATATTCATACATAATGGAGATTAAGGTGGGTTGGGGTTGGGTGGAGTGTACAAAACCAAATCCTACTTTGTTAAAAATTTAGAGATTATTTTTCTCTTATTGCCTACTTTATTCCCCAACAATTGTTTAAAATTCACCACATTTGGGGGTGGAGCCTTATAGGGCTCCAACCGGTGGAGGATATTATCATCCCTACATCCATGTTAAATCTGAGGACAATAAATGATGGGCCATCTATCCTTAATCATGCCCAGATACCTGTTTTGGCCAATGAGTATTTATATCCAATCTCCATCTAATCAACTCAACTCTCAAGAGCTTGCTGGTTTTAAATTCTTGAAAAGTAAGCTCTGGACTCTAATGAATCATTCTCCTCACACTCTTTAGCTAATCCACTATCTCTAACCACTGCGACAGCTCTATCACCTCCTTCGAGCACGCATTACTCCACACTTCACAGCTTAAATACAGTTCCCATGACATCAACAATCTATTCTTAACATTGCCACCATCAGGTTTCAAAGACGACATTGTTGCTGTAATTGTTGATAAGTCCAACGAGTTTATGTTAAAGAAAGTGTAGTCGTTGTTCGCTAGCGTTAATGATTCAAGTTGCAAGAGAATAAAAATAATTAAATTGAAGCTTAAGATTTTAAACGAAAGAGAAATTTTTTGAAACTTCATGTTTGCAGAGAAAGTGATGAAAGTGAAAATAAAAAGGAGGACACACGAAGTCTCAACTTACTGTCTTCGGTAGCCGTTGCACTAGCAAAACTTAAACAAGGCTACAACAGCAACACCTAAGACCAGAGGGTGAGACGGTGACTGGAGACAGAGAGAGTGAGAGCAATCATGAGAGAGAGGAAGGCTGCTAGTGACCCAGCAAAATGTGCGTGCTGCTGAAAGAAATGAGTCGCTTAGAGTTAGGGATTCATGACTTTAATTAGGGTTAGCAATAAGCCCGATCCAAGCCCACATTATTGAAAACAACCAAAGATCAAATATTGGTGGAAAATAAGAAAACCAAACATTTTTAATATCAAATTCATTTTTTGAAGTTCAATGGATCAAATCTGCAACGGATAGGTAGGTCCCAACCTTTGAATATTCCCTTTTGAAAATATTTTTATTTTACTAGCTAAAATAAACGCAATATCTTTGAACTGTTCTGTCATTTTATATAAACGATGATATATTTCATATAGAAATCTTTCCTAACACATTTGAGTTCTCATTGTGATGTTCGTTTTAACTTAAACATCTACCTAGTTCTATAAAAGCTTCTATGAATTGAGCCCTATACAATTCCCCTCGAAGTAGCCCACTTATCTCTCACAAGTAATTTCTTAATCAAAAGTGCCTCATCTTCTTTTGCTGGGATTCCCAATGCATAAGAAATCATTACAAGTATAGCTTACCCCTTTTCTCTTACAGGCATTACTATTTTCATCATAAGAATTGACATAAAGTAACCCTACAATTACCCAAAAAGGTATTTTGTAAATAGTTTTGTTGGATTTTTAATCTAATATTGTTAGATCCTTAATCCAATGTTGGACTTCTATATGAATAATTATGTATTGCATTTAACGTTAAACCCAATTAAAAGTGATCTATTAAGGCTTTCAGTAATATAGGCTTTAATATATCTAATAAAGGGTGGTATGGGCTTTAATGTGTAGAGATTTAAGGATAATTTTTATTTCTATAATAGGTTGAAATAGGAATGCTTAAAAACAATAGGAAAAGTTCTGCATATAAGTGATTATGGCCACCAGGTCACACGTATTTTTCTATTCCTTTTGACATCTTATCATCAGAAAAAAAGCATAGAGAAAATTAAAGGATTCTCTTGGAGAACATGTTGATCTAAAGGGCAACCACATGACTCCTTAGAGCAATTAAGTACTCTGAATTCATGTATGCTTCGTCATATTTTATTATTGATTCTTAGTAATACAACATGAGTGTTCTTGGATTATAGGCGATGCTTTTTACCAAAGGATATCTTGTTCTAACAAGTTTGTTCTTTTGAACCTAGTTCTTTAGATGTCCAATTAGTTAGGTTCGGTTGTCCTCTATAAAATAAACCTTTTATTCTATGGGCTTTAGACCCATTCCCTTCGATGATTTTTTTATTAATCATCTATCTAAACCTTTGGAGCATTTGCAAAGTGTGTTAACTATTTTAAGAAAGGAAACATTGTACACTACTTTAAAAAAGTATACTTTTTATACAAATCATATTGTTTTTGCTAAAGAAATTGAGATTGATAAAGAGAAGGTAAAATCTACTAGGGAAGTGTAAGTAAGGTGAGAAGATTTGTAGTATACTTTAGCACATTTGCTACACTATTAATTGAAATTGTTAAGAAACATGTGGGATTTAAGTGGGGTAGTGTTGGATGGTTTTTGTTTATTTCTATGTGTCAATGTGCAAGTGTACATAATAAGTAATATACTAATGAGTATTCAGATCGTCTTTACAGGAATTAATGTTATAGGATTTGCTATAGTAATCTTAATAGTGCAATTTTTAGGCTTAAATAAAATAAGCAATAAAGTTAAAGCTAATGAACTAATGAATTAAAAAATGCAATAAGAAAAATTCTCAAGTCAAACACAAAGACAAACTAAATGGGAAGGGAATAGTTGAGTGATTAAAGTCACTTAATGGTATTGATTGTTTTTCCAATTAAGATTATATTGCTATAGTATCTATTACAGCACTGGGCAGAATCCCTTATGCATCTTCAGCTGCCGCTTGTTGGATATTTTATATCTAAATGCAACATAACAGTGACTAGTTGTTACGCTAACATTAGATATAGCATTATGCATTCTAGGTTCTAATCACCCTACAAGGTGAATCCTTATATCTAGTTCTTCACTAATTTTAGATCAAGCATGACCTTATTCAAATCGAGATTAACTCAACTTAGGAAACCCAATTCAAAACAAGTATTGTCTTAATTTATTCCATACAGTCAGTCATTTTTTAGGCTTCTTCTTAGGTAGCATCCACTAAATGGATGGTCAGTTGAAATAGAAAATTGGAATAAGTACAATCAAAATAAAGCGTTACAGTAGATTCAGAGCAACACACATACATCAGCCAAATAGCGTTTAGGCTTATTTATCACTCAACTACAACAAAGTTTAGTTCATGACTTGCGATCAAATAGTAACAATAATCATTCCAGCCATCAAATACATTTCCATAAAGAAATAAAAGCAAGAAAAAAAGATGAGGAATTAAATTCTGCTTAGTCTTTGCGATCTCTCCTTCCTTTTTTCCTTGAATCCTCTATTGCAGCCCTTAAATCTCTCTATTCTCTATTTTCTTTTTTTTTTCTCTGTTATTTTTTCTTGAGTGACGGCTCTCTCTTTTTTCTTTCATGTGTGCTCCTTTTATATTTTGGAATTAAGGCAACCAAAATCGCGTAGCCGCTGTTGAGTGTCAGAAAGTGTATATTTATAAAATAGAAAATCGTCATTTTACACTTCAAGTCTCACTAACATTGCTACTTTTATTTATTTAAGTATTTTGTTATTTAATTATGTGTGTTTCATTATAATTAGGTATTTTATCTATTTTAGAGTCATCATGATCGTTTCACAATGAACGAGTGATCAGACAGTAAAACAGACGTCACATTTGAACCCAGGACGGTCGAAAACCTTAGAAGGAGCATAAAAGGAAAAATGTCATTGTTCACATATACGATCGCTCACACGCATTTGCATCGCTCACGACATCGCTCATATACGCCCGATGACATGGCGTTGACCGATGACGTGGCATTGACTGATAATGTGGCATCAACTTGTGACGTTGCAGCATTTGATTGGACAAATTATGTGGCATTGACTGCTTATGTGGCGTTGACCGATGACGTGGTATTGACTGATGATGTGTCACGATCTTATTGGGCTAAATTTCTTATGCATCGTGGATCACGATGTGGCAAAGATTTCAGTGGAGTAAAAATCGTGTGTACGGTACATGCACATACATGAGATTATTTACTATTCAAACCACGTTACTGTGCAAACCGTATTACCGTGCAAATCATGGTCAAACCGTGCATCGTTTCAAACGTTGATCGCTGATCGATGACGGGCGCAATCGAGGCTCGAACTGTTTTTAATCCGATGTTCATGATTAACTCAATGTATCTATAAAAGGGGCTCCCCCAATCGATACCTCAATTCATTTCTAAGCTTAGATTTCTGTAATTCCTTCTCCTTCTTGTATTTTCTACGTATTTTAATAAATTCCCATTTTACCCCTAGTTAAAAAATGAGTAGCTAATTTTCTTTCAAGCTTGGGTTGAAGGTGAAGTCTCAACATGTTCCATGGGCTTAATTTGGTAAATTTATTTTCTCTTTCGCTCTAATATTTGTGGTTGTTTTGACTTTTCGTCGACAAATAATAATCTTGTTCAGATACCGCTTAAACCCAAGACCCCTAGTACAAGGTTATTATTTTTTGGCACGATAATCCCTTAGCACCATATTTATTTGAGCGTGGTTCATGAGGTGTGGAATTCCCCCTCATGATTTAATTGGCATTAATAAGAAATATTTAGCCCATGGAGCATGTTGATGCAGATCCAGATACCCAAGTGCTTTAAGTATAATAGTTTCCATTTCAATTTACTCTCGCCATTTCAATTCAAATTTTAGGATAATCTAAATTTCTTCCACCACAAATCCAACCATCCATTTAAGACAATTAATTCTGCACATAATTAAAATCAACCTCCTCGTGGGATCGACACTCGTCACCATTAATCTATTCTACAATAGATTCGTGCGCTTACGAGTTCAATAAAATTTGCACAATAAGTTTTTAGCGCCGTTGCCGGGGAGGTAAGTATTTTAATTCATAGAATTAATTTTTTTTAATATATATTTATTTTTAGTTTTTTTCTTGTAATTTTGTTTTTCTCAATTTAAAAAAAAAAAGTGAATCTGTATTCCAAGGTTAGAATTTTATTTCTTTTTCTCTTCTTTAAATTGGTGTAATTTAATTTTATAGCTAATTGTCTTTGTAATTTTTTATTTATTTATTTATCTTGTTATCTTCCTTTGTAATTTATTTTAATTGTAGTTAATATTTATTTCACGTAATTTCTTTTTCTTATGGCAATTGAGTGTGTTTTCATAGTAAAGTTGTAACAACGTGACAAGGTTAGTATCATCTTCTTTATTTTTATTAGTTTTGTTTGCATTTTTTTTGTTGTTTTCATTTCTTTTGTTCTTTGCATGCATGGTCGAAGGTCATGATTACCTAATCTTGAGCCTTTAGACCTTGAATTAGAAAAAACACTTCGCACGCACAAACACGTTGTATTTAAAAATAAAATTGAAATGGATTTGCAAAATCAATGTAACCATGAGAGGCCATTTAAGGATTATTTCAGTCCTTTAGCTAATTTGAGCACATCATGTATACGGTACCCAAATATAGCTGCTAGGAGTTTTGAATTAAAACCTAGTGTGCTAAATTGTCTCCCCACATTCTATGGCCTAGAAAATGAGGACCCATATAATCATCTGAATGATTTCCATTCTATTTGTCAAACTTTTAAATATGTGAATTTTTCAGATGATGATGTTAAACTTAGATTATTCCCATTTTCTTTAAAGGATAGAGCTCGTTCATGGTTCAATACATTGCCTGCTAATAGCATTACGTCATGGGAACAAATGGTAACAAAATTTTTAAATAAATATTTCCCAATTCATAAAACCAATGCTTTTCGCAGGGAAATTTCAGAATTTACCCAAAGAGACGACGAGCAATTTTTCGAAGCATGGGAGCGATTCAATGGGCTACTCTTGAAGTGTCCACATCATGGGTATGAGAAATGACACCAATGCCAATACTTTTTGGAGGGATTATTACCACATGTGCAAGAATGGCTAATGGCGACCAGTGGAGGAGAGCTAATGCCAAAAAGCACTTAAGAGATTTGGGAATTCTTCCAGTGCCAATCAGATAATTCTCAACAACGAAGTCGATCACTCAGGAATACCAGGAGAATTAAGGAAGTGAATGAGGTTCAAGTTGGTGAGTCAAGCTTGGGAATTAAAGAAGTCAAAGAGATGGTTGAAGGCCTTTCTCGACAAATAGCATCATTAACGACTGTCAACTCAACAGAACCACATGACCATGACTCAAATTCAGATCAAGCCAATGCCATAAGAGTCATGAGAAAACCATCAAATTATAACCCATACTCCAACACATACAACCCTGGATGGAGAGACCACCCCAATTTTTCATGGTCTCAAGGATTCCAACAAAATGGACAAGCAGCTCCACCTCTACCAATCCAACCAATTCCTCAAATTTCTCAAGCCTCTCAGCCACTATTTAGACCATACAATCAAAACCCAAACCACTCTCAACCCAGACCATGGGAGGATACATTCCAGAATATGAAGAATGTCACTAATTCCAGAATCGATCAACAGAACTGCACCATTGATGAACTGCGAAATGAGATGAGAGCGGGCTTCAACTCACAAGCCCAATCAATTTCAATCCTCGAGAAAATCGTGAGACAACTTGCTTCTTCACTTCAAACCTTAGCAATGACCGTTGAGAAAGGTAAATTCCCAAGTCAATCAGTGCCTAATCCTAAAGCAGTGCATGAAGCAAGTACCAGTTCACCACAACAACATGGAGAGGTCAAAGCTGTCATGACCTTGCCAAAAGGGAAAGAAGTCGACAACAAAGTGGAGATGCCAGCAACAAAACCAACTCAGATTGTACTTGTGAATGCTGAAGACTCATCATCGGAGGAGAAAGAAGAAACCAACCCCCGAGAGTACATTCCTAAAGCTCTATTTCCTCAGAGGTTAGCTAAAGGAAATAAGGGAAAATCCACAGGTGACATTTTTGAAATCTTCAAACAGGTAAGTGTTAACATCCCTTTACTTGATGAGATAAAACAAGTGCCATTTTATGCTAAGTTTCTTAAAGATCTTTGCACTAAAAAGAGAAATATTCATGTTCAGAAAAAGGCCTTTTTAACTAAAAATGTTAGTTCTATACTCCAACATAAAATGCCTCTAAAATACAAAGATCTAGGCTCCTTCACTATCTCATGTAGTATAGGGAACCACACAATTGAAAATGCTTTGTTGGATTTAGGAGCTAGTATAAATCTATTGGCTTATTCTGTATTTGTGAAACTTGGACTGGGCGAATTACACCCAACTCCAGTGGTGTTACAGCTTGCAGATCGGTCCATGAAAATACCTCGTGGTATTGTGGAGGACGTGCTTATTCAGATAGATAATTTTTATTTTCCTGTTGATTTCATTGTAATTGACACTCAACCAGTGCACGATTCAAATAAGCACATTCCTATTATTTTGGGCCGACCTTTCTTGGCAACTGCCGATACTCACATTCAATGCAGAACAAAAAATATGCAGTTGTCATTTGGCAATATGATCATGGAGCTCAACATCTTCAACATTGCCAAACAACCTCGCAATGTAGATGATGGAATTGTTGATGTGGATTTAATAGAAACATTAGTTGATAATAATTTTCTTTCACACCTTAGTGATGGCCCTTTACAAACATGTTTAACTCACTTTGGTTTGGATTTTGATATTGACAGATCAGTCGATGAAGTCAATGCACTACTTGATTCAGCACCATCCATGGACACAAATAAATGGAAGTCAAAAGTTGAACAACTAGTGCCATCAGAAAAGAAACTCAGCCCATCATCAGAATTACCACCAAAACTCGAGCATCTTGCGTATTGGGCCACTAAGAAATTCAATTTTGATATGCAGCAAGCTGGTTCAGAAAGACGATTACAGCTGGCAAAACTTGAAGAAATTAGCAATGACGCGTACAGAAATACCAAGATTTACAAGCAACGAATGAAAGTCTTTCACGACAAGCAAATTATGAGAAAATCTTTCACTCCAGGTCAGAAAGTACTTTTATTCAATTCTCACTTGCACCTATTTCCAGGTAAGTTACGTTTTATTATTCACATTGTTTTTCCATATAGAGCAATTGAAATTAAGGATCCAAAGAACGGTGTCACTTTTAAAGTTAATGGTCAAAGATTAAAGCCATATCTAGAGTACCAACCACATGGAGATGATAGCGAAATAAATCTGAGTGACCCACAAAGTTTAAATTGAGATTTTTCTTTTCTTTTCGCTGATTTGATTTGATTTATTTCTTCTATTTCTTTTTATTTATTTATTTTTTTTGCTGATTGAAATTATTTTTGCATAAGTGTGTTTGTTCACCCATTACAGTTCTCTCTTATCATTTCAATCATGAGACAATACCTCTTGGACATGCTTAGAACATTTTAACCTATCCGAACTCATCTCAGAAAGCAGATACGATTTTTTAAAACACATCGTATTTGGGCTTTGCAACCACCGGAGTTAGTCGCTCATGTTGAGGATTTAGAAAGCCAACTCAGAGATATTGAGAGAAGTATCTACAACACCCAGTTGGAGCTTGAGGTGAATTCAATAAGAGGACGATTTTAGTTTGTTTTGTGTGTTTTAATTTGTTTCTCCATTTATGTGTTTTAGTTTGCTTTGTGTGTTTAAGTTTGTCACCCCGGTGAAGTGGCGGATAACGGTACTCCGTGACAATCAAGTCGGTTCCTTCAGTTTCCCATAATAACTAATATTCTGAGATGAAGGCATGGACAGAGACGAGATTTCAGCAAAGCTTCACAAACGATTCTCTTTGCTTCCTCAGAATGCCCTCCTTTCAATCTATAAAGCCCAATCCGAACGCATGCGATTGGTTATGAAGAATGACATACCTGCTGACATCCGCTGGTTAATCGAGGCGAAAGTACGTTTGGCAGGTGAGTTGCCTCATAAATTTATTGTATACATGCCTGGTTGTGGTAAAGGAAATTATGAGAGAAAACGACGAACTCGAAGACTTTCTGTTGCTTTTCATAAGTGTGCCAAAACGATATGCAATAAAAAACCATGTTCTTTAGGAATGGTGTCTGACAACAGGGAAGATAAAATTAAATTCATTAGGGATGGCTTGAATAAAGAGTCATTGGATAATATCCTTTTGTCTCTTGAAATGTATCCCAGTGGATACGTACAAAGAGCGATTCTCCAGTTATGGCCATTATTCGAGAAAGAACGTGCACAATACAGTCTCGGGAATCTAACTATAAACGACCATGTTTGCCAGTTTGTAAGAAAACTGACGGAAGCTATCCTCGACCCATGTAGGGCGTGCCGCTTCGGACGAAACCAGAGGAAGATGTGAGCCACAGTCGCAACTACCTGTGAATATCCTTTTACTTTACTGTTGTTTTATTTAACTGTTGTTTTACCATTCGCATTATTGCCTTTAATAATTTTTTGTTATCATTGTTTTCTTTTTCCTTTTTACTGTTTTCTTTTTTACTTTCGAGCCATGTGCCTTACGCGTTAATTGACACTAACATAATGCCTCATACACAGCTGTGACCCGTTGTCACCAAGGTTCTTAATATATGATTTTTTGTTGTGCACTCACAAATTATTTTTGAGCAGTATCCTAATGGAAGCTACTCCCAGCAAACAATTCAAGAATATTTGTGTGCTCTCTGAATTTAACTATGGCAAACATAAAGAGTTCGTTGAGACAGCCATAGATCTTGGTCGAAGAATAGTAGAGAGAAAACTGCACTTGGTGTATGGAGGAGGTGACCGAGGGTTATCCAAAATGGTCTCAGAAGCTGCTTATGTCAGAGGGAGCCAAGTGTTAGGCATCTTCCCAACAATCCTAAAACCTTTGGGCTGTTTGTCTAACTCATCAACTGGAGAAGAATTAGTCGTCTCAGGTATGCAAGAAAGAATAATTGAAATGTTAAATCATGCCGATGCTTTTATTTTTCTTCCCAGAGATCTTGCAACTCTAGAGGCACTAATCACATTAGCATCTTAGGCCCATCTGAACATCCACCAGAAACCCATCGGTTTGTTAAATGTCAATAATTTTTATGATGGCTTTATCGCATTTCTTAACCATGCAATAAAAAATTATTTCATTCCTTCCTCAGTAAAAAAAGTCTTTATTTATGCACATACTGTTAATAAGCTACTTGATCTGTTATGTTTTATCAATCGCAGATGCATCCCGTTGTGTTGGAGTGTTCAAATAATGATGGTAACAGTAGCCGCAGTAAGAAGTACAAATTAGATTTAACTCTCCGCTTGTAAATATTTTCTTCTGTGTTGCACTACCTAGGTGATGTTTTCTAAACTCTACTTCTTTCCTTTCAAAAATTGAGGACAATGTTTCGTTCTGGTTGGGAGGAGGGAATAGTTGACAATTGTGGAATGTTGGTTAAGTTTTTACTAATTTTTGTTGTAGAACTAACCGTGGCTAACTTTTTAAGTAGAAGATGGCTGAATATAGAGTGTAGTTACTCTAGAAACGCATCTTCTTAGTTTGAAAGTTAAAAAAAATAAAAACTTTTGTCTTATTTTAAGTGTGTTTTTCTAACTTTTTCTTTTTGACTTCTCCTTTATAAATATACATTTTCAAGTTTTTGAGTCGAAGATGGCTGAATATGGAGTGTAATGACTCTAGAAACGCATCTTCTTGGTAAAAACAAAAAAAATTCAGACATTTTTCTTTTCTATCATCTAATTAATTTTTCTGCATTGTTTTTTTTTTAATTTTTCTACATGTATGTTTAGAATAGGTTGAGGGGTTGAATTTCGTTAAAAATAAAAAAAAAATTGGTAATTTCGTGTGAGTTTTTGGTATTGGATGATATGATGACTTTCAAATTTTAGTATTTGTATTATCTTTGGTCTTGAGTGATGTTACACCATGTTTGCTATTCTACATGTTGATGTTGGGGACAAATATGAGTTGCTTGAAGGAATGCACATGTCATAATAAATTCCAAGTGAGTTTTTGTGCCTATTAATTTTTCTTGGAGAGTAACCATTTTTGCCCATTCTTTATACAGCTTAGCAGTTTATTATTTTATACATGATCTCTAGATTTCCTTTGAGTCAATCCTTAAAAATAAAAAAAAATAGAATAATTAAAAAAAATAGAAAGAAAAATGTGTGTTGCTACATCTAAAGGCACACCTAACTAGTAGATATGGAAGATTATTTAGAGCTCTAAGAGACGATGGAAGGCCATCTTTGATCCGTTTGAGCCTTTCTAGCCATCCCTATTGTAAAATATCCATAGTTATCCCTTTTGATCCTTTAAAAAAAAAAGACATTTTCTTTGTTAACTTATCATCCTGACCCACTCCAATTTGGAGTATTACCCGATATCATACAAGTTCCATCACCTATTCATGTTTGAGAAAAAGGATAAATAATTATTTTGTTTAACAAAGTTGTGCAACATAAAAAAAAATCAAAAAAGAAAAAAAAGAAAAGATATACAATAGCAATAAATAAGCAAAATGCATCTTCTAATTTTCAAAAGTTCTTGAACTTTTTCTCAAACATATATATTTTGTTTCCCTATTTTCCTTTCTTTGTTAGCCATGTACCTAGCCTACATTACGTCCTAATAAAAGTCCTTTTTGATTTTAGGGAACTATAGTCTAAAGTAAAAGCTAGTTATATGGGCTATTAAGATGTAGTGATGAATATACAAAAAAAAAAAAATTGGTTTTGAATTTTATCTTCGCTTTATTTGCTCGGGACTAGCAATAAGCTGGTTGGGGGGTGTGTTGAGTGTTAGAAAGTGTATATTTATAAAGGAGAAAATCGTCATTTTACACTTCAAGTCTCATTAACATTGCTACTTTTATTTATTTAAATATTTTGTTATTTAATTATGTGTGTTTCATTATAATTAGGTATTTTATGTATTTGAGGGGCATCACAATCGTTTCACAATGAACGAGTGATCAGACAACAAAACGGACGTCACATTTGAACTCAGGACGGTCGAAAATCTTAGGAGGAGCATAAAAATAAAAAATGTCACTGTTCACATATACGATACTGTTCGCACATACGGTACTGTTTATGGTACTATTCATGACACTGTTCATATATACGGTCCGATGACGTGGCGTTGACCGATGACATGGCATTGACTGATGATGTGGCATCGACCTGTGACGTGGCAGCATTTGATTGAACAAATTATGTGGCATTGACTGCTTATGTGGCATTGACCGATGACGTGGTATTGACCGATGATGTGTCACGATCTTATTGGGCTAAATTTCTTATGTACTGTGGATTGATGACGTGGCAGCATTTCAATGGAGTAAAAATCGTGTGTACGGTACATGCACATACATGGGATTAGCTTTACCGTGCAAACCGGTCAAACCGTGCCATCGCGGCAAATCGTGGTCAAACCGTGTTATCGTTTCAAACGTTGATCGTGATTGTTGGATCGACGGTGCAATCTCGAAGGCCCAAACTGCTTTTAATCCGATGGTCACGATTCACTCATCTATAAAGAGGCTCCCTAATTTGATACTTTAAATTCATTTCTAAGCTTTCAGATTTCTATAATTCTTCTCCTTCTTGTATTTTCTACGATTATTAATAAATTTTCATTTACCCTTAGTTAAAAATGAGTAGCTTAATTTTCTTCAAACTTGGGTTGAATGAAGTCTCAACATGTTCCATGGGCTTAATTTGGTAAATTTATTTTCTCTCTCTAATATTTGTGGTTGTTTTGACTTTTTTGTCGACAAATAATAATAATGTTCGCCTGCTAAACCGGCACCCTAGTACAAGGTTATTATTATTTGGCACGATAAGCCCTTGGCACCATATTTATTTGAGCATGGTTCATGAGATGTGGAATTCCCCCTCATGATTTAATTGGCATTAATAAGAAATATTTAGCCCATGGAGTATGTTGATGCAGATCCAGATACCTAAGTGCTTTAAGTATAATAGTTTCCATTTCAATTTACTCTCGCCATTTCAATTCAAATTTTAGGATAATCTAAATTTCTTCCACCACAAATCCAACTATCCATTTAAGAAAATTAATTCTGCACATAATTAAAATCAACCTCCTCGTGGGATCGACACTCGTCACCATTAATCTATTCTACAATAGATTCGTGCGCTTGCGAGTTTAATAAAATTTGCACACCAACCGCGTCTTCTATTTTTGGAAACCTTGGACGCAATCTTTCAGTTAACATGTGAAAAATCTTGTCTTTGCTGTGTGATTGTTGCAGAACGCTTATAAGATCTTCTACATAAGCTTGCTTTATTTCCTCTACAGCCAAGTTCTTTTATCATCACTACAAGTTTGTTGTTCAGCTATCCATTCATAAAGCTTGAGCTTTTTGGTCCCATACAATCATAATCTGAGCACAAAATAATCTAGAACACAATCTATTTATTAAAATTAAACTTAAACAACTACTCATGCAAAATGTAACTAAAAATGCAATAAACACACATAATTACACTCTAAGTAATATTGATTTAAGTCTAAAAATATCATGATAGCTCTTATTTCATAGAGTTATCAGGTAGTGAACAAGAAAGGGTATTTAATCCAATCAAGGAGAAATTAGTTTTTAGTCCGTTGCTTGCTTTACCTGATTTTGCCAAAACTTTTGAAATTGAGTGTGATGCTTCAAGTATAGGCATTGGAATTGTTTGATGAAAAAAAAGCATCATATTGCTTACTTTAGTGAGAAATTGAATAGAGTAGTCATAAACTATCCTACCTATGATAATGAGATGTTTGCATTGGTGAGAGCATTAGAAACTTGGCAACACTATCTTCTATTTAAAGAGTTTGTTATACACACTGATCATGAGTCTTTGAAGCATTTGAAAGGGCAATGTAAGTTGCATAAGTGACATGCTAGATAAGCTGAATTTATTAAGTCATTTCCTTATGTAATCAAATACAAACAAGGAAAGGAAAATGTAATTGCTGATGCATTATCTAAAAGGTATGCACTTATCTCTACATTAAATGCAAGGCTGTAAGGATTTGAGAACATTAAAGAATTATATGTTAATGATCCTAATTTTGCTAATGTGTTTAATGCTTGTAAGAAAGCTGCATTTGGTAAGTTCTACAAGCATGCCAAGTTCTTATTTAAAGAAAATAAATTGTATGTGTCTAATAGTTCTTTACGTGAATTGCTTATATGTGAAACTCATGAAAGAGGTTTAATGGGATATTTTGGCATTATAAAGACATTAGATTTTTTAAAAGGACACTTCTTTTGGCCACATATGAAAAGTGATGTTAAAAGAATACATGAGAAGTGTATCACTTCTAAATAGGCTAAGTATAGAGTTTCACCCTATGAATTATGTAACACTTTACCTATACCCAGCGAACCATAGGTTGATATTTCTAAGGACCTTATTTTGGATTTATTTCTAAGGACCTTATTTTGGATTTATCTATGTCAAAAAGGGAAAGATTCTATTTTTCTTGTTGTTGATAGGTTTTCAAAGATAGCACATTTGATTTCATGTCATAAACTTGATGACGCAACAAACATAGCTAATTCGTTTCCCAAGGAGATAGTAAGATTGTATGGAGTACTAGGGAGCATAGTTTCAGATCAAGATGCTAAGTTCTTGAGCCACTTTTGGAAAACTTTTGTAGGGTAAGGTGGGTGCTAAACTTTTATTTTCTACTACTTGTTATCCACAAATTGATTGACAAACTGAGGATGTAAATAAAACTTTGTTTACTTCACTACATGCTAATATTCAAAGAATTTGAAAACTTGGGAAGAATGTTTACTATATGTCGAATTTGCTTATAATATAATGTCCATTCAGCTATTAAATTTTCACCATCTGATATTGTATATGATTTTAATCCATTAACTCCTTTAGATTTAATACCTTTACCTATTGATGAACGTGTTAATTAGAATGATAAAAAGAAAGCTAAATTTGTTAAGCAACTGTATAAGAAAGTGCGACAACACATGGAAAAAAGGATAGAACAATATAATTCTCAAGCCAACAAAGGACGTAAGCAAGTGGTTTCTCAGCTTGGAGATTGGATTTGGATGCATATGAAAAAAAAAAATTCCTAATGCAAAGGCATTTCTAGTTGCTTCTAATGGGAAATGGTCCTTTTTAAATGGTTTCACAGATCAATAACAATGCCTACTAATTGGATCTTTCTAATAAGTATAATGTGAGGGCCACTTTAATGTTTCTGGTCTTGGTTCTTTCGATGTAGGTGAAGATTTGAGGATAAATCCTTTTAATGAGAGGGGGAATGACAAGAATCTTTAAGGGAATGCTATTAAAGCTTCAATTAATCCTTTGCATATTCATGGAGGCTCAATTATAAGAGAGAACTAAAAAGATACAAGCTGTTTTAAATGGATTAATTAAGAAAATGTGGACTAAAAATACAATTCAAAATGTAAAACATGATAAATTGGGCTTGGAGAGAAGACAAGACATTGTCTTCTTTATTCAAGCTGTTGGATAGCCAAATACATGATTTAGATCAAACACAAGAAGGGCAAATTTAGAATAAAATTGACATTAATTAAGTTGGGATTAATGTGCAAGCTATATACCATTGGAAAGATGATTAAGTTAACTTTCCAATATAATTTATAGAGCTGGATTTGGAGTTCTGTAGAAGACATTAGTTATGGTAGGCTTAGGAATCTAACCATCCATTTGTTTATTCAACTTTATTTATTTGTAGTGTTTTAAGTTTGTCAATATGTTAGGTAAGTCTATCATTAATGATTTTGGGCTAGCATTAATTATGGCATGCTCGCATTAAGTTTGTCAATGACTAGCATTAATTATTGTAGACCAGCATTAAGTTTGTCAATGACTAGCATTAATAATGTTGAGTTGTTGAAGACTTTTAAAGCATTATTTGACAAACTTATACTTGAAGGGTTTTCCCAATGGTTCCAAATGTATTTTTAAGATCTTAGGTTTCTATTAGCCTATTTAAACTTAGCAACCTAGTTATGTAAAAGATAATTTTGAAGATTAATATTATTTGAATTTGAAATATTATTCTTTCTTTAGTTCTTTTGAGAACTAGCAAACTTATCAAGAATTTGCATTCTTGTGGTGCTTTAAACTAGATTTATCACTCACTTTCTCATCTACATCTTGAGTGTGGCATCAATATTATTCTTTATGCCTCTGGTTCATGTTGTCTTAAACATTGGGTCAAGGTTTTGGTTAGGCTTAAACTTGTTTAGAACTTTTTTAGGCAATTGGAACTTTAAATTAAGAATGGATCTCGAAGTTTACTGTAGGGTTCGTATTAACCAATCTCAAATGTTTTTTGAAAATTCATTTATCATGAAAAGCATTGATTATTGCCTTAATAATTATAAAATTCACATGTGTATCGTTCCTTAATTTCTTAAGTTCATTCCATTGCAATTTATGCATATTACCAACATCATTAAGATTTGAATTAAAAGCGTTAATAGTCCAAAATGATTTATGCTTAAACTCAATTGATGATGGTAAGGTTTACTATAAACTCGCCCAATGTGCATATCAGTGAGTTGAAGAGACCAATCTTAACGACTTGGATTAGCCATCTTTACCAAAATTTGTTTTATTTTTCCAGTTGTTAATTCAACTTGACTACTTATTTTAGGGTGATAAGGAATAGTAATTTTGTATGTAATTCCATATTTCTTCATTAGAAACTCAAATGACATGTGAAAATATTTATCTCCATCATTGATAATGGCTTGAGAGATTCCAAATCTGCTCAAAAAATTTCTTTTAAAAAAATAGATCATAGTTGTATGATTATTTGGCCAACAAGAAGTCGCTTCAATCAATTTTGATACATAATCAGCAGCAACTAAAATCTTACAAATCCAAATGATGATGGAAATGGCCCATATTAACAATCAAATATTTCAATAACAATGATGGGGTATAAAGGCATAATGTTTCGCTTTAAGATGGTCTTAACATTTCACAATTCTTACACATTTTACATAATGCATGTGAATCTTTAAATAATGTTGGCTAATAAAATTCATACTGCAATATTTTTACAGCTTTCTTCTTTGAAGAAAAGTGGCCATCTAATGCTTCAAAATGGCAAAATTAGATAACACTACTTACCTCATCATTCGGTTTGTATCTCTGAAAATTTTGGTCAAAACAATACTTGAACAGGTATGGATTGTGCCAGTAAAAAATTTTCACCACTACTAAGAGTTTCTTCTTATCTTGGGAGCTCCAATCAGATGGCATTTACCTATTACAAAAAGAACTACATCTTCGGATTTTTTTTATTAGATAAATTTTGTTATTTTCTAGTGGTGGTGCAATTTATTTGAGTACTATTCAAAGTTCTACTTATGTACTAAATAAATTACCACTGGATAGTTTGCTGATCTCCAAGACATGCATACTTTAATTCTTCTAACAAGGGCCTTAATTCAAGCTTTAATGCTTCCTCTCCATTTGTCTCTTTGAGTTGTATTAAGGCTCCGAGGTTCAACTGGCCACTATCATATTTTGGTACATGCATAGAACCAAGTGTAGAGCATATGTTAGCCGTATTATATTCTAATTCCTCACTTGATTTAAATGAACCAATAAAACAAATTTTCATAGAATTTGTAAAATTGTCATCCTCAATGTATGCATCTTCAATATGTTACTCAATGATTGGTTCAATATCTTCATTCTCACTATAATCACTTTCTTTATCGCGAGGTCATCTACACATTTGAACATATTCAAATCCAACATAATATTGCCAAAAAAAACTTCATTACTCCACTCTTTCAATTAATCAAAGCGTTAGAAATGGCTAAAAGAAGGTCGACCTAATATGACAGAAATTTACTTACATCCATTAGCAATTGGTTTAGTTCCTAAAATAATAAAATTCATAGAATATATGAATTTATCAACTTGGACTCATATATCTTCAATTATCCCTTACGGTACCTTGACTGCCCTATCGCTAAGTAAAAGAGTGGTAGAGGTTGGCTTTATCTCACCAAGATTGAATTGTTAATATACTGAGTATAGAAACAAATGAACATATTCAAATCCAAGTAAAGCATATTCAATTTTATGGTTCCCAATAATGTAAGAAACAGTTGGACAACTAAGATCTTTATATTTTAAGTCATTATCAGTTGAGAGAATGGAATTTACTTCTTTTGTCAAAAAAGCTATTTTTTGCACCATATATTTTCTTTTACAGTGCACAAGTGTTTCAAAAGTATAAGATGCTACCTATTTAATGATGTCTAGTAAAGGAATTTTGACCTTCACCTATTTGAAAACTTCATAAATCTCTGAACTGTGGTTTGATTTATTTGGAATGATCAATGCTTGAGGGAATAGGGGTAGAAGAGAAGAGTCAATTATTTCTTCGCCGATTAAAGGTTCATTAAACTCTTCCTTACTCTTTGAAATTGACTCCTTACTAAGTTTACAAGGATCAAGAATGTGTTTTCTCGACAATTTTACCACCATGAAGGGTTATAATCGATTTGACCTGACTCATATTTTGGTTTCCTATACTACCTGGTTTGACTCATGTTTTTGGTTTCCTATACTATTTGGTCGAGGATATTGTTGACTCTTGGGATTTAGTTCTAATTGAGAAGGAAATTTATCTTTTCTATGGAGTTTGAAGACGGTGTCTGTCAAATTGGTCAAGGTTGCATGGTTTTACCATTAATGGACTGGTGTTTTTCAATGAATGAATTCATTGTATCTTCAAGAGTTTTTCTTGGTGGTGAAACATAATATGGGTAACTGTGAGAGTATTGAAAATTCTGACATGGAGAAGGTGGTTGTAAAGGTTGTACATGATTGTCATTTCTCTAATTGAAATTTGGGTGTTTTTTCTAACTAGAATTGTAGAACTGTGAGTATGGATTAGGATTCGGCCTTTTGAAATTGCCAATAGCATTCACTTGTTCGTGCAAACTCTATTTTAGAACTAGCCAAGTCAGATAATCCTACGTAGAATAATCAATGGAACTGCAAACATGACATGAAATATCTTGAATAAATTTAGTATGATCACTCTTTTTCAACTCTCTTGCTTCAACTATTCTAGCTAAAGATGAAATTTTTCTTAAAAGTCATAGTCTTTCCTAAGGTTGTACATATATCCATTAGATGGAGATGGCTAAGGTTTATGTGATGACTCATAAGAACCAACAGTGTCCTAATGCTTTGTATTTTCAGATAATCTAATGCATCTTCAGTAATTTTATCTCTAAACTCACCATTACATATCATTTCAATAGCATGTCTACTTTGGGATGTTAGTCCCTCGTATACGACACTAACCCTCATGATTCAAACCCATGGTGTGGGAAAATATTAAGTAATTCCTTATACCTATCCCAAGATTGGTAAATAATCTCTCGTCTTTTGAATGAAAGTGGTGAATTGTCTTTTGAAGAAATTTGATATTTGGGTTTCAAAAATTACTCTGGCTTATTATTTCGAGTTCTTATTAATCCAGATCTAAGGTTTTGTGGCCAAGTTTTAGCTTTATCTTTTAATGAAAATGGAAAAAAGTTTAATCGAATTATATTTATGCTATAATTTTAGTTTTGTATATGTATTATAGACTTTCGTAAAATCTCTTATATGTAAGTATGGATTTTTATATTCAAATGATGGTAAAAGTTGGATAATTTATGGTTTAAAGTTGAATCAAGATGCTTCTAGAAGAAATACTATATACTAGGGTGCTTAAGTTCCAGTTGGATTCAAGTAGTCTCTTAAAGTTCTTGGTTGATTTTGATCATGTTCTTTATGTTAAGAATGGTTGTCTCCTTGATCAATTTGAGGATTAAATTAGTCCAAAATATTTTTTTTTCTTGTATCTCTTCCATGATTTGTAATGGTGATTGAGATCCACAAATTAACCTGCCACTTGAAGTTCGAAATCAATGTCTCATGCAACGTTGATGATTTGTGTGTGAAATTAGATGTTACACAAAGAAATGAGCAATGTACAAAAAAAATGAAAGTTACACAAATTAAAAAGATAAAAACAAACTAAAAATTAATTAATTGAAATTAAAATAAATAAATAAACAGACGGTTAAATCAACAGTATAAACAAAGTAATTAAGTATAAAAAATATCATACTAACAAAATATTAATAATTTAGACAGGATTATAGAACTCGCCGTATAAACAAATTAAACTAAACATATTAACAAAATAATAATATATTAACAAAAATTAAATCATAATTTAGGTTATTAAACCGACCATATAAATTAACAAAAAAAACTAATGTTAAATAATTACAAAGGGAAATAAAATAAAAAAATGTGAAAACTAATTGCAAAAATTTAAAGAAGAGAAAAAAAAGGAATACTTGCCTCCAGATGCAGACTCTCTTTTTCTTTTTTCATATTTTAAAAATTACCAGTCAATTAAGTGATTATTCAAATTATTGGACCTTTGTTGTAATTTTTAAAGTCCAAGTCAATGTTAATTATGTCAACAAAGTCTAAAGTGAAGATTCATTTAGCCCTCAAGTCAAAAATCTAAAGAATAAGTCGTAATCCAAATATCCACGTTCGAATTCAGTCTAAAGACTGATTTACAAGAGCTTTCAGGTAAAGAAAAAAAGCTTTTTACTAGTTTTATAGGTAGTACTAAAATTTTAACATAAAGAAGGGCTCTAATTAAAATTTTATGAAATAAAATAAAATAAAATTATGAGATCTAAACAAGGAATGATGAAGAGAGAAATAAAAAGTAAAAATAAAAAATGAGAAAAGAAAATAACAAAATTATAAATACCTTTCCCCAACAACGACTCTAAAAACTTAATAACCCAAAAGTGTTGATTATTCCTAAGTGTAAAATTATCTTGTTATAATATAACTCGGTGAGTATGAAGTCAATCTATAAAGAAAAGATTTAAATTGTTAATTTTCTATGAACTAAAAATATATGATTTAAATATGTGCTATTTAATTTAAGCAAAATTATGAAAATAAATTAATTAGGGTTATGGATCTACTCTTAGTAGTAAATATAATGTAACAAATTCTTTTTATTAAAATTTATTGCGCAAAAGATTAATTAAATAAATTAATATTATTTTTTCATTGATTTCATTACTGATTAAATACTAAATTTTCCAAAATCTAATTTGTCTAACAAAAGTCAAAATATCATTTTACCATACTTTATACTAAGATATTAAGAACTTTTTGTGTCAAACTCTCTTATTTGCATATAATAAATCAAGATTTTGAAAATATAAAATTTGGATAAATTAAATAGAAAATAATTTAATTTATATAATTAAAAATAGAATTTGATTAAATTATATTTTTCTACTAAGAGTTTCACCTTACCGTAAGTATTATTATTAAGTTAAACATAACTGAAATAAAAATAATTATTAAATTAAATTTCATATAAATAAATTAAAATAGCTACGATTGAAAATAAAAATAAATTTAACTATGAACTAAATTTTAAAATTCCGAAATAAAGTATATGTAAATTAAATACAAAATAAAAGAGAAGAAATTTTACAGATTAAGCCTTGTGCTTCTCACCCCTCTTTTGCTAGTCGCCTCCAGCACGCCCCAAACGCTTCAGCTTCTCACTCTTATATAGCCAAATGGCCGCCCCCACCGTCCTTTTTTATATATAATAATCCAAGGCACTTTCAACTTCTTCCTAAAATAATGCAGCCTTGCCCCTTTATAATTGCTAAGCCAACAAAATTTAGAGACAAAATGTCCTCCTCCTGTGAATGATATGGCAAGTTATTGTCCTTTTCTTCTTTGTTCTTTTAAAATTCGTGTTCATAGTTTGACTTTCACGTGTTTTGCGAAATTGACAATTAATATTGTACCCAATTATTCTATAAGTTCCAATTGATTTCTTCTTTATTCTTAAAATATACCTACAAAAATAAAATATAATAATTAAGATAAAAATTAACATTATAGGATAGAATTACATTAGGGAAGCATTAATATATATAAGAGCTATGAACACATTAATCAACACTATAATTGATACAATAAAAACATTAATCAACACTATAATTGATACAATAAAAATTTTAACTTTTATTAAATGTATATTTTTTAT
Source organism: Citropsis articulata (assembly GCA_030449925.1). Lineage (NCBI taxonomy): Eukaryota > Viridiplantae > Streptophyta > Magnoliopsida > Sapindales > Rutaceae > Citropsis > Citropsis articulata. The sequence goes on along the minus strand of JASUUH010000212.1, from coordinate 1,863,899 downwards.
TGTTAATCAACCTGTAAAGACATAATATCTCTAAAATAGATTCCCCACCTTCGGTGCTTAGAATATATTGGCATATGTTTCCCATGATATTGTTGGGAAAATATGCTCTTTAAAGCATATGTGTTTTATTTCATTGTAATAAATAAATTTTCTGATTAATAAAATAAATGAAGTATTTTATTCAAATATCTTAATTGCATAATTTTTATGAGTAAAGTCCATTTAATCATATTATATGTATTTATGTGATCACCAAGTGGATTCACAGAAGACATAAATACAAGTTATCTTATGATTAAATAAATTAAGTTCGCAGTTGATAAATAAAGTTGGGCACTTTATTTAGGTTTAGACTGTAGTAAATTCATTGAATGATTTGTCTTAATCATGTATGAATTTGTTGATGTAGTTTGACTATATTGAACTGGATCACATATGGATTTAATTAACCTTGAAATGACTGTCAGACTTATTAAATCTCATAGGCATTGATTTTACTGTAATCTTAATCTTGAGTTAATTATGATTTCATGATTGTAATTGTTATTCCATTTGAATTACCAATGGGCACGGCACACATTTGTGGTCAAGATTACCCGGTATTTTGGTGGGAACAATTATGAGTATTGGAATTATAGATTAACAATATAAAATTTGTACGACACGTCTCTTGATGGGTTTTCGGCACTTGATTATAGAATTCTCTGGCCAGAGTGTGTCAACATATTTAGTATGTTGAAAATGATCATTAGAGAAAACCAGTAAGTATCAAGGAATAAGATGTAATTAAATCGATTGGACAGTTGAGATATCGATTTAATTTACGATGTGGTGCAAAGATTGAGCAATAAAGAAATCAATATGGCTTAATTTTTATTCGAGTACAATTATGGAGTCGCCCAATCTTATAGTGGAGTAGAATTGGAATTAAATGATTAGCTTGTTTAATTACAGCTTAATTGTTGTAGCCACTATTGTATGTTCCCAAATGATCCCTTAGCTCATTTAATTCATTTAATCGACCCACCAGGATTAATAAGCAAGATAACTAGCATTTGGGTCAAAACATAATTATATCTTTTAGTGGGAGGCTCCATTAATATCTTTTGTATAAAGGCATGTTAGTTCTGGTGGTCATATGGAAAAGGAAAGAACGTGAATTCTGATTCAGGAGCTTTAGGATTCTATGAGAGAGATATAAAAGCCTCATTCTATCCTAAATAGAGAGGAAAAACTATAAATATGTGTGAGAAAAGGTTTTTTACACACACACAAAAGACAATTTTAGAGAAAAAGATTTTTCTCTCTAATCTTGAGAGAAAAATTTTCTCGTGCTAGTTTGCTTTTAAGTAGTGATAAAGGCGCCCACACGTCAAGTGCAGATCAATCCTGAGTCATAACCTGGAAGATCGTTTGGCAACGGATCGTGATCTAACGAACGTGGTGGTGACGGATCGCGATCTGGGAGCTTAAATCACTTCAGCGGAAAAATACAAATTGGATTTTTAAGGTACGATTTCTAGATTACAAAATCATATATATTTTATGAGATCGGTCCTAAAAGTTTTTTTTTTAAAACTGTATTTTCCCCAACAGATATAACATATTCGAATTGTGTCCGTAACAAAATCTTAGTATTCCAGCAAGCTTCAAATTAATGTTTGAACTCTATCACACTGAAGCTACAAAGTATTTGCTTGAGAGGAAAGATTAGAAAATCACTTGGATTGAAAAAAAAAAGTAGCAATCCGTAGCGAGAAAAATATTAGCCTTCTCTGTGGGGTGAAAAGCATCCCAGAATAAAAAAAGAGCAATGGAGAAGGAGGCCAAGTTTAGAGCCCAGGGCGACGATGGCGACAATCCTGAGCACGTTTCATTTAGAGATAAATTAATGGAATCACCGACGAGGAATGAAGAGGAGAGGATGGGTGTGGAGAACGATCTAGTCTTTGGACCAGAAGATATCATTGTAGGGGATGATGGTAGCATACCATCTATCTTTTTCTCCAAAAGAATCCATGAGCAACTCGTAAAACCTTGGTAGAATTCAGTGGTAGTTAAATTACTGGGACGTCACATTGGCTACAAGGTTCTATGTAACAGATTGGAAACTCTTTGGAGGCCGGCTCTAGGTTTCTCGATCATTGATTTGGATAACTGTTACAATCTTGCTCGATTTCGCTCAGAGGGTGATGCGGATTTTGCTTTAACTCAGGGACCATGGACAATCATGAGTCACTACCTAGTTGTGCAGCCATGGTCTCCTCATTTCGATAGTTCTACGGAGTCAATTGATACAGTTATTGTTGGGATAATATGCTCTTTTAAAGCATATTAATTTATTTTCTGATTAATAAATTATTTGAGATATTTTAATTGCAGAAATATATTGAATAAGGTCCGTTTAATCATATTATATGTATTTATGTGATCACCATGTGGATTCACAGAAGACATAAATACAAGTTATCTTATGATTAAATAAATTAAATTCGCAGTTGATAAATAAAGTTGGGCACTTTATTTAGGTTTAGACTGTAGTAAATTCATTGAATGATTTGTCTTAATCATGTATGAATTTCATGTGGTTATTTACATTGAGTTGGATCACATATGAGATTTAATTAACTTTGAAATAATCGTAATTATTAAATCTCATTGATTTTCTTGTAATCTTAATCTTGAGTTAATTATGATTTCATGATTATGATTGTTATTCCATTTGAGTTACCAATGGGCACGACACCCTTGTGGTCAAGAGATTAGATATCTTGGTGGGAGCAATAATGAGTATTGGAGTTATAGATTAACAATATAGAATTTATGCACATCTCACGATGGGTTTTGACTGATCATGTAATTCTGCAGTAGAGTGTGTCAACATATTTTACGTTGAAAATGATCGTTAGAAAACCGGAAGTATCGAGGAATAAGATGTAATTAAATCGATTGGACAAATGAGATATCGATTTAATTAACGTACGCTGAAGATGGATCAAGAAAGAAATCAACGTGGCTTTTACTAATTTTTATTCGAACATACACCATGAGGCCGCCCAATCTTATGTTTTAAAGGGAGAGAATCAATTAAACATTGATTAGGTTTAATTACACGCTTAATTGTTGTAGAAATTATCAGTATGTCTCAAACGATCCCCAATAGCCATTTAATCGATCGCACTCACTCACCTGATTAATAAGAAGATAACTAGCACCCAAAAAACATAATTATATCTTGAAATGAGGCCCATTAATATTTATCAGAGCCTACGTTATTTTTACAGCCATTCCCATTAAAAAGGAAAGAAATGAATTAAGAAAGATTCTACCAAGTAAATAACTCATTCATTCTAAATAAGATATGAAATACTATAAATAAAGCAAAAGTGCTTTATTTTTCCCAAAAGAAAAGACAACACTTTAGAGAAAAAGATTTTTCTCTCTAATTTCGGTAGAGAAAATCTTCTCGCCATTAGCTTTTTTAAGAGCGATAGCAGCTCACCACACGCCGTCGCAGATCAATCCCGGTACCATAACCCCAAGATCCGCTCGCTGGACGATCTAACGAACGCGATCTAATTTGAGCGACCCGCGATTCAGCCTAAATCACTTCGAATAAAATCCAAACCTGGATTTTCACGGATGACGATTTCTAGATTACAATTCATATATATTTTATACGAGATCTGGCCCTAAAAGTTTTTTTTAAAACCTAGATTTTTCCAACAATTCCAGACGAGCCATCTCATATTAATATATTAATTCAGATGAAATTAACTGATAATTACGTATTAGAGGTTTAAGACAACTTATTCGGGATATATATCGTTTGCTTAATATACGAATAAAGCGACCGTCATTTTAATCTGCCAGATTTTCAACCCGTATTTTTCCTTTCGAATCAGAATAAGAAAGATGCGGCTTATCATCACCACGTTTCCTCTCGATTTAATTCCCATCGTAATAATTCTTTGCCCAAAATCGTACTTGCGAAATTCAGAATTATAGATCACAGTTCGGAGGAACAAACTGGAAATTTCAGCGGCGGCCAACCAGCGGCGCGCTCCCAGCCACCACGGGAAGCCAGCGCAGGGCCAGCACGCACAGCCAGCGCGCGCCAGCGCGCGCAAGGCCAGCACGCGCAGCCAGAGCGCGCCAACGCACAGCGGCCAGCGCGCCCCGCGCGCAGAGGCCAGCTCGCCCCGCGCGCAGCGGCCAGCGCTCTCCGCGCGCAGACCAGCAGCGGCCAGCGCTCCCCGCGCGTAGGCCAGCGCGCCTCGCGTGCAGCAGGCAGCGCGCGCGGCCTGCAAGGCCAGCAGCGCGCGCTGCAACTCTGCCAGTTCGCGGGCATGGTGCGTTTCCGGCAAAGCAGTGGCCGGATCTGGTTTTTGTGGAGATGCGGCTGGGGAAGAAGAGGACAGAAAAATATGATTTTAGGGTTTCATGGTTTTTATCATGGAGGACCCTATAGTTCTGAAATTTTTCTTTTGGGCAGATAAATGTTAAATATTTTGCATTTAAGTCTAAAAACGGTTTTGGGCTTGATGAATCCTAGTTTTAGGCCCAATTAATATTCTACTAATTGATTAAAACGATGTATAAAATTTAACACATTAAATTTATTTTTATCCAAAATTTTATTTATAATAAAAAAGGGTTTTATTTCAAAATTAAATCGACCATTAATAAATTTAAAAGTTCAATTTCCCTTCCATTAATCAACATGTTCTACAAGACGGATGATCGACAGTTCAATGAAGATTAGGCTAGGTTAATGTATTTTTTATGAAAGTTTAATTAAGATTATTTAATTATTTTCTATACGTTGCTTTTATTGATAATACGCCACGATAATACGTCATATGTAATGTACCACTCTACGCAACGATATACATGTCATTCATTAATTATGAATTTTATTATATTGTTTGAAATTTGTAACGCTTTATAATATTGGATATCATCTAGATAATATTATAAGCATTTAATTAACAATATATTATTAATGTATGTTTTAAAAGGAAAACCAATTTTAAAATATCGAGTGAGAGGAAAATTCAAGATAATTTTTCCCATGGGCTCATTGTTAGTTCAATAATAAAATTATATATATACCCCGACTTCACGACACGCACGACGCCCCTACGGATGATATATATTAGATATTTTATTCACGAACTTCTTCATGATAAATTGAAATATTTTTCAATTAATTGTTCACCCCAACCACGACTATTGATATGAAAACACGTAGATCAAATAATGGTTATACACTCAACTAAAATTTGTTATTAACCTTCCCAACGAAGCTCGTTAACAAATTTAGCCCAAAGTGATAACGATAATTATTTATCATGTCTCTACATGAAAGTAAATAATCCAATGAAAATCGGGTTCAGTAAGCAGGTATACGACTTCCCAACGGATACTTGTCAAAGCAGATTAGATTATCGTTACAATAAATTAAAATGCATTTATGTTTTTTTGCATTTTTGTCATTTATTGTGAATATTGTTTCAAAGTATTTATGCATGTCTATTTTGTTTCAGAAAATGACTTCCATCAACCCATGATTAATTATCCTTATTAAAAATGAACTCACTGGAGAAAATTATTTAGATTGGAAACGCAATCTATTTAATATCCTCACTGCTAAGGGCTGCAAATATGTGATGACCTAGCCATGCCCTCCAGAACCATCGTTATACGATTATAGAAATCAGAGGGAGCCTTATGAGAAATGGTGCGAAGCTAACAAAATGGCTAAGCGTTATATATTGGCTTCGATTTCAGAACGCATAAAAACATCGAGCATGGAAACAAATGCACAAATAATGGCTAGTTCATCGATGTTCGCGTAATACTCATTTTGCCGAGATGCGTGCTAAAACGACACGGATACTAAGATGGAAGAGGCACAAAATTCGTGAACATGTCCTCTAACGATGGACTATTTGAGTGAGGTAGAGATTCATGGTGTTCAAATCGATGATAAAACAAAGATTAACATGGTGATTAATCACACTGACACATTCAAAGAGTTTAAGGTCAGCTATATCTTAAACAATAAAGATATGACCTTAATTCAATTAATGCACGAACTACATGCTATGTAAGAGTTTTATCATAGCGAAAAATTCTCGAAAAGGATTCTCTTCAAGGCTTAAGTCGAAAGACTGGAATGAGCAAGAAAGAGTAAGGATTGGCAAAGTGTTCACCAAAAGAAGTGGCAAGCCAAGAGACAAGTGTTACAAGTGTGGACAGAAAGGTCACTGGAAGAAAGATTGTCCTAAGATTATTAAAATCAGGTATAGGAAATCTTTAAGCTTCCTAATTAGTTCAGATTTCTATTGATTTATGCAATAATGAATTCTGAGATAGCTAATTTGTACTTCATTTATTTGGTTTTCAGGAAACCAAGAGATTAAATGAAGAAAGCTTCAAGCAGCAGTTGAGGACATGCTAGTTTATATCAATTGAAGGGTTAGATCAATTAGAGAGACTTTAGTTTTGATATTTGTCTTTATTAGAGGAATTTAATTTCGGTGACTTGTTTTAATAAACAGGAGTACACTGTTATTTATCGATCCTCTATTTTAGTTATTCATAAAGACATTTTATATCATATAAGTCCATTGATCTATTCAAAGTAAGATATAATGATAAATAGTATATGTTTTTATCTAAGAAAAGAAATGTTTCTTCTGACCAAAATAACCTCTAATATTTATGCTTAAGTCATATAAACTATAATAAGATTTTAAGAAAATGATTAATGATAGGCTTCTTAGCCTATTAAGATTGATCATGGTAATTCTATAAATCTTATTTAGAAAAGTAATATGACGAGAATGCTCTTTTTGAGCTAAAAGCATAACATTGTATTGGATGATTTAGTGCATACAAATGTATGCACTAATCGCTTATACATGTGGTAAGAGGTTATGAGTATTCTATCAATTTTATTGATGAATATTCACTTTATTTATGTTTGTTTAAATGCGTCGTAATTCCATTGCTTTTGAAATTCAAAAGGGTACATGGATAAGACAAAGCAATTAGACATGAACATAAAAGAACTTCGATATGATCGAAACAAAGAACACTATGATACAATAGTGTAATTAAATGGAGAAATAAGATTCTTTTGGATAAAACAAAATATATACTAATTGGTTTATCAATTGTCTTTTTGATTCCAGATACCATAATTGAAAACTGTAAAAGTTTAAGGAACTTAGATTCATCTACCTGGTCTACTACTCCAAGAAATTATGAAAGTCACAAACATAGTTCGAGACACATTCATATTTGAGTTTACTAGTATTTATACTAGGATCGAGGTAGAAAAGATGAATTCGTGTTCAAAACTTTACATGTTTTAAGTATCTTAAAGGAATAAGGTAAAGTCCAATTATAGTCCTCAAGATAGAATGTATTTATAGACATATTCTTTACTTTCTTTGAGGCGAAGACTATATAATGACTTATTACCCAAGAGTAAGGTAAAACTAGAGAAATAAAAAAAAGGAGATCGTTAATGCTCACCAACACCGTTATTGAACAGGAAGAATAAAGAACAACCAAATCAACATAGATTATCCTTGAACAACAATCACTTTTAGAACCTCGTCAGAGTGGAGGGTAACTAGGTTACCCGAGATACATGTTATTAGGAGAAACCCATATGGCGATCTCGTATAAACATGTATAAGATCCCACTAGCTACAACGGCTCTAATGTATGAGATGTTGAATTTTGGAAAAAGATCATGAATCAAGAAATGGAATTTACGAATTCCAATAAAGTCTGGGAACTTGTAGAGGCACCAAATGGGGTAAAATCTATAAGGTGCAAGTGAATCTACAAGATAAAAAGAGAACGGAATGGTGGAAACATTTAAAGCAAGATTAGTAGCCCAAAAGTTCTACTCAGAAAGAGAAATCAAATATGAGGAAACTTTTTTCGGTTGCTATGCTTAAATCCATCATGATTCTGCTCTATATTGCTGAAATGCTAGATTGTGAAATTTGGCAAAAGGATGTCAAGACTGCCTTTCTTAATGGCATCTCAAGACATCTACATGCAAAGAACCTGATGGATTCATACTAAAAGGCCAAGAACACATAGTATGAACTTGCAGAGATCCATTTATGGATCAAGCAAGCATCCCGCCATGGACATCGATTTGATCAAGCGATTAAATCGTTCGATTCATCTGCAATAGTGATGAACCATATGTGTACAAGAAAATCGTGGAAAATCTATAACCTTCATAGTTCTTTACGTAGATAATATTTTCCCGATTGAAACGATATAGAGTATTGACTACAATAAAGAGTTGGTTAGCAAAACAATTTGATATGAAAGACCCGAGAGGCGTGTTACATTCTTGGTATCATCTTTGTATGAAACCCAAGAATAAAACTTTAACCTTATCTCAAGAGGTCTATATCAAAAGATATTAGATTTAGCATGGAAAATTCCAAGATTGGTTTATTACCATTCAGATATGGAATTGTATTCTCGAGGATCAATCTTCAAAGACATCTCAAGAGATAGAAAGAACGAGACGAGTTCCCCAAGCAATAGCATGGGAAGTCTCATGTATGCCATGCTTCAGACCAGTCATATATCCGCTTGCAAGAGAATGGTTAGCAGATATCAATTTAATCCTCGAACCCAAACATCGACCGCACCAAGCGATAATGAAGTATCTGAAAAGAACTAAAATTATATGCTTGTGTATTCCTGATGAACTCATTCCAGCTGGTTATAATCGATTTTGACTTAATGTCGATAAATGTCGACAAGGATTCTAGAAAATCAACTTCCACTTATGTGTTTGCATTAGAAGAGTTGTTAGTTGAGGAGTGTGAAACAATCTTGTTTCATGCACTCCATAATCGGGTTAACATGGTCGCATCTAAAGTCGCAAAAGAAGTTCGAATGGCTCTGCAAGTTCCTAGAAAATCTCGAGGTGGTATCTCTGTAATCGCACTCCATTAAACTATCTTGTGATAATAATGGTGCAAGAGCTCAACCAAAGAACCACAAGAAACAAAACATATTAAAAGGAAGTATTATCTTATAAGGAATAGGTAGATAGTTATATGAAAGTATCCTAAATGGCATAAGATGCTAAATACAGATCTTATAACAATGGCCATTAGTGGAAAACCTTTATAACTCGCACTTAGAGCCCCAGAGCATGTGCAATATGCCGATATGCTTTAAGAGCTAGTGGGAGATTGTTGGGATAATATGCTCTTTTAAAGCATATTAATTTATTTTCTGATTAATAAATTATTTGAGATATTTTAATTGCATAAATATATTGAATAAGGTCCGTTTAATCATATTATATGTATTTATGTGATCACCATGTGGATTCACAGAAGACATAAATACAAGTTATCTTATGATTAAATAAATTAAATTGCTGATAAACAAAGTTGGGCACTTTATTTAGGTTTAGACTGTAGTAAATTCATTGAATGATTTGTCTTAATCATGTATGAATTTGCTGATGTAGTTTGACTACATTGAGTTGGATCACATATGAGATTTAATTAACTTTGAAATAACTGTCAGAATTATTAAATCTCATAGGCATTGATTTTACTGTAATCTTAATCTTGAGTTAATTATGATTTCATGATTATGATTGTTATTCCATTTGAGTTACCAATGGGCACGACACACCCTTGTGGTCAAGATTACCCAGATTCGTGGGAGCAATTACGGTATCGAGTTATAGATTAACAATATAGAATTTGTACGACACATCTCTTGATGGGTTTTCGGTACTTGATCATAGAATTCTCTGGCCAGAGTGTGTCAACATATTTACTATGTTGAAAATGATCATTAGAGAAAACCAGTAAGTATCAAGGAATAAGATGTAATTAAATCGATCGACATTGAGATATCGATTTAATTTACGATGTGGTACAAAGTTGATCGAAAAGAAAGAAATCAATGTGGTTTGGGACGAATTATTATTCGAACATACAATTATGGAGGTCAGTTCCAATCTTATAGTGGAGTAGAGTTGGAATTAAATGATTAGGCTTGTTTAAAAACATGCTTAATTGTTATAGTCATTATTGTATGTTCCCAAATGATCCCTGGGTTAGCTCATTTAATTGACTGCACCATTACTGGATTAATAAGCAAGATAACTAGCAATTTGGGTCAAAAACATAATTATATCTTTTAGTAGGAGACTCTATTAATATGCTTATCTATAAGGGGCCTTATGTTATTTTACAAGGTGGGCCCCTTATGGAAAAGGAAAGAACGTGAATTACAATTTGGTGAGCTTTAGGATTCCCACTATGAGAGTGATATAAAAAGCCTCATTCTATTCTAAATAGAAGAGGAAAAAGTCACTATAAATATGTGTGAGAAAAAGTTTTTACACATATAATAAGACAATTTTAGAGAAAAAGATTTTTCTCTCTAATCTTGAGAGAAAAATTTTCTCGTGCTAGTTTGCTTTTAAGTAGTGATAAAGGTGCCCACACGTCAAGTGCAGATCAATCCTGAGTCATAACCTGGAAGATCGTTTGGCGACGGATCGTGATCTAACGAACGTGGTGACGGATCGTGATCCTGAGCTTAAATCATTTCAATGAAAAATCCAAATTGGATTTTCAAGGTACGATTTCTAGATTACAAATTCATATATATTTTATGAGATCGGTCCTAAAAGTTTTTTTTTTAAAACTGTATTTTTCCCAACAGTTATTGCATGGATCAGGCTTCCTGGTATGGCCCTGCATTATTACCATAAAAGAGTCCTTCGGATGCTTGGTGAAATTATTGGAACGGTCGTTCGAATAGACTACAATATGGAGTCAGCCATGAGGGGTAAGTTTGCACGTATTGCAATTGTTATAGCACTTAACAAGCCTCTGGTATCTCAATTCCTACTAGATGGCAAAGTTCAAAAAGTGGAGTATGAATGTCTCCTCATATTTGTTTCACTTGTGGCAAATATGGGCGTACCAATGAGCTATGTCCTGACCGTGCAAAGGAAGATTTGGATCGTGATATTGGCCGTGACAGGGCGGGTGTGATGGCGGAAAAGGGTGATGCTTCTGCTTCCGGTGATTACCCTAAATTTGGCCCTTGGATGGTGGTCACTAGAAAAGGCAAGAATCGTTTGGAAAAAGGAAAGGAATTTCAGCCAGATTCGGGGCAAGGTCAGCAAGGTCAACGAAGCAATTACGGAAAGGATTCTCGTTTTGGAGTGTTAGCGAACCTTGAGGAAGGAGATTCCAATAATGCCATAAATATAGAACCAAATAATCCGAGCTCAAACAAACAGGGGCCAGCCAAGTATAACCTCGGTGTTGAAACAAAACAAAAGAAACCAGCTTCGAAAAATAAAAACCTAAAACTAGTTCTAGCCCAGCATTATTATCACATGAGGGACCGTCTGTGTGTGATATATATGTTGCCCCCACACCTAAGCCCACCAAAACAAAAGCCATGCAAAGTGTACGTAACTCCAGCAAATCTCATGCACATCATGCAATGAACCCAGAACCTAACTTCGTATCAACTAGCTTAAACCCCTTGTTCCACTCCGCCATTTCTTTTAAAAATCAAAAGGCCACACATGCCTCTCCCACAAATTCCACAAACCCCACCCTGACTGAGCCTCAACACAGGTTCTTTGTATGTGGTGATAACGGTCAGCTTGCCAAAGATCAAGACGAACCTCCTGATTATGGCATTATGACAGGAACAGTGACTATAGATGATGATGATGAAGACAATGACTACAACATGGTAGACAGTGGTAGAGTGTTGAGTGTTAGAAAGTGTATATTTATAAAGGAGAAAATCGTCATTTTACACTTCAAGTCTTACTAACATTGCTACTTTTATTTATTTAAGTATTTTGTTATTTAATTATGTGTGTTTCATTATAATTAGGTATTTTATGTATTTTAGGGGCATCACGATCGTCTCACAATGAACGAGTGATCAGACAGCAAAACGGGCGTCACATTTGAACTCAGGACGGTCGAAAATCTTAGGAGGAGCATAAAAGGAAAAATGTCATCGTCATATATACGACTATTCATACGTGATAAGATCGCTCATGCATGCATTTAATAGTGCTATCGTGCAAAACCGGGTTACTGTGCAAAACCGTGGTCAAACCGTGTATACTGTGTAAATAGTGGTCAAACCGTGTGTACTGTGCAAATAGTGTTACTGTTCAAATAGTGGCTGTTGACTGTTGACTGATGACGTGGCGCAATCCTGAGCGTCCGAACTGTTTTTAATCCGATGGTCATAATTCACTCAATGTATCTATAAAAAGGGGGCTCCTCCCCCCTAATTTGATATCCCTGAATTCATTTCTAAGCTTAGATTTTTGTAATTCCTTCTCCTTCTTGTATTTTCTATGTATTTTAATAAATTTCCATTTTACCCCTAGTTCAAAAATGAGTAGCTAATTTTATTTTAAGCTTGGGTTGAAGGTGAAGTCTCAACATGTTCCATGGGCTTAATTTGGTAAATTTACTTTCTCTTCCCCTCTAATATTTGTGGTTGTTTTGACTTTTCGTCGACAAATAATAATAGTCTTGTCTAGATACCGCCTTAGTTAAACCCCAAGACACTAAGATAAGGTTATTATTATTTGGCACGATAAGCCCTTAGCACCATATTTATTTGAGTATAGTTCATGAGGTGTGGAAACCCCCCTCATGATTTAATTGGTATTAATATGGAATATTTAGCCCATGGAGCATGTTGATGCAGATCCAGATACCCAAGCATTTTATCTCAATAGTTTCCAGTTTCAATTTATTTCTGCCATTTTAATTTAAATTCTAGCATAGTTTAAATTCCTTTCACCATAAATTCATCCACCCAATTAAGAAAATTAATTCTACACATAATTAAAATCCACCTCCTCGTGGGATCGACACTCGTCACCATTAATCTATTCTACAATAGATTCGTGCGCTTGCGAGTTTAATAAAATTTGCACAACAAGTTTTTTGCGCCGTTGCCGGGGAGGTATGTATTTTAATTCGTAGAATTAGTTTTTTTTTTTAATATTTATTTATTTTTTAGTTATTTTCTTGTAATTTTTTTTCTTTTTCTCATTAAAAAAAAAAAGAAAAGAAAAGAAAAGAAATTAAGGTTAGAATTTCATTTTTTTTTCTCTTCTTTAAATGTGTGTAATTTGATTTTCCTATCATTTTTCTTTGTAATTTAATTTTGTTTATCTTGTTATATTTCTTTGTAATTTATTTTAATTTTAGTTAATATTTGTTTCATGTAATTTCTTTTTCTTATAACAATTGAGTTTATTTTCATAGTAAGATTGTAACAACGTGGCAAGGTTAGTATCGTAATCTCTCCTTTTTCCTTATTTTTTTATTTTATTTATTTTGCTTTTATTTATTTTATACTTAGCATGCATGGTCGAAGGTCATTATCACCTAATCTTGAGCCTTTAGACCTAGAATTAGAAAAAACACTTCGCACACACAAACACATTGCATTTAAAAATAAAATTAACATTGATTTACAAAACCAACAACCAGAACCACAGGAGAGGCCATTTAAGGATTTTTTCAGTTCTTTAGCTAATTTGAGCACATCATTCATAAGGTACCCAAATGTAGCTACTAGGAGTTTTGAATTAAAACATAGTGTGCTAAATTGTCTCCCCACATTCCATGGCCTAGAAAATGAGGACCCATATAATCATCTGAATGATTTTCATGCTATTTGTCAAACTTTTAAATACGAGAATTTTTCAGATGATGATTTTAAACTTAGATTATTCCCATTTTCTTAAAAGGATAGAGCTCGTTCATGGTTCAATACATTGCCTGCTAATAGCATAACATCATGGGAACAAATGGTAACAAAATTTTTAAATAAATATTTTCCAGTTCATAAAACAAATGCTATTCGCAGGGAAATTTCAGAATTTACCCAAAGAGACGACGAGCAATTTTTCGAAGCATGGGAGCGATTCAATGGGTTACTCTTGAAGTGTCCACATCATGGGTACGAGAAATGGCACCAATGCCAATACTTTTTAGAGGGATTATTACCACATGTACAAGAATGGCTAATGGCGACCAGTGGAGGATAACTAATGTCCAAAAGCGCATCAGAGATTTGGGAATTCTTCCAGCGACAATCAGATAACTCACAACAACGGAGTCGATCGCTCAGAAATACCAGAAGAATTAAGGGAGTAAATGAGGTTCACATTGGCGAGTCAAGCTCAAGAATTAAAGAAGTCAAAGAGATGGTCGAAGGTCTTGCTCGACAAATAGCATCGTTGACAACTGCTAAATCAACAGAGCCACATGACCATGACTCATATTCAGACCAAGCCAATGCCATAGGTGTCATGAGAAAACCACCAAATTACAACCCTTACTCCAACACATATAACCCTGGATGGAGAGACCACCCCAATTTTTCATGGTCTCAAGGATTCCAACAAAATGGACCAGCAGCTCCACCTCCACCAATCCAACCAATTCCACCAATTCCTCAAATTTCTCAAGCCTCTTAGCCACCATTTAGACCATACAATCAAAACTCAAACCACTCTCAACCCAGACCATGGGAGGATACATTCTAGAATTTCAAGAATTCTACTCATTCCAAAATCGAGCAGCAGAACCGCACCATTGATGAATTACGAAATGAGTTGAGAGCGGGCTTCAACTCATAAGCCCAATCAGTTTCAAGCCTCGAGAAAATGGTGGGACAACTTGCTTTTTCAGTTCAAACCTTGGCAATGACCGTTGAGAAAGGAAATTTTCCAAGTCAACCAGTGCCTAATCCTAAAGCAGTGCATGAAGCAAGTACCAGTTCACCACAACAACATGGAGAGGTCAAAGCTATCATGAGCTTGTGAAAAGGGAAAAAAGTTGATAACAAAGTGGAGATGCCAAAATCAACTCAGATTGTACCTGTAAATGCTGAGGACCCATCACCAGAGGAGAAAGAGGAAACCAACCCGCGAGAATATATTCCTAAAGCTCCATTTCCTCAGAGGTTAGCTAAAGGAAAGAAGGGAAAATCCACAGGTGAGATTCTTGAAATCTTCAAACAGGTAAGTGTTAACATCCCTTTACTTGAAGCGATAAAACAAGTGCCATCTTATGCCAAGTTTCTTCAAGATCTTTGCACTAAAAAGAGAAATATTCATGTTCAGAAAAAGGCCTTTTTAACTGAAAATGTTAGTTCTATACTCTAACATAAGATGCCTCTAAAATACAAAGATCCAGGCTCCCCTACTATCTCATGTAGTATTGGGAACCACACAATTGAAAATGCTTTGTTGGATTTAGGAGCTAGTGTAAATCTGTTGCCTTACTCTGTATTTGTGAAACTTGGACTGGGCGAATTACACCCAACACCAGTGGTATTACAGCTTGCAGATCGGTCCACGAAAATACCTCGTGGTATTGTGGAGGACGTGCTTATCCAGGTAGACAAGTTTTATTTTCCTGTTGATTTCATCGTAATTGACACTCAACCAGTGCAGGATTCAAAGAAGCACATTCCCATTATTCTGGGCTGACCTTTCTTGGCAACTGCCGATGCTCACATTCAATGCAGAACTGGAAATATGCAGTTGTCCTTTGGCAATATGACCATGGAACTCAACATCTTCAACATTGCCAAACAACCTCACAATGCGGATGATGAAATTGTTGATGTGGATTTAATAGAAGCATTAGTTGATGATACTTTTCTTTCAAACCTTAGTGATGACCCTTTACAAACATGTTTAACTCACTTTGGTTTGGATTTTGATATTGACAGATCAATCGATGAAGTCAATGCCCTGCTTGACTCAGCACCATCCATGGACACAAATAAATGGAAGTCAAGAGCTGAACAACTAATGCCATCAGAGAAAAAACTCAACCCATCATCAGAATCACCACCAAAACTCGAGCTCAAGCCATTACCTAACACTTTGGAATACGCATTCCTGGGAGAAGAAAGTACTTTGCCAGTAATCATCTCTTCATCCCTCAATGGCGAACAAAAAGGTAAGTTGTTGGAAGTTTTAAAAGAGCACAAAGGAGCATTAGGATGGACCATAGCAGACATAAAAGGTATAAACCCAGTAGACTGTATGCATTACATTCACCTTGATGAAAATGCTAGACCTACCAGGGAAATGCAACTTCAGTTAAATCTTAACATGAAAGAGGTTGTTCGCATTGAAGTCCTTGAGCTATTAGATGCAGGTATCATTTATCCCATTTCTGATAGCTCATGGGTCAGTCCTGTACAAGTTGTCCCTAAAAAGTCAGGAGTCACAGTAGTTACTAATGCTAATAATGAATTAGTGCCCACTAGAGTAACTACAGGATGGCGTCTATGCATTGATTATAGGAAGTTAAATTCTGTCACACGTAAAGACCATTTTCCTTTACCATTTATCGATCAAATGCTTGATAGATTAGCAGGTCATGAATTTTATTGCTTTCTAGATGGCTACTTAGGATATAATCAGATTCCCATAGCACCAAAAGAACAAGAGAAGACTACCTTCACTTGCCATTTTGGTACTTTTGCATATAGGAGAATGCCATTTGGATTATGTAATGCACCTGCTACATTTCAACGATGCATGTTGAACATTTTTTCTGATATGGTTGAACGATTCCTTGAGGTCTTTATGGATGACTTTTCTGTTTTTGGTGATTCATTTGATCAATGTTTACATCATCTAACACTAGTTCTGCAGAGATGTATCGAGAAGAATTTAGTCTTGAATTGGGAGAAATGCCATTTTATGGTAAAACAAGGTATTGTTCTCGGTCACATCATTTCAAGTAAAGGTATTGAGGTTGATAAAGCCAAGGTGGATCTCATTCCAATCTTCCTCCACCTAAAACAGTCAGAGAAGTAAGATCTTTCCTTGGGCATGCTGGTTTTTATAGACGTTTCATTAAAGATTTTAGCAAAGTTTCTAGACCCTTATGCAATTTACTTGCTAAGGATGTACTTTTTATCTTTGATGATTCATGTCTTGTGGCATTTGAAAAATTAAAGCAGTTGTTGACATCATCACCCATCATTATTCAAACTCCAAATTGGAAATTACCATTTGAGCTTATGTGATGCATCCGACATGCAAAGAGAATGATTAGGACAAAGAGTTGATCGAGTTCCCCATGTGATTTACTATGCTAGTATGACATTGAATGATGCACAATTGAATTATTCAACTGCTGAAAAAGAAATGCTAGCAGTAGTGTTTGCACTATAGAAATTTCGATCTTATCTCATTGGTTGTAAAATAATTGTATTCACAGATCATGTTGCTCTTAAATATCTTCTCACAAAGAAAGATGCAAAAGCTAGACTAATTCGTTGGGTGTTACTTTGGCAGGAATTTGACTTAGAATTCAAAGATAAGAAAGGAATAGAAAATGTTGTGGCTGACCATCTTTCTCGTCTCCATTTTGATACAACTATGAAACCATTACCTTTGAATGAGTCATTTCCTAATGAACAATTAATGAGTGTGGAAGTAGTACCATGGTATGCTGATATTGTTAATTATTTTGTTATAGGTCAACTTCCAGAGCATTGGACTAAGCAGGACAAGGCCAAATTCTTTGCAGAAATAAAGAATTTCTTTTGGGATGATCCTTATCTATTCAAGTATTGTGCAGATCAAATTGTTAGGCGATGTGTTCCAAAAAATGAATTTCAAAACATTCTTTCATTCTGCCATGAACAAGCTTGTGGAGGCCATTTCAGCGCTAAGAAAACAGCTACTAAAATTTTACAATGTTGTTTCTATTGGCCAACTATATTTCGCGATGCTTACACCTTTTGTTCTTCATGTGATAAGTGTCAATGAATGGGGAGCATAACACGAAGAAATATGATGCCATTAAACCCAATTTTAGTGGTTGAAATTTTTTATGTATGGGGTATCGATTTCATGGGACCCTTTCCTCCATCTTTTGGCCATCAATACATATTGGTTGGTGTTGACTATGTTTCGAAATGCAGAGGCAATCTGCAGGACCAACGATCACAAAGTGGTGATAAGATTTTTGAAAAGCAACATTGTTTCCCGTTTTGGATTCCCTCGAGCAATAATCAGTGATGGTGGTGCCCACTTTTGTAATAAATCCTTCAAAGCACTTTTGACAAAGTATTTCATCACTCATAAAGTGGCGACCCCATATCATCTGCAAACTAGGGCCAAGTTGAGATCTCCAATCAAGAAATAAAGCACATTTTAGAAAAGACGGTGAGGCCCGACAGAAAAGATTGGTCGTTGAGGCTTGATGATGCATTATGGGCATATAGAACAGCTTTCAAAACTCCAATTGGGATGTCACCCTACAGGCTAGTGTATGGAAAAGATTGCCACCTACCTGTGGAACTTGAGCATCGTGCGTACTGGGCCATTAAGAAATTCAATTTTGACATGCAGCAAGCTGGCTCAGAAAGAAGATTACAGCTGTCAGAACTTGAAGAAATTCGCAATGACGCGTATGAAAATGCCAAGATTTACAAGCAACGAATGAAAATCTTTCACGACAAGCAAATTATGAGAAAAGCTTTCACCTGTGTCGAAAGTGCTTTTATTCAATTCTCGCCAGACCTATTTCCGTGTAAAGTTACGCTCACGGTCCGCCCATTTATTGTTCACACTGTTTTTCCACATGGGGCAATTGAAATTAAGGATCCAAAGAACGGCGTCACTTTTAAAGTTAATAGTCAAAGATTAAAGTCATATCTAGAGTACCAACCACATAGAGAGGATAGTGAAATAAATCTGAGTGACCCACCAAGTTTAAATTGAGGTTTTTCTTTTCTTTTCGGTAATTTGATTTGATTCTTTTCTTTCTTTTGATTATTCTTTTGTTGATTGAAATTATTTTTGTGTAAGTGTGCTTGTTTACCCATTACAGTCCTCTCTTATAATTTTAATCATGAGACAGTACCTCTTGTACATGCTTAGAACATTTCAACCTATCCGAACTCATCTCAGAAAGCAGATACGATTTTTTAAAACACATCGCATTTGGGCTTTGCAACCACCAGAGTTAGTCGCTCATGTTGAGGATTTAGAAATCCAACTCAGAGATATTGAGAGAAGTATCTACAACACCCAGTTGGAGCTTAGGGTAAATTCAATAAGAGGACGTTTTTAATTTGCTTTGTGTGTTTTAATTTGTTTCTCTGTTTGTGTGTTTTAGTTTACCTTGTGTGTTTAAGTTTGTCACCCCGGTGAAGAGGCGGATAACGATACTCCTTGACAATCAAGTCAGTTACTTCAGTTTCCCACAATAACTGATATTCTGAGACGAAGGCATGGACAGAGACGAGATTTTAGCAAAGCTTCACAAACGATTCCCTTCGCTTCCTCAGAATGCACTCCTTTCAATCTATAAAGCCCGGTCCGAACGCATGTGATTGCTTATGAACAATGACATACCTGCTGACATCCGCTGGTTAATCGAGGCCAAAGTACGCTTGCCAGGTGAGTTGCCTCGTAAATTTATTGCATACATGCCTGGTTGTGGTAAAGGAAATTATGCGAGAAAACGACGAGCTAAAAGACTTTCTGTTGCTTGTAATAAGTATGCCAGAACGATAAGTAATAAAAAACCATGTTCTTTAGGAATGGTGTCTGATAACAGGGAAGATAAGATTAAATTCATGAGGGATGGCTTGAATAAAGAGTCATTGGATAATATCCTTTTGTCTCTTGAAACGCATCCCAGTGGATACGTACAAAGAGCGATTCTCCAGTTATGGCCATTATTCGAGAAAGAACGTGCACGATATCGAATCGACTATAAACGACCGCTTTGCGCTTTATAAGAAAACTGGATAGGAAGCCTATCCTCGACCCATAGAGGGTGTTCAAGCCGTTTCTGGACGTAAAACCAGAGGAAGATGTGAGCCACAGTCGCAACTACCTGTGAATATCCTTTTACTTTACTGTTGTTTTATTTCACTGTTGTTTTACCATTCGCATTATTGCCTGTAATAATTTTTTTGTTATCATTGTTTGTTTTTCCTTTTTACTATTTTCTTTTTGACTCTCGAGCCATGTGCCTTACGCGTTAATTGACACTGGCATAATACCTCATACATAGCTGTGACCTGTTGTCACCAAGGTCTTTAAATATGATTTTTGTTGTGCATTCACAAATTATTTTTTAGCAGTATTCTAATGGCAGCTACTCCCAGTAAACAATTCAAGAACATTTGTGTGCTCTCTGGATTTAACTATGGAAAACATAAAGAGTTTGTTGAAGCAACCATAGATCTTGGTCGAAGAATAGCAGAGAGAAAAATGCACTTGGCGTACGGAGGAGGTGACCGAGGGTTATCCAAAATGGTCTCAGAAGCTGCTTATGTCAGAGAGAGCCAAGTGTTAGGCATCATCCCAACAATCCTAAAACCTTTGGGCTGTTTGTCTAACTCATCAATTGGAGAAGAGTTAGTCGTCTCAGGTATGCAAGAAGGAATAACTGAAATGTTAAATCATGCCGATGCTTTTATTTTTCTTCCAGGAGATCTTGCAACTCTAGAGGCACTAATCACATTAGCATCTTGGGCCCATCTGAACATCCACCAGAAACCCATCTGTTTGTTAAATATCAATAATTTTTATGATGGCTTTAACGCATTTCTTAACCATGCAATAAAAAAATATTTCATTCCTTCCTCTGTTAAAAAAATCTTTATTTGTGCACATACTGCTAATGAGCTACTTGATCTGTTATGTTTATCAATCGAGATGATCCCGTGATCTGTTGTGTTGGAGTGTTCAAATAATGATGGTGACAGTAGCCGCAGTAAGAAGTTCAAATTAGATTTAACTCTCCGCTTGTAAATATTTCCTTCTGTGTTGCACTACCCAGGTGATGTCTTCTAAACTCTACTTCTTTCCTTTCAAACATTGAGGACAATGTTTCATTCAGGTTGGGGGGAGGGAATAGTTGACAATTGTGGAATGTTGGTTAAGTTTTTACTAATTTTTGTTGTAGAACTAACCGTGGCTAACTTTTTAAGTAGAAGATGGCTGAATATGGAGTGTAGTTACTCTAGAAACGCATCTTCTTAGTTAAAAAATAAAAATAAATAAAAAATAAAAACAAAAAAAATAAAAAAAAATAAAAAAAATTTGTGTTTTTCCTAACTTTTCTTTTTGACTTCTCCTTTATAAATATATGTTTTCAAGTTTTTAAGTCGAAGATGGCTGAATATGGAGTGTAGTGACTCTAGAAACGCATCTTCTTTTTAAAAAAAATTCAAACATTTTTCTTTAATTTTTCTGCATGTATGTTTTTCTTTTTATGTTTAGAATAGGTTGGGGGGTAGAATTTCGTTAAAAATAAAAAAAATGGTAATTTTGTGTGAGTTTTGATATTGGACGATATGATGACTTTCGAATTTTAGTATTTGTATTATCTTTGGTCTTGAGTGATGTTACACCATGTTTACTATTCTACATGTTGATGTTGGAGACAAATATGAGTTGCTTGAAGGAATGCACATGTCATAATAAATTCCAAGTGAGTTTTTGAGCCTATTAATTTTTCTTGGAGAGTAACCCTTTTTGCCCATTCTTCATACAGCTTAGCAGTTTATTATTTTATAGATGATCTCTAGATTTCCTTTGAGCCAACCCTTAAAAAAAATAATTAAAAAAACATGTGTATGTTGCTGCATCTAAAGGCCCACCTAACTAGTAGATATGAAAGATTATTTAGAGCCCTAAAAGACGATGGAAGGCCATTTTTGACCCGTTTGAGCCTTTCAAGCCATCCCTGTTATGCAATATCCATAGTTAGCCCTTTTGAGCCTTTTATTTAAAAAAATATATATTTTCTTTGTTAACATATCACTTTGACCCACTCCGATTTGGGGTATTACCCGATATCTTACAAGTTCTATCACCTATTCATGTTTGAGAAAAAATATAAATAATTATTTTGTTCAGCAAAGTTGTGTTATAAAAAAAAATTCAAAAAAAAAAGAAGAAAAAAAAAAGAAAAGATATGCAATAATAATAAATAAGCGAAATGCATCTTTTAATTTCTAAAAAAATATTTATTTTTTCTCAAACATGTATTTTGTTTTCCATATTTCTTTTTTTTTTGTTAACCATTTCCCTAGCGTACGTTACGTCCAAATAAAAGTCCTTCTTGATTTTAGGGAACTATAGTCTGAAGTAAAAGCTAGTTATATGGGCTATTAAGATGTAGTGATGCATTAAAAAAAAAAAAGAATAAATTGGGTTGACTAGTACTTTGTTTGAGGTCGTATTATTTCTAAGCTCTGGGCAGATTCTTTTCAACTTGGTGAGAGTGTGTGATATTTCTATGTTATTTTCTCTCAATTCACCATTCATTGTAGTGACAATTTTTATTGGGTTTAATTTCTTTGTGAGAGTGTCACTATTACCAGTGAGATTTTGGGGTTTGACATGTCATTCTTGAAAGTGGCCTGATCACTATAGTCTGCTGGACTGATGCATGTGAATTGTTGATGTGGTTGTGATATTTCTTTAGACTGGTGATAATGCTTGTACTTTTATTTGATTGCTATCATTAATCTAATTGAATAAACACGTGTGTTTTATAAATTAAAAAAAAAATTGGTTTTGAATTTTATCTTCGCTTTATTTGCTAGGGACTAGCAATAAGCTGGTTGGGGGGTGTGTTGAGTGTTAGAAAGTATATATTTATAAAGGAGAAAATCGTCATTTTACACTTCAAGTCTCACTAACATTGCTACTTTTATTTATTTAAGTATTTTGTTATTTAATTATGTGTGTTTCATTATAATTAGGTATTTTATGTATTTTAGGGGCATCACGATCGTTTCACAATGAACGAGTGATCAGACAGCAAAACGGACGTCACATTTGAACTCAGGACGGTCGAAAATCTTAGGAGGAGCATAAAAGGAAAAATGTCACTGTTCACATATACGGCACTATTCATACGTATGGTACTGTTCATGGTACTGTACGAATAGTGCTACTGTGCAAAACCGGGTTACTGTACAAAATCGTGATCAAATCGTGTGTACTGTGCAAATAGTGGTCAAACCGTGTGTACTGTGTAAATAGTGTTACTGTTCAAATAGTGGCTGTTGACTGTTGACTGATGACGTGGCGCAATCCTGAGCGTCCGAACTGTTTTTAATCCGATGGTCATGATTCACTCCATGTATCTATAAAAAGGGGGCTCCTCCCCCCTAATTTGATATCCCTGAATTCATTTCTAAGCTTAGATTTTTGTAATTCCTTCTCCTTCTTGTATTTTCTATGTATTTTAATAAATTTCCATTTTACCCCTAATTCAAAAATGAGTAGCTAATTTTATTTTAAGCTTGGGTTGAAGGTGAAGTCTCAACATATTCCATGGGCTTAATTTGGTAAATTTACTTTCTCTTCCCCTCTAATATTTGTGGTTGTTTTGACTTTTCGTCGACAAATAATAATAGTCTTGTCTAGATACCGTCCTGGTTAAACCGGCACACTAGTATACGGTTATTATTATTTGGCACGATAAGCCCTTAGCACCATATTTATTTGAGCGTAGTTCATGAGGTGTGGAAACCCCCCTCATGATTTAATTGGTATTAATATGGAATATTTAGCCCATGGAGCATGTTGATGCAGATCCAGCTACCCAAGCATTTTATCTCAATAGTTTCCAGTTTCAATTTATTTCGGCCATTTTAATTTAAATGCTAGCATATTTTAAATTCCTTTCACCATAAATTCATCCACCCAATTAAGAAAATTAATTCTACACATAATTAAAATCCACCTCCTCGTGGGATCGACACTCGTCACCATTAATCTATTCTACAATAGATTCGTGCGCTTGCGAGTTTAATAAAATTTACACAACAGTGAGGGTACTGACTCTTCAGAGGATGATATTTCTCTAGAAGATGAGAAGGATATAGAGTTGGGTTGAGACCTTGGTTGAGTAAGGCTCCCCATCTTTTGCTTTTATCTTTATCTAATTTTTTGACAATTTCTATAACGTTTTGGAATGCCCAAGGGGCTGGCTCACGTAAATTTCATAGTGTTTTTGTTATTGAAAAAATAGCATATTAATATGCTATTTTGAGAGCACATTTTGAGTGGGTTCCACTTAGCGAAAGTGGAAACTCTTGAGAGATATGGATTCTATTCCGTGAATACTCCAAAATTGTATATTTATTTACTCAAAATATTATTTGGGTAAATAAGAAATTATCTCTCAAAACGCACCCTTGATGTTAGAAATTTAAAAAGAAATGAGGCTTATCCCACATGGGGGAAATAAGTCAAGGGATTTATCTTTATATATAGACACTTACCCATGCATAAGCAAGAATTTTAAAGATGAAAACTCTCTCCACATGCTCGTGCGCAGGGGCGATGCAAATTCAAAACCGATTTGGTTGAACTCGTGTGCGCTCACGCGTCATAGGTACGCGAATGTCAGCCCAAAATCATCCAAGCATGCATGGCACGTTTTTATTCCTTTTAAAATTTTTTTTTGTAACAGTTTCACAGTTTTTGAATTCAAAGGATTTGTAACAGCTTCGCAATTATTCTTTTTGGGCTGTTATGCAATTCAATTTTGAATTGAATTGGCTGTTACAACAATTAAATAGCATATATTGAATTCTGAAATTCAATACTATGCTGCTGTTACATCCTCACGCTAGTATAAAAAGGCAGCTTCCTCCTCTGGTTTTCACACACAAGAACAATCAGCACATAGTACACAAAAAAAAAATTTCTTTCCTCCTTCTGATCGAGTTTGCTCGCTGTTGGTTCGCTGGAATTATCTGTCCATGCTTGGCAAATAATTCGTGCCTGTTGTATCCTGGGAAACAATTACCAGCTAACCTAAAGCACTGCAGTAGGTGGTAAATCTATTTTAAGGAAACTGAGTTACAAGCCTCAGGTTTAATTCTTCTGTTTTATTTTCTTTTCCCCTGCTGTTTGTTTCACTGCTTCTTAGTTTGTGATTTCCAGTTGCTGGTTTGCTGTTGTTTGATTCTGTTATTCACGCTAATTGTTCACTGACTATTTTGCAGGTTAATTCCAATTGCTGTCTTACTGTATTTTTTATTCAGTTATCAATTAATCCTGTTAGCCTAAAGGGCTATATATTATGTAATTTTGATAATAACAAACATGTGTCTTAAGTAATTTAATAAATATTGTATTTCACAAGTTCACTAGTTTTTTAAGGATAATATTTATGCAAGTGAATCAAGTGAAATCAAACTTAAGACACTCAACGGACAACGGCGAAATCAAGAATGAAGTTTAAAGTTCGACGGACAAATTATTGCTACAATTTCTTGTAAAGCCGGTATGATTTAATTGATGCATGATTTAGCATTTGAGAAGCTCAAGTTTTATTTAATAAATTATTACTTTTTATAAACCAAAATGTTTTATATTTAAGATAAAAGTATTTTGTGGATTTGAGTAATTTGAATTAAAATGAAAATGTTTTACAATCTTTGATTTTAATAAATAATATTTTGAATTTGAATTTAAACCTATTTGCAAAGATTTGAAACGTTTTGGGCAATATTGTAACTTATAAAAGATTGAGGGTCTAAGTGAAAGGTTTTGAGAGCTTTAACATTTATGTTGATTATGTTAAAACTTAAAAGGACTTTTATGAAAAGTATTGTTACATGTTGGGGCATAGCATAATTTCGGAAAGTTTTGGAAATTATAATTATTATTTATAAATTCTGATTTGTACTTATTTGTAAAAATTTGAAACAATTTGGGCCATACAATAATTTATAAAAGTTGGAGGACCCGAATGTAATTCAAACATTTGATATCCAAAATTGGACCTATTTGAAAAGTTTTGTGACTTTTCTAGGCCATAGTATAATTACAGAAAGTGTTGGGGCAAAATTATAATTTTATGAACAGTATTATTGTAGCGAATTCAAAAATAACTGTAACATCACTATTCATTCCGGCTAGCAGGTTAAATCAAGCGGCTAGCCATTTGATTTCGGGTTTTGGCCTATAACGGCTAGTTTTTGGGTTTTAACTATATAAACTCAATTCTAACTTCATTTTAATAACTCTAGAAAGCCAAAACAAGTTTATAAAACATATATTGAGCTTCCATTTCGTAAATCATCATTGATTGAATCATCATTGTGCTATCATTTGTATATCTTCTCTAAAAGAGAGTTATTTGTTGTATTCATTGTTTTCTCACAAAATTTGTGAGTGTATAAGTGTGGGAAACACTTGAGTGAAGAGATTGGGGGATAATCTCTTGTTGTAAAGGTTCATTGACACCTTGGAAGTCAATTGTAAACATTTGAAGCCTTGGGAGGCTTGGATAGTGAAATCCTCAAGCCTTGTGTGCTTGGAGGCGTGGACGTAGGCGGGGATAGCCGAACCACGTAAAAATTCTCGTGTTTGTTTTCTCTTCCCTTACTCCCTTATTATTATGCTTGCTTGAATTTATTGTTTTTGATTTGATTAAGGCATTAGATTAAATTGGTGTGCGATTTGCTTAGCATAATTTTTAAAATCCCAATTCACCCCCCCACTTGGGTTGCATAACTTGTATTTCAAATCCTATGTTAACGTTGAGATGGCAACTTAGTAGTTGTTAACTTACTAAGTTTTCTTACAATCTTAAAACAGATTTAACGTTGAGATGGCAACTGAAACCAATGATGCAATTTCGATTGTCCCCGTTTCAGCTTCTACTGCTGTGTCATCTGTTGTAAAGGAACCATCCTCTGTGGCAATTCCTGTGAATCATGCGGAAAGTCTAGAAAAATTCAATGGCCAGAATTTCAAACGTTGGCAGCAAAAGATGTTCTTTTACCTGACCACGTTGAACCTTGCGAGGTTCTTGATGGAGGATGCTCCTAAACCCAAAGAGGGTGAAACGGATGTTCAAGTGGCTAGTGCAATTAATGCATGGCATCATTTTGATTTTTTATGTAAAAATTATGTAATGAATGGCCTTAGTGATTCCTTGTATAATGTGTACATAGGAAAGAGACCAGCCAAGGAGCTATGGGAATCCATATACCAGAAATATAAAACTAAGGATGCGGATACGAAAAAGTTTGTTGTTGGTCGCTTCTTAGACTACAAAATGGTAGATTCCAAAACTGTGATAAGTCAAGTAAAAGAGCTTCAGATCATATTATCTGAAATCCTTGCTGAAGCGATGATGCTAAGTGAAACTTTCCAAGTGGCTGCAATTATTGGAAAATTGCCTCCTGCTTGGAAAGATTTCAAGAGTTACTTGAAGCATAAACGCAAGGAAATGAATATTGAAGGGCTGGTTGTTAAGCTCCGAATTGAGGAAGACAACAGAATGCGGAAAAAAATCGGGCTGTTTCTATGGCTAAGGCAAATGTTGTTGAACATGGACCTAAAAATAAAAATAAAAAATAAAAATCAATCCCAGGAGGAATTTCAAGAAGTAAACTAAGTTTAAGTGAAAGTGTTTAAATCATCGACAAGACGCGCATAAGGCTTCGGATCACAGCGTTTCAAAAAGGTCGAGAGGCAACGCTGGTAAACTATCACTCAATATGTTTCAGACATTAACCTCTCAGCAATGGTTTCTGAAGTGAACCTGGTTGGCTCAAATCGGAGAGAATGGTGGATTGATACGGGAGCAACCAGACATGTGTGCTCAGACAAATGGTTATTCACTTCATTTGAAGCTGTTACCAATGGTGAGAAGCTATTCATGGGGAATTCTGCAACGCCTGAGATCGAGGGTCAAGGGAAGGTAGTTCTGAAGATGACTTCTAGAAAAGAGCTGACTCTGAACAATGTGCTTTATGTGCCAGAAATTCGGAAGAACTTGGTGTCTGGATCACTGTTGAACAAACATGGTTTCCGAATGGTGTTTGAGTCAGATAGGGTAGTTTTGTTAAAGAATGGGATGCATGTGGGAAAGGGTTATGTCAATAATGGGTTGTTTAAGCTCAATGTAATGACTGTGAAATCAAAAATTAACAATGAAGCTAGTTCTTTTGCTTATTTGCTTGGGTCTTCTAATCTTTGGCATGGTAGATTAGGACATGTTAATTTTAATTCATTGCGTAAATTAATTAACATGAAGTATATTCCCAATTTTCAAATTGATTTGAAACATAAGTGTGAAACTTGTGTTGAGGCAAAACTAATTAGGTCATTTTTTCAAACAATAAAAAGAAATATTGAACCACTTGATTTAATACATAGTGATGTTTGTGATTTTAAATCCATTCAAACAAGAGGTGGTAATAAATTTTTTATTACCTTTATTGACGATTGCATAAAATATTGCTATGTGTATTTGATGAAAAGTAAAAATGAAGCTTTAGAAAATTTTATTCTTTATAAAAATGAAGTTGAGAATCAACTGAATAGCAAAATAAAAGAATTACGGAGTGACCGTAGTGGTGTGTATGTTGTTCCGTTTGAGACACTATGTGAACAAAATGGAATCATACATCAAGTCACAGCTCCATATTCACCTCAATCTAATGGGATTGCAGAACGAAAGAATCGAACTTTAAAGAAAATGATGAATGCGATGTTGATAAGTTCTGGATTACCTCAGAATATGTGGGGAGAAGTTGTTCTATTAGCTAATTACTTGTTAAATAAGATACCCCGAAAGCAAGAAGATAAAACCCCATATGAGCTATGGAAAGGTAGAACACCTTCTTATAAATTCTTACGAGTGTGGGGGTGTCTTGCTAAAGTAGTGGTTCCTTCAAATAAAAAAGTGAAAATAGGACCAAAAACTGTTGATTGCATTTTCATTGGTTATGCACAAAATAATAATGCTTATCGATTTCTTGTGCATGAGTCTAAAGTTTCAGATGTCTATAAAAGTACGATAATACAATTAAGAAATGCATCATTTTTTGAACATGTCTTTCCTTGCAATTCTAGAGTGGAATCAAGAGAACTAAAACAATTTCATGAAACAATAATTGGAAATGAAGAAAATGATGAAGCTCCAGAAGAAGAAGAACAAGAACAAGAAGTTGAGGTTAGACGTAGCAAAAGAGCTAGAATAGAAAAGTCTTTTGGTCCAAACTTTCTGACATTTTTGCTAGAAAATGAACCTCAATGCTTCAAGGAAGCTGTAACTTCACCGGAAAGTGCTTTCTGGAAAGAAGCCATTAACAGTGAAGTTGAATCCATTTTACAAAATCACACCTGGGAGCTAGTAGATCTTCCTCCAGGATGTAAACCTTTAGGGTATAAATGGATTTTCGAAAGAAAACTGAAAGCCGATGGAACAATCGATAAGTATAAGGCTAGACTTGTAATTAAAGGTCATAGACAACGAGAAGGTGTTGATTACTTTGATACTTATTCTCCTGTTACGAGAATAAATTCCATCAGGATGATAATAGCAATTATGACTTTTGCGCAATCTGATATAAAGACAGATTTTCTAAATGGAGATTTAAATGAAGAAATCTACATGGAGTAACCTGAAGGTTTTATAGCTCTAGGACAAGAAAAGAAAGTTTGTAAATTGGTGAAGTCATTATATGGCTTGAAACAAGCACCAAAACAGTGGCATAAAAAATTTGATCATACGATGTGAAATACTAACTCGGCAACCCAAGAAGAGGGGTGAATTGGGATTTTAAAAATTAAGCTAAGCAAGCCACACAATAATTTAATCTAATGCCTTAATAGAATAAAAAAACAATAAATTCAATAAATCACAATAATAAGAGAGTAAGGGAAGAGAAAACAGACACAAGGATTTTTATGTGGTTCGGCAATCCCTATCTACGTCCACTTCTCCAAGCACACCGGGCTTGAGGATTTCACTATCCAAGCCTCCCAAGGCTTCAAATGTTTACAATTAACTTCTAAGTTGTCAATGAACCTTTACAACAAGAAATTATCCCCCAATCTCTTCACTCTAGTGTTTCCCACACTTATACACTCACAAATTTGATGTGAAAACAAAGAATACAACAAAGAACTCTCTTTTAGAGTAGCTATACAAATGATAGCACAATGATGATTCAATAAATGATGATTTATGAAATTGAAGCTCAATATATGTTGTGTGCACTTGTTTATGCTTGCCAAGATTACCAAAAATGAATTGAATTTGAGTTTATATAGTTGGAGCTCAAAAACTAGCCGTTATTCACTTTTTGTTCATAACCGGCTTACCGTTTATGGATTCCGGTTAGTCGCTTGTATGTTAACGTTAAGGCAAAAATTTGAATTTCACAACATCCGGCATGCCGCTTACGATATTCGGATAGCCGTTTATACTCCATAAGCTTACTGCCCAACAACCGGATAGCCGTTTTCCATTTGGAGAGTTTTTGCCCAATATCTGGCTAGCCGCTTGTCACATCCGGTTAGCCGCTTGCTACAGTAACTGCTACAGTGAAATATTTTCTAAAATTATAGTTTTGTCCTAAAACTTTCTATAACTGTACTATGGCCCAAAATATTATAAAAATTTACAAATAGGTCCAATTTTAAAATTTCCAAATAATACTCGTTAATCCTAAACTTTTTAAAATTATGAAATGGCCCAAAATACTATGACACTTTTCAAATAAGTCCTTCTCCAGAATTTCAAACAATACTTATTGATTTTAAAGATTTCAAAACTCTTTCAATAAAACCATAAACTTGAAAAACAACCAATTTCATAAAATTATTTTTCCATTAAATATAAAACCTTTATAATGTAAAAATAATGATTTATTTAAAATGTATAAAAAATAATTTGAGTTTTTGAAAACTTAATCATTCTTAATCTTATTTGTTATAATCAAAATCAACAATATGGAAACATATATGTTAACAATCTCCCCCTTTTTTATGATAACAAATCTTTCATGTTTTTAAATAATGATTTCACAAATTACTCCCTCTAAATGTAAGCTCCCCTTACAATTTGAGCTTAAAAGATTAATCATTCTTAATCTTATTTGTTATTATCAAAATCAACATTATGGAAACATATATGTTAACATTCTCCCCCTTTTTAATGATGACAAACATTTCATGTATTTAAAGAATGATTCCATAAATTGCTCCCCCTAATTGTAAGCTTCTCTTACAAGTTGGCTAAATTAACAAATTTAAATACATGTATTCTTCTCCCCCTTCATCATCAAAAAGAAAACTTAGTGGAAAAGAAAAAGAGTAGCAAATTTTTATAAATTTAAAAGCATGTACTTTTCTCCCCCTTCATCATCAAAAAGAAAACTTAAATGAAAATAATAAGATGACCAAATTTGTTACCCATGTTGTCTAAGTAGAAATTTCGATAGAATCTCCCCCTATTTTGTGCGAGCAATAATTTCGGCAAAGTCTCCCCTTATCAATCATCACAATCTCAATACAAGCATATTAGTTCAAAATTATCCAAATATAAAACATCCAAATATCAAACAATAATCATCATCAATTCACAATGAAAGCAACAATGCATTTGAAAATGTAGGTGCATAATATAATAGAGAACTATGGTAAAATCCATAAGGAGAGCACACTATGGAAGTGGTAATTTGAAATACCCAAAATGCACAAATTCGAATTTTCAAGACATTGAGTAAAAAGGGTAAGTTTCATGTGGAAAATGGATTTGAAAGATGATTTTGGACACAAGAATGGATGGGGAATAAGTTTTATGAATCGATTTGAATCGAAAAGAACGGAAATGATGGATTTTAGAGTGAAAACGAATTAACGAATAAACGGTTTTTTTTTAGAGAGAGAATGGTATCCGGTCTGCCGAAAGAAGGAAGAAGAATAACAGCTTTTATACTCACGAATCCGGTTATCCGGATAGCACTAACCGGTTATTCGGTTATGTGACAGTGAGTTAATTATGCAAATTCAGATTTCCGGATAGAAGAACCGGCTGTCCGGTTTGAGGTAGAAAAGGGCTTTGCAAATCCAGCATTCTGGATTTCATAGCCGGTTGACTGGTTTTTGCCCAGAAATGAAATTGTTTCAAACGGCTTACCGGTTTTCCAATTCGGTTATCCGGAATTCAACCCGAGAGAAACCAAAGCCAATCCGGCTTACCAATTTGCTGAATCCGGTTATCCGGATTTGATCCAAAGAATAATCAATAAAAAAAACAGTTTTTCGGTTAATTAAAAACGGTATACCGGTTTAGACTTGGAAATCTTTTTGCCTCTTATTGAATTTTTGTTATGCAAAAGTTATAAGAACATATTAACAACTATCCAAGCTCCATAATTACTAAACTCATCAAAGATCTAATGTGGCATTTTAATATAACTTAAAAAAATCTTATAAGCTTAAAAATCTCGAAGTATATGTATTTTTCCTCCTTTCGATATCATTTAAAACAAGTAATGCATATTCAACAATACATCAATAAAGCACAAAAAATGTATCCATTCGCCAATCATAGATTGCATAAGATCAAACTTCATCAAATAAAATGTAATCATGAAAGCACATTTTTTATCACCAAAACTTAAGCAAAGCATAAGTACATAATGGTAATATATAAATCATCAAAATCAACATTAGCTATTAAGATAAGCCATCATTATGAGCTAAAGGACAAGTGATCAAATCTATTATTACAAATGCTCACATAGCCCAATTTAATGAATGATGATATAATACAATAAATGACATATGAATTCACACATACATAAGAGATGGACAATGATGATACAATTAAGAAGATGAAATCAAAAACCATACAATCATCAAAATCAAACAAAGGCATCATGATAAATCACTTAATGTTATACACAATGATAATTCCATTATGTAAACATACAAGCATACTTTCGCAAATTCAAGCTATTATTCATTTATCATGATTCATTCAACAAAATCAATATGGCAAGAATTGTTACCAAAACAATTAAATCATCTTGCCTCATCTTTTTCTCCTAGATCATAATCAAGTGATTATCTTCACAAGCTTTCATCAAGGAACTCTCCACCATTCCTTGACGTGGTACCTACATAGAAATCATTCACGTTGTGCCCTTTGGTACCCGAATACTCTTGGGTCCTTGAGTGTTAGCAATGGTTCCTTTTGGAACCCAAATACATTTGACTCCATAATATACATTTTTCTTAACGGAACATCTAAAATACATATGACCATTTTGATTGCAATAATGACAAACAATTTTATAATCACTTGTGGAGGTTGCCTTAACAAAATAATTCTTATAATATTTTTGTTTCAAGTTAGGCTTATATCCAAGTCCTCCTTTATCAAACACACATTTTTGAGTGCTTAGTAATTTTTCTAAGTTCTTTTGACCACTTGTGAATTTTAACACAATTTCATTGAGCTCATTACTTTTTTTCTTAAGCACTTCATTTTCTTTCATCAATTCATCAACATGTGATCTCTCATACTCATATGAAGTACTTTGTTTACATGTAAATGACGCAATCCTATCATGTAATATTTCATTATCTAATTCCAATTTTTTGACCGTGGTGGTGAGTATATTGTTCCGTTTGAGACACTATGTAAACAAAATGGAATCATACATCAAGTCACGGCGCCATATTCACCTCAATCTAATGGGATTGCAGAACAAAAGAATCAAACTTTAAAGGAAATAATGAATGTGATGTTGATAAGTTCTAGATTACCTCAGAATATGTGGGGAGAAGCTGCTCTAGAGAAGCTGTTCTATCAGCTAATTACTTGTTAAATAAGATACCCCGAAAGCAAGAAGATAAACCCCATATGAGCTATGAAAAGGTAGAACACCTTCTTATAAATTCTTACGAGTGTGGGGGTGTCTTGCCAAAGTAATGGTTCCTTCAAATAAAAAAGTGAAAATAGGACCAAAAACTATTGATTGCATTTTCATTAGTTATGCACAAAACAGTAATGCTTATCGATTTCTGGAGCATGAGTCTAAAGTTCCTGATGTCCACAAAAATATGATAATAGAATCAAGAAATGCATCGTTTTTTGAACATGTCTTTCCTTGCAATTCTAGAGTGGAATCAAGAGAACTAAAACAATGGGAAATTATCCACCGTCCACCCGTTGTTTTTCCGTTTTTCAAAAATACACAAATCTTCTTTTTTTTTGCAGCGCTCCACCTGAAGTTAATATTTTTTTCATTGGTCCACTCTCGTTATAACACCGTTAAAACTTTACTGACATCACAAGGGTAAAATTGTCATTTTACAACGACGCAATGGTGGACAGGTACAAAACAATATAATTTCAAGTGGAGTTCAGTAAAAAAAAAAAATAATAAAGAATTGTGTATTTTTGAAAAAAAATATGAAAAAAAAGTGATCGGTGGATAACTTATCTTTTACATTTGAGGGTAAAAAAGTCATTTAAACAAAATTCCGTTAATTTTCTTAACGGTCTCTAAACGGAAGTGGAAAAGTGAAAAGAAATTTAACTTCAGGTGGATTCCAACCAAAAAAAGAAAGAATTGTGTATTTTTGAAAAAGTTGGAAAAAAACGGGTGGACGGTGGATAATTTCCCTAAAACAATTTCATGAAACAATAATTGGAAATGAAGAAAATGATGAAACTCTAGAAAAAGAAGAAGAAGAACAAGAAGTTAAGGTTAGACGTAGCAAAAGAGCAACAACAGAAAAGTCATTTGGTCCAGACTTTCTGAAATTTTTGCTAGAAAATGAACCTCAAAGCTTCAAGGAAGTTGTAACTTCACTGAAAGGCGCTTTCTGGAAAGAAGCCATTAACAGTGAAGTTGAATCCATTTTACAAAATCACACATGGGAGCTAATAGATCTTCCTCCAGGATGTAAACCTTTAAGGTATAAATGGATTTTCAAAAGGAAACTGATAGCCGATGGAACAATCGATAAGTATAAGGCTAGACTTGTAATTAAAGGTTATAGACAACAAGAAGGTCTTAATTACTTTGATACTTATTCTCCTATTACGAGAATAAATTCCATCAGGATGATAATAGCAATTGTTGCTTTGCGCAATCTCGGGATACATCAAATGGATGTAAAGACATCTTTTTTAAATAGAGATTTAGATGAAGAAATCTACCTGGAGCAACCTGAAGGTTTTATAGCTCCAGGACAAGAAAAGAAAGTTTGTAAATTGGTGAAGTCATTATATGGCTTGAAACAAGCACAAAAACAGTGGCATATAAAATTTGATCATACAATGCTCGCAAGTGGCTTTTAGATCAACGAATGTGAGAAATGTGTTTATGTCAAAGAAACAAAAAATGGCTATGTCATTTTATGTTTATATGTTGATGACATGCTCATTGTCAGGAGTGATGATGATATGATTAAATCCACCAAGAATATGTTGAAGTTTAGGTTTGACATGAAAGACATGGGTCTTGCGGATATCATTTTGAGGATTAAAATCTCAAGGGCTTCTAATGGACTTATTCTAAGTCAAACTCATTATATAGATAAAATTCTTAAAAAATTTAATAAAGGTGATAATACCGTGTCTAAAACTCCATTAGATACGAGTATACATCTATAAAAAAAACAAAGGAGATGGTATTTCTCAGGTAGAATACGCCCGAATAATAGGCAGTCTGATGTACTTAACAAACTGTACTAGACTAGATCTAGCCTATACAGTAAGTAAACTTAGTAGATATACGAGTAATCCAGGAACTGATCACTGAAAAACGATCGTAAGAGTACTAAGGTATCTTCGATACACTAGTAACTTTGGACTGCACTATACTAGGTATCCATAAGTATTAGAATGATACAGTGATGCTAATTGGATATCTTATGTATAAGACTCAAAATCCACCAGTGGCTATGTGTTTACACTAGCAGGTGCAGCTGTATCATGGAGGTCTTCTAAACATACAGTAATTGCCAGATCTACAATGGAATCTGAATTCATTGCACTAGATAAATATGGTGAAGAAGCAGAATGGCTACGAAACTTTTTAGAGGGTATTCCAAAGTGGCCAAAGCCTGTGCCTACAATTTGTATTCATTCCGACAGTCAATCTGCTATCGGTAAGGCACAGAGCAATATGTATAATGAAAAGTCTAGACATATACGTCGTAGACATAATACCATTAGATAACTTATTTCTACTGGAATTATTTCCATTGATTATGTGAGGTCAAAGGATAACATTACGGATCCGCTAACCAAAGGGTTAAATAGAGAGCTAGTAGAAAAATCATCGAGAGGAATGGGTTTTAAACCCTTAGAATGATTAGTCAATAACAAAGGAAAACCCAACCTAGTTGACTGGCGATCCCAAGATCTACGTTCAATGGGACAACCTAATTGTTAAAGACTAAAGTTGGATCACTGTGGGGGTCATTCTCTTGTGAGGATTACCTCATTGACCATTCCTATGATGAAACAGTGATGCCCGTAGGAAATACGGTTGAGCTAGACTTTTAATGATTCTTATGCATCGGAAATCCAAGCAGAGTAATGCGGGTTACTCTTAATTAAGATATCACCTATTTGAGAGAAACATGGGGCCGCTTCAAAGAGAGCTGATAGGGGTTCAGCTCTTAGAAACTCTTATAGAACCAGGTTGATTTTCAAGGCCAAAACGAACATAACTATGAGAACCCAACAGTGTTAGGAGAGATACATGTGTGTAGTATATGATCGTTTACACTAATGGCAGAACAGTTCAAAGACATTGCGTCTACTGATCAGCCAGTAAATTAAATATACTATCATAAGGGAAGGTTCAAAGGATAAGACCTACCTATCCTTTGCAAGGTGTTAATGCAATAAACTCAATCATTATGGTCAAAAATAGTTTTGATGTAAAAAATTTAGCGGTTTTCTGTTTTACTGCCAATTTTCATTCATGTAGGGGATTGTTGAAAAAATAGTATATTAATATGCTATTTTGAGAGCACATTTTGAGTGGGTTCCATTTAGCGAAAGTGGAAACTCTTGAGATATATGGATTCTATTTCGTGAATACCCCAAAATTATATATTTATTTACTCAAAATGTTGTTTGGGTGAATGAGAAATTGTCTCTCAAAATGCACCCTTGATGTTGGAAATTTAAAAGGAAATGAGGCTTATCCCACATGGGGGAAATAAGCCAAGGGATTTGTGTTTATATATAGACACTTACCCATGCATAAGCAAGAATTTTAAAGATAAAGGCTCTCTCCGCATGCGCGTGCGCAGGGGGGGTGCGAATCCAAGACTGATTTGGTTGAACTCGTGTGCGCCAGCGCGTCCTGTGTACACGAATGTTAGCCCAAAATCATCCAAGCATGCATGGCACGTTTTTATTCTTTTTAAATTTTTTTTTTTGTAACAGTTACACAGTTTTTGAATTCAAAGGATTTGTAACAGCTTCACAATTATTCTTTTTAGGCTGTAATGCAATTCAATTTTGAATTAAATTGGCTGAATTGAATTAGTTGTTACAACAATTAAATGGCATATATTGAATTCGGAAATTCAATACTATGCTGTTGTTATATCCTTACGCTAGTATAAAAAGGCAGTTTCCTTATATGGTTTTCACACATAGGAACAATCAGCACACAGTACACAAAAAAAAAATTCCTTTCCTCCTTCTGACGTCCTGTTTCTGATCGAGTTTGCTTGCTGTTGGTTCGCCAGAATTATCTGTCTGTGCTTGGCAAATAATTCGTGCCTGTTGTATCCTGGGAAACAGTTACCAGCTAACCTAAAGTACTGCAGTATGTGGTAAATCTGTTTTAAGGAAATTGAGTTACAGGCCTCGGGTTTAATTCTCCTGTTTCGTTTTCTTTTCCCCTGCTGTTTGTTTCATTGCTTCTTCGTTCGTGATTTTCAGTTGCTGGTTTGCTGTTGTTTGATTCTGTTATTTACACTAATTGTTCACTCACTGTTTTGCAGTTTAATTCCAATTGATGTCTTACTATATTTTTTATTCAATTATTAATTAATTTCGCCTTAATTACCTGATGTTTCTAGTTGTTAACTTACTAAGTTTTCCTACATTTGTGTCCCTAACAAAGATGTATAATCCGACCATGGTTGTTCTTTTGGAACCGAGAATTAGTAGGCTAAGAGTGGATGAATTCATCAAGAAGAGTGGTTTTGTTAAATCCCACAAGGTGGAAGCAATTGGTTTCTCTAGGGGAATATGGCTTTTGTGGAGAGACTCGCTGGAGGTCGAAGTGGCGTTCAATCACAAACTATTCATTCATTTCCGAATGTCTAACGATAGTGGCTTTCTATTATGGGTAACTACTGTTTATGCAAGCCCTATTCATACTAATAGACAAAAGCTATGGGACCATCTCGAACGACTTACCAACAGCTCGCGGACCTTGGTTCATCAGTGGTGATTTCAACGCTATCCTTTATGCTTCAGAAAAGAAAGGTGGCTCATCACATAGAAGTGGGATTTGTAAGAGTTTTTTGAACTGGTTCCAATCAAGCAATTTATATGACCTTCAATCTACGGGTCCTAGATTCACTTGGTCTCGTGGGAATCTATTCAAACGGCTTGATAAGGCAATGTACAATGAGGATTGGTTGCATAATTTTGAAGATTGCTCTGTGCTTTATTTATCGAAAATTCAGTCAGACCATAGACCGGTCTTAGTTCGTTTTGAGAAAGAAGAGCAATGGGGTCAAGGGCAGAGACCTTTTCATTTTTTAGCGGCTTGGCTCACTCACAAAGATTTTGATACTTAGTTGCTTCGAATTGGAATTCTATGAATCCCTACCTTCAATCGGCCCTTTCTTTCACTCGAAATGTCTCTCACTAGAGCATAAATTCTTTTGGTAATATCTTTTAAAGAAAAAGACTACTTATGGCTCGCATTGGTGGTGTTTAAAGAACACTTGAGAGCTATACTACAAAGGGGCCTCATTCGGCTTGAATTAAATTTGAAAAGAGAGCTTGAAGCAGCTCTTACTCAAGAAGAGCTGCTTTGGAAACAAAAGTCTTGAAAAGATTAGATTATGCACGGTGATAGAAACACGGCTTTCTTTCACCAGAAGACGCTAACTAGAAGAAGGAGAAAGAAGGAGAAATATGATCGTGGCTATTAAGGATGAGAACAGGAAATGGTTGTGTGAAGTTGAAGCTATCAAATGCCATACTGTACAATTTTTTTCGAAGCTTTACTCTGAGGACAACATCTTGTCTCAGCAATACCATATCTGGGGCTGTTTTCCAGCGATTCATGTAGAAAGTTTGTCTTTATTACAAGGGCCGTTAGATGAAGCTAAGATTAAGAACACTATTTTCAGTATGAAGCCCTTAAAAGCCCCGTTTGAATACTGTGAGTAGATCCCGTAACCTTAGCATATTTTTAAATTGATTCTTAGTGATTTCTTTTCCCACAATTAATTTTCTTTGTTTAACAAATTGACTACTAAATTTTAAATTTCTTGTGGTTCGACTCTGGACTTATCGGTTATATTATAACCAAACACTCTTATACTTAAGAGTAATAATACTTTCGAGTCGTGTCACCAACCACCCCCTAATGATCTTGAAAGAGAACATGGGGCAACCCATCTAATTCCGGAGCCTTAGTCAGGTGCATTTGCATCACAGCCTGATGACCTCATCCCTAGAGAATGGTAACATCAACTCCCTATTTATAGCATCCGTAAGCCTTACAGGCACATGTTCTAAAGCTGATACCCATTGTTGATCAGTTGGATTTGATGATGAAAACAGCTTCGCAAAAAACTGTTCAATGATACTTCCCATCTCAGCCACATATATAACCATCTAATCCTCATTATCTAATAGTCCCCTAGCCAAATTTTGTCGACACCTTGATCCCCTTCCTTCATCCACGACACATGAGCCCTTTGCCTCCAATACAATTTCTCTTCATAAAGCAAGCCATCAAGCTCTCTGTCTAGTCGCTTAAGCCCATTAGCATCACTCTAATGTAAATAAGTTTTTTGAAAAGCCATTAATTCAGTATACTTGGCATAGACACAGTTTTTGCTACCTTATACTGGAAGAGCTAAATATGATCACCTTGAGCAGCACTACTCATCCAACAATCATTAACTGTATCATTTCAAGCTTCATAAGCCTCACAGCACACTTAGTAGTGAAATCGTGCCTTCGACCTTTGATTTAATCCATAACCTCCCAAGCCAGTAATTTTTAAGAGAATAGAACAATGATTCGAACGCCAAAAATCAAGATGGGTAAGTGTTAAGCATAAACCAAAATCTTGCCAAGCACAATTGCTAATAAACTTATCCAATTGCTCCTCCACCAATCCCACAGTATACTATCGATTAGCCCATGTATAAGGGTACCTTTTGAAGCCCATATTACTTGAATCACAATCCTGAATAGCTCTACAAAAGTTCCCATTGCCTCAGAACATCTAGGCTATCCCCTTAATTTCCCAGTAGGATCTAGAATTTCATTAAAATTGCCTCCACATATTGAAGGCAACATAGAAAACAAACTAAGATGATGAAGAAGTTCCCATGTATGCTTTTTCAAATCAACCTAAGGATGACCATAAACACTCGTAATTCGCCACCACAAACCATTATCAGTCTTAATCGTTATGTCCACATGATGGGAGCTATAAGCCATAACAAACAGATTGACACTTTGTTGCCATAGAATTGCCATCTCACCACCAAAGCCTACTCTATCCACGGCTAAATAATTGAAAAAATCCAACTCTTTACTTTTTTACTCTATAGTTTTTGTTAAAAGTCATGTTTCACGAAGGAAAACAATATCAGCGTGCACCAATTGGAAAACGAAGAACACAGATTGTCCGAGGATTCCCCGTACCTCAGATATTCTAGCATGATACATTCATGATGACCAGGGGGGCTGAGCGTCAGCACCCACTGATACATCTGACAAAACCGCAGGATAGGAACCAACTAAAGTTGCAACATCATAACCCTTGCTAAACTCCACTTGTTTATAAACTTTTTTTCTTCGATAATTCATGTGGTATTGTCGTTTGCTTCTGTTTTGCGTTATTCCTTTATAAATAGTAATACTTTAGGTTATCAAATATGATTTAGTATTTAGTATATGTGGAAGTCTTTTGACCACCCCTTTTATTTTTAAAAGTTATTTAGCGGCTACTTAATAGGCACAGAACATTATGCTTGTTTAATTTCATAAAATAATTTTGAATTAAAAAAATACATATACAATAATGATAGATGATTGTGTACCCTCGCATTATTTATTGTTGTAATCCTTAACTCTATTTAGAGGTGGCGAAATAAGTTAGGATACAATTATACGAAATGAATATACGATTTTTCATAATCGCATTGACAAATACAAGTATAATTAATAAATGGCTTGACACAATATGACACGATTAATAATTGTGTCATATTTATATTGACAACCTCAACATAATTGCACATTTATGAAGCAAGTATGACTTTTTTTTTTCACCTTTAACCACTTATGTGATCTCTTTGTGAACGCGCCTCAATCAAGTGGCGTGACTTAAGACGCACTGGCCAACTCGTACTCAGTTCTCGTCGAACCTATAAGACGAGCTCTCCAACAGCGACTCCTCAAGCGACTTAACTTGTTAAATCCAATCGCTCTTATGACTCCATCACAAGAGAAATTTAACACTTCACGGTAAGACAAAGACGTATTCACATAACATAAACACAACACAACTACACAAAGTTAATACATCCAACTTCAGTCATCATGAACATTTTATTATTTTGATTTCGTATCAAAATCATATTCTCTCGACAAAAGTACTTATATATTTTTTTTTCCTTAAAGCTCAAAAGGGTGAGGCGGTCCACGGTGCCTGGGTATACTAATCAAAAATCATGTGATTATAAAATTCTTTTTATATAATTTTGTAAAGTTCACGGTACTTAAAGGATATTTTAAGGCCGCAGAATCTCATCATTAATATTAAAGTCAGGAATGGCAAGTATATTTTCATTGATATCCCTGGGAAATGGTCGACTACTAGTTCTACCTTTTAAGTTCCTAAATTAGCCTTCTTTTTTGCCACCATCAATTAAATTAGGTTTTGTGAAATGACATATTTATCCTTATTTTCTAAAATAACTCATGTATTATTCTTCATAATTTTTTCCACCACTTTTAGTTTTTGACTTTTGCTTACTTTCTTAATTTTTTATAAATTTTCTAATAATTATTTTACATTTCTTTTTAATTTTTTCAATTCTGCAACACAAAATTATTAATACTTAAATTTTCTAAGTAGAAAAGGATTATTAAGTACAAATATCATTCGATAGTGAAAGTATGATATGGAAATAGATGAGCCTATTAACTTAAAAAAATATTGGCACTGGCAAACATAGTGACGGAACCAGAAAATTTATATAGAGGGGTTATTCTTAATAATAATATTAGTATTTAACAAAAGATAATAAAACCAATTTAATTAAAATAATGTCAATAGTTATAATAATAGCCTCAATTTCAACAACTTTAATAGAAACAAAAATATAAGACTTGAATCTAAGGTTTAACGATAACTCTTCCAATTCTCATTCACAGATTCACTAAAATTTTTTATTCCATTATTATACAAAACAAAACAACATTATAAAATGTACACAAATCAGGAAAACAAATTTATGATGACAAACAATTAATAATTTAATTAATAGACAAAAAAATTTATTAATTAAATTATTACGATATAACTTAACAGAAATAATTGTATATGATGATAATTAT
Organism: Citropsis articulata; assembly: GCA_030449925.1. Classification (NCBI taxonomy): domain Eukaryota; kingdom Viridiplantae; phylum Streptophyta; class Magnoliopsida; order Sapindales; family Rutaceae; genus Citropsis; species Citropsis articulata. The sequence continues at coordinate 1,821,165 of JASUUH010000212.1, read as the reverse complement.
GAATAAAAGATTAAGAACTAAGAATACAATATTGGATTCTTGAAGGCTTTAGAAATTATAAAATAAGCTAATGGGTCAAATTATTTTTTTAGACTAAAATAAGGATTCTGAAGAGCAAAAAACTTAATTTTTAAATGCAAAGCCTCCAACTCTTGTAATTATTTAAAGAAAGTAGTTTTTTTTTAGCTTTTATAATAGGATAGAGTTTAATTTGAGCCTTTATGAAAGAAATTACCAGGGTCTTAGATCAATGTAATTAAAATTAAAATATTACATATTTGAATAAGTAATTGAATAAGAAAAAGAAATTACCAGGTACTTTAATACAATGATTTTTGAGTAAAGTACTTATTATTACTATTGCTACTAATAATAATAATAATTGCATTATTATTACTCTTATTGTAACTGTTGTTGTTGATATTATTATTACCACTACCACTAATAATAATAGTATTATTATTATTATTATTATTAGATTAATTATAAAAATAATGTCGTAATCATAAATATTGTAATAGTAATATTATTATTATTGTTGTTGTTGTTGTTGTTGTTGTTGTTATGTAACTTTTAATAAGGCAAGATTGAAACTTTAGAAATAGAGTAAAATAGTTAATTCAAAGAATGAGAATCATGTTCTCACCCTCCCAATAGGAATATGATTTAGATTCATCATTCCCAAATTTGGTGAGTTCCAATGAATTTATTGTAAGAAAACCGGAAACCAGTGAGTTAACAAGTTAAATGAATTTAATTGGAAACAACTAAATTTAACAGCAGCAAAACAGTAACAGAATATTAAGCAACTGAAACTGAAAAAGAAAGAAATTAACGAAACAAAGAAGTAATCCCGAGGCCTGTAAGACAATGTCCTTAAAAACAGATTTACCACCTACTGCAGTGCTTTAGGTTCGTTGGTAACTGTTTCCCAAGATACAACGAGCACGAATAATCAGTCAAGTACAGACAGATAACTCCAGTGAACCGCAACTCGCTTAGAAAATAGGTAGAAAGAAGGAGAAATGAAACAGCAGCATAACGGCCAAATTGAATTTGCAAATAATTGTGAAAATTAAAAATGTGTTGACATTGCAAATAATTGTGAAAATTAAAAATGTGTTGACATTCGCATACGTAGGACGCGCGGGCGCACACGAGTTCAACCAAATCGATCTTGGATTCGCACCCCCCCACACACACGCGTGTGGAGAGAGCCTTTATCCTTAAAATTCTTGCTCATGCATGGATAAGTGTCTATATATAAACACAAATCCCTTGGCTTATTTCCCCCATGTGGGATAAACGTCATTTCTTTTCAAATTTTCAACTTCAAGGGTGCATTTTGAGAGACAATTTCTCATTCACCCAAGCACCATTTTGAGTAAATAAATATACAATTTTGAAGTATTTACGGAGTAGAACCCGTATCTCTCAAGAGTTTCCACTTTCGCTAAGTGAGACCCACCCAAAATGTGCCCTCAAATAGCATATTACTATGCTATTTTTGCAACATTTATTCTCATTCTCAAATGTAAAATAAGCATGTAAATAAGTAATCATTCTCATTCCTCTATTTTGATTTCTTAATCCGAGAAGTAAACATATCACTAACGTGTTATTTAAATTTAAAATCTCAAATATGCCCTATATTTTGTTAATTTCTTGTATTATTATTTTTTTAAAGTAAGGGGGGTGGGCAAAGCCCAAATAGCTTTTATTTTTCCCCCTTACTACCCCCAAGACTCGAACCCGAGCATCAACTGCTACAAGTTTGATGTTATTACCAAGCCTACCACTCCCTTGGGAGCATTTCTTGTATTGTTGTTAATGTATGCCTATTTTTAATTATTTTTTAAAATTTTTTAACTTCAAATAATTTAATATCCTGATAACTTTAAATGACAAATAGATTTATTTCGATTTTATAAAATAATATAATTTTTAAAATTATATTGTATTCATTACTTTAAGTGAAATCAACTTGAAAATACTAATTTTCAGACATTTTTATTTACCAAAGTAAACAACTAATTACATATGATCAAATGTTAGAAAAAAATTATCTTTAAAATAAATGCATTCATATTTATTTATACAAACGCATTAATTATCTAATGGAATCTTTTATATGTTACTTTCTAAATATAGATTAAAAAATATATTTTGTTCTTTCAAAATAAAAAAAAATTATAAAATAAATATATTAAAAAGAAATTAGCAAACATTTTTTCTTTTTAAAAATGTGAAATAACCTACCTTGGGTTCGCCGTTTGGCAATTCCAAATGAAGCCCCAGTAAAGCTGGATGAAATATTATAAGATAACATTCTACACTTGTTCATATTTTTTTCCTTGTCTCTCTCTTTCTCTCTCCCTCTTTCTAAGTTTCAATAATATAAAAAAAATCTAAAAATTAGTTTTAAATTTTTATTTAAACTTTTAACTCTAAAATTTATCATTATAAATATTTTAATTATTATTTTCTAGGCATTATAATTACTTAAAATTTTAACTCCATGATAAATAAAATGTCAACCATTTTCTAGGTACAGCCGCAAGCACTTATGTACAAACAATATTATACAAATTGACATGGCATAATAAATATGATTGGTTGAATAAAATATTATATTACTCACATGATTTATTTTTTGTTATTTACATTTTCAATCAATGTAATTCTATTATGCCACATTAGTTTATATAATATTATCTAGACAAATATTTATGGATATATGATTACTCTTTCTATTATTACTGAGCACATTCATTTCAAAAACTTAAAACCAACAGATAAAAATTTAAAAGATAATTAAACTAATATTAGTAAGGACATTGCCACTTTAAAAAAGTGAAGATGTCAATAAAATATCTTTGATCTTTTCGTTATTTTTTAAAATATTTTTTATATAAATATATATTTTATGTTCTCAATATAAATTAGTAAATAAATGATCCATTTATTTCTATTTTTTAAAATTTTTTATTTAATATAATTTTTTAATATTATAAAAAATAAGGAAATAAGTGTTATATATTAATTTTATTATGAAAAAATTTGAGAATCTCTGCAGTTTATACATATTATCTTCTCTTTATCAATTCGGCTAAAATAATATTTAAATCACGTGATGATTATAAGTCCAAGGTATTCATTAGTAAATAGTATGATAATGGGGAAGAGTCAGGACCGCAAACAGATTCTGAATCAAGCGTTGGCCAACCCCCTCCATTATTTGAAGTCGCAACAAAAGTTGTTGCGTGTGGGCCTATTTTTGGAAATTAAATTATTGGAGGTCCGGACAAGCATCACATGGCTATTGGGTCATTTGATTCCAATTTCACTTCTTGCCCACGTAATTTGATTTGTAAAAATTTGATTCGTGAATGGCGAATTAAGTTAAATTAAAAATTTAAAAATTTGTAATCAGTGGATTGAATGTGGATTTGTTTCTATAAATTTGTAAAAATCAGCGAGTCTATAAAAAAATAAAAGATATTTATTTAATTAAAAAATTAAACTTGTAAATATGACATTAGTACTTACTAATAAATTAATAAGTTAAAATATAGTTATATTAATATCATATTATATTTTATCCGATAATAATATAAAATAACAGTAATTAAACAAACAAATATAACTTTCTAGGTAGTTAATTTTCATGTACTGTTCTAAATAAATGAGATTTTTTTTTGTGTTATATTTTGAAACTTTGAATGTTTCTATCTTTATTTAAACAATTCATTATGTAAATCTTATTTAATTTGAATATAATTAGTAGTAAAATCATTTTTATTTTAATTTTTTTATTTAGTTAGTTCGTGGATAGGACAAAATTAAAAATTTTTAGTCTGCAACTAATCCATACAATGATGGATTGGATATGGATTGAGTCAAATTCACATACAATCCATAGACACATGGATTAGATTTTAGTTGAATTTCACCAATTCGTGGATTGAATTTGATTAAAGATTTTAAATCCGTAAAATCGTGGATTAGATATGGATTGATGTCTAATCTGTAAAATTCGATCCGCGAACACCCCCACAATAATTTATCAATTGAATTATTTAATTACTTTCTGATTACATTTTAATTGAGAATTTTTATTTTTATTTTCTTTAATTTGCGAGTTTATTTATTTATTTAAATTTATTTATTTTAAATTTTTAAGCTAGACTTCAATTTTAATATATCAAGACATGTCTTAATAGGACGAAGCTACGGTGCCCCATGTGCACGCTACTCCTAGTTTTTGGTAAATTACTTTGCAGTCCCTTTTGTGTTGCTGAAAAGTAAAAATATTAGAAGCTTTGAATTTTAACATATAAGTTTAATATATTTCTACTATTTACACTTAGAGTATATTTCTATTATTTATATTTGAATACTAAACCATAATTAATTATTATGAAATTTTTTAATATTGTCATTTGGTTATATTATTATTGATAAATCAAAATTTAATTATATATTAAAATTATTTATTATAGATTAAATTGATATTATATTTTTTTCAAAAATAAAAAATATTTTATGTATTAAAATTTTGTTTTCAAGTTATTGCTCTTATATTGTCATTAATTTTAATAATAAATTAGATCAGTTGATCAAAATATAAAATTTAAAAATAACCCAAAATTATGTGCCAACCTTTGATTGTTTTTCTTTTTTAAAAAACAATAGGGATGCCAATATTAAAAACCAAAGAGAATACATCTATACCGTTGAAGCAAGTTATGTGTTAGATCTAAAGGCTCAAGTCATATATGGACATAATGCGGGGTACCATGCACCAAGTGCACGGTAGTTGGACCCATCTTAATATGCATTAAGTTAGATAGGATTTAAGTCTCTCTGTAGGAATGATAATTTATTTATTTATTTTCCTTAATTTCAAATTTTTAAACTAAACTTCAATTACGGTATATCAAATAGATATATTTCTTTCTAATTCCATAACATAAAAAGAAAAAGAAAAAATTATTTTCTTAAAAAAAAAATTAACTTGTGTTCCTGCAGCAACACCAAACAGAGCCCCTGGCTCAGTCTATAAATAGCTTGCGCATATCAAGCATTTAAAGCACCGAGCTTCAAAATCAGATAGAGTTGCATTTGCATTTGCATTTGGGTTTGCATTTTGCATGCAGCAGAGAGGGAGAGAATACAATTATAGGTCGAGGAGTTTCTCAAGAGCCCGAGTTGCTGTTGAGGGCTTCTAGTTTAAGCCTTCTTTCAAAGAATCTTTCGGATCTCTATTAATTCTCTTTCACTGCTAATTAAAATACTATACTCCTCCCTTTGAATCTTCTTGTTCTAAGAACCTTTGCTTGTCTCAACGATGGCTACTCAAAGTAATCATGGTGAGATATCTAATTCAATACTGGCACCATAATGATTATTTTGAGGCACTGAGTTCTTGATTTTTTGTTGTTTATATTTTATGAATATTATCTGTTAAAGTCCTGTTGACATGAATTTAATATACGATATTATATTAGACTTAAGTTATTACATAAATCTTTTACGAATAGAACATTTAAAATCTGTCGCGACTTCAAAGATAAGAAGATGAGATATCCATTACTAAACCAAAATAATAATAATAATAATAATAATTTATGTTAATTTTTTTTATAATTTATGACATTTAGTGAAATAGACAAACATATTCTTTTATCAACTCTAGGTAGAGCCCGGAGAACATGGAATTAAGCTTCTTGAAATATTGCCTTTTTAGAGAAGGATTGCGCTTAGACTCATTGTGAAGTAGCTTTTATATTATATTATAAAATATATAGAGAGAGAGGAAAAAGAAAGTTTCAATCTGAAATTTTAAAGTGCGAGAACGTTTAGGAAAATACATAAACCGTACAGTTTAAACGCTTTAAGTTTTAAGTTTTTAAAACTCCGTGATTTTAAAATTTTTCCAAACGTTTTCCACACTTTATGATCTCAAACTAGAAAACTACTAATATAACCTTTTACAACTGATAAAAGCCTATTATGCCCTCTTTTATTCTACTACAACTTTCAGAAATCCTCTGGGCTTTAATTAAGCACTAGGAAGCCTCATTGCTATTTTCAATGATTTTTTAGGTTTCAAATTTTTCATTGGAAATTTTAATTTTATTTCAGAAAGATCCTACAAATTTACATATATATTCATGCCGGATGTAGAGTTATAGAAAAGTTGGGATGAAAATGGATTTTACATCCAAGGACGTGGTTTTAATACATATTAATATGAAACTACCAATTTCAGGGCCCTCATTATGTACTAGTGTTTTATTTTATATACATATGCAAAACTAGCATTAAACATGCAAAATTGTGTCATTAAGTACTCTTATTGTTTTCAGGTATTGAAAGATTGTATCATGAATGTAAAATATGATTGTTATATCATTTCATTTTTAAAAGAGCAGTTGACAATTTTCATTTTATAGTTTAACCCATTATCCATTATAATATCTATTTCGTTAGAATTAAAATCTTCTCTTAATATTTTTGTCCTCTAATACCTCTTAATCTTTCAAATTTAATGAAAAATTGGCTTAATTATAAATAAAATGAAAAACGATTGTTTATTCATCAACATCGAAAATTTAAAATTTAATCTTAACTACTTATTTCACTAAAAAGGACTAAGAAAAAAAAAAGATAAGAAAAATAAAATCTTGTCCACGCCAGTATTTCTTCTAATGTCAAAATTGTTAAAACAGAAGATGATTTATTTCTAGAGGATTTTAATTCAAGATTTGTTATTAGAGGGACAGCGGTCTCATAAATATCTATTTATTTGATAAGAAATTAAAAGAAAAAAAAAAGAAAATATGTTCGAATAAAAATAATAATCAATTTAAAAAAATTATTATCACACATCTCGATAAAATTAAGAAAATACCGCAAGAAGTATCAGTCTGCCATGACACTGTGTCCCTCTCAGAAAGAGAAAAAAACATCATCTAGGACAGGCTCACCGTCTCGGTATACCGAGATGGTGAACAATAATAATATTTTTCATGGCAGAGCATATAGCCTTATAATATAACCTTTTAATATATTTAATATTAAATTTATTTGGTTCTATAATAATACCTACTGTGAATCTTACTTTTAAATACGCTACTCTGATAGAGCGTTATAAAACTGTCTCACCTCACCTCAGTAGAAGTGATGGTTTTTTTTTTTTTTTTTTATTTTAAAAGGAAGTGCGGCAGTTCAAATATATTTTTAACCCCTTTCCCCACCAAATCGAACCCGGATCCGAAGAGGCCATCATTGCGCTTAACTACCACACCACGCCCTTGGGTTCGATCTCACACAATTGTTTCTCCATGAACAGCGGTGATTATTTTTATTTGTCTTCATTTTAATTTTCTGGAAGAAACGCCACGTAATCAGATCCAACGAACAGGATTTGTCGTCTCATATTATTTCTGTTAAAAATGGCCCACATTTTTAACAGAAATAATATTTTTCTGGAAGAAACGCCACGTAATCAGATCCAACGAACAGGATTTGTCGTCTCATATTATTTCTGTTAAAAATGGCCCACACGTGAATCATCGGACTCACACCATTTGTCATATTATATTATTTCTTGTAGAAAGGACCACCCGTGATTTAGATTTAACGTATACACAAATCTATCATTTTTTTTTATTTGACCGACAATCAAAAAACTTGCAGTAGTATATGGACGAGTTATAAAAAGGCAACAAAATAAATAAATAACATGACCAAAATTCCACGTGGCAAAAACTAATAGGACCAGATTTGTGTCACAAACCCGAAGCCAAAAAGCCAATTTCAAAATACAGTGCCCTTACGAACTGAAAGCTATAAAAGGTGGCCATTGCAAAGGAAAAGGGCAAAGACAGAGGTTCTTGCATTTTGGCTTGCGTTTTTGATCGTCGCCGTTTTGCGTCGTTTCGGTCATGCAGCAAAGAGGGAGAGCTAATAACCGTAGATCCAGGAGCTTTTCTAGATCTAGACTAGCCATTGAGGGGTTTTAGCTTTGAATTTCCGTTTATATTTTGTATTAGATCTTAAAAAAAATAAAATTAAAAAAAGCAGACTAGAATTTGCGTATTCTGCTGTCCGTTGCAATGGCTGCTCAAGGTGAATGATTAGAAATTAAGTAAAAGTAAATAAATAAAGCATTGAAATGAATGTTGTTGTTTCGAGAAATGGATCTGAAAGTAGCGGTAATGGCATGCAGGTGAACGTGAGATCCAAAAGAACTACTGGATGGAACACTCTGCGAATTTAACAGTGGAGGCTATGATGCTCGACTCCAAAGCCTCTGATCTCGACAAAGAAGAGCGTCCTGAAGTAATTTTTTTTCCTCCTTTTAATTATTTGCTTCACTCGATGCCTGCTTTTTAAAAAAAAAGAAATTATATGTTAATATGTATATTTGTTATTTGTTTATTTATTTATTTAATGTTCTTAGAGAAATATTAAGTTACGTAACTTACCCCACTCATATGAGCAGGGTATGAGCGAGATTCGCTGTTTATTTGACTGGCATAAGTTACATTAAACCTAACTTATGATACTGTTAGGAAAAAGAATAATAACGCCCAAAAGAACAACACCACCCATGGTTTGACAACCTTTATTTTAGAAAATGGTCACATCGTGTTCAGAAATGTCACACAAACCCTCGTGTATCTAAAAATGGGGTTGTCTAATTAATCATTTCGAAAATTATGGGGTCTTTGTTTTCAGAAATGTCACGCGAACCTATGTTTGTCCAAACATAGAGTCTGTGTAACCATTTCGAAAAAAATGGAGCCTTGGTGTCATATATCAGAACCACGAGGTGTTTCTGCCTTTTCCCCTTATAATTATTTTACTTTTTTTTTTTTTTTGCTAGTGGTTGTGTTAGTATCATAGTTAGCAACATACAATGTAAGTGTCGTAGAATTGTACACAAATAATAGTGACTTCTATTAATATTTTGTGACATAATCTGTTAGATCCATTGAGATACTGTACATAATATTAATCTTCTGCAGTGCTTGTTTACTGTAAAACCAAAACTGAGTCATTTATTGAAGAAAGTTGCTATTATTAATTTTATCTATAAAGCTGATACTAATCTAAAAGTAATTTGTGGAAATGATTTTTCTACTTAGTTTCAGTAGCTGTGCACTAGGTTTATGTGCCAGTCATTTCTTTTAGGATTGTCGATTATCAAAAAACTGTTCATTCTCGAATTAACATTTTCACAATATTTGCTTGTTTTGGACCTACTTTAGTAGTTGCACTATAAACTTATTCACTTTGGTAGATCCTGAGTATATTTAAAATCAATACGCCTATATATAGTTCAATTTTTTCTTTGCTTTTAGGTTGTTATTTGTTGGTGCTGTTTGATCCTGTCTATGGTTCTTTTTTCCCACCCGTCTTTGATTAAATAGTTTTACATACTCAATTTATACTATTTTCCATATTGTCATACGAATTCTCCTTCTTTGCAAAGTTGAGCAGCATTTCCCTGCCATCTTTGTCAATTTCATTTTCATTCAATTTATGGCTGTAGAGGTGCATATATCTTTTATAGAACAAGTAGAGCTGCAGAAACTTATTTCATTTTTGGTGCACACAGGTGCTTTCTTTACTTCCACCATATGAAGGAAAAACAGTTCTGGAATTTGGAGCTGGAATCGGTAGATTTACTGGTGAATTAGCTAAGAAGGCTGGTCATGTTATAGCCCTAGACTTTATTGACAGTGTCATCAAGAAGGTTATTCATCTTCTGTACCTTGACAATAAGTTTAAATTATAGAAACAATAAGGTTATTCATCTTCTGTACCTTGCCAATGTCTAGAGCTTGTCTTATTTTTTTCTTTCAATTTCCTATTTGCAGAATGAAGAAGTGAATGGGCATTTTGAGAATGTCAAATTCATGTGTGCAGATGTTACATCCCAGACCTTACTTTCTCTGAGGATTCTGTGGACATGATATTCTCAAATTGGCTGCTGATGTATCTTTCAGACAAAGAGGTCATACTTTATTTCATGACCTGTTATTCCCCTTTATTAACTGTTGGCATTTAGCAAGAATTACTATAAAAAATTTTTGTATCCTAGCTTAGATGGGAATGGGATTTTATGGGTTGTTGATAGTGGGCTTGAGTATATAGCATACATATGAAATAATAAAAAAAGAATAAGATCGTATGCAGCTGGCTTGTTATTAGCGGTGCTCAAGATCCAATAACTTAATAGTTAAATTATTCTTATGGTGTAGAAGTTAACCTTTAGCCCTTGCAGCCTTTTTGTACGGTAATTCAGAATTTTTCTTTCAGTTGATATTATTTATCCTTTCTTGAGGCCAACTGGGTTTGCATTATCAAGTGGATGATGTAGAAAATGAGTCTAGTGATATGATAGTTACAAGATAGATGTAGCATTTGGAAAGCAAATTGGTATCAGCAGGACTAGACCTTTTAAAAAGAAAAAAAAAAGAAAAAGTTTCTGTGCTACGGGGGTTGTTTTTGCACTATTGGACTAATTTTGTTTTCCTTAATTTCAATGGTTCTTATATTTACTTAATGCAACTATAAGATGGGAAAATTGGAATTTCCTTTATTGACAGTTTGTGACTGGCATGTCTGTATACTTTGGAATCACAAATCAATTCTTTTCCATTTTTTCTTTGGTTTTCTTTCTTTACTTCTGAAGTATCCCCAACATTTCATGAAAACTTAATTTACATGGAATGCAGGTGGAAAAATTGGCAGAAAGGATGGTTAAATGGTTAAAGGTCGGTGGGTACATCTTCTTTAGGGAGTCATGTTTTCATCAATCTGGAGACAGCAAGCGAAAACACAATCCGACCCACTACCGTGAACCCAGATTTTATACAAAGGTTTTCCATTGAACTTTTTAATGTTCATTCAACATGGTCAACGGGAAGCTAAACTTGTTGGCTGAAAAACTGTTCTGTAGAGATTGTCATCACTGTTAATTTTTTCTGCATCAAATTTCTTAGTACTATTTCTGCATCTATATATGTCTAATACAATCTCTAATGTTTTGCCTCTTTATATGGCCTTTCCCTACAGAGATCTGCCTCTTGTAGTTTTCAATTTATAGAAATATTTGTACTGATATCCATTGTTCTGTAGGTCTTTAAAGAATGCCAGGTACAAGATGCTTCAGGAAATTCCTTTGAGCTCTCACTGGTTGGTTACAAGTGCATAGGAGCATATGTGAAAAACAAAAAGAACCAAAATCAGGCAATAAATTAAACCTAGTTAACTTTTCAGTTCTTTTTTCTGGTTCTCATTAAGAATGATTTTTGACAAGTTCTGTATTCAATGTTCATATAATCCAGATTTGCTGGATCTGGCAAAAGGTCAGTTCTCAAAATGATAGGGGGTTCCAACAGTTCCTGGATAATGTTCAGTATAAACTTAATGGCATTTTACGTTACGAGCGCGTCTTTGGAGAAGGTTTTGTGAGCACAGGAGGAATTGGTATGCCTCTTGGACTAAAACATTATTTAAAATTTCCTGTGCTAAAAAGTCGAAATGGGACATGGTAAAAAGACGAAAGCAAATAGTATTGTGTTTTCTGCCGTGAATATGTTGAAGTTACTTTCCTAATTGTTTCAAAATGAAATGACTAAATTAGTTGAAATAATTGCAGAAGTTGATTAATATGATTTTTTAAAATTTTTATTTCTGGCATATTATACATATAAATTAACTAAGCTGCTTTCTTTGTTTCTTTCTTTTGTCTTTTTTATTATTTTTGTGGAGAACAGTTATTGCATTCGCAAATGAGCTGTCAAAATGTAACTTTTTGTTATTGTATTTCTTGATTTTCAAGTGCATCACTTTCTGAGCAGAGACAACAAAAGAATTTGTGGCAAAGCTGGATCTCAAGCCTGGTCAGAAAGTCCTAGATGTTGGCTGCGGCATCGGTGGAGGGGACTTTTACATGGCTGACAAGTTTGATGTGCACGTTGTTGGAATTGATCTCTCTATAAATATGATTTCTTTTGCTCTTGAAAGAGCTATTGGACTCAAATGTTCAGTCGAATTTGAAGTAGCTGATTGCACCAAGAAAACATATCCTGAAAACTCATTTGATGTGATCTACAGTCGTGACACAATTCTGCATATTCAAGTAAGATATCATCTATTTGCTGCTAAGATAATTCTTTATTTTGGAATGTTGAAGGCTTTAAGAACTTTTTTCAAACAATTGCAGGTAGAGTTTTATGTAATGCTTTGATCCGTCTTATGAAAAGAGCTTTGATCCGTCTTATGAAAAGAGATTTGATAAATAAATCTGTCTGTAACATTTTGTCAGGACAAACCTGCATTGTTCAGATCTTTCTTCAAATGGTTGAAGCCTGGAGGTACAGTTCTTATAAGTGATTACTGCAAAAGTTCTGGAACTCCATCATTAGAATTTTCCGAGTATATCAAGCAGAGAGGATATGATCTCCATGACGTAAAATCATATGGACAGGTCAGCTTGCATTTAAAAGTTTATATTTGCTGTTTTCTCAGTTATATTTTGTTCATTTTTTCTGAAGTGCAATCTCTTTATTCGGTTTTGAACTGCTCACAGATGCTTAAAGATGCTGGTTTTGTTGACATAATTGCTGAGGATCGTACTGAGCAGGTTTGGGTAAATCTGGCTTATCGCATGCACATATTTGTCTACTATAAATTGTGCTGGCTTGGCAGTCTAACGAGTACCTCCTTTTTTTTTCCCCCCCCTCTGGACCCAGTTCATGCAAGTTCTTCAGCGCGAATTAGATGCTATTGAAAGGGACAAGGATGCATTCATCAAAGATTTTTCTGAAGTATTGTGTCTCTTTCATTTAGATTGCATCTCTGATACGGTTGACTCTTCTTTATTTTCAGTTCTCAAATGTTTTTAATTAATCAATATGCAGGAAGACTACAATGACATTGTTGGTGGATGGAAAGCAAAGCTGATCAGGACTTCAGCTGGTGAGCAGCTATGGGGCCTGTTCTTGGCCAAGAAAGAGTGATATCTATTTGATTCCTATTATCGGTTTATCTTATGCACCTTTTATATTTTACAAACACGTCATGGTTGTATGTTTCCAGTCGACTGATTGTTTGAACTGAATTTTCCATCCGTAGTTAATTATGTTTGAATAAAACTATCTTTCCTTAGTTCCTTTGGTGTCAACGGATGATGAAAGCCAGAGATTTTGATCTTTGTTGGCATTTGTGTTAACTCTTAGTGTTTCTTCTTCTTCCCCCCAACTTACTGGGAAGGGGTCTGAAGTTTGAACTTCAGCCTCTTACTAAACAGCAAGTGTTTGACAAGTACTTTCAACTTCGGTTCAGAGTAAGTTCATTTTACCCGACTTCAAAAGCTTTGATCACTAAATACCCCATCCACTTTCACAGTAGTTGCTGCAAAAGCCACATAACCAATCCAAAAATGGAGCCTAAGATGCATATGTTACCTTTGCTAGTCTCAGTCGACCGTCTGCCTGCATCAACAGCTAACAAGCACTTGAATAATTTCCAAAATAGTTAATAATATGCTTGAAGAGAGAAATTCTTGCTGGCAAATTTATAAGAAAAATGTGGGTATGCCTGCTAAATTACCACAATCTAGACATGATTTCTTAGGCCATCAAAATATAACTGAGTCTTGCAATTAAACCTTCAACTCCAAACTGTTTTGTAATATTTAAGTATGAATTTAAAAAAAAAAAAAAAGGTGCTACAGTTATTAACTCCGCAACTATGGGACAGTCACTCTGCATGGATATTGTACATGTATGGCTACGGCCCCCTAAAAATTTTACAGACCTTGGTTTCCAGTATCAAGAGAAAACCACACATTCTATTTTGATATCAAAACCTTGTATTGTCAATTAATATACAAAGTTTATCGGTTATACATGGACATAAAAGTAGAAGAGCAAGTAAAGGAATCACTTCAACATATCTGTCATGCTCTTTTTGGATCTGACAGCCACCGGTGTCGTGGAAAGATTGTTTTGCAGTTTTTCCTTATCCAGTTCAGGTATCAGCAGTAGACTGCCGTTCTTAGTTCATTCTTTGGCCTCTAGGGATTTATCGGGGGAGGAAGATCCGTACATCTGCACCAACAAGCTTCCACCTACCATAAGATATAGTCTACAAGTTTCAGTCTCACATTACTAAACAAAGCTGCAGGAGCATTTTGAAACTAGCAATCTTCCAACTCAATTGCGTTCTCTGTTTTAATTCTCGTCTAATACAGTTCGATAACTTGGATAGCATTTGTTCCTTTCAAATTCGTAGCTGTCAAACCTAATGATAAGGGGTGATTTTATTTGTAAAGTGCAAGTGCATTGCCCTTAACATGTCATGTTTAGAATTAATATTATAGGAGAAAAGCAAAGTGGCAAGATAAAGTATCTACAGAGCACATGGGCAGCTCCAACCCATCCAGCTGTACCCCATCTTTCACCGAGCAGAAACCATGCAAAACCAGCACCCCATAGTGGCTCCAGCCCATAGATTATGGCTGTTTCTGTTGCTGAAACATCTCTCATGGCCCCAATCTGTAAGGACAAACAATTTCTATCAGGAAGTTAAATCAAGTACAGTCCCACAAATCCTAGAGAATTGAAAAATGAAAATGCTCTTCCATAGAAATTGTGCATCAAATACCGCATTCAATTCAAGTTGGCCCGTCATTAAAAAATGCAATTTGCCACTTTTGAACAAAGGACATCCTGAAGTGATTCTTTGACAGAAACGCATAGCATGATTTTGCCCCGGCTGAAATGGCTTTACCCCTTAGGCAAAACGACCTATTTTACTGAGTAAAAGTATTGGTATCGAACTGTCAGAAAACAATCAGATAAATGAAGTGGAAGACACCTTCTCGACTGCTCTAAACTACCATAGGATGACTTCTACAAAAGAAGAACCTTGAAAACAGGGAATTCATACTTCCAATGTACAGTGACTTAAAGCAACAGAATAGGTTGTCTTAACTTAAAGGTTTTAGGATTATGATACGCTGTATTACCCTTGCAAGTCAACAGCAAAACTGGATGATTCTGTGTAATGATTTCAAAGTGTTGTTCATAATTGCAAGTGCTGAAAAGTACTATTGAAATTGGAAGCAACTAAAAAGAGATGCTGACATGAAGGTCAACAGAAACCACATAAGCTTCAATTCCAGTAGTTACCAATTCCAAATCTACTCTATTTGGTCAGAAAGTACTGTCAAGAATTTAGCTTACCTCTATCCACAGGCATACCCCAGTTGAAAAGATGCCAGTGTAAAGTGCAGGTACCCAAGGAAATGTGACCATCCAGTCCCAAAGCATAGCCCACGTCCACAGTGATTGATCAAAATCTTGGCTGCTGTCAAACCATCCTCCAACTAGAACCCAAATCATAGACAACAGAGCAACAACACAAACCTAAAAGAAACCACAAAGTTATTCAACATGCGAACCTGAAAAATTGAAAATTTCAAAATTTCTGTGCAGGAAATGAATCGTAAGAAAATAGTTCTTTCTCTGAGAGATAAGCAACCTCATAACCAAGAAGTGGTAAGAAATTCTCCTTCTTTGTGCTTCTTGAAATACGCTCAGTTCGGAGCATGTGAATTCCAAAAAAGATAGCACTCAAAAAGTTCAAAAGATCTCCAACCTGAAAGTGAGAGGCCAGGGTGATATTAAAGAGAGAACTATCCTGCAATTAGCAGGTTATGTTGATATGATGCAATGGAAGCAGTTATGTTCTTTTAAATGAATGATTTCATAATTCCAAAAGTACTAAGATGTAAAAATGCTTACACTTGGAGGAGATCCACTGCATTCCAGCATACCAACCCCTAGGGCTGAAATTAAAACTCCAAACCAGGTACGTGCTGGTATAATTGCTCCTAACATGCCATCAAACAATGGCACTACAATTACCTGTGCAAATCAGCAGGAATTTACTGTTAATTATTCCTTCACCATTCTTTGGTTAATGCAATTTTGACCAGCAGAATACGTATTGAGAGCTTGCCGTAAATAAAGAAATGAATGATGCACGCCCAGCATCAGATGTCAGTAGCCCAAGTGCCTCAACAAAGTACCCTAAACTGACCCACAATCCCAGCTCTATTCCCGCATTGCGGGTCTTTGCATCATCTCGTGCCCAGAACACAAATGGCAAAAAAGGGATGGCTGACATGACAAACCGGACGGCACAAAAGGATGCTGGATGCATAATCCTCAGCAGCTTTTAGAACAGGAATATCGCTTGCTGCAAATTTGAACGGATAAATGCCTATCAATGTACTAGAACTTGGAATTTCACAACTAAGCTACGATCAAGAAACAAATTCTTAATGAGTCTTACAAGAATGGGCAACTGTTGACATCTTGACTCACATTCACAAAATGGGTAGTATAAATACTTCATGACACTATTCCAACAATAAAAGAATCTTTTATTATCTAGAACTATATCCTCTAACACTAGTACTGTTGCTCACAGCATTCATTATTGAAAAACAAATCAAATTTAATCCCCAAATTAGCTTCTATATATAATTTTATCTATAATGTTTCAACCTACTATGAATAACATATTGCTAATATAAAATGATTATCATTAGTTAGAGGGGAAGCAAGCAACAGAATAACAGGGCTCAATCAAATTCTTAACGCAAACATAGCTTTCTGCGATCAGAGAGAAGTTGATTTTCACAAATTATTATTAAAACAATCTCTAAATTCTCCAAATTAACATATCAAAATTTTCATTTGCATACACAAAGTCACTTCCTCATAAATTCACCAAACGAACTTATCAAATTCAGTGATACCAATAAAATTGTTAATTAAAAATATGTTCTGAATCCACTGTTGAGTTAAGTGAAGCATGAAAGGAAATAGCTAGAAATATCCAATACCATACACAATGGTGATGACATTGAGCAAGAAAATACTCCTGATCTTCTTGGATGCAAACAAAACCCTTTTCTAAAAAGGCCGCTTTGTGATAATCTGAACACTCTCTGATGTTGTTTGAGCATTGTTTTCGACAGATTTTGGTGGGTAAGAAATGGAAAATCTATCTAGAACAATAAATTTGTATTTTTGGGAAATGGGGTACCTCACTAGGTCGTTGTGTGTTTTGGGTGTTTCTAAAATTAGAGTAGGTGAAAAAGGATGTAGAATGTGGTAATAGTGGATGAAGGTTTGAGCCAAGAAAAGGGTTCCTCGGAATAAGCTTCACACCTGCAAAACAGTGAAACTAAGGTTAGAGGTGAAGCCAGGTACCGGCGTTCATTCAAGCCTTTCAGTTAGCAAACTCAAGCTTTTTTAAGATGAAGAGAGCTTTCCAGCCCTCTATAAATGGAGTTTTGAGGTTGAAGAAGACTTATTTTGTGGAGTGTGAGTGTGAATATTCATGGGGTGAAAGAGAGTTATGGAGAATAAAGTTTAGGCACCTTTATATATGAGGTACCCTGGCGGCCACGTGGCGAATTTCCATTGGTTCTTGGCTGTCCTTTTACCTTTTTTCTGTTTTGGACCGTTAGGGGAGCATGCTTGAGGATCAGGTAGGCGATCACGGCGTATCCCGTCATTCTATGTACGTGGCGCGCGCTGGAGAGTGGTCCAGGTAAGGAGGCTGTCGGTGAAGCGGTGGGGACCACTTTTTGGCGAGGGTGTGACATCCTCTTTCTGATCGTTTTGATACATGGTTTTAACCGATCAAGCACGATCCTTTAGGCGATAGAGGCGTCTCGTGGCGGTTTTGGAGTTTTCAAACCCGATATCAATACCCCGATATATGGGGTACCCCATCTGTGGGGTACCCTAGTTGTATAGGTACCCCATCTATGGGTACCACAGTTATGGGGTACCTCAAATTGAGTGGGGTATCCCAATTTATGCTGCGGTAGGCCAAATTACAGTGCATTAAATTATGCCGTGGTTGCGAGTCTGACTTACTCTAGACCCATGAGATACTCTTTTTGTCTTTGGTCTTGCTTTCCTTGTCGACACGTGGCGTCATATTTCTCCCCAAACAAGCATTATTGTTCTTCTTCTTCTTTACAAGCGCAATGGCTTCATCGTTGCCTTTTGCTTTAATTACCCACGTGCACTTGTTCTTTATTATGTGTTTCAGATTTGTAAAATGGAGTGTTTTGCTGTGTTGATTGGTTACATTAGAGAAGAAGTTAAAGCAGCAGCTTGAAATTGACCTAGTATAGTCAGTTGTTACAATCCTCCAAGTTGGTTTTGTTGCATAATAAGTCATAGCCATGCTTGAATTCAAACTAGCTATTGTCTTTCTAGTTGCCTAACTAAATTCATACATGGCAATGTTCACCAATTAGAAAATAAATGATATTATTAAGTGATTATATACACAAATAGTGCAGATAGGAAAATTGTGAACCATTAGAAGTGTGAAATGGACAACGACCTTGGTATTTTTGGCATTATGCGAAAAAAATTTCACACGTGTGAGTGTTGTGAGGCACACCAAGCAGTCAAATGTACAGTCATATAGACACGTGCGTAATGTGAAACAATTGACATATCAAATCCGTTGAAGCCAGCTTCGGGCCGGCCTTTAAACAAATCCACTTGCTTGCGCAATGGCGGGCCCAAGTTAAAGCAGCAGCTTGAAATTGAGCTAGTATAGTCAGTTGTTACAATCCTCCAAGTTGGTTTTGTTGCATAATAAGTCATAGCCATGCTTGAATTCAAACTAGCTATTGTCTTTCTAGTTGCCTAACTAAATTCATACATGGCAATGTTCACCAATTAGAAAATAAATGATATTATTAAGTGATTATATACACAAATAGTGCAGATAGGAAAATTGTGAACCATTAGAAGTGTGAAATGGACAACGACCTTGGTATTTTTGGCATTATGCGAAAAAAATTTCACACGTGTGAGTGTTGTGAGGCACACCAAGCAGTCAAATGTATAGTCATATAGACACGTGCGTAATGTGAAACAATTGACATATCAAATCCGTTGAAGCCAGCTTCGGGCCGGCCTTTAAACAAATCCACTTGCTTGCGCAATGGCGGGCCCAACGACCTCTGATGCCATTCACGAGCTGAATTTTTTTTTTTAATTATAAGGAATTAATGTCCAAGATTATAACTCAAAAAATATTTACTGATATATTTATAATCAAACAGTTAATGAGACAAAAAATTATGTTAACATGTAAATGTTCTTTTTATTGATTTTGATGATAACAAACCTGAATATTTTTTGATCAATTTATTGGAGTTTCATAATAACAAATATTTTCTTAAAAACCAGAATTTCTCTTTATGTGTTTATAAGTTTTTGGATAAACTGGAACATCTCTGTAAAAATGTGCATTTCTGGAAATAATAGGTGAACTGTATATTTTAATGGTTAACCGATAAAATGCAGAGAAAGGTTATATTCTAAAGCTTCAACCGATTAGCAAACAAACCTGTTAAAGGTAAACGGCGAACCGTTAATTTTAACGGTTAACCGATAATATTTAGAGAGGACTTTTTGTGCTAATCTTTTACCGTTTAAAGTAAACTGGTTAAGCTTGTTGTTTTAAAGGTCACTGGAAATAACCGGTGAACCGTTAACTAATAACAGCTAACCGATAATTTCCAGAGAGGTATACATTGTTAATCTTTAGCCATTTAGTGAGAACGGTTAGTTGAAATGTGATGTGCATGTTTCTGGAATTTACTGGCGAACCGTTAACTGCTAAACGGCTAACCGATAATTTCAGTGTGATATTCTTTGCTAATCCTTAACCGTTTAGTGAGAATGGTTAGAAGAGTTTTGTTGTGCAGGTCTCTGAATTTTAACGGCAAAAAGGTAGTGACAAACGGTCAACCGTTTATTTGAAATTCAGCCCAACGGTAACTTTGACCAACGCAAACGGTTAATTGTTAACTGTTAACGGCGATCCGTTTTCTAGCGAAAAAGGCAATAACGGCTAGTTTTCAGCTCCAACTATAAATAAGCTCATTCAAATTAAATCAAAGATTGATCATAACACGACCATTGACCTTATACCTAAGAATACAATCTTCATTGAGCTTTAAACACTTTCTCTTTTCATCTTATTCACACATTGGGTATTAATTTGTAATCTTAAATATTGTGTGTGAGAAAAACAATTTGTAATCTTTTGTTTTGAGTGTTTGAAAGTGTTGGGATACACTTGGGTCAAGAGATTGGGGATAATCTCTTCTTGTAAAGGTTTATCGACACTTTGGAAGTCAATTGTAAGTTTTTGAAACCTTGGAGGCTTGCTTAGTGGAATCCTCAAGCCCAGTGTGCTTGGAGGCGTGGACGTAGGCGGGGATAGCCGAACCACGTAAAAATCATTGTGTTTGATCTCTCTTACCCTATCTCTTTACCTTTCATTGTACATTAATTTGTTTATTTCGAATTTGATTGCTTAGTTATTATTTCATTGAATTTTAGTTGCTATTTTTTAAAAAAACCCAATTCACCCCCCTCTTGGGTTGCCTAGTTAGTATTTCATTTGGTGTCAGAATTTGGTTCTCTTGTTAGGACTTAACCATCTAGAGTAAAAGATCCATGGCAACTCAAAATGATTCAACATTTAAGGAAGGACAATCTACAACTAGACCATCGTTCTTTGACGGTAATGACTACCCATATTGGAAAACTAGGATGAGAATTTACTTGCAAGCCCTAGACTACGAAATTTGGGAGGTTGTTTGTGATGGTCCTTTTATGCCTTTGACTAAAAATGAAGTTGGGGAAGATATTCCAAAACCTTCACGGGAATGGAATGAATTGGAAAAGAGAAAAGTTTCTCTAAATTCCAAAGCTATGAATGCCTTATTTTGTGCATTTGATAAGAAAGAGTTTCATAGAGTGTCAAGTTGTGAAAGTACTCACAAAATTTGGCACAAACTTGAAGTTGTCTATGAAGGCACAAATCAAGTGAAAGAATAAAAAATCAGTAGATACACTAAACAATATGAGTTGTTCCAAATGGAACAAAATGAAAGTGTGTACTCTATGTATACTAGATTTACGGACATAGCGAACACCCTAGGAGCCCTAGGAAAGACTTTCTCAAATAATGAGAAAGTTAAGAAAATCATTAGGTCCTTACCTAAGGAATGGAGACAAAAAAGAACCGCTATCGAGGAAGCCAAAGATTTAAACACTCTCTAATTGGATTTAATTGGTTCTCTTATATCTTATGAAGAAGATTTGGCAGCTGAAAGAGGAAATGAAGAAAAGAAGAAAAGCATTGCTCTCAAAGCTTCAAAACATGAGAGTGATGGGGAAAGTGAACCGGATGATGAAGAATTAGCTATGCTAGCAAGGAGATTGAGAAAGTTCTTCAAGAAAACCGGTGAGCGAAAAAAATTTAGAGATTTCAAGAACCAAAAGGAGAAGAAGGAAGCAATCAAATGCTATGAGTGCAAGAAGCCTGGCCATATAAGATCGGAATGCCCTCTTCTCAACAAGTTTAAGAAGAAAGCAATGGTGGCCACGTGGGACGATAGCGATGAAGAAACGAGTGATGATGAAGAGCATCAAGAAATGACAAATCTAGCTCTTATGGCAATAGGAGATGAATCAAATGATGAATTAGATGAGGTAAATGATTTTCGTATTTATGATGAGTTACATAATGCCTTTAAAGAATTGCATGATGAATTGATGAAAATTGGTAAAAAGAATGTTTGCCTTAAAAAGAAGATGGTAGAGCTTAAAAATGAAAATGATTCATTTAGTGCTAAGATTACATGCCTTGAATTAGAGAATAAAACATTACTTGATAGAATTACTTTATTTGAGAATTCTAGCACTTCACATGAGCATCTAGAATCACATGTGAATGACTTGAAAAATGAAAATGAATTACTTAAAAAGAAGAGCAATGATCTAAATGAAATTGTGCTAAAATTTACAAATGGACAAAAAATGTTGGATAACTTGCTAAATTCACAAAAGTGTATGTTTGACAAATGAAGGATTGGTTTATATAAACCAAATTTGAAACAAAAATATTACAAGAGTTATTTTGTGAAAAGTAGCAATCAAGTTGTATGTCATTATTGTAATCAAGATGGTCATATAAAAAATAGATGCATAGTAAAAAGAAATACGTATTATGGTATGAAATGTATTTGGGTTCCAAAAGAAACCATTGCTAACACTTAAGGACCCAAAAAGGTTTGGGTACCTAAAACTTGAGATTTTTTCTGCAGGACTTAAAGAAGAAGAAGAATAAATGGTTCTTGGATAGTGGATGTTCAAGACACATGACCGGAAACTATACATGGTTCTCAAGTTTCACCAAAATCGAAAACGGTGGAGATGTTTCTTTTGGAGATAATTCAAAAGGGAAGATTCTTGGAATCGGAAATGTCGGTAAGACTTCATCAACCTCAATTGAAAATGTATGCTTAGTTGAAAATTTGAAACACAACTTGATTAGTATTAGTCAATTGCGTGACAAAGGTTATAAAGTAGTTTTTGATAAGTCTAGATGTATTATTGAAGATGCATATGATGGAAAGGTTTTATTTGTTAGAAATAGATGTGGTAATGTTTATACCATTGGCATAGAAGTTGCTTCTACTCATGATAAATGTTTTTCAGCTTTACATGATGATAGTTGGTTATGGCATAGAAGATTAGGTCATGCAAACATGGAATTGATTTAAAAAATTTCAAAAAATGATTTGGTTAAAGGACTTCCAAAAATCAGTTTTCAAAAGGATAGAATTTGTGAAGCTTGTCAATTTGGAAAACAAATCAAAACCTCTTTCAAAAACAAGAATCATGTTTCTACTTCAAAACCTCTTCAATTACTTCACATGGATTTGTTTGGTCCATCTAGATATGCAAGCTTAAATGGCAAGTATTATGCATTTGTAATTGTGGATGATTACTCTAGATACACATGGGTATTGTTCTTAGCCAATAAGGATGATGCCTTTGATACTTTTAAAATTTTCTGTAAAAAGGCTCAAAATGAAAAGGGTTATTCTATATCTTGCATTAGAAGTGATCATGGTAGAGAATTTGAAAATTATGCATTTGAGTCTTTTTGCAATGACTTAGGCATAGAGCATCAATTTTCATCACCTAGAACTCCACAACAAAATGGAGTTGTTGAGAGAAAGAATAGATCTATTCAAGAAATGGCTAGGACTATGTTGAATGAAAATGCATTACCTAAGTATTTTGGTAAACTCAACACCGCTTGTTATGTTTTAAATCGGGTGTTGATTAGATCTATTCTTAATAAAACTCCCTATGAGCTTTGGAAAGATAGAAAACCCAATATTGGTTATTTCAAAGTCTTTGGATGTAAATGTTTTATTTTGAACACAAAAAACAATCTTGGTAAATTTGATCCAAAATCCGATGTTGGTATTTTTCTTGGGTATTCAAACTCAAGCAAAGCTTATAGAGTTTATAATAAAAGAACCTTGGTTGTGGAAGAGTCTATGCATGTTTCTTTTGATGAGTCTAACCCCTCCTCTGCGGAGAAAGGAGTTGTTAATGATGATGCAGATGGAGAGTTACAAGAAAAATCATCAAAGGATAAACAAGAGAATGCACCACAAGAAAATAAAGAGGATGATCAAGAAGAGCAAAGAAATATGGAGCAGCAAGAAGGTACTATTCAAACACTCCCCAAGGAGTGGAGGTATGTTTCTTCTCACCCTTCGGATCCCATTTTAGGAGATCCATCTAGAGGTGTTATAACTAGATCATCACTTAGGAACACATGTGAGCATGCTGCATTTATTTCTCAAATTGAACCAAAATCCTTTGCGGATGCGGAAAATGATCAATCTTGGATTATGGCAATGCAAGAGAAATTAAATCAATTTGAGAGAAATAATGTGTGGGAATTAGTTCCTAAACCGGAACATCAATCCATCATAGGTACTAAATGGGTATTTAGAAACAAGATGGATGAATCCGGTGTGGTTGTAAGCAATAAGGCTAGATTAGTGGCTCAAGGATACAACCAAGAAGAAGGAATTGATTTTGATAAAACATTTGTTCCTGTAGCTATATTAGAATCCATTAGAATGTTGTTAGCATATGCATGTCATAAGGATTTCATTTTATTTCAAATGGATGTTAAAAGTGCCTTTCTAAATGGTTATATTATGGAGGAAGGTTATGTGAAATAACCCCCTGGTTTTGAAAATGAAAAACTTCCTAATCATGTGTATAAGTTGTCTAAAGCTTTGTATGGATTAAAACAAGCACCTAGAGCTTGGTATGATAGGCTTAAAAATTTCCTATTGGATAACAGTTTTTCAATGGGTAAAGCGGATACTACTCTCTTTGTTAAGCATAAAAATCAAGATATACTTGTTGTTCAAATTTCTGTTGATGATATTATTTTTGGTTCTACTAATGAGTCCTTGTGCAAGGATTTTTCATCTTGTATGAGTAAGGAATTTGAAATGAGCATGATGGGAGAATTGACATATTTCCTTGGACTTTAAATCAAGCAAAACAATGAGGGAATCTTCATCAATCAAGCTAAGTATGTCAAAGATTTGCTCAAGAGATTTGGAATTGATGAGTCAAATACTAAGAGCACTCCAATGAGCACGACAATCAAGCTTGACAAAGATGAAAAAGGTAAAGAAGTTGATATTAAAAAATATCGAGGTATGATCGACTCTTTACTTTACTTAACTACAAGTAGACCCGATATCATGTTTAGTGTATATTTGTGTGCAAGATTTCAATTATGTCCCAAGGAATCTCATTTACTTGCTGTTAAAAGAATTATTCGTTATTTGAGTGGAACCATAGATCTTGGCCTTTGGTATCCTTAAGGAACTCATATAGATTTAACATGCTTTTCGGATGCGGATTTTGCCGGTTATAAAGTTGATAGGAAAAGCACTAGTGGAACTTGTCATATACTGGGTCACTCACTTGTTTCATGGTTTAGTAAGAAACAAAACTCAGTTGCACTTTCAATCTTGGCGAGAATATATTGCCGCTGGTAGTTGTTGTGCACAAGCTCTTTGGATGAAACAAACACTTAGAGACTTTGGTATTAATCTTGAATAAATTCTCATTAAGTGTGACAATACTAGTGCTATAAATCTTTCAAAGAATCCCATTCAGCACTCTAGAACCAAGCATATAGAAATTAGACATCATTTCTTGAGAGATCATGTTCAAAAGGGTGATATTGCATTGGAGTTTATCTCTACGGAAAAACAACTCACCGATATTTTTACAAAACCTCTTTGCGAAGAACAATTTTCAAAAATTCGGCATGAACTTGGGATGATGAAATTTTCACATTAACATTTCTACTCATGTTATTGATTCTATAAAATTGCTTGATTTATGATGTGATGTTTTAAAATTCATGGAATGCCTGAGTATGATATACTAGTAGTGTGTGTATGTCTTGTATGAACTAATTTTTTTTAATACATATATGTTCATGAATTCTGCATTTAAAATGGCCTTAAAGCATTTTTAGATCAAAGCCATGATCTTGAACTGTAATATTTGTTGGCCAAATATTGAAACAAATGTGCGAAATAACAAATAAAATAAACGGATAACCGTTTTTCTTATAAACGGTTCACCGTTTATTTCCAGAAACTAGGATATTTTGATTGCTCTCTACCCTTTCACCGTTTTGAGTTAATCAGAACCGCTTGAAACAGAGAGCATCGCGAAAGTTACCCTCTCACCGTTTACGGTTAACGGTAAACCATTTAAAAACAGAAAGCTCTCTTAACTTGCCCCTTCACCGTTTACCCTTACCCGCAAACCGTTTTCTTATTCCAAGCTCACTGGAAGTTAACCCTTTACCGTTTATAGAAACTGGTCACGGGTTCGTCTTCCTCTTCACTTAGCCTCTCACCGTTTCTGCCATTATCGCGAAACCTAAGCTTTCCTTCTCCTTCATTCTCCATTTTTTTTCATTTTCACATCAAATCTCACCGATAGAACTCTTCGTAATCTTTTTTAGTGTGATTCTACCGATTCAATTCTTCAGATCTTGTCCAAAATAAAAAATTCCCAAATCAAAACCCTAAAGGCAGCCAACTGGTTTTGGTCCCTTTTGAACCACTTTTTCGCCATTTCTTGACAAATTGAACTAAAAATTCTCTTCCTCTACTCCTTCTAAACTCCATAATCAATCCAGCAACCCCCAATTTCATCTTCCGAAAGCTTTTCTCATCATCAATGGCTGAGTCATCTCGGAGGCCTCAGAGAAGGAAACATACACCCTCTGTCAACCCCATACCACCACGGGAAACATCCAAATTCGAAAGGCTTCACTTCCCTACAGCACCTTTGCGCAAACGCTTTGAGAATCGATTTATGGGCCGACAAGTACTCGATTCTTATTTTGTGGATATAGATGATTTTACGGACTTGATTGTGTGTGATAGGAGTGTTAATAACATGCTTAGACCTTGGGAATCCGCTATAGACTTTGATGATAGAGTTTATCCTAATCTAGTTCGAGTTTTCTATGATGATAGAGTTTATCCTAATCTAGTTCGAGCTTTCTACTTTAATATAGAACTATCCGCAACTCGTTTAGATAGAATTGTTACTCTTGTTGGCGGTGGATCCATTGATTTTGATGTTGAGTTTTTGAACACTGTTATTCTTAGAATTTCGGATGAAGGACATACTTTTTATACCTCTAGAAAAATCCTATCATTCAATGATTTTGTCCACAATGAGGGTGTGCGTAACATTTGTCGTCGTAGGGACTTGAGTGATGATATTTGTAGTCTCCCCTTTCGGTCTCAGCTGCTACCTTTTCAAGTTCGCATTCTTCATTCTATTCTGCAGCATATTGTTACCTTTAGGAGAGGTCACTCGGATGAGGTAACTCGTTTAGATGTTGGGTTACTGGATAGTCTCTTAGTGGATGAGATGTTAACCTAGGGTATATCATTGTGCGCCACATGTTGACCACTCATGCAGTTACTCACCGCTTGCTTCCTTATGGCAGTATCATTACTAAGATACTACGTTACTTTCGTGTGCCTTTCCGGGATTCCGTGTATAAAGAGCCTAAACGTATTGGTAGCGATGCCATGAGTAGCATTGGTTTTACTAGGAGGAATGGGCAGTGGTTCAAGACCTCCAACTCCAAGAATCAAGACACCTTGATTGCTCATAAGGACGATCGAATGCTTAACGATATCTATTCTCCCGATCAGCTTCCTGACTTCAGACTTGGAGCTCGTCTTTCACCGTCTCGTCGTCGAGATGCTCCTCAGCCGTCAGCCCCTTCTGATTCTGCAGCGCATGAGATGGATATTGATGCTCCTTCGGCTCTCGAACACCTTCACTGAGCGCCTCACTGAGCCTCACCGAAAGCTTTCCGCCTCAAAGAACCTTCAACTCCGGTTCCGTCTCCCATTTTTGATATTCTGCAGCAGCTGACTGATGATGTACGCCGGATTTTTGAGCGACAGCAGCTGATTTTTAATTGTCTGGATACTCTCTCCAACGATCAACAGCAGATCCGGTCTCAGGTTTAGACCTTTCAGGAGCAGAGCATCGATCACCAGTACGAGATCATTGCTGCACAGCGACAGATTCTGGGGTATTTTGGGTTTGATCCTGGCAGCACCTCTGCGGGACCCCCTTCTTTGGCACCTACTTCTACACGACCTCCCGCTTCGCGACCCACATCTACGCGACCTCCCTCTTTTCGGCGACCTTCATAGTTTTTGATGTTTGTTTCGCACATACATTTCACATTTTGATTGTATATATATATTTTTTTATCTTGATGATTTTTTTTATTTGATCGATTGCTATTTTCTTTAGATTATATATCTATGTCTTTCTTATATTTAATTATATGTGTGTGGATTGAATGGCATTGGAGATGTTGGGTTGTTGATGCTTGATTTGATATCTCTTTTGGAAGTGTTTTGGTCTCATGATTGTATTTACGGATTTCTCCATATTTAAGGGGAGACTCTGCCGAAATTTTTACTCATGGATCATCTCCTCTCTTATTCCTCTCTTGCTTCCTTTACTTAAGTTTTGTTTTTTATGATGAAGGGGGAGAGATAATACTGAATACTTGAACTTTGCACTTGTTTTTCAAAAACTGGACTTTGCACTTGTTTTTCAAACATCCTATATTGGCAAAAATGCTTTTAGTCATATAGGTAGGGGGAGCATATAGTTAGGGGGACCCATATTCTTGAAAGAAGGTTGTCATCATCAAAAATGGGGAGAATGTTAACATGTAAATGTTCTTTTTATTGATTTTGATGATAACAAACCTTAATTTTTTTTGATCAATTTGTTGGAGTTTCATAATAACAAATATTTTCTTAAAAGCCAGAATTTCTCTTTATGTGTTTATAAGTTTTTGGATAAACTGAATATCTCTGCAAAAATGTGCATTTCTGGAAATAATCGGTGAACCGTTTATTTTAACAGTTAACCGATAAAATGCAGAGAAAGGTTATATTCTAAATCTCTAACCGATTAGCAACCAAACCTGTCAAAGGTAAACGGCGAACCGTTAATTTTAACAGTTAACCGATAATATTCAATCTCTTACCGTTTAAAGCAAACCGGTTAAGCTTGTTGTTTTAAAGGTCACTGGAAATAACCGTTGAACCGTTAACTAATAACGGCTAACTGATAATTTCCAGAGAGGTATACATTGTTAATCTTTAACCGTTTAGTGAGAACGGTTAATTGAAATGTGATGTGCATATTTCTGGAATTTACTGGCGAACCGTTAACTGCTAAACGGCTAACCGATAATTTCCAATGTGATATTCTTTGCTAATCCTTAACCGTTTAGGGAGAACGGTTAGAAGAGTTTTGTTGTGCAGGTCTCTGGATTTTAACGACGAAAGGGTAGTGACAAACAGTCAACCGTTTATTTAAAATTCAGCCCAACGGCAACTTTGATAAACGTAAACGGGTAACCGTTAACGGTTAACGGTGATCCGTTTTCTGGCGAAAAAGGCAATAACGACTAGTTTTCAGCTCCAACTATAAATAAGCTCATGCAAATCAAATTAAAGATTGATCACAACACGACCATTGAGCTTGTACCTGATTGAGCTTTAAACACTTTCTCTTTTCATCTTATTCATGCATTGGGTATTAATTTATAATCTTAAATATTGTGTGTGAGAAAAACAATTTGCAATCTTTTGTTTTGAGTGTTTGAAAGTGTTGGGATACACTTGGGTCAAGAGATTGGGGATAATCTCTTCTTGTAAAGGTTTATTGACACCTTGGAAGTCAATTGTAAGCTTTTGAAGCCTTGGAGGCTTGCTTAGTGGAATCCTCATGCCCGGTGTGCTTGAGGTGGGACGACGAAGTGATAGCTGAACCACGTAAAAATCATTGTGTTTGATTTCTCTTACCCTATCTCTTTACCTTTCATTGCACATTAATTTGTTTATTTCGAATTTGATTGCTTAGTTATTATTTCATTGAATTTTAGTTGCCTATTTTTTTTAAAGACCCAATTCACCCCCCTCTTGGGTTGCCTAGTTAGTATTTCAAATTAG
Source organism: Citropsis articulata (assembly GCA_030449925.1). Taxonomy (NCBI): domain Eukaryota; kingdom Viridiplantae; phylum Streptophyta; class Magnoliopsida; order Sapindales; family Rutaceae; genus Citropsis; species Citropsis articulata. Next base: position 1,791,587 of record JASUUH010000212.1, on the reverse strand, counting down.
ATTTTAACTCTCTCAAATATTCAAGAGATATCCATTCCACTCTCATTTTGAGAGAGAGAAAGACTACCATCACACAATTATTTACATAATTGAGAAGGAAATTTTAGCTCCCACAATACTTTTGTGGGGCTTGAACCGCTACTCTCACAAGTGTGAGGACAGCAGCTCAACCACTCGCCGTTTGGTCGAGTGACGAGGCTCTTAAAGCTTTGAGTGTACGGATTTGAGTCTCAGTAATAATTGAATTTCTCCTTTATTTATATGAGTAAAGTCATATATCTTTTTTGATATTAGATGAAGAAAAATATTTAGACTGTACTATAATTGATTTACCATGGTAATTATAATAGATTTTTTATTGTAAATATTTGTAAAATTCAAGTTGTAAACACAGTTTATTCTGATTGTGTGTGTGAGTGTGTGTGTATTTACAAACAATATAATTTTGTGAACTAAGTTTATTTATTGTCTAATCTACATGAAAAGGGGCCAAAAAAAGGGTTATTTGATGAATATGGGACAATGGAAATTGAAACACATGTCTCTTCTCCATATTTTTTACGGGAAATAATTTTGATGTAAATATATACATATCAATAAAAAATTGCTAATCTTACAAGTTGTGACTTTTCACAGGACCTAAACTATACCTTGTGTATTATTTATTGAGTTAATTTATGAAGAATTCGGGAATAAGGATTTTCCGTATATTACATGATTCGTTTAAAGAGACACATGACATAGATGAAAGGACAAGATTAACCTCATAAGAATGAACAAGTTGATCTAAAAGAAAATCTAATCTCTCATTGTGCTTGGATCAATGAGCTCGAAAAAGGTTTTACTCAGTTAATTCCTTATTGCAGATAGGGTTGGCAAAACCCGGGCCAGGTCCGGGTATCGCAATGCCCAAATCCGGCGCAGATGTAATTTTTAGATATTTCGGCTAGGTTTTTTAAGCTCGGCACTGGAACAGGTTTTAATCTGGATACCAAGATTTTGTATTTTTTAATATTATATGCGTATATTTTTTTTATTTTTTTGGTTATTTTATAAGTTTTAAATTTATTTTAATAAAATTTAACATGAAAATATAAACTTTAAATGTTTAAAACTTTATATATATGTAATGAACGAGTCAAATAAATATAAATATTTAAAATAATATATATTTTATAATATTTTTTTAATAAAATTCGGGTTATGGATTAATCAAGTGATGTCCAAAACCGACCTTCATACCCGGCTATTACGCCGCCCACAACGCCCGGGTGCGGTATGGATCCGGACCGGATGGATATTTTTGCCACTCCTAAGTAAAAGTCAAAGGGTTCAAATACGATGCAACTATTGTTTCATATTCATTTTTTTGTCTCTTTATGATCTAACCATTCGATCCAACTTAAAAGTTGCAAAGGCTATTACAACGGCTTGGATGATATTATTTGGTTATTAACGATGTAGTCTCTTATATTTATTAAAAGAATAAGAAAAGATTAAATTTCAAAGTTTTGACACACGGGTCCGTTAAATATTTTATTATCAACGGTAATTTAGTAAACAAACATATTTATATGTTAAAAATATGGATGGATTATCTTAACTTACGAAAATACTCTCCACTTCTATTTACTTAAAATACCAATTATATTTTAATAATTCGATTTTGTATTTAGTATAACACAAAATTGGATAAGATTTTATATAAATTTTGACAATATTAAAATAAAAAATAAATAAATATTTGCATAGTCATTCAAATTCATTATAGAGTTTATAAATAATATTTTCAAAATAATAAATTTCTATTTGTAAATTTGAAGATTATGTCCTTATACTTTATCCCACGTATGAAGTCGATCAATTTTTTATTTAATATGAAAACAAATAAATTATATAATATTTATTCTATTACTTAAATTCAAAATTATAAAGAATGAAAATTAAATTTAAGATTGATTGAGAAGGAGATAAAGAGAATAAATTTTTTAGAATTTTAGAATTATTATATTTTAATTGCATTTATTACATAAAACTTATAGTTTTTATTATTTACAAAAAACTACATGGATTGTTCAAGAAAATGCCAAATAAATTTTTTAAAATTTGAAATTATTATATTTTAATTGTGACTTATTATATAAAATTTTAAAACTCATAATTTTTATTATTTACAGAAAACTACAGAGACTGCTAAAGAAAATACCAAAATAATGTTTGGTACAACGGGGTAAGATAGTTTCGCCGAAAGTCAAAAGCTCCTTGACACATCTAGCTAGCACGCCTTTTGAAATAGAAGAGGCGTTTTGATTTTCGATTCGGGTTGCAGATTGAAATATCCAATCAAAACAAGTTAAAACTTGTAAACCAAACCAAAAAAAAATTATTTCGGTTCGATTCAATTTGGATTAGAAATTCGAGTTCAATTTAACTGATAAACCTTATTTTTACAAATTCTAAAAAAAAAAATTTATTAATTAACCCATTTTTCCCAAATCTCATCCAAAAATTAATTAATGAACAATTAAGAATATTTAACAATTAACATAAAAAATATTAACTAAATAATTAACCAAAAACTAACTAAAATTAAAACTGTGGATCGCAACGACGATGGCTTCATGGTTAGGGATGGCAATGAGCACCGTCCGCAGCGGGTTTGCCATTACTAAACCCAAACTTGCACAAAATTTAAATTACCAAACCCATCCGCAACTTGCAGCGGGTTTTTATTTTTTTAAGAAAACCCGCCCGCAGCGGGTTTGGACAATTACCAAACCCGCAATGGTACCCAGCGGATTTTTTGCGGGTTTCTACATTTAAAATCATAAATGTTTAATATATAAATTTATAATAGTAAACTCAAATTCTACATAACATACTCAATTTTATATTTAAACAATGTAAATTAAAAATTAAAATTCAACATCAACCCAACACAAATTCTTAAATTTAAGTATAAATTACACAAATCCATCACAACGCACAAAGTCACAAGCTCGGCCGGAGAAGAAATGGATGTTGAATAAATATAGAGATGAAGATGGACGGTGTGCGGTGCGGCAGAAACGCAAAGTCAAAGACTCAAAGGCGAAATGCAGCAAATGAGTTTAATTTGCTTTAGGTTAACTTTTCACTTTGGAATAAAAAATGGGCTAACTTTGGCGTTGGACTTGGGCTTTGGGTATTTACAAATTTGATTTTAATTGTAATTTCCTTTATAAATTTTCAATAATTGCATAATTTTCTTTCTACATTTTTTAAATTAAAATTTTTTAATTAAAATTACATTAAAAATATTTTAAAAATATTATGGTCTCATGGATATCCATGCGGGTATCCACCGGATTTATGATCAATACCAAACCCACCCGCATTCATGTGCGGGTTTTAATTTATAATACTAAACCCGCCCACAACGGATAAAATTACCCGCAACGGATGGATTTTAACGGACGGATTTGCGGGCACAATTGCCATCCCTATCATGGTCAATGGTAGAGGGACTTGCTACGGCTTGGATTTGGGAAAGCCAAATTGGATTCGTAAGGAGAATATGCAAGAGAACAAAGAAGAAAAAATTATGTGTTTAGGTTCGATCGGGATTGAATTTGTTTAATTATTATTCTCTCCTTTGGAAGCTACGAATTCAAGATTAGAGAATAAATGAATTAGTGTTAACAAGGATTTTGAATAAATGAATTAGTGTTAACAAGGATTTGGCAGAAAAATGCAAAGGATTTGGTAGCAGCAGAAGAAAAAGTGAAGGATTTGGGCACATTTGGCAGCCGCAGCAACAGAAGAAGAGGAAGAAGCTTTTGGCAGCGGCTGCAATTGTGCGTATTTTTTGTCTGTGACTATGTGCGACCAGGGTTAGATAATTGACGGATTTTTTATTTTAACACGCTGGGGTTGGTTTTTTGGTTCGAGTTAAACCCCGTCAAAAATACAACCTGATCGAATTTAAAATTTAAGAACGAACAGCCTTTAAGGTCAACCGGAACTGAACCAAAACCGAAATTTACCCAACGCCCATTCTTATTTTGGTAACCCACAATTTGTATTCATATTATCTTTTTTTTTTTTTTTTTTGGCAATAGACCATTATTAATGCGGAGTGCTTAATTTTGCTTGAATAAATTAATGCAGCTAGGCAGATGAACTGCAAAAGAAAAAAAAAAAAAAACTACATTGATTACGGGGACCAGAAACAAAAGTTACCAAACAAATTAAGGGTGCACATATGCTTAGGTTAGGCAGTAGCACAGAAGATATATACCATTCCTGTTACTCTCAACTGTCGGAGGCGGGTACATCATCATCTTCATCAATAGTGGCATCTTGATATTGCTGATACTCAGCTACAAGATCATTCGTGCTACTCTCAGCTTCAGTGAACTCCATCTCATCCATTCCTTCACCAGTATACCAATGCAAGAAACCCTGTCTCCGAAACATGGCAGTGAACTGCTCACTTACTCGCCTAAACATTTCCTGAATAGAGGTCGAATTCCCCACGAATGTGGATGCCATTGAAAGCCCTCTTGGTGGGATGTCACAAACGCTTGATTTCACATTGTTTGGTATGTAGGAAGAGTTCTTGTTCTGCACATTGATAATTTGTTCATCAACTTCTTTAGTGCTCATTTTGCCTCTAAACATAGCTGATGCTGTGAGGTAACGTCCACGGCGTGGATCAGCTGCACACATCATGCTCTTGGCATCCCACATTTGCTGTGTGAGTTCAGGGAAAGACAGTGACTGGCATTGCTGTGAGCCTTTAGATATCAGTGGAGCAAAACCCACCATGACGAAATGAAGCCTTGGAAATGGGATCAAATTCACGGCTAGCTTTCTCAGGTCTGAGTTTAGCTGACCAGGAAATCGCAAGCAGCATGTTACACCACTCATAGTTCCTGAAATCATATGATTCAAGTCCCCAACTGCATGCATCAATTTCACAAAACAACAGCTTCATTAATCCCAATTTTTGTTCAACAATATGCTATTTAAATTAATTCATGGATAAATGCTGCTCTAATTTGAGCCAATTACTCATTTTGTCCTTTCGGTATAATTATAATATAAAATTTTATATATAAATTAAATTTCTAACAAGCATATGTAGCAACTGAAATAGAAAATAATGAGGTAAGTTTTAATAGACTGACAGACTGATAATAAAACCTTTAGGATAATTTTTGAAGATATAGAGTAATTGATTCAAATTACAGGAACTAAAATAGCAGTTCCCCTTACTTTAATATATGGACACTTTACTTACAGCTGGGGGTGGGGAGCTTGAGGGTCCTTAAGCAAATATCAAAGAGAGCCTCATTGTCCAGGACCATGCATTCATCAGCATTCTCAACCAATTGATGAACAGAAAGGGTAGCATTGTAAGGCTCTACAACTGTCTGATACATTCGGAGATGGAAACACTTAGAATGTAAGCACATTCTGTCTGGATATTCTTCTCTTATCTTCGATATCAGCAGAGTTCCCATTCCAGATCCTGTTCCTCCTTCTAGTGAATGACACACTTGGAATCCTACATACATATATGCATGCATTCATTTTACAACTATGTTCTCACCCAATAATAATAACAATAATTAGGACTTATTGCATCTATAACACAGCAGTTTTAATGTTCATACTTTACTATTGAAGGATAGATACGACTTTTTAACTAACAGTGAAGTCACGATTTTTTTTTAGGTCGAGCCGAAGTTATTTTTATTCAAGTTATTATTTAGTATAGATTACTTATCTAGATAATAAAATTTGAACCTGAACTATTTAGAAGATCACTTCTATAAGAAAAATAAATAAATGAGGCGTATCTTGAACCTCCGTTTACAGTTGCTAACATTCGATAGAGAGACATACGTAATGAAGAACAACAAAATTTCTCATAAATAAAAAATATTAAAACTGATTATAATATTAAATTGAAATTGAAATTAAGATGATCATCATAATGTGAATTTACATTATCGTTAATTTCAAGAAGAAAAAAAAAATGTATATATATATACATAGAGAAGCTAAGGTAGCATTTTTTTCTAGTTTGAAATCTGAATGAGTTTAAATTTGACTGAAGTCTAATAGGTCTGAATACATATATCTGAATGACATGTTTATTTTTATCTTTTCAATATCTGAATATAAGTGTCAAGTTGTTTGTTCTTCAAAAAGAAAATATTTTAAATATGATATTTTGACATATATGACAAATATTAACAATACTTATTGTTTGGGGAATAAATAAAAGAATTAAAACCAAGCACCACGTGTCAATAAAAGGACTTAAATGGCTGGAAGTTAACCTCTTGGGGTACCTAACTTACACCAACTTGATACGTGGGGTATGCCCTAGCAGAATCAAGGAATTGATGAAAGTACCCAAAAATGGCCATCACGTGCAACCAAAAGGAATATTTGATCTAATGGAATCAAATCACAGAAAAATATAGACAACCAACTGTGAAAATCAGTAAAAATCAGAAGCAGCCCCCAAAGGACAGTGGTCCTTAGCTGCCTTAATCGTCACTGTACAGAAAGATTCCACAAAAAGAACCTTAGACCACCTGCAGTGTACGCCACATGCACTAAATGACTACACCTGTCTAAAACCGCCTTCTTGCTCTCCAAGCATATTCCAAACAGCTAGAAAACTGCTATAACAATAAAAGGACGTGAAAAATCTCAACAAGGGCAGTAAAAATCCCTAATAAAGATGCGCCACATGGTAAGGTACCCATGCTGTTGATGTGAATCCCACATTGAAACTTTGAAACTCAAACTTAATTTGAAGTTTCAACTTCCCAAGAAAGTTCTAAACAGATTTAAGAGAAATAAAAACCTTGACCCAATGCTTAAGAAAACATGAACCAAAGGTATAGAGAATGATATTGACGCCACACTCAAGATGTAGATGAGAAGGTGAGTGATAAGTCTAGATTTGGAACACCACAAGAATGCAAATTCTTGATAAGTTCACTAGTTCTCAAAAGAACCAAAGAAAGAATAATTCTTTCAAATTCAAAGAACATTAATCTCTAATTGTCTTACATAGCAAGGTTGCTGAGTTTAAATAGACCAATAGAGACCCAAAATCTGAAAAATACAAATGAAAACATTGGAACAATCCTCCAAGTATAAGTTTGTCAAAGCATGCTTCAAAAGTCTTCACCAACCCACCATAATTAATGCTATCATTGACAAACTTAATGCTAGCCTACCATAATTAATGCTATCATTGACAAACTTAATGTTAGCCCACCATCATTGATGGTAGACTTACCTTACACATTGACAAACTTGAAACAAAACAACAAATGAAGTTGAAAAGCAAAGGAGTCGTTGAAAATCCCAAGTCTGAATATGCTGTAATGAATTGGTCATAACTCCTTCTAGAGAACTCCAAATCTAACTCTGTAAAATTATTTGGAAAGCTAACTTAATTATCTTTCCAATGGTATATAGCTTGCACATTAATTCCAGTTCAATCAATACCAGTTTTATTTCGAATTTGACCTTTCTGCATTTGATCCGAATTATGTATTTGGCTGCCCAATAGCTTGAATAATGCCCACAATGCCTTGACTTCTCTTTAAGCTCAATTCATGATGTCTTGCATCTTGAATTGTAGTTTCAATCCATATTTTCTCAATTAATCCATTTAAAGCAACTTGCATCTTTTTGGCTCTAGCTCTTGTAATTGAGCATTCATGAATGTGCAAAGGGTCACTTGAAGCTTTAATGGTATTCTCTTGATAGTTCTCATCAGCTGTCCTATATAAAGGATAAAAAGGTTTAGTATCTCTCTTATAACCTCATACACTCATACTCCATAAATTTTATCACCAACACATACAAAGCCAAGGGGCTAAGCTCTTCTTCAACCTCCAGCCACCACTTTTTTAAAGGGCTTACAACCTGAGTCTCACCACTTAAAAAGCCCAAGTAGCTTACTTGAGCGTCAGAGTGTGGTCGCCAGCCACCGCCGGCTCCACCTCTAATCTCATTTCCTTATTTTAGCATTCAAGACCTAACAGCTTGCATTCACCAGGAAAGGGCTTATGTATATGAGTACAATCATAAATGGCCAGTCCGTTCGTGAACTATTGGGCATAGGGGCAATGTACAACTTCGTGTCTGAAGATGAGGCCAAGCACTTAGGCCTTAAGATCACCAAGGAAGGAGGCACCATGAAGGCGGTGAACTCACCCGCCAAGCCTATTGTGGGCATTGCATAAGGCATGCACATAACACCTAGGATGTGAAGCGAAAAGCTTGATTTCTCTATCGTGCCTGTGGATGACTTCAAGATGGTCCTTGGCATGAACTTCTTCAATCAAGTCCATGCCTTCTCGCTGCTCGCCACAAACTCCCTAATTATCCTTAGTGGGAGTAAAGCATATATGGTTCCCACCGAGCGTAGCAAGTTCGAGAAGAAGACTCTCTTGGCCATGCAATTCAAAAGGGCTTTCAAGAGGGACCCAAGCTCGTTGGTCTCCACTCGGGAATTAAAATGAGAGAAAAGATTACGAGAACTCACCAAGCTAAGTCCCTCTTTAAATACAAGCCGTCCTTAACGAATTCAAGGACGTGATACCTCTTGCACTCCCAAAGAAGCTCCCACCTCGTTGAGAGGTGGACTACGAGATTGAGCTCGAACAAGGTACAAAGCCACCAGCCTTAGTGCCCTACCACATGGCACCATCCAAACTTGAGGAGTTGCGGAAACAACTTAAAGATTTGTTAAACGTAAGCTACATTTGTCCATCAAAAGCACCATTCAGTGCGCCAGTCCTCTTTCAAAAGAAAAATGATGGATCACTATGATGTGCATTGACTATAGAGCGCTTAACAAGATCACTATCAAGAATAAGTATCTGATTTCCTTGATAACGGATCTTTTGCACTAGCTTGGTAAAAGGCGGTACTTCACCAAACTCAACTTACGCTCTGGGTACTACTAAGTTCGTATTGCTAAGGGAGATGAACCCAAAACAGAGTGCATAATAAGGTACGAGTCTTTTGAATTCCTTATCATGCCTTTTGGCCTCAATAATGCACCTGCCACTTTCTGTACACTTACAAATAAGGTGCTCTAACTGTTTCTTGATTGATTTATGGTCGTGTACTTGGAAGACATTGTGGTGTATAGCATTACGCTCGAAAAACATGCCAAATATTTGCGACAAGTCCTCCAAGTTCTTTGAGAGAATAAACTCTTACTCAAGCTAGAGAAGTGCTCATTTGCTCAACAGGAGGTGGAGTTCCTTAGCCATAAGATTGAGGATAGGGAACTTATAATGGAAAACTCGAAGGTGAAGGTCATCGTCAAATGGGAGCTTCCCACAAAAGTGCTCGAGCTTTGTTCATTCCTTGGATTGGTGAACTACTACCGAAACTTCATCAAGGGCTACTCAGCAAAGGCGACACCCTTGATAGATTTGCTCAAGAAATATTAAACGTGGCATTGGTATGAAGAGTGCCAATGCCCATTTAAGGAGTTAAAGAAGACAATTTTTGAAGCATGTGCCTTCGTTCTTCCAGACCGCACAAAGCCCTTCGAAGTGCAAATTGATGCCTCCAACTCACCATTGGTGTAGTCCTCATACAAGAAGGCCACCCTATATCATTTGAAAGTTGAAAGCTAAATGATATAGAACGCCGCTACACAGTGTAAGAGAAAGAGATGACAGCCATCATTTATTGTTTACAAGTATGGCGATATTACTTGCTAGGCTCTCACTTCACGATTATGGCGGATAACGTGGCAAGAAGCTACTTCCAAACTCAAAATAAGTTGTAGAATTCTTTATACATCTCTAGCAATTGTAAATACCTAAATATTTAGGCAACTTGGTAGAATTCTCTAGAACTCTAAAGCTTGGCAAGCCTCTCTATAAATAGGGCATGGCATTTGGGATTTGGCATTTGAGCATCAAGCTAAGAGCAAGTAACTCAAGCACTCTTGTAAGCTCTCTTGTAAATTACTTTGCGAGTAATACAATTTTCCTTATTCGGCTCAATTGCTCTCTTCTCACTAGCTTTTTCAAAAGCCTCTAGTTAGTCGAGAAGCTCAAAGGCTAACTTAGTAACTTTCAGCAAGATAGCATGTGGCTTGGAGAATAATCATCTCCAAGATAGCATGAAAGCCAAAATAAGCTGTTGTTAATTTGAAATCAGTTCACTTTTCATGCGCAATCGACACTTTTATCTTATATTTATATATAAAATCGATAAAAGATTGGTGGGTGGTAGAGTTTGGGAACAAATCAACAAGAAAAAGGCATTGAATAAAGAATAATAACACAAATTGTATTCTTCATGTTCGACAATTGATATATATGAAAATCCAACCTGTCTAGAAATAAAACAATCCACTAACCGATTAATGGTGTATCTTTTTATTTCTTGTGTGTTCTCATATTCAAACTTGCAAGTGAGTTGTGTGCTTATAGTGCAAGAATCAAAGTTTTGGTTTGTTGGAGATTATAATAGAGAAATTATAAATAAATGAATCTTAGTAGGCTATAATATAAAATATGTAATTAATAACAGGCCAATGATAGTGTTTACATGTCGATAGCCTTTGCTTTTTGTCAAAAATCTTTATGAGTCTGAATGCGAATATCTCAATGGACATGTTTATTTTTTTATTTTCAATATTTGAATAAAAGTGATAACTTATTTAATTTTGCAAATAAAAAACTTAAAACATATTTATTTGACATTTATTTGTAAATCAAAACAAAAAAAGACATTGGAATTTATAGTTTAGGAAATAAATTTTATGGAGATAGTTTTATAATATAATATTTAGTTATCGTTCAAATACTTTTCCATTAAGATAAAAGTTATAAAATTTTAATTTTTCTATTGAGATGCAAACATTTGAAAACAATAATTAAGTTTCAATAAACAAACAAGGAAATTTTAGAAAAGGTATGAAATTAATAAAATTTCAAACTTTAGACATTTAATAAACAAGGCCTTAGAGTCTTATTTGAATTGGTATCTTTCGACAATCTATAATTTCTGTTTAATTAAATGTCTAAATTGTAAGTTTACACTAATAAGAAGACTTCTTAATTTATTTATTTTCTTAAAATTAAGAGTTAGGTCTTTTATTTTAGAAGATTATTTAGGGCAAAGAGTCATATTGTGGAAGCAAATAAGAAAGTAAAAAGGAATATATAGATTCTACAATGACTTGTTAATCCTTTCATATAAATAGGGATGTATTCTACAAATTAAACAGAGTTTACCATATGTAGAGAATTTGCTAGAATTTTGATATGGATGAACAATGGTGAGCAGCGTCTGCGAACATATTATGAATAGTGTCAGATAAACAGTACCTGAGTTTGGGATTGCAGTTGGGAAACTATAGTTTAAAAGGTAAAACACTAAAGTGTTTGGTAAACACTATCTGCTACAGCTTGGAAGTTATGTTGATATGATTTTTTACTTGTACGATAAAAAATCTATTTATTTGTCAAAATTATTATTTAAAATTTATTTTTACTACATATTATTAATTTTTGTTTCGTAGTTACAACTTTTTTTTACACCTCAATCCCAAATAGAATCATAGAGTCTTGAATTTCAAGTTTTATATTCATCTCAGTATATTGTTGGACATTGTTTTTTATTGGTCTTTTCAGGAGAAGGGAATGTTTGCAGTAGTGAAGGAATTTCACATCAAAGTTGCAGACAAAAAGACGAGTGGTGCTGACCAAGTAAACTCGACTGTGTTAATTTAACTGAGGTAGGGGCAAGAATAAGACGGAGTCTAAATTTGTGTACAAATTCAATAAGTTGTAATCTTTCTATACTTACTGAATTGTTTAATATTTAGGAGTGATCTCATGGATGTAAGATTGTTATTCAAACCATGTAACAATCTCTTTGTACTTTATTTTCTGTAATTTTTTTACTTACATTTAAATTAATTAGCTTAATCAATTTGGGTAATAATTGACCTACATTTAGAGTAGGATCATATGGGCATAAAACTATAAATGTTACTTCACTGTAGCAAAATATACGCACATTTAAGAGACCCAAGGTGGCCGAACACCCAAAAAAAATCTAAAAAATAAAAACTAATAAAATTTTAGTCTTCATTCTTTTTTAATTATTTTTTCGGCCCGAGACTCTTTTAAATAAGAATCGATAATCGAATATGAGTTGATGAGGGCCAAATTTGTTCATATTATTGGAAATCTATTCCAAAGCCTTTTGAGGAATTGACACTACCAGTTACAAGTGAGCAACCACTAATGTATGAGTAGGGAGAGGTTATTTATATTGGAAAATCAAGCTAGAAAAATAATTTTTCTATTTAGTAATTTATATATATGCACAATGTTAGAGAAGTTTTTTAGATTTCTGACTGAAAATTTGGGGAAGACGATTGCAATCTTTTCCACCTCCATAGTTGGGATCTACAAAATATGGTTATAGTTTTCCATACTATCCTCAATTATCTCCATCACATGCGCAGGTTTGTATTAAAGCCTAATTCCAGTGTAGGAGATTTAAACCTAAATTATCATCTTTTCTTTTATAGAGAAAAAAACTATGCATCTAAAGATTCTATCTATTCCAATTTCCTCTTATTTATTTTGACAATTATTAGAGTCAAAGTTCAACTAAGAATTAAGCTAGCAGAAGGACTGTAGTCCTATGAGCATTTCAGTTCCAACTTGATAGTTAAAGCACAATCATATCATGACATACTAAAACTACAAAGTCATTATTTGTTCTAATAATGAATTTTAATATATCTATATTAAATAAATGATGAACAAAAATTATCATTTCATAAATAATTTATTGAATAAATGGTAGGCGTAGATTTAAATGATCAAGTATCACAAACAACTTAAGTAAGCGTCATTTCATTTTGTAAGATATGTGCCTATGATCCATAAAATTATATCGTTCTCATTCTTTGATAACTCAAAAGATATAAGACATGAATGTAAACTCATTACGCACTCAGTACTAAAGTCGATTAAGCTTATTAAAGCTTGTGTCAATTATGATTGGCGACATTTGTCAAGCTTATTAAAGCTTGTGTCAATCATAATTCATTACAATCCTGTTCAATATAACATCATATGTCCAATACATAAATCACATACTTTGTAAATAAAAGCATGCGATAGAAGAACAATTTGTAAATTTAATAAAATTTATTTACTCATAAATTATTTAAGTATACATTTTTATTAACCATTATTTACAAAATATGTGATTTATGTGTTGTGAAAAATTTTAATATACTCGCAAGCGCACGAATCTAGAGATACAATAGTGGTAACGAGGTCGAACCGACATGGATTGTTATAAATTGAAAAGTCTAATTTAAATCTAAAATTAATATTAATTCTAACCTAGTTGATCAAATTGAGTTTTAAAAGAAATTAAACTAATTAAACCAAGAAAACAATTAAAGTAAAGGAGAATTCAATAAGAAAAAAATTACTAAGGTTTCAGAATCCACCAATACTTAACTAGTAATTATCTAATTATTAATTAATCCTCAATTTTAGAGTGATAACTTGAAATCAATATATGTCATCTCATAAATAATCTTGAGTAGGTTCTTGAGTAGTAACAATTAAGCCCAATTAAAAATAATCTTGAGTATGTTCTTTTTCTGTTTAATAGTATGATATCTAAGCATCTCATGTAAACATACTGAATAACAAAGAGTCAAAGTTTTCTAAACACTCTATGTAAACAATTTAATGAAAGACACAGAATCAAAGATAATCATATATAGATTTTATAGACCCAAGCATAGATTTAATCGAATATTAATCCTAACAATCAATAAAGCATGACAGAATCGATGAAAAGATTTAATAACATCTAACTAATCATGTGAAATAAAAACCATAATCATCAAAGAACATATATAGGGAATTAATTAAAAGATAATTATTTCATTGAATAGGGATTCATCCTTAACCTCAGTATAAGAAAATTAGCTAGAAATACTTGAATAGGGAACAACAAAATTAATAAAACCAGCCATGGAGATAATTGAACTGTTGCAGCAGCCGCTCCTCTTTTCTAATGTCGAATCCCTTCTTTTTGCCTTGCATTAGCCTTATATAATGAGGCCTCACGATCATGCAACTATTGGCCAAACAATCATGCAATTACTGGCCAAATCGTTGAAGGATTTTAATTCTATTTCATCGCTAATTAATTGCTTTCCAATTACAATGCCATGTAAGTGCAATTGGCGTAACCAAATCTTTATTTTCTAAATGCAATTGGCATAACCAAATCTTTATTTTCTAAATGCATGCCCACCGTTCATTACTTGAAGAGATTGACTTCTGATTTTGGTCTTCTTGACTTCTATTTATTCTTGGCTGTATTTTTGTCTTCCAATTTAATCTTTATTCCTTTCCAATTTGAACTTCTCCATGTCCTTTTTGTCCACAATCTCCAATTAATTCCCTATTCAACAAAATAATTCAATTAATTAAAAATAACAAATAAAAATAACCGGCAATTATATAATTAAGGGTAAAATATGTATATAAATTACACCCATCAAATACCCCCAAGCTTAGATTTTGCTAGTCCTCGAGCAAAACTAAAAGTAAAAATAAAAAATAAAAAAAATCCTAACTAGACCGCTTTCACAGGTAATCGCAATTGCATTTGGTGTATGCAATAAGCTTTTAAACCCCCTATGCTGCTCTAATGGATGAGTTATACTCTCGTGAGGGCTTCAGTGATGATACCCACAAACATCATTTTTTAAAAAAAATTAAAATAAAATGAAAAGAAAAACAAACTTTAAACAAAACATGAAGATAACCTCAATGATTGCATAAATTATATAACTAAAAAAAAATTTGAAATATTGGCAAAGTTCTAACTTTAATTTAATAGTGAATCTCATCTCTCTTTTGATTCATGTAGTGTGTGTGTGAATCAATTCAATTAAATCCACTCCCAAAATCTTCAATATCAACAGCCTTCACCTTGAACAAAGAAAAGAGTAGGTCAAACTAATCTTATCATCTTGATCTCTATTTTTTTTCTTTTCACAGGCTTTTAGGTGCAATTTCTTTTGATTTTTTCAGCACACGCACTTAATTTTTTTTTCTTTCTCTTTTTTTTTCTTTTTTCTCTTTTTTTCTTAAATATAGTCTGGAACTTTCACTCTACCCCTTAAGATAGCCTTCTTCTCATGGTAGATTATCTTCTACATACTGATGGTACATAGGCCTAAATTACTTAAGGATAAATTCACTCTTAAAGGTTATAGGTAGCTATTTCTGACTTTCGCACCTGTGTATACTTTTTTATATTATGGAGATAAGAATCGAGACAAACAATCATTTACTTTATCTAAAATTCTCAACTCAAGCTGCGTCAATCTCAAATTTTAAGTCAAAATTATAAAAGAATTGATATTAGTGCTCATAGTTTAAAGAATCTCAGTCAAGAGGAATTATCACAAGAACCACATATGAACTAAGACAATATTCAACTCTTTCTAAGAACTATATTGATTGTCAATCAAGTTCTTAGCATTGGCTTTTCACATAGAAACAAACAACAAATTGTTTTTTGAATTTTTGAATTTTTTTGGTTTTTTTTTAAAAACAAACAAAGCGCACACTATTCCAACCCCCAAACTTATTCGGAACATTGTTCTCAATATTTCATAAATAAAAAATAAGCATGCAAAAAGATGCAAAAAGATAAACAAAATAAAAACATAAATAATAAAAGAAAAAGTTGGAGAGAACACACCTGAATGGGCTGGGGAAGCTTAAAAGAAAATGACAACTAAAAAGAAAACATTAGAAGAAATTTTAATAATAAAAAAAAATAAAATCCTACTAAACTATCTAATTAATGTAAACAAAAATCAACCAGGATCAATAAGAATTTGGTGAAAATAAAATCAATTATATAGAAAATACTAGAAAACATAATTGACTAAGCACTGGAGATAAAATGATGATGATAATGAAGCTCCTCAATATCGCACTGCTTTGATCTCTTCTGTTCCAAACTTACTTGAGAGTTATCTTAAGTAATAAAAAAATCTAACAATTTAAGCACTTTAGATCTTATCACCTTTTTCATGTTAGAATGTGACCTATGTTGCACTTCTTTAGAAAGTAGCTCCAACTTGAATGGTTTAATTTTCTTTTCAAGACGAAGTGGATCAATCTTTTCTTTTCACTTAATTAGATCTATGATAAGAGTTGAATCAAGTAAAGCATTAACGTTTTCAACACCACTGTCAACATCAAAAGATAAATCAGAATCAGTTGTGCATGGTATTAATAGATTGTCACAGTGGTTAGAAATAAATCAGTCATCAATTGATGCTTCTATCATATCTACTTCAACGACTTCATCATTGTCTTGTGCTTGCTTGGGAACATTAAAAATATTTAATTCTATGGTCATGTTACGAAACGACAATTGCATATTTCCAGTCCTACAACTAATATGAGCATCAGCTGTAGCTAAGAAAGGATGATCTAAAATAATTGGGGTGTATTTCTTAGGATCATGTACATGCTGAGTATCAATAACAATAAAATCAATAGGATAATAAAATTTGTCAATCTGTATCAACACATCCTTTATAATACCACGAGGTATTTCCATGGACCTATCATCGAGTTGCAAAATAATAAAAGTTGATTTTAACTCACCTAGTCCAAGTTACATATAAATAGAATAAGACAAAATATTAACACTAGGGCCTAAATCCAACAATGCTTTATTAAATGATTGGTTTCCTATAACACAAGAGATAGTAGGAGAACATGATCCTTAAATTTTGGTGGCATTTTACATTGAAGTAGATTGCTAGTTTGTTTAGTTAAAAATGCCTTTTCAGTGACATTCAAATTTCTCTTTTTAATGCATAAATCTTTAAAAATTTTGGCATAGGAAGGAACTTGCTTAATAACATTGAGTAAAGGGATGTTTATACTTACCTGCTTGAAGATTTTTATAATCTCACCTATTAAAGTTCCTTTCTTTATCTTTGCTAACCTTTGAGGAAAAGGAGCCTTAGGAATGTAAGCTGATAGGCTACTTTCTTTTAGATCATTTAGTGATAAGTCTTTGTGGTGGAACTGGATCTGAAGAAGTAGGTTCAAATGTCTTTCTTGTTCGAACCTCCACCCTGCTGTCAAATAATTTTCCTCTTCTCAAGGTTATAATTGATTTTGCTTCTTCATGCTGATGGCTTGAACTCGATCCAACTTCATGCACTCCTTTAGGATTATGAATTGGCTCACTTGGGAATTTTCATTTTTCTGTCTCAGCTACAGTAGTTGTTAATTGACCTAATTGATGTTTAAGCTTTTGAATAACTTAAGTGTTTGATTGAAAGGCTTGTTGGGTAAACTGAATGAAATTTTAAAGTATATCCTCTAAAGAAGGTTTTCTTTGTTGGGGTACAACAAATTGAGGGACAGGCTATGGGCAGGGGGATATACTTGGTTAGGAGGGACAAATTGTTGATTGGGTATATTAAATTGTTGCCCTCCTTGGTTTGATAAAAGTTAATTTTGTTTCCAAGAAAAATTAGGGTGATCCCTCTAATTAGGATTATATGTGGATGAATATGGACTATTGAAGGTTTTCTCATATGATTCTAAGGCATGTACCTACTCAGAATAAGCCTCTTGATAGGCCGGTAATGCAGGACAATTCTGTGCTGTATGAGACAAGTTAGAACAAAGAGCACAAATCTCATTAGCTACATGAGGGTGATGATTCATGGATTGGTTTATAGCTAAGGTATTTACTTTCCTAGAAAGTGTAGCTAGAGTAGCTTTCATGTTTAAATCATCCCTAATTTCATATAGACCCTTTCTAGAAACTTAAGATAATTTCTCTCTTTGATTTGAAAAATCCCACTGTTGAGAATTCTCAGAAAGTGAATTAAAGAAATCCCATGTAGCCCTTTCATGTAAGTTCAAAAATCTCCCACCATTCATAGACTCTATCATATGACGATTTGATGTGGTTAAGTCATTATAAAAATATTGTATAAGTCTCTATCTCTTAAAACCATGGTAGGGACACTTAAGGAGTAAATGATTGAACATTTCTCAACACTCGTAAAATTACTCACTCTCTTTTTAATAGAAATCACTTATCTTTCTCCTAAGGGCATTTATTTTAGACATTGGGAAAAACTTGGTGAGGAACTTATTACTCAATTCATCCCATGTAGTAATAGACCCAGCATGAAGTGAATCTAATCAAGCTTATGTTTTGTCTTTTAATGAGAAAGGGAACATACGAAACCCAATTGACTCATCATTAAAATTTTGAAAATGGAATATATAGCATACGTCAAGAAATTCCTTAATGTGCAAATATGGATCCTCTCTCTCTAACCCATGGAAAGATGGTAAAAGCTGAATGATGGGCAAACAACCTAACCTTTGGAACATACTACAGCCCCAGGTGGCGAAGAGCCGACATCAAGGTGCCAATTCCAAAAGGAAAAAAAGATCTCTGAGAGCTTTTTCCTGGATCCGAAAGAGAGTACTTCAATTCTCCCAATAACTAAAAAGTGTATCATGCCTACAAGATGGTTGGTTGGCTGCAAGTGGTGAAAAATATTCTCTAAGGGTTTTCTCTACTTGCACTGGTGGTAGAACTGGCAATATTTTATTTAGGTCATCCATCACTTGAGAAGAGCTAGCTTGACTACTATCAATTTTTTACTCATTTTTTACCAAACAATTCATTGAATCACGTTCCCAAATACTCATAAACTAACTAGACAAAAAAAGAAAAATAAAACAACAATAAAACTAAGCGGAATTTAAAATAAAAGAAATCAAACAACCAAAATATGAATTTGAAGAAAAAGTTTTTTTTGTTTTTTTATTAAAAAATATAATAAAAATAAAAAATAAAAAATAAAATAAAAGACAACCTAAACTATAACTAGTGGAATAATCAAATCAATCTAGATTAAACTGATTTTCTAGTACAATCCCCGGCAACTGCGGCAAAAACGTATTGTGAAAAATTTTAATATACTCGCAAGCATACGAATCTAGAGATAGAATAGTGGTAACGATGTTGAACTCACAAGGATTGTTATAAATTGAAAAGTCTAATTTAAATATAAAATTAATATTAATTCTAACCTAGTTGAGCAAATTAATTTTTAAAAGAAATTAAACTAATTAAACTAAGAAAACAATTAAAGTAAAGGAGAATTCAATAAGACAAAAATTAATAAGGTTTCAGAATCCACCACTACTCAACTAGTAATTATCTAATTATTAATTAATTCTCAATTTTAGAGTGACAACTCGAAATTAATCTGTCACTCATAAATATAACAATTAAGCCCAATTAAAATTAATCTTGAGTAAGTTATTTTTCTGCTTAATAGTATGATATCTAAACATCCCATGTAAACATATTGAATAACAAAGAGTTAAAGTTTTCTAAGCACTCTATGTAAACAATTTAATGAAAGACACAGAATCAAAGATAAATATATGTAGACTTTATAGACCCAAGCATAAATTTAATCGAATATTAATCCTAACAATCAATAATGCATGACAGAATCTATGAAAAGATTTAATAACATTCAATTAATCATGTGAAACAAAAACCATAATCATCAAAGAACATGTATAGGGAATTAATTAATTATAATTATTTCATTGAATAGAGCTCCATCCTTAACCTCAGTATAAGAAAATTAGCTAGACATACTTAAAGAGGGAGCAACAAAATTAATAAAACCGGGCATGGGGAATGTTAAACTGTTGCAGCCGCGGCTCCTCTTTTCTAATGCCGAATCCCCTCCTTTTGCCTTGCATTAGCCTTATATAATAAGGCCTCACGATCATGCAATTATTGGCCAAACGATCATGCAATTAATGGCCAGATCCTTAAAGGATTTTAATTCTAATTCATGGCTAATTAATTGCTTTCCAGTTACAATGCCATGCACGTGCAATTGGCATAACCAAATCTTTATTTTCTAAATGCATGCCCACAGTTCATTACTTGAAGAGATTGACTTTTGATTTTGGTTGTTTTGACTTCCATTAATTCTTGGCTGTATTTTTATCTTTGAATTTGATCTTTATTCTTTCTCAATTTGAACTTCTTCATGTCCTTTTTATCCACAATCTCCAATTAATTCCCTATTCAACAAAATAATTCAATTAATTAAAAATAACAAATAAAAATAATTAGTAATTATATAATTAAGGGTAAAATATATATATAAATTATGCCAATCATTATTTATTATACATATGATGTTGAAATTTTGATAAAAAATTTCAATATCATAAGATCAATGCCTCAAAAAGTTTGATTACAAAACTAACCTAAAATAACTTAACTCTTATATGATATATTATAATCGAAGTCCTAGCTTCAAGGTATGAATTTTAAGGTTATAAGTGCATACTCTTGCTATAGTTATATAGCTAATGCAATTTTAAACTAGATCGACAACATGATCAAGTTAAAATCTTTTACTTAAAAATGAACAGATGTTTGTATTTCATATTTTTATGTACGATACAACTATCTTTCTTTTGTCTTAATATATATCACCCGGCTAAAACATGTTGCCATATGATCCACTTAATAATAAGAATTAATTTTAGGAAACTATTAACTAATTATGCTTCCGTTAACAAATTTAATTCAAACAATCTTAACGTACCTCATGTGTCGTTTTTGAAAAAAAAAAGACATAAGGAAGCAGCTGATATATATCTATGCTAGTTGATATTTTGATAATCTTATGATATATCACTCCCATTTGTTCATCATGGTGTGATATTTGGTTTGGGTTTCTTTTCATTTTCATTGTATGGTATCTTTTTTTTTTTAGTGGTTTTAATCATGCATTGTATCTTTTTTTTTTTTTTTAATTTCATGTCTATTATAAAGGATAAGATTCATTACGTCCCTTCGTGCTATTGAGGTTAGAAAAAATAATAGGTTTTTTTATATAACGAAGCTCTCTCGCAGTACAAAGATTCACCCAAAAACAAAGATGATAAAAATGTTTATTAACATTATTACAAAATGTTGACAGTGGACTTGTAGTGATAAATTGAGACCCTTATAAGGAAATTGAAATCAAACCTCATAAAACTCGAACCGTGCTTCTTTAGAGTAACGGTAACAATTCACCACCGGACCACAAGGCCAGTGGTAAAACGTGTATGATATTTTATGAAATATTGCATATGGTTGATGAGTGGTGGAGTTTTGGAAACAAACAAACAAAAGGATTTAATTAAATAATGTGACTCAGCATTCTCCATGTCTCCAGACTTGAGGTGGAAAAAATAAAGAACACACTCCATTAACTTACCTTTTCCTATGCGGTTAATAACTTATAGGATTCGTTTGAGATTGAGGTGTTGTGGAAAAAAAAATTGTAATTATGAAATAAAAGTTAGTAATATGTAGTAAATATAAATTTTAAATAATAATTTTGATAAAATTATTAAAGATATAAAAGATTTTCCATAATGCAAGTAAAAATCACATCTTTATGGCTTGGAGTTGCTACTAAATACTTTAATATAAATGTTACAACCGCTAAATTTCAATCACAAATGCACCCATAAGTCAGGAGACTGCTCGTCAAGTAGATTAGCCCTTCGGTTATTGGAATAAGAATATATTTGAGGCAACATTCAATTATGGAGCTAGTTTTTTAATGAGTTAAGACTCATCAAATATTATTTAAATAAGTTTTAATTTAATGTAGATTGAACATTTGAGTCCAAGATGACAGTCAAGTCTATCCTAATTACTGGGAGAAATCTAGAGCCAATGGAACTTTATCACTTAAAAAGGAGACCATGTCTCTTCCTTATTACATGACAATCCACCACATCTTTTGCACCTCTCTTTCAATTCATTTTGATTAACATCGCTAAATACTTAAATAAAATGACAATTTGAACCCTAAATAAATTAAAAGATCATTTTTATTTTATAAAATCTTTGTGAATAAAAAATTACAATTATAAAATACTCCTAATTTAATAAAAAAATAAATACTAAAATTAGAATTTTTATTTTTTAATAAAATTATTTTAATAAAGAATTATAATTATAAAAATAATTAAAAAATTTTGGAATTTAATAAAAATCCTCTAAATTATTAAAATTTTAGGATTTATTTTTAATAAATAAATTCAGTTATTTTAATAAAATTTTACAAAATTATAATTTTTAATAAATAAATTCAGTTATTTTTATTAAAATATTATAAAAATAATTTTTAATAAAAATAATTATTAAAATTTTGTAAAATCTAAATTTAATAAAAATCAACTGAGCACTTGTATTTGAGATTTATTTTTTATTAAATTTAAGAGTATATTTATAATTATAATTTTTTTATTTTTTAAATCTTTTATAAAATAGAATGATCTTTTAATTTATTTAGGGATAAAATTATCATTTTGTTTAAATTATTTAACGGTATTAGTGCAAAAGTGGTTAGTTGATACAAATTTAAAAAGAAAGGTGGTGTAAAGAAAATATTAAAATTTTGTGATGGTTGGATGAACATAAGGCAAAAAAGAGGTGGTGCAGTGATGATTTCCCTTAAAAAAATTACATATCGAAAATAAGGGAGATTGCTAATTTGCTTTTACTAAAATCCATATATACCATTTAACCTCTAGTGCTTTTATAATGCTTAATAAAAGTACCCTTGCTGAATGGCTTTATGGGCCAATCATCTTGCACCTGAATGGTTGCCGCAAATACCTTCATGGATTTCTCTCATCATATAGTTTGCTTCTTCAAACGTTAGGCACCTCAAGTAAGGTAGTGAATATCCTCTCTTGTATAGCACATCTTCCAAAATTACATACCGTGCTGACCTTAACCTGATCTTTCTTGCTTCATCATTATTATCAATAACATTTTATCTTTTAGGTAACTAATGATAGGATCCATCTAGCTTCCAATTGTATTCACATGATTATTCTCCTTGCTCTCCTCGTGATTAATATTTAGATTTTGCAAGAACTCAACAGGGATTAATCCGTTTAAGCCTGCATATGTGGCTGATGCCATCCTTACAAGGGCATCAACTTTGCTATTTTCCTCTTTTGAAACTTGAGTGATAGCGTATTTTACAAAATTCATTAATAGTTCTTTGACCTTTTGTAGATACGCTAATATCCTACTTCTTTTTGCTTGGTACTCGGATATAACTTGATTCATAATTAATTATGAATCACTAAAAATTTCTAGCTTCGCTGCCCCCATCTCTTTTGCTTACCTGAGACCAGTAAGTAAGGCCTCGTACTCTGCTTCATTGTTGGAGGCCTTGAACACAAACCTGAGGGCAAAGAGCATGAATCACATAATAAACTGGCTTTTGTACCTTACTTTCCTCTCTTATCAATACTGAACCGACTGTCGAATCTAAAATGGCTAGGTATAAGTAAAAATCTTCCCCCAATATTAGTTTAGAGAAAATTGAAGGACTTTCTAAATACCTCTTTAACCTCTAGAAGGCCTTCTCGCATTCCTCTATCCATACCATTTCCTTCCCCCCTTGGACGGTTTTGAAGAATGGTAGACATTTATCTGTCGGTCGTGAAATAAATCAGTTTAAGGCCGCAACTATTCCTATTAACCTTTGAGCTTCTTTAATTGATTTTGGAGACTTCATATCTAAAAAAGCTTGAATTTTTTCTGGGTGAGCTTTTGTTCCTTGCTGCCTTACCATGAACCTTAAAAAATTTCCTCAAGAGACTCCAAATGTACATTTGCTTGGGTTTAACTTCATATTGTACTGCTTTAAAATCTTGAATGCTTCATCTAAGTTTGTGATATGATCTTCCATTTTTCTTGCTTTTGACAAGCATATCATCTGCGTAGACCTTTATATTTCTTCCAATTGGCTATGAAACATTTTATTGACCAACTTTTGATAGATTGCTCCTGTATTTTTTAACCTCAAGGGCATAATGTTATAGCAGTATAGGCCTTTATTCGTGATGAAAGATGTCTTTTCCTTATCTGGTGAGTACATCTGGATTTGGTTATACCCAGAATATGCATCTATAAAAGTAAACAGCTCATGCCCTGCACTAGCATCAACTAATTGATCAATTCTAGGCAAAGGAAAGCTATCTTTGGGACATGCTTTATTTAAGTCGGTGAAGTCTATACAGATCCTTCACTTTTTATTGAGCTTTTTAACCATCACTACATTGGCCAACCAGTTTGGATAGTAGGCCTCTCTAACAAAGCTTTTTTTTAAAAGTTTTTTTTACCTCATCTTCTATTGCTTTGTATCCTTCTGGATTGAAGGATCTCCTCTTTTGTCATACTAGCTTGTGACTAGGATCTACATTTAACCAATGGAGTATCACCTCTAGATCTATACCAGGCATGTCTTCATAGGACCATGCAAACATATCAAATTGTAATATGAGAAAATCTTCTAGATGTTTTCGTATTTTTGGGGTTAATGATGACCCAACATGAACTATCTTGCTTTGATCATTGTGCCGCACTTGGATGAAGTCTAGCTCTTCTACTGGCGATCCTCTTAGTTAGTTTCTCCCCTCTCTAGGATCAAGTGTGACTTAAAGACATTCTCGTTTGTCCATTTAGCCTTTTAAGGCTGTGGCATAACATTTTCTAGACTCTTCTTGATCTACCCTTAAGATTCCAGTCCCCGTGTCTGTAGGAAAATGTATCATCAAGTGATAAACTGAGGTTATTGCCCAGAAAAGTTTTAGGGTTGGTTTACCTAAGATAACCTTGTAGACTTAAGGGTGCTCCACTCCTAAGAAGCCTATCATCTTGGTGGCTTGGTGAGGTAGCTCCTCAATAGTAACTGGTAGATCTATATTGCCCAAAGGAATTAAGCACTTTCCATCAAAGCCAATCAATGGAGTATGAATTTGCTTCAATTTTTCCCTTCCTATATTCATCTTGTCAAATGCTGCTGCATATAAAATATCTGCTAAATTTCCGTTGTCCACTAAAACTCTATAAACTTTTATGTTTGCTGAAGTTATCGAGACAACCAGAGCGTCATCGTGAGGCTGATGTATCTCTCTAGCTTCTTCTTCTGTGAAAGTGATGGTGTTATGTTCTATCCTAGCCTCTTTTAAGGGTTTACCCACTAAGTTTACCGGTAAACCCCTGGTGCCACTTTAACCTCTTGTACATGAGCTTTTCGTGTCCCGTTGAAGTCTCCTCCTTCTATAAGTCAACTAAATATAGTTATTATAGGGGCTCCTCCTTCAACCTCCTGGTTCTCTATATGATTGGGTGCTACTACAATAATATTTTGTGGCACATCAACTGAGGCTTTATTTGGAATATCTCTGCTCTCTTTCTTTTTTACAAAGTCTTTTTAAATATCCTTACTGGATTAAGGACTCTATTTTCTTTTTAAGATCAAAGTAATTATTAATATCAAGGCCATGATCTCTAAGATACTTACAATATTTGCTTCTGTCTCTTTGATTTGGTGTGATCCTGATTTCTTTGGGCTTCTGCAATAAATGTGGATCTCTTATTTGTGTGAGCAGCTATTCCTTTAGTACACCAAGTGGTGTGTACCTAGAGTACTTGTTTTATGGGATTCTTGGTCCCCTACTATCCCGTGGTATATTTCTTTTGCCTCGATTTTCAACCTATTGATCCTTTCTTTTTTATTTTTCTTCAGCCCTTTAAGGGTCTGAGTCTGCTCCTTTTTTTGTATTAGTCAGTTCATCAGCATTAGAGTATTCCTGAGCTCTCGATAGCAACTCGGTGAAGGTTCTTGGTGTATTCTTAGCCAGCGAGTAATAGAATCTTCCTGGTCATAGGCTTGCCATTATGGTCGTTAATGCCACCGTATCTGTACAATTTTATACTCTTGGTGCTTCTTTGTTAAAATAAACAATATAGTCCTTTAATGACTCATTCTTCCCGTACTTCACTGATAACAAGTGAATTGAGAGAAGCTGATAGTTTCTTGCTCTCACAAACTGACCAATAAACATCTGACTTAGCTAGGTAAATGAGGAGATAGATCCAGACTTTAGCTTTCTATACCATTTACGTGCTCTTCCTATGAGCATTAAGGAGAAAACTCTTCACATGACTGCTCCTGTCGCTCGCTGTAACTCAATCCCGGACCTGAAGGTCTTTAGATGCTCAGTTGGATCTCCTTCTCCCTTATATAACTTGATTTGGGGCATCTTAAATTTTACTGGCAATGGGGTTTCCAGTATATCTTTGGTGAATGGTGGTTCTACCTCCTCTAAGAGTGGTTCTGCAAGACTTTTCTCCATTCCATTCACCCGTTTCTTAAGCTTTTCAATTATGTTTCAAGACTTACCGACCCAGTACTAGCACTAGAGCCTTCTGACTCATGCTTCTTATATTGACGTTTTGAATTCAACTTATGGTGCAAATTTGTTTGGCCTCCAGCACATGTCACAGGTTTCTTAAGTGATCATTGTGACTTGCATGAGTTTTTGCTCTTCTGGTTGAGCTATTAGGGTTGTTTTTCTAACGAACCCAGATTGAGCTATTATTGTTATCTTGTAGAGTACCTTACAAGTAATTCTACAACTCTTCTTCCACCCGGAGAAGCGGATTTGGGTTTGCTCCATGTCCTTAGTTCAATATATATTAGAGAATCCTAGCCATATTCTGTGTTAAATTAGCCACTTGCTGTGCGAATAGTGGATGTGACCCAGCATTACTACGCTGCCTTTTTAGTGGACTAGGAACTGGGGCAACCTATTATTGCGGTTGTGATAACTACGCTGGGTCATAGTTATCGAGGGTTTGATGCGACATTAATAATAGTGTTTTATACTGTCCCCACAGACGGGGCCGACCGATAATTCTAGTCAATTTGGAAAATTAATTTATGCTGGGACGATATAACAAAAAGACACAGAGAGTTAACGCAGTTCGGCCTTTGGCCTATGTCCACGGGCACAGACAGATCAATATTTTATTAAGATCGTACTTGCAACTTAACTCCCTTTCTTTTTTATATATTTTTTCGATGCCTTACACTGTAAGAGACTTTTGCTTTTATAGCCTTCTATAGATAAAGTCCTTTTCTAACTTGAACTCTATCTAACTCTCCTCTACTATCTAGGATTTTAATTACAAAATATTTATACCTTTTTAAAGGTTATATCTGTGTTAAACTCTATTTAATTTGCTTTTGTGCCCAGCAGTGTCCTTCTATAAACTCTATTTAATTTGCTTTTGTGCCCAGCAATGTCCTTCTATTGTCCTTCAACAATAGCTCCTCTATTTGGACTTGGCTTTTCTTGTGTGGTCCATAATCTAAAACTGGGTCAAGGGCTGTCTGGATCCATGACCTTTGCCATTCTTCGCTGCTGCTCCCTATTTTTAGAGAGCTTAATTCCTGCTCCCCATCCTGAGGGAGCATGGTTCTACTGCTCCCCATTCCTGGGGAGCATGGTTCTGTTGCTCTCTATTCTTGGGGATCATGACTTCTGGAGGCCTATCCCTGAGGGTAGAATTTCTGCTCCCTTGGGGGTAAAATTCCTACTCCCCATTGGAAGTATATTTTCTGGGACTCATTCTTGGGGAATAATTCCTACTCCCGTTGAACATTGGTGGGCGTAATTGCAGACTCTGTTCACAGGGTGAATCCTACTCTCCGTTCTTGCGGCATACTTCTGCAGGCCCGTTCATGAGTACAATTTTGTTCCCGCTCTTGGAGAACATATTTGAGGCCACCGTAGAATCTCTACTCTCAATTCTTAGGGAAGTATACTTTCTAGACCCCATTCCTAAGGTAGAATACCTACTGCTCATTCATGGGGGAGCATACTTTCTGGGGCCCTATTCCTGGGGGTTGAATCCTTGCTCCCTATTCCTCGGGAAGCATACTTTCTGGAGCTAGGTTGAATCTCTGCTCCTAATTCTTGAAGGAGCATACTTCTTGAGGCGCATTCTTGGGGTTGACTCCCTGCTCCTCATTTTTAGGAGGGCATACTTTCTGGGGCTCATTCCTAAGATTGAATACCTGCTTCCCATTCTTGAGGAACTTGCTTTTCTAGACCCGTTCACAGGGTTGGAATTCCACTCCCGTTCTTGAGAATCGTGCACTTTGAGGGGCCACATTCCTAAGGGTTGGATCCCTACTCCCATTCTTAGGGGAGTATACTTTCTAGGGGCAACATTTTATGCTTTATTGACTACTCTATATTTTCTACAACAATGAAGAATTAGTGTTTGAATTGATTTTCAGTTATTTATTTATTTTTTCTATTTATTTATTTTTTTTGTTTTTAATTTAGATCAATCCATATACACGATGTTACCTAACCTAATGATTTAATGGTTGAATTGGTTTGAGTTAAATTGAATTTTAAATATCTGATACAACTCAACCCATGCCCACTCCTGAAACTCCACAAGTAATTATAATATGCTATTAAATGATACACTTATTTATATTAATAAATTTTAGAAAGTATTAAGAAATTAATACACTTCCGTTAGCAAATCTTGACGGAGTGGGCATAGCAGAAGCAGAATTGATAAGATACGTAACTCTAGATATCGTTCTAGTACTGAACCAGACCAATGCAATTATTTTACACTCTAATCAAAGCGTGATTAGACCTCATTCGAATCCAAATGAGTCAATGAGTTTTTTTAATAAATCATAAAGCGATATTATATAACACTCTAAACCAAATGACTCTACAAGGAAGATTTTCATAAATAATACCAATGAGAATTATAAACGAGGGGCTTTATTGAATAATTGAATATGAAGTTATGAAAATAATAACATAACCTCTCTATTTATAATAGAGGAAACATATTTCCTTAAGTTAACTTTAAAAGGGAAACTAAATTGTAATTATAACAGAAATAGAAGGTTAAGGTACATACCATAATTGACTTTAATTAAAATAAAAAGTCCTAAAATTATAAAAATTCTAGAATCCTAAATTAACGTCCTACATGATTCTCTCCTTTTAAAAGGAACACATCCTCGAGTTTAGATGCAATCTGGAGGATGAAACTTGTAGTGTAATACCAAATCATCTTGTAATTTGAACTTGTTGTCTTTCTTATCAATCTTTCTTGAAACTCTAAAGGAAGCATGCTTTATTTATTTCCTTTGCTTATTCATTCGTCAAGTTGATGAAAACTCCTAGGAACGAATTATGATCAAATAATTCTTACCCTTCCCAATTGATGCTCAATGCACTCTCCAATAAATTTCACCTTTTCATTCAAATTTTCTTCGAGCACAATCTTCTTGTCTTCAATCTAAATAAGTACAAAAATCATTTCGATCATTTTAGCTTTTTTTACTTGATTTTGCAACACAACCTTAATCGTATTATTAGACTCAATGCTCAAATCAAGAGTAGATTGTATGTCTATTTTAAAAATGTCAGATAGATCAATAAGCTCATCATCTTCAAAAGGAAATGTCATGCACATTCTTGCACAAATTGTTATATGGAAAATCTAAATCAATAATGAATTGTACCTTTTCTTCCACATCATTAGGCATATCTTCAACATATGGAGATACACAAACTTCTTTCATTTGGATGTTTTTTAGTTTAGGTTGCAGACTTGTAAGAAGATTAGGGATTTTAGATTCGTGTGGGATCTCATTTTGTTGTTGTAGATGTGGTCGACTTAACTTCTTCGATGCTTGACTTCCCTCTCTGTTTTCGTTCAAGGAAAGCCTATGACTCTTGATTACACGTTCTTTGACCACCAATCTCAGATTATAAGCTTTCTTAATCTCTTGCAAGGTTGCTTTTTTGACCTACTATTTGACAGCCTCAGGATCAACAACAAGCCTAAAAAGTTTTGAAAGATCATCAAACAATTCTTGATAATTGATGTAAATTTTTTTTTATAGTTACAGTAATTGGAGTTTCTATCGCTGGTAACTCATGTCTGTGATGGTTAGATATGATAGATGTGGTTGAAAAGAACTCGACAATGGCTGAGGATTGGCTAAATTCATTGTGGTTTGTTAAGAAAGCTAACTTGAATTGACAATTACGGTGCTTTGTTCGTGATAGAGATTTTGATCGTTAATTGGATCAGTGGTGGCTAGAATTTAACGTTTGGCTTGAGGAAAGGATAATGATGGTTGAGATCGATGGTGAGAAAGTGACATTAGTGATGATGATTGGTGGAGCCATAGGTTTCAGGTTGATGTTGTGGCGATTTATGGCGGTGATCCTCAGTGGGGTTTGGTTGGCTTATCATCAATGGACACTGAAACGTTTGATGGTAGTGTTGGCTACAAATGAAGGTAGTTGGTTTCACAGCAGCAGCCATTGGAAGTTCA
This sequence comes from Citropsis articulata, assembly GCA_030449925.1. NCBI lineage: Eukaryota > Viridiplantae > Streptophyta > Magnoliopsida > Sapindales > Rutaceae > Citropsis > Citropsis articulata. The sequence goes on along the minus strand of JASUUH010000212.1, from coordinate 1,761,175 downwards.
CAATTTTGGTTTGTTCACGTGATGGCTGCATGATTAATCAAGGGCAGAAGACAATCAAGTTTTGGTTAGCGGCTGATGGCAATTCTAATGTTAGGTTGAATGATGATGGTGATGGGCATAGATGGTGGCAACTAGGGTTTTGTAATTTTGAATATTTTTGTTCTTATTTTTCTAATTCTTTTATGGGATAAACAATGATAGATTCGGTGGGGATGGATACGGTCAGAGGTGTTGGAGAAAAATCAGTTTTAAAAACAAAAACTTTTAGGATCGATCTCATTTAATATAAAAGAATTCGTAATCTAGAAATTGTAATTTAATAATCCAAGAAGATGAAAAATGAAAATTATTTTGGGCTCCCAGATTATGATCCGTCACCACTACGCTGGTTAGATCACGATCCGTCACCAAACGATCTTCCGGGTTATGACTCAGGCTTGATCTGCACTTGACATGTGGGCACCTTTATCACCACTATAAGCAACTAGCAGGAGAAAAAGTTTCTCTCAAAATTAGAGAGAGAAATCCTTTTTTTCTGATATGTATAAAGTGACTGCTCTATCTGTTTGGGAGAAAATAAGTCTTTTTATATCTCCCTCATAGTAGAAACCCTAGACTCCATATTTTAATATTTTTAATTCTATTAAATAAAATTTGATTTAAATTGAAAATAATAAAATCAAAAGTGACGTTACTTCTTCTTGTCTTAGAGGCCCACCTTTGTAAAATAATACGAAACCCCTTACACATAAGCACATTACGTGGAGCCTCCCACTAAATAATATATTTAGGCTTTTAACCCAAATAGCTAGTAATCTTTCTTGTTAATCCAGTAGCGGCGTAGTCAATTAAATGAGCTAACCCGGGGATCATATGGGTACATACAACAGTGGCTAGAATAATTAGGCCTGTAATTAAACTAGACCAATCATTTAATTCCAAATCTACTCCACTAAAAAATTGGAACTGACCTCCATAAATGTATGCTATTCAGGATAGTGTTCTCGAATAATAATTCGACCCATGCCACATTGATTTCTTTACTACATAATCCTTTGTACCATATCGTTAATTAAATCGATATCTCAACTGTCCAATCGATTTAATAACATCTTATTCCTTGATACTTATTGGTTTTCTCTAATAATCATTTTCAACATAGTAAATATGTTGACACACATTGGCCAAAGAATTCTATGATCAAGTGCCGAAAACCCATCAAGAGATGTGTTGTGCAAATTCTATATTGTTAATCTATAACTCCAATACTCATAATTACTCCCTGCAAGATACCAGGTAATCTTGACTACAAGAGTGTGTTGTGCCCGTTGGTAACTCAAATGAAACAACAATTACAATCATGAAATCATAACTAACTTAAGATTAAGATTACAGTGAAATCAATGCTTATGAGATTTAATACGTCTGACAATCATTTCAAGGTCAATTAAATCTCATATGTGATCTAGCTCAATATAATCAAACTGCATCAGTAAATTCATACATGACTAAGATAAATCATTCAATGAATTTACTACAGTCTAAACCTAAATAAAGTGCCCAACTTTATTTATGAACTGCAAACTTAATTTATTTAATCATAAGATAACTTGTATTTACGTCTTCTGTGAATCTACATGGTGATTAGATAAATACATATAATATGATTAAATGGACTTTACTAAAAAAATTATTCAATTAAGATATTTGAATAAAATACGTCATTTATTTTATTAATTAGAAAAATTATTTATTACAATAAAATAAACACATATGCTTTAAAGAGCATATTTTCCCAACAAGAGGTTGATAGCTTGATCGTGGGTTGAATAGTGATGGTGGTGGCTGTAGATGGTGGCAGCTAGGGTTTTGTAATTTTGGATTTTTGTTTCTTCCTTTATTTTATTTTATTTTTTTTGGATACACATGGATGGATTTGGTTGGGATAGATATGGATAGCAAGGAAAGCTGTGTAATTGGAATGGACTGATTTGATACCAACTGACAGAGCAAGTGTAGTGGAAGCAGAATTGATAGGATAGATAACATTACATATCGCGCTAGTACCAAATCAAGCCAATGCGATTAGTTTATGCTCTAATCGACCACTCTGATATCAATTGGCAGAGTAGGAGCGAAATTGATAGGATATGTAACACTAAATGTCATTTAGAGGAATAAGCTAACGCGACTAGCTTATGCTCTACTTGAAGCATGATTAAATCTTGTTTTAATTCAAACGACTCAATAAGATTTTTTAATAATGCATAAAGCAAGATTAGATAATATTCTAATCCAAAGGATTCGACAAGAGAATTTTGAAAGATAATCCCAATGAAATTATAAAAGAAAATTTTAATAAATAATTGAGTCTAGAGTTATAACAATAATAATATGACATTTGTATTTATAATAGAGTAAACATACTAATTCTCCAAGTTAATTTTAAAAAAGAAATTAAATTACAATTATAAAAAAATAAAAGACTAAAACATATACTATCATTAATTTTAATTAAAATAAAAAATTTTAAAATAATAAAAATTATAAAATCCTAAGTTAACTTCCTACATTAAATCTAACTAAAACAATCCTAAAATCACCCTCCTGTGTCGTAACAAAAACCTCCTACACAAGCAAGTGTATAACAAAGAGGTGACAAAACCACAATGTCTTGTCGAGGAAAGGGCCGACCCAACACTAGTTAGTGGGAGACATGAGCCAGCCAACTCATTCTTCACTCCTTTGATTTGATTAAGACAACACTGACGTCGCTTTTGTTTTTGTCAGTTAAATGTTTCTCTACGTACTGCAACTAACTTCAAATCTTGAAAAATAATATTATTATTGCTGCCTTCTCTCACCCAACTACGTCCATTGTTAGTTTTCTTTTCTTCAATTATGCGAAAGTTGAAATTCTTTCGGCCTATGGATCAATTTATGCAGGCATAAAAAAAAAATGTCCTTCAATATTTCTTAGGGTGTTTGGTTGATGAGAATGACATAGAAAGCGAGAGAAAAATATCCGAAACAACTTTTGTCGATAATACAATCACATTCAATCAGTAAAATTTATGCTCAAATTTTACATCATGCCATTGAGATAAGCAAATTGCACTATCCAATCGATAAAATTCAAGAAAATTTGAGGTTAATTCATTATGATTAAACACAATTAATAGATAATACAGATCTAAACTAAAGCACTATATTATTGATAAAATTCAAGTAAATCATGGTAATGATGAGAATCTTTTTTTTTTTATTCATGAAAAATTCTAAAGAAAACTTTTAGTAATTAACTTTTTATTTACTAGCTAATGAACGCGTGAAATTAATGATTGTCAATTATATTTATAGATACAAACTTTTGAATGTTATTTTGGCAAAATAAAGTGGGTAAATACTTGTTTAATCCCTACATTTTGAGTTAAATACTTGTTTAATTCCTATATTTAAAAAAAAAAACTCAATATACCGCTACTCTTAAATATGCTACACTCCTACCCTTACTTTTCCTTTCTTTTTATAGCAATACACTTGCAACAAAATTCGTAGGGATATTAATAAAAAAATAATAATTTACAACCTCAAAAGTAAATAAAAATTTGTATGCATTTTTATATTATTATTTTACTTTTAGGGTTAATTTGGTAAATAAATTTTTTATAAACTAATTATTAATAAGTTTGTTGCAGGGATATTAAACATTACTTTAAATTGGCTAATATTAATTTACTTATAAATAATTATTAGTAAGATTATTACACAGGTACAATAAATATTGATATTTATTGGTTAATTTATTCATAAATAATTGTTAGTAAGTTTGCTAATTAACTTTTTTACAGATAAATTAATTAGTGTCAAGAATATTAGTAAAAGGGTATTATTACAAAAAGAAAGAAAAAGTAAATGTAAGAATGTAATATATTTAACTACATGAGCGTTTTGAGGTAATTTTTATAATATAAGAATTAAACAGACATTTAAATTAAAATATAGGAGCTAAACGAGTATTTACCCTAACAAAGTTTAGTAATATTATAATGATGTCCTTGATGAGTAGTGTAAAACTATTTAGCAATTTACATATGTTGTATGTATCGTCTATATGTATGTGAAGAAGCCTATCTTAATTTTCTCCTACATCTATATATTATTAAATTATCTTTTATATTCTAAGTTGATAAAATATTCCTTTGCTTAATTGCAAAAAAATTGTTTGAAAAAAAAATCCTATTTATTGGAATATCCTTTGCTTATTTGTGCTAATTTTTTTAAATAAATGATCTGGACTAAATTAAGCTCTTAACTTAATATATGCTAATTGCATAAGCCTTGCTAGATGATTGTGTTGCTACTTAACTTTGTGTTGAATTTTACTCATGTGGTGTTTTGTTTTTTTTACAATAGGACTTTAGGTAAAACGTTTCTGCAACATGATCTGAATATACATAAGGTCAATGCGATAATAGAAAGCATGCCAATACAATGCAAGATTAGTGGAATCCGTCATGCTTCTGGGGATTATATGAATTTCAATGTTTCCCATTATTAATGGAATGCATCGTACATTCGTTGAAATCTAATATAATAACAATTATCTATCTCGATTGCATGTTTGTCCTGCTTCTACTTGATGGCTGATGCTACAATGTCGGGCATTAAAGTCCCGGCACCATGCCGAAATTGAAAAAAAAAACCGGTTGGATTCAATCTAATTGAATCTAACGGTTGAGATTAAATTTAATTAAAAATAGAAATAAATGTGTTACCTGATAAACCGGTTCCCTAACAAAAAAATCCCAGCATTTTCTCTCATCCCACAATTGTCTCTCACCTCATCTAATTTCTTTGCTCTCTCAAAAGAGAAATCCCTAAAATTTCATCTCTTCTCTCTTTCAAAATCATAGTTTCTCTCATCCTGATTTTTTCACTCATCATCTCCACGCAAGCACCAAACACAACATCTCCTCACACGGCGCTAGCAAACACAGCCTCTCCTCACACGGCGGCACCAAACATAGCATCTCCTCACACGACAATACCAGCAGCAAGCATCTTGACACCCCACCATCTTCTTGGTCTGCTTAGGCCGCCATCTTCAATATGGTATTCCAAATATATAAATATATAATGTTTTTCAATTTTTTGAGGTTTGGTTTTTAAGTGTTTATTTTCTATGGGTACACTAATTTTTTCTTGTTTGGTTTTAGGTGTTGTTTGCTTGTTTTGAGCTCTACACTCTTTGCTAGGAATACTAAAGATGGGTGCTCAATAATTTAGTAAGAACTTACCCATTGTTCTGGGTTCGGTTTTTATATGTATATATTTTTTGGTTGTGAATTTTGAGTTAATTATTTTAGGGTTATAGAGCAACCTTTAAAAATCTATGCAGTGGCGTATCTTGGAATGGAACCAAAAAAGAGTTGAGGTTTATGTTTGGAGTCATTATAGGACAGAAAGAGCAGCGCTGATGAGTTGTAGGAAGAGCAGTGTGGCTCGAGGTAACTCCTCTGTTCTCGTTATGTAAAGGACCTAGTGTTTTGATGCTAACTAGTAAGTCCTCGTTTTTTTATTATCTTTGATCATTTTGCATTTCGTCACTTGCGTTCTCGAGATTTTTATTTGTTTCTGAGTGATGCTTACTTGAGTCCTAACGGCATCCATCGGTTTTTTATATTTATCCTGAAGGAGAGGTGAAATTATTATTTAGAGAGAGAAGATGAAGAAACTAAAGAAAGTTATGAAACAAAATTCTGTCTGGAAATACACTTGCTACTGGAAGATATCGGCTAACTGTTATCAAATAAACGGTGAACCATTATCTTCCAGAGTTAGAATAACATGTTTCTGGAAATTGTCGGTTCACCATCAGCTCTTGTTATTGTCTAGAATTGTAAACACCATTATTGTTTTTTCCTTTAGCTCGTGTTACAAATTCAATTGATACTGCATTTATGTGTGGTCTATTTCAGGATTTGAACCATAGCATACAGTTATAAAATGGAGTCCACAGAAGCTACAAGGGGAGGACCTGGTCAGAGTGAGTGGATACACTTTTTGTAAGTATAAAATTATTACTTTGAATAAAGATCTTATTATAACTAACAATTTTGCTGATGTAATTAGCTGAACTAAAATGTTGTGTACAGTTAGCATAAAGCAGAAAAGGTCGGGCAACAAGGGATCAAAAACGTTTGTAGGGTGACAATTGTTGAAAAATGGAAGAAATTAACGAATGAGGAGAAGTGTAGATTTGGTAGGATGCCTAAAGACCCGAGTTCAAATGTTGGTGAAAGGAGCGTTGAAAAAACAGATGAAGAACAAAAAATTGAAGATAAGCATAGCCAATGTAATTTATCTCGTTGTCGTGTTAGTGCATTCACTAAGGTCATTTCCACACTGTCGTCTAACCAATAAGCTACAATTAGAGAAATTGGCTTCAGAAGCATGCTAGACTTATGAAGTGGTTGCCTGAGACAAGAATTATGTTAAACACTTGTCCAACAATATGATACAAAGAAGCATTGTATAGTTTTGCACGGGAGAATTTTTTTTAAACCCTACAACCTTCAGCATCGTAATGGGGATCAAAGATGGAGGGGAACTTGTATACATCCGAGAAGAAGTAGGTCATATAATTGAACTACGTGCCAAGTATAGAACAGGTGGAAGAGGAATTGAAATAGCCGTAGTTAGTGAAAGATTGATAGCTAATGAGAGTAGTGATGATGACTTTAAGATCATGTTTTGTTTGTTTCTTCTAGGAATTATATTGTGTCCCACAAGTGCAAGCTACATCAATCTAATGTATCTGCATGCCCTAAAAGATGTGCAGTTAATCAAGAAAAAGAATTAGGCTACATAGTGCTTTAACTTTCTGTGGGAGAGTATAGCGAAGTATAAAGATCATCAAGTGAAGTCAGTTAGTGGTTGTGTCGTGTTTTTAGAGGTATATTTAAGAAATCTTAGATGCCATAATTAATTTACGAAATACGAAAAATAAAATGACGTAGCAATTGTTTTTTGAATGAACAGTTGTTCTACTTTAGTACTGTTTTGTATGATCAGTGTTCAATGGACAGAACAGTATGCCCTATTAGTGTATGGACCGAGGAAGAGATTCGGTGCTTATTGAATTAGCGGAAAAAGTTTGGGGACATGACAAGTACCGAGGTTTGTTTTATTTTTTGTCTTGTTCACAGATGTATTTAATTTTGTTTACGGTAAATTGAATATATTTTGATTGTCATTATGTATGATTGTTGTGCATATTTATTTTAGGTTCCAATGCGTGAATCAAATTTTTTGCAACTCGAAAGAAATTTCCCTCATTTTGAACAAACCGAAGATGCTGGGCCGAGCACTATTAATATGCAGGAAGCTTTTAGGGTGCTAACACAGTCTGTCCAGAGAATAGAAGACAAAATGGATTCGTTCAATGTGAGAATGGAAATGGTTGATAAGTCTTTGGAGGAATTGAGATCTAAGTCTCCGATTGGTGCACCATCAAAACAACCATCTGATCTATCCTCGCCATCTCCGAGCTTGAAAATACTAGAACTAACATGTCCAGTCAGAAAAACCAAGGCAACCACTGATGGAAAAAACAAAATGGTAATGGATAACAACGAGGACTCTGTAGATTGCAGATTGAACTTAAGCCTGGGTAAAATAATGGGATGGAGGGGTATAACAGAAGTAATCGATGAATTTCACAAAGATCCTATCGACTTTGTCGCAGGTTATGTCCCTATTTCACCACCTAATCTCCGAGATGAGGGACAATTTTATAACGTGGTTTTAAAAACATTATTTTGATGATAACTCACTTATAAAGTAACTTACATATAAATTTATTTTTTTATAAAGGATATGAGCAGACGAGTTGAAACTGCATAAGAACACGAGCATCTACTAGTGTCGATTACCTTGGCGACCAAGGGAATCGTAGGCTAGATCGATATATCGACTTCTGGAAATACGATCAGAAGGTGTCGAGGGGAGCAAATCCCAAGTATAAAGCTGGTCCGTTTCAAGTCAATGATCCAGTTATGCTGGAAGAATTGAAGCTTATTCAATATGCTTTTAACAAAGAGCTGATCGAAGGTAAAATTCATAAGACTGAAATTAATTTTGTTTATGTGGTTATGCTATATGACTAAAAAATTACTGTGTTTTGTCTTTAGTGAAATAATTGTTTCCAGTTACGGCGAAATTCTTAATCGGCATTCTTTATTGACTCTTTTGCCTGGGGCTTATCTATGTAGAGAGGTATTAAGTTTTAACATTTCGTGATGTCACAGTATATGTTTGTCCATTATTATATGTTATTATATATCTCAATCAATATGATCACTTTTAGGTCATTTCTATGAAAACGCATCACCTCACCCTCATTAAACAAGTGGTGGAGAAAGATGTGTCAATGAACTGGTATTTACCAACAAGATATTCTGTGAGTCTCGCCGGTACTTTGTGCATTGTGTTTTGGTTTCTTTATTGACAACTTCCTCATGCAACATTGTCTTTATTATGTGTAGCAATCAGTTCTAATGGCCGGAGTTGAGGTGGATTATTTTACAAGGGCAGCTAGATGTGAAAAGAATTATATGCAACAGTTGCATAGGTGTCAAAAGGTTAGTTTCTTAACCTTTTACTTATTTTAGTTTATACTAGTGTGCTTGGTGTATGACATTGACAATTGAAATGTCATATTTATGTGCCAATAAATGATGAATCATCTCACTGGTACCTACTGATCGTGAATGTCAGAAATACAAGTGCAGAAATATGGGATCCTCTTCCAGATCCTCGCAAGAATAGAATACGGCACGATCAAGCCATGCGCATTATATCTAAATCATGTTATTTTTTTCGTAATCTATTTCACATTATCAGTTATGTATATTGTGTTATATTCACATCCATAATATTGTATGGTTTTCAACATTGCCGACAGCTACATTCCTTGAATTAGATTCTGCAGCCCTAATTGCCAAGCAATATGCAACACGTGAAGTTCCAAGACTTTCCAATCAACTGGGGCATTGGATTTCCAAAGCAAAGGAATGGATATGACTGTGGGGTTTATGTGATAAACTATATGGACAGCCCATAATTTATTCCGAAGAAATCATCAACTTTGGTATGACCATGCCAAACTTGTTTACACTACAACAAAAATGAGTTTTTACGGTGGAGTTCTAACGGCATATTATAATTACATGCTGTTAAAAAAATGTAAAGACGGAAGGTATTAAAATATTTCCCGTTAAAAGATTCAGCTATATAATAAGACGACATATTTTTAAAAAATTGCCGTTGATTGCTCTAGATAATAAAGTTTTAATAGCATAAAAATATCAATCCCGTGAAAGAGATTTTTAATAGCACGAGATATTAGCTATTAATTAATAATAAAAGATGGCCATTGACTTATCCTGTTAAATGAGAATCTTACCACAAACAAATAGGAACGCTTTACTACTTTCTCTCTAGTTTGCAAATTTCCCTCTTCTTCTAAAACACTCCCGCGTTAATTCTCTATGGAGATTCGGCTGTTATCAAATTCTTCCAAAAATTTTCAATTTTTTCCAATTTTATTTCATACTTTTAGAATACCCATACTTCTAAATGCCCTAATTTTTCAGATTTTCCCTCTCTTACTTGGAATCGTATACCCTTTTAACCTTAGTATTTCATCCTCTTTGCAATTTCACAGAGGTTTGGCCTCAATCTTCTTTCTAATTCCTATTATCACCGTTTGTACCATCAACGACAAGGAAAGGTAAGAACTTTTATTTAATATGTAATTTTTTTCCTTTGATCTGGAAATTGTTCTGTTGGGACATAATGTTTATTACTTAATTGCGTTAGTGTTATTGTGCCATCTAGTTAATCTAATTTATCTTTCAATTAATTAAATTATAATTTTATTAAAAGATTTGAAAAAAAGCATAATTTTGTTTCAAAATTTCTGTATATGTACATATTATTTGTTTGTTGTATTTTGAGACTATATTACTAGATGTTTCCTTTGAATTTGTATGTAAAAATAATTTTAAAGCGCATCTTGGTTTTCCCGAATATCTAAAGCTCTTTGGAAGAAGCCAAGAAAGGAGTTTCAAATAAAAGTCAAAGTAAAGGAAGTCGAATACAAGAGAGAGCATACACCAAGCCGGTAACCGGGCGAGGAAAGAAAAGAAATGTTGTCTAAGATGAGGACGGGTTTATTTGCTTTGATAATATCTTGAATCAACTTTAAGAGTGGCCCGCCATGTGTGGCATGTTTGATAGCGTTCAAAGTTTGACAATTATTGTCTTCAAAACAATTAACTTGCTGTGAAAAGCAGTGGAATCTATCTCTCTGCATCTATCACTATTTGGTACCATTGATAGAAATTGAATTTGATTTATAAATTTAGGAAAAAGTTGGAAAGAAAGTGTAATTTTTGCATTAAAATTTTGGTTTTTTAATTTTCTGGTTTTTTTCCTTGAAATTATTAATGGATGTTTGATGTCTTTCAATTTTTTTCCTTTTGTTAATTGTGAAATTAAGCTAAATATTTTTATTTTCTTGTAGGACTACCCAAGTTACCAAGATTTGCCTTTTCTGGATTGGGATTCTATTTATCTGGTAAACAAACTTTTCAAATTATTATAATATTATTATTTTTACTATTATTATTATTATTATTATTTGTTACATATCACATAGGAGATCATCTATTCTTTTATGCTTAATACTGAATGATTTATTTTTTAGCATGCAAATAACTTGTTTGATTATCTTTATCTTTTAGAAACCTTAGTTGTATCATATATGTATATATGCTTGTTTATGAGCTAGTATTTTTGCTAAACAAATTTATGAGCTAGTATTTTTGCTAAACAATGTCATATAGTCGTGATGTCTTATTTTGCAAGTTTGAGTTGAAAAAGAATTTTGCTTATTTTTTTATGCTTGTTTGTTAAAAAACAAAAGGTCGAGAAAAAAGGTTATGTATAGTAGATTGAGCAATCTAATTCTTTGCTAGACAAATAATAAAAAGGGTTCTATATTTAAACAACGGATCAAAGAAGTTATAAGCACTTGATATCATGTTGATGGATAAAGAATGGGTGAAGCTGAATAGGTTTGTATTTGAATACAATATTTTATAACTGCACTATTTAAATATTTTATACTATTAGATTTCAAGTTTTATTTCTTTTTTTAACTTTTTCTATATGTAGATATACTAAAGAATTTCAAGATGGAGCCCAAAAATTTGTCAACTTGGCTAGAGAAAATGCTGGAAATTCTGATAGGATTATATGTCCATGCATAAAATGTGCCTGTTATTGTCAACATGTAGACGGTATATGAACATTTAGTGATAAGTGGGATGGATCCCACTTATGATAGTGGGTTTTCATGGAGAAGCTCCAAATACTTCTAGGCAAGATAAAGATATGAAGATGACGGACACTTACGAAATGTATAATGATGCTTATCTTCAAAACTATGGTGTTATGGATAACCCAAATGACTACATTGATGATACCACACCTAGGTTAGAAGAAAATGAATTTACTGAAAAGGTGAAAGCTGCTGAAACTTCTTTATACCTAGGATGTTCAAAATATACAAAAATATCAGCAACTGTTGCCTTATATAAACACAAGATTGCACATGGATTATCTGATAATGGTTTTAATGAACTTCTTCAGATTATTTGTGATATGTTACCTGAAGATAATGTTTTACCTGGCTCTCTACACTTAGTGAAGAAACTACTTAAGGATTTTGACAGTGGTTATAAAAAAATCCATGCTTGTGTTAATGATTGTTGTCTCTTCACCAAGGAGAAAGAAAATTTAGATACATGTCCTAAGTGTGACACCTCTAGATGGCAAGTAAATTCTCGAACTAAGAAGATTAGGATAGGAGTACCAGCAAAAGTGCTGCGTTATTTCCCTATAATACCTAGACTTAGAAGAATGTTTATGTCATGTGAAAAAGTGGAACAATTGAAATGGCACTCAATTAACAAAAGTTCAGATGGAAAAATGAGACACCCTGTTGATTCAGTGGCATGGGATAACATTAATAAGAAATGGCCTAGCTTTGCATCTGATCCAAGAAATATTAGGTTCGGGCTTCTTTGGCGATGGGTTTAACCCTTTTAGTAATCTTAGCTCAGTATATAGTTGTTGGCCTATTTTCCTAGTAACATATAACCTTCCTCCATGGGTATGTATATCGAGGAGAACATAATGTTGACATTGTTAATACGGGGCCAAAACAACTGAGGAATGATATTGATGTATTCTTGGAGCCATTAATAGATGACTTGATTGAATTGTGGAACAATGGTGTTCAGGTTATGATTGTTTGAATAAGTTTACCTTTAAACTAAAAGCTATTTTGATGTGGACAATTAATGATTTTCCGCATGGTAATTTAATTTGGATGTACTACAAAGGAGAGTTAGCATGCCACATGTGGTCCGGAACATATGTTACGAATGGTTGGCGAGATAGTAAAAGATGGTATATAGAGGTCATAGGCGATTTTTACATCGAGACATGAATGGCGTATTAAGAAAAAGATTGGTTTGATGGAAAAGAAGAAACACGGACCTCACAAACCTTTGATGGGTGAAGACATTGTACTTAAAATAATATTCAAAACAATTGGGGTAAATATAAGAAAAAGAGAAGCAGAAGGCAAAATGAACCAAAAAGTATGTGGAAGAAGAAGTCAATTTTTTTTAACCTACCTTATTGGAAGGTAATCTATTATCATTGTTTAATAGTTTATTTCTTTTATTTGTCTAAGAGTTTTTTTTAGTAATTTATAAATTAGTTTTTTGTTTATAAGTATTTGAAGCAATTTTCTAATGACAGGAATTTTTAAAGATACTTGAAAAATGCATACCAAATAGTATTTTGGTTTCTTTTAATTTTTTCTTGAGCTAAATTATAAATTAAAAACTTTATTGTGTGCAGGAGTTAGACTTACGTCACAACTTGGATGTGATGCATATTGAGAAGAATGTTTGTGATAGTATCATTGGAACATTACTGAACATAAAGGGAAAAACAAAAGACGGAATTGAATCTCGTAGAGATTTAGTGACAATGGGCATTAGACAAGACTTGCAGCGTAATTTAAAAGAAAAAAAACTTACATTGCCGGCGTCATTCCACTATCAAAGGAAGAAAATAATATTTTGTAGCGTCTTTTTGAGCTAAAGGTACCGATGGTTATAGCTCTAATATTGCTAATTGTGTTTGATGAAAAGTGTAAGATAACAGGTCTAAAGTCACATGATTGTCATGTGTTAATGCAGCAACTGCTACCAATAGCATTGAGAAATCTTTTACCAAGTGGACCTAGGAAAGCAATATTTCGAATATGTGCATTTTTCAATCAATTATGTCAAAGAGTAATAGATAGAAATGCATTGGAAAAATTAGAGTCAGATATGTATGAGACTGTGTTCATGTTGGAGATGTACTACTACCAGCATTTTTCGATATTATGATTCACTTGACAATTCATTTAGGGCGAGAGGCTCGATTATGTGGGCCAGTTCACTATCGTTGGATGTTCCCATTTGAGAGGTAATAATTACCTCTTTTTCTTATCTTTTTTCTTTTTAAATTCACTCTTTAAATAGTTAATGATGTTGTTTACTTTTATATAGATGTATGAAAACACTTAAGGGATACGTTAGAAATCGTGCAAGGCCTGAAGGGTGTATAGCAGAGTGTTGTCTAGCTGAGGAGTGTGTAAGGTTTTGTAGTGGATATATGCAGAAAGCAAAAAATATAGGTGTACTTCTTATGCGTAACGAGGAAAGTAGTGACGAGATAATTATAGGAGGGCGGCCAATCTTAAAAGGTCGACCATTGAAAATGTCTGCAGCTATGTTAAAAATCGCACATCGTTATGTATTATTAAATACAGTAGAAGCAGAGCCATTTCGAGAGTGAGTATATATTGATAATGTTTATTACTTAATTTATTTATTTAGTCCTGAAATTAACTTAGCTTGATCTTAGAATGCATATGGAGGAATTGCAGAGATCATTTAGGAGACGTAGGTGTGATATTCAAGAGCTACACAAAATGCATATTGAAACTTTTTCTCAATGGTTAGCAAAAAAGGTAAGCAAATCATTTAGTCCATCTAAAGTTAACATTAAAAAAAAAAAATTCAATTTATATGCTGACCTATTGTTTGGTTTATTGGTGAATAGATAAAGATCCAAGAAAGTATGGCTAATGTGTCTGACACATTAAAGTCACTAGCAAAAGGGCCTAGGATGCACGCAATGTCTTTTGTTGGTTTTATTATTAATGGTCAAAGATTTCATACAAGGGAAGTAGAAAGGTCAACTCAAGATAGTGGTGTCTTTATTGAGCGAAACTATATGTAGATCTAGTCACGAAGGATAATGCAAAGTGATTGTTGGAAATGTATCCTACTATGGGGTTATAAAAGATATCATTTTGCTTGACTATCGTACATTTCAAATGCCCATATTTCATTGTGATTGGGCTAACACTGTAAATGGAGTCAAGCAAGATGATGGTTTCACATTGGTGAATCTCCATCAAGGACAAAATCTATGGCAAATAGATCCTTTTATATTGGCGTCACAAGCAAAACAAGTTTTTTACTCTCGAGAAAGTGATACATCGAATTGGTATGTTGTACTTAAAGCAACACCAAGGGGCTATCACAACCTTGATATGTATGATGAGAATGTAAATTCAACTAATATGCCTATTGATGCTTCTAGGCTTGAGCCTAATAATGTTGATGGTGATGATCCTCATGTAAGGAAGGATTCTGAGGAAATTGAAATTGAAATTTAAACTATTATTATTCATTTGGAATTTGGAATTCATTTTTTTTTATTGTGTGATTGCATGATTGATTTATTGTAGTATGAACAATGAACATATGCTAATAATATTGTTATATTTGTAGTAACAGTTATATTTTATCTTTTTCTTTTCCTAATGATATATCATGTTCACTTACTCTTAAGATGTTGTAGCAAGCATAAAGATTCATTTTTATCGTGAACACTTAATTAGAGAAAATGACAACGAGCAATGGTGGAAAGGTAAGTTTTAAAAGTGCTTTGATATAATTCATTAATTATAACATGAATAAATACTTGTTGTTGAACTTATAAATATTTCTAACTTCTTAAAGGATAAGAGCAAGGGAAAAAGACCATTCCCAACATCAAATACTGTTGTAAGAGAGGAGCATGAGATAAGGCGAAGATTAGATAGTCAGTCCAACCGACCAAGTTTCAGCGAACCATCTGAGCCAACAAAACCAGGTCTTTATTTTATTTAGTCATGAAATTTTTATTTAATTATATGTTTTTCTCATGATTCTCTTTTCGTTTCTTTAACATATAATAATCTTTTATTTATTGTATATTTTTTAATTTGGCTGTTTTGTGATAAATAGTAATGTTGAATATTTGAAAATTTTAACACCTTAACAGAGAAGAAAAAAAGAGGCCCATCAAGGATGAATGTGGTGGCAACTAAAAAATGGCGCATAATGGTAGAGTTTAATGAATATGACCAACCAATTGGACCGACACGTAGTATTGAGTTCGCCATGGGAGTATTTGTTAGAGACAATATCAATACTTCAGTTGTTGGACCGTTGATTCGAAACTAAAGAAGTGCTTTGGACATGTTTAAGGTAACCTTTTATTAATTTCATTTATAAATAATAATGCTTTAAAGCAACTAACAATATTGTTTATTTTAATATCATTACAGCAAAAGTTTATCATTGATGACCATCAAAAAGAAAACATACTTGCTCGAATGAGAAAGTTATGGGCAGATTACAAATCCAGATTGTCAATTAGTATAAGGGAATCATGTGATAAACCTGATGCAACTAGGAAACTGAAGTTGCTAAAACCTGAAGATGTGACTGATGAAGAATGGAAGAAATTTGTTGCCCAGCGATTAAGCAAAGAATGGAAAGTATGTTTGTCAATATATTATTTATATTTCTTGTTACTACATTTAATATATCATATGTCTTATAGGAGAGAAGTGAAAAATTCCAACAACAATGAAACAACACAAGCGAGCCTCACACAACAAGTCGAAAAGGCATGGCACGAACACGGGATGAAATGGTTTTTATCTACTCAAAACTTGATTGTGGAATTTATGGTATCTTTTTAGATGAGGAATTTTTTTTCTTATTATCTTCTGTTTTATTGGTAGATAAAAAAGGATCCATCATCAGGTACTAGAGTAAACGTTTGGCTCAAATCACGTACACGAAAGAATGGACAACCAATTAATGCGGCTGCTGCTGAATCAATGGTACTAATGAATACAGTTGCATGGTTTATAAAACAATAATATGATATGAAATTCCATTATTATAGTCTTAGTATCTTGTAATATATGTTAATTTAGAAAAAGCTTGAAGAAATTTCTGCAATGTCAACTGAAGAGGATCAAGCCTCTTTAAAGAATGATGGAATTGCAAAACTAAAAGGTGATGAGCGTCTGGTGTGTGAAAGGTATGGGATTTGGAGTAACACCTTCAAAAGTAGCTGCACAGGTCCAAGGCAACCGCAAAGTAAAGAAGCTTGAGAATGATTTGAAAGAACTAAATGATCGATTTACTGAATTTCAAAATTTTTTCATGTCTAGGAGAAGATTTAGTAAGGTAAGTTATTTTAAGTTAATAATTAATTATACCATCATATTTACTTTTTTCATATAATATTGTTTTAATGTTTATATTTTAACAGGACCATATCAATATTGATGACAACTTGGATAATAATCTTGCACCAACTCCCCAGGTTTTATTGGTTCTATATATATAAATTTATGATTTTCCAAAGACAAATTGTTACTTTGTTTTGATATATAATTTTTTGTTTTCTGATAGTCCTTTGGAGATAGCACTGCTATTCTAACTACTCCAACTAATGGTGATACTTGTAAACTCTTAAATTGGTTGGGTATTAGGGAGGTGGTTGCAAAAGGAATGATAGCTGCAACAAATCCTGAGGCATTGGTGCACCATGTTCAGCTTGGACCAGATTACTACAAAGTATGGGTTGATGAAGTGAATAAACCGTCGTTATCTCTAGTTCGACCAACTCAAGAGTTCTTTAACTTAGGTGATGCAAAAGGGAGCACAATTGCATGGCCTATAAAGTACATTACCTTGGATTAACTCAAGTAAAGGTAATGCTATAATTTAAATTATATTAAACCTATGGAATGTCATACGTATATATATGTAAAAAGTAATAGTTAGGAGTTTATAAACTAGAACATAATATTTTAATTCTCATTGTTGCAGGAATTTAAAGTTCTTGGGTAAGGATTATTTTGCAATAATGAAGCGTTTTCATTGTAGAGGACTTGATCAAGTTGCTTAATTTGAGTTCATGTTAAGGATATTATTTTGGTAATTTTCAGTAGGTTCTTTCCAAACAGTGGCTGTATTTTCCATCTTTTCTTGACAATGAATTCTCTATATTACATTGTTCATTACAGATTTTTTTTTCTTTTTGTATACAATTTCATTTGGACACCATGTGTATATTTACTTTATTTATTTAGAATATTTGATGAGGAATTAAATTGTGAGCTAATTTTAATTGTGACAGGTTAATTATGGGGTAAAATTAATTTTTTCAATAGTAATGATTGCTATATAAATATTCCACAGCAAAATTTTATTATTACCGCTAAAACTTGTTACAACGGCATGTACTAACCATGCTATCATATTTTATCACGGCAATTTCTTTTTCTCGTTAAAGGTTGAACTAAGTTTAGCGCCAAAAAAAAAGACAGGGAGTAGTAATGGTCGTTGATGAAATAATCCACAGCTAGTTATTATTGCCGTGGATGGTTTACAACAATTTGGCGCCAAAGATATAATGGGGAGTAATGATGGCTGTTGATGAAATTATTAACGGTGGATACCCTTCACCATGTAATAACTTCTATAGCATAGGTAATAGCGCTTGATGTTGGCCGTTAAAACTCATAGCTTTCCACGGCTCATGGATCAACGGCATGCATTTTTTTGCCGTCATATCCCATTGACAGCACATTTCCTATGCCATGAAAAGCCCATTATGTTGTAGTGTTAATAGTTGAACTCAAAATTTTGTTAACTTTATAATTATATGAAACCTATTATTTATATGAAAGTAATGCTATTTTCCTTTGAAATTAACCAGTACACATATGAGGATACACAGGGTAGGCTAGCCATTCAACTAATTAATTCTGCATTAAATCAAAATCGAGATAAATTGCTGGAACTAAGCAACGCTCAGTTTGCGAATCATGCTGCAATGGCGAATCCTATATCCTCTCAAGTGCAAAAGCCACCTCACCAACAAAGCGGCAACATTTGTAAGAAGAAGAAATTTAACAAGAGAACGCGCGCTTAGATATCGAACCACACTTGGGAATCATCATACTATTTTTTGTTGTAGATTGTTTGAAACATATTGGGAGGTCATAACATGACATTTTTTTGTTTTCTTGGTTACGATGGTTGGAAAATGATTTTTGATTCAGAATTATCTTTAAATTTATAACATGGTTATGTATTCTTGGCCGAGACATTATTTAACTATAATGAACATATACATGTTAACAGTGTTCATATCTTATCATTTTATATTGAATTGGTTGTCATGTTCGAACATGATAGTGGAATTGAAATGGTTATACATATTGACTTATTATAATGTCACTATTTAGTGAGGCCACCAATAGAAAATATTAGAAAATTGGTTGCCTGTATGAGCTAAGAATGTTGGATTGACACCAGCAAAGTCTCTAGGATTCTGGGTGATTGATGAATCGAATACATCAAAATAGTTTCCATCGACACTAAAATCAATACCATTAAAGTTATTGCAATCAAATATCTAACATTACAATGTCGAATGTATTAAGTTAATTATTGTAAACATTAAACATATGATATAGAACTTGGGACATACCTTAGTTGGGTGCTATCATTCCCTTAAATAGGATAAGTTCATGTTGTATGACTAACCTGACAACATTTTCCACACTTTCTAGAGGTTTTTGTTACACATTTCGCTTTAGACATACCGCTTTTGGTCTTTACAACTGGTAGGATTACGAAGTTTTGCTCCCATCCACAATTTTTTATTTGGCAGACTGTGTCGTTCCAATTGTTGTTCATAAGTTAATGTTAACCGATTGATTTCCACTAACGCATTTTCGTAGGCTTTAACATTGTTTGCTACATTGTAGCACATTTTATTGCAAGCTGCAGACAATGCACTACATCTAGCCATCTCTGAAACATCGGTGTCAACTTCTGGTTTTGAGGTCCTACAAGTATTGTGCTCCTTGGCTTTTTTTGTCCATCTACAAAGAACCATATTGTCAGGAATCTTTTCAATTTGTTCTACTTCCATGACATGAAACATATGCCTACAAGGAAGCCCAACAGACTCCATCATTTGACAAGAGCACTGTATGTGGTTTTATTGTAGATTATAGATGACATTTCACCATGTTATTGGTGTCTCAAATTCAGTGACTGTGTACAAAGCAGCATCCATAGTTTTTATAGCTTTTGCTTCGATGACCACTCCTTCTCACTGCATTTCATCTCTAACCTTCGAAAAAACCCTCAATGGGAACAGTTGTGCAACATGTTTCTCGAGGCTATGTAAGTGCGTTCTTAAGACAGGAGCACTGTATTTGATTTTGAACTCATCGAATGTTTCTGTGGCACGAATATTGCGGAGAGTATGATCTATTTGTCGTACAAACTCATACAATTTTAGTTTATGTTGGACAAATCGGCTAAGATATGTGTTCATACTTTCACATCGTTGAGTACTTCGCATACCAACAAAGAATGTTCCTCTAAGATAAGCTTCCGCCCAGTTGCACTGCTTCGAATATATTTTCTATACCCATGTATGATGTTCAAGTGCGAAATCAGCCACTACAGCTGACCATTGGGTTTCAAATTCAGCTACTGTCATAAGGGTCAACATCAAATCACGAAATTTTCTCATAAATTCTTCGTTCTTCACATTAGCCTAAGCATTGCTCTCGAAATGCCAACAACAAAGACGATGGATGAACGCCGTCAACACTGTCTTTACTACCTTCGATATTGCCTTGTCACCATCAGTAATTACAGATACGGGCTTTTGGTTCGCCTTAGTGGATAGAAACGTTTGCAGCAGCCACGTGTATGAGTCAATTATCTCATCTGCGAGCAAAGCAAAATCGAATACCGTTGTTCTAAAGTGATGGTTTGTTCTTACAAGTGTAACGATGGGTTTCTGATATGCATTAGTCTTATACGTGGCATCGAACGCTAACACGTCACCAAAGTACTGATAGTCATAACGAGCTACACAATCAGTCCAAAATAAATTTCGTAGCCTATTTTCATCATCTAGTGTGTACTCAAAGCAAAGCCCAGGGTCATGTTCAGATTTTGCCACAAAAGTATACTATAATTGTGTCTGAGTCAGAATCTCCAACTTCGGTATGAGTGGAAGCCTCTCGCGTGTTTTGCATGTCTTTACGTGTGAACCTGAGGTTTTGAGGCCCCTCTACCTGATCAGCCATGTAATCCATGAATTGGCAAGTCTTCACACCAATATGCCTTAATGCCTTCGCTTGCGCAAGCTCTGCATCAATAACTTTTTGATGTGAACGAATAAGATGAACTTCATTATCAGAAGCCAAAGGATGGTTGTGCTCAGGCCTGAATTCTTTGACGATGTATTTACCAACTGATTCATTGTAATTCACTTGAAATGAGGCCCGACACCCAGTTCGTGTTATAGGTCGTGGTTCTCACACTCTACTACAGTTTTGAGATTTTCTTTCATCTCTTACCCCTAACACCAAAACCAATTATTCGGGCATAATTGTTATACCAAAGTTCTGCATCCACTACTGAGTCGAAATGACTGCCAAGTATGTCCGATGCCTGCAAACCATCCTTTGGAGCAATGAATATTCCTAGGTTGCTATTATTATGTAGGCTGCTCATATTTAACCTATGTTCAACCAAAACTTTGTTAATAAGTCTTGGACAACCTTACCTTAATAATTTAGTATAATAATAAATATGAAGCCATGCATAGGATCACAAATGTACTACTAAAATTACAGCACATACCTTTGTTGGAAAGAAACTTGACTCATGAACAATGGCAAACTACGCATCCAGAGATGTTCAACGGCATTGCAGGACATAGCGTTTGGAGTGAGTGTGTTTTTTGTGATGAATTCTTGGACTAAACCTGTACAATAATCCCTCATTAATGGTTGGAAGGTGAGTTTTCATATCTCATATTTAATGCAAACTTAACCAACTAAACGTCCTAATTTTAAAATCCAGAAAGCGCTAATTTTAACAGGTCAAGAAATCCAGACAACCAGATTGCTTTTGAAAGGTTACTGGAAGAAACCGGTCAACCAGTTAATAAATTCAAAAAATCAGATTGGTTTTTTAAAGGTGCTGGAAGAAACCGGTCAACCGGATAAGAAATCCAAAAAACTGGATTGCTTTTAGAAGGTTGCTGGAAGCAACCAGTCAACCGGTTAATAAATCCGAAAAACCGGATTTTTTTTTAAGGTTGTTGGAAGAAACAAGTTAACTAGTTAAGAAATTCGGCAAACTAGATTCGGTTTGAAGGTTGCTGGAAGCAACCGGTCAACCGGTTAAAAAATTCCGAAAAATCGGATTGGTTTTTTAAGGTTGCTGGAAGAAACCAATCAGCCGGTTAAGAAATCCAGAAAACCGGATTTGGTTTGAAGGTCACTGGAAGCAATTGGTCAACCGGTACTAAAATCCAGAAAATTGAAATCGATTTTGGTATTTTCCGGATCAAACCGGTCATCCGGTATGGAAATCTGGAAAATCAGATTTGTTTTTTGTATTTACTGGATCAAATTCACAGATCGAAACCGGTCTTGCACTTCATGGTCGAAACTGGCTAGCCAGTTATGAAAATCTGAAAAATCAGATTCGCTCTTGCACTTCACTGGTCGAAATCGGCTAGATCTGCTCTTGAACTTTACTGGTCAAAATTGGCTAACTGGTTTCGAAAATCTGGATAACGGAATCTGCTCAACACATGTTCTGAACGTAACTGGCTAACCAGTTAGGCACAACCAGCTAGCCGGATACTTATCTAATATAATTGTTCATGTTCTTCTTCATTTCAGCAAACTGGATCTCCCTCTATCTCTAAAAATTGTTTTGTCTATCACTTTTTCTCACCCCAAAATCCACCTTTCTCACTTGTTTTCATTCGAAATCGACTCATAAAACTCATTACCCATCCATTATTGTATCCAAAAAATCTCTCAAACCCATTTTCACCATTAAATTCACTAGATCCAATATCAAAACCTAAGTTTTCATACAAATTTTGTCTCTTGAAATATCTTCCTCTTTAGCAATTTTGGATCCGATTTGAACCTCAATATCTATTTTAAACCCCATTATCTTCCATTTAATTGCAGTATTTATCTTTAAATTACTCAAAATTAGCATGTCAAGTTCACGGCCGATTCGCGGAAAAGGCAAAGAACCGGTTCAACTTGTTAAACGGGCACGGCAAGCCAGAGGCTCCTCGACTCAGTCCACATTTGAGTCCATGCATTTTCCGGTAAAACATTTAGTGAAACGATTTCATCACCAGTTCATGACTCGTAAGGTACTCCCCACTTTTTTTTGTTTTACCGAATTGGCTTCATACTCTTAGTATTAGTAATAGAAATCTATTTCAATTATTGGAAGATGTTGGTTGGATAAATGCACTTGTGATTGAGGAAAATGTATATCTCGACTTAGTGAAAGTCTTTTACTCGAATATAGATACTTCCGCGGAGAAAGAGAATCGAGTAATACCAATGTTGGAGGAGTTTCGATTGAATTTAATGATTCGGAGTTGAATTATATCCTAGGAACCTCCGATGATGGCCTACAAATTTTTTCAACTAGGAAATCTGCCGATATTGATCGCTATGTGCATATTGACGCTGTTAAGAATATATGTCGTCGTATTGACCTTTCTGATGAGGATTGTACTATCCGTTTCCACACACAACGTCTTTGTCTTCAAACTCGGATATTACTCCGTTTTATTCAGACTATTGTGCTTCCTCGATCAGGGCATTTGGATGAGGTTTCCGGTATGGATGTTGCCTTGATTGATTGTATTCTTAGACGTCGTCCAGTTGACATAGGATACTCCATTGTCCCAACCATGCTTTCGATTCCTAAACTTATCACGCATTCTCTTCCTTATGGTCATTTTATTGCTTGGATCCTTAACCACTTTCACGTACCTATCCATGAACCATCGTGTAGGCCATCTAAGAGTATCGAAAATGAAGCTGTAAGTGCCTTAGGATTTGAGTGGCATGATGAAGCTTGGGTAAGAATTTCTGACAATAAGTATACTTTTCTTGCTCTGAGTGATGATCAACCACTGAATGATGTCTTTCCAGCTGATCAACTACATGATTTTTCACTTCCATTTCGGGGTCAACATAGATGTCGAGACCGTCCAGTGTCTACCTCTACTTCTGCTGCCTCTGCACCTGCTGCCTCTGCACCTGCTTTACCACCTCCCGAGCCTCATATTCCTGACGGGGTTACTCTTTAGCAGCTTATGGATGAGGTGAGGACACTCTCTGTGCGACAGACTAAGTTTCAGCAGCACTAGCAGTAGCTCATTCATGGCCAGCACCTTCTATTTGAGCACTTCAGCATTCCATATCCATATCCACCTCCATCACCACCATCTTCACCACCTCAGTTGCTTGTATTTGTAAAGTTATGTTATCTAATGTAAATTACTTCTCTTTGGAGTATGTTTGAATTATGATCCTTTCGCCATCATATTTAAATTTATGGAGGCCAGATAGAGCTGGTCTCTTGGATATATTACTCTCTGGATTCCCCGGTGACATCTATTTCTTCTATTATACCTTTTGTACTTTATCTTCTGTGTTCTGTTTAAGTGTTTAATCTTAGTTTTATTTGACTATTGCAGACATTTATAATGAAACAAGCAAACAGTTGCTGGCTGGACTATAATTGTAATTATGTTTTATATGACTATTACATGCATATGGGTGTTTGTATAGGGATGTTTACATGCATAATATTTTTTTTACTTATTTATAGCCTACTCTTATAAATGAGTGCTCTTGATTTTCATTATTTTGTTTTTCATTAACAAATTTCTTTTGAAATAAGTGTACTGTAGATTGTTTTCACACAATTAAAAAAAATGAAAAAAAGTTTGATATAATTTAATCCAAAATAATTTAAGATATACTAGGTTCTAAACCCTTAAATGTGCCATCAATTTGTTGCAATCTTTAGGTTCGGGGGGTGTTATTGGTGATATTGAAATTCTACGTCATCAATTTTGGATCTTTAGCATATGGATTTACCCTGGGAAGATTTTCGCTTTATTTTTCCTAGGGAAATTATCATTTGTATACCCTATATTTGCTCTGTTATAAAAAATACTATAACACTTTAAGGGTGTATCAATTGTCCATCATAAGTTGATAAAATGTATCAATCGACCACCAAATTATCATCATATTTAAACGACAACTGACGGTTTGGTGGTCGGTTGAATCATTTTGTCAACTTAGGGTGGATGATTGATACACCCTCAAAGTGTTGTCGTATTTTTTATAACGGAGTAAACTAAGGGTATATGAATGATAATTTCCCTTTTTCCTATAACAATGATCAAAGTGATGTTGCTTTTTTCTTTCTACCATATTTTCTTTTTATCCCTCAATTTCGTTTTTGTTTTGCTTGCATATTTTCATTCATAAACGATTGTAAATTTCAATTGAGCTTAGAATTTTTGTGACTCAATAATTTAAATAATCCACCATGATTAGTTTGTTTAAAAAAGAAAATTAAACAAAATACACCTAAAAAATATTATTATGCAACAAATAAAAATAGTGATTTTCACTTGAATTATCAAATTCTTTTTCAGTTCTATAGCAAAGTATTTTGTTTGCTTTCTATTATATTTTATAAATTTATAATTTATAAAATTCTTTTTTTTTGTTTTTATTAACTGTATTTTTTCACAATTTTTTAATTAATATATTATCTTAATTAATATTTAAATAGTACACCATTTTAAAGTGTAGATAATTAATATATAATTTTAATTAATATATTATCTTAATCGTCCAGAGAGGTATATGATTGTAGATAAAGATCCGTTAAGGGAAAAGGTTATCTAATAGCAATTGTAAAGTTACTGGACAAACACGGCGAACTGACATCCGGGTAATGGGGAACCAATATTTTAAATTTTAAAATTTTGGGAAAGGTGTGTGTGAATGAAACAGGCAGAAAATTTTTAGAATTTATAATTTATTTAAGACATGTGACATTTGACGTCAAACATGCAACCCTGACGTTCAACGTGTAACAACTGACGTTAAACATGAAACCTCCAACACATCACGTATAATGCAACCTTTCACATAAAGTATGCAACTTAGACGTCAAATATGAAACGGGCGAGAATATTCTGGAATATTTTTTATTTTGGCTTTATTCAGGACATGCAACATTTAACGTGAAATATGCAATCGTGCGTCCAACATACAACAATTGATGTTAAACAAGAACCCTGCAACATATCACGTCAAATATGTAACCTTACACTTAAAGTATGCAACTTTGACATCTAACATGAAACAGGCGAGAATATTCAGGAATATTCTTTATTTCGGCTTTATTCAGGACATGCAACATCTAACGTCAAACAAACAACCGTAACGTCCGATATGCACCAACAGGGTTAAACATGAAACTTACAACACTTCACGTCAAATATGCAACTCATCATGTAAAGTTCATAACTTTTACGTCCAACATGAAACGGGTGAGAATATTCGAGAATATTCTTTATTTTGGCTTTATTCAAGAAATGCAACATCTAACATAAAATATACAACCCTAACATCCCATATGCAACAAGCGACGTAAAACATGAAACCTGCAATTGTTCACATCAAATACGCAACCTATCACGTAAAGTATGCAACTTCGACGTCGAACATGAAATGGGCGAGAATATTTGGGAATATTCTTTATTTCGGCTTTATTCAAGACATGCAATATCTAACGTCAAACATGCAACCAATCCGTCCGATATGCAACAACAAAGGTTAAACATGAAACTTGCAACACTTCACGTGAAATATGTAACTTATCACGTAAAGTTTGCAACTTCTACGTAAAAAATGAAACGGGCAAGAATATTCGAGAATATTCTTTATTTTGGCTTTATTCAGGACATGTAACATTTAACGTGAAATATGCAACCGTGACGTCCAACATCCAACAACTGACGTAAAACATGAAACCTGCAACAGTTCTCGTTAAATACGCAACTTATCACGTAAAGTATCAACTTCCACGTCGAACATGAAACGGGTGAGAATATTCTGGAATATTCTTTATTTTGACTTTATTCAGGAAATGCAACATCAAATGTGAAACATGCAACCATAACGTCCGATATGCAACAACTGAGGTTAAACATGACACTTGCAACACTTCACGTGAAATATACAACTCATCACGTAAAGTTCGCAACTTCGACATCGAACATGAAACTGGCGAGAATATTCGGGAATATTCTTTATTTTGGATTTATTTAGTACATGCAACATTTAACGTGAAATATACAATTGTGACATCCAACATGCAACAAGTGACGTAAAATATAAAACTTGGAACACTTCACGTGAAATAGGCAAGTCATCACGTAAAGTTCGCAACTTCGACGTCAAATATAAAACGGGTGAGAATATTCAGGAATATTCTTTATTTTGGCTTTATTCAGGACATGCAACATTTAATGTGAAATATGCAATTGTAACGTCCAACATGCAACAAGTGACGTAAAATATAAAACTTGCAACACTTCACGTGAAATAGGCAACTCATCACATAAAGTTTGCAACTTCAACGTGCAACATGAAAGGGTGAGAATATTCAGAAATATTCTTTATTTTGGCTTTATTCAAGACATGCAGCATCTAACGTCAAACATGAAATAGTAACGCCCGACATACAATAACTGACGTTAAACATGAAATACTATTTTTTTTCATTTTCAATTCCTTTATTTTTTTGCTATTAATTATATTATAAAATGCTATTTTCTGACATTTTATTTGATTTTTTATTTTTATATTATATTTTTAATATATTTTTTTTAAAAAAAGGTGTAATGGCAGCCAAAGACAGCTGGGCTCTCTTTTTGAGAGACTGGCATGGTGCCGGTTGCAATGCCAACGACATTGTAGCCAAACCCCTACTTGACAAGTTTAATTTAATCTAGATTGCGTACTACTTGACCCTAGTGACGTGGCAGGAAATTCGCATTTAAATGATCAATTTTGTTGTAAGGATTTTTATTAACTTAGAATTAATATAACTTACAACTCACTTAAAATATGCATAAATGAATAATATAATAGTTGAACCAATTTGATTTTTGCATTGTTTAAGTAGACTATAAGTTATGCTAATTATAATTTAGTAAGAATTTATAATAATTTCTCATGTGATCTTATATAGAGAGGTATAAATGCTACAAAGTATAACCCATTCGTTGGCAAATTTTTTTGTTTCAAAATGAATCAATTATATATATAAATTATCATGTGGACGTCTTAATTTTTTTCATGCAAAAACATAATTAAATTCTATGACTTGATAGTTAATTCAACAATAATCTTTTTAAGTAACATGGTTTAATAGTAAATTGAACATCGACTTCTTTAAAGCATATAACTTAAAAACGTGTCCGCATTAGGGAGGGGGGTACCTACATCTAAAAATAACTATATTACAAATTTGATTATTCAAATGCAAACTTTGTGTTACATCTCTAGGTCACATTAGGTAATATGGTAGTAAACCATACTATTATACAAATTCAATCATTCAAATGCAAACTCCGTTCTACATCTTTGCATGAGAGAAAAACTCATTCCAATCAAGTCGAGTAAACTTTTGATTAAAAAAGTCATTTATCTATATTTTTCATGCATTTTTTAAAGTTCGATTGGAAAAAAAATAAACAGCTTATTAAGTAGCAACACAATACTATACTTTTTTTAAATTCAGAGAAAGTTATTAAGACATATGGTTTAATAGTATAAATGAGTTCTTCTCTTATGCGGGACGCCAAAGTATGAAATTTGTGCACGTTTACTACCACACAATATGCGGTTATTGAGTTTATGTTTAATAGCTATAACCCTAGAAAGTGTAATAGTGAATCGCACAAAATTCATAATCAAGCATCCACACCTGAGAAATTATTACGTAAACTACTAAAAACCCATTTTAGAATTGTGTAAAAGCATTTCACACTGTTGTAAATCTCCAATCCGTATTTAAAAAATGTGATTGCCCTCACGAAAGAAAGACTATATATATATATATATATATATATATTTATTTATATATACATGTATATACACACATACATAATCCTTTTCTCAAGTGAGTGCACTTATTTTTTTATGTGGACATGTTACTAAGCTATATGATTGAATAAAATTAGTGCAGACGTACCATTAAAACATATTATGGCTTTATAGTGAATTGAACACTAGTTTTATTGAATTATATGACTTAATAGACTAATAAAGTGTCCATAAAAAAAAGAAAATAAGGACGTCCCTACCTAAGAATTTCATATATATATGTGAGTGTGTGTAAAACCCCAAATCCGTATGTATGTATGTATGTATGTATGTATGTATGTATATATATATATATTGAGGTTGTTATGATGTACAAGTATATGATAATCAAGTGTCTTACTACTAGCAGTTTGAATTTGTTAATTGATAACATAAGAGACATACCAAGAATAGCTTGAAAATCTGTGGCAATTAGAGGTGAGAACTTTTTAACCCACACTTAGTAAAATATATCTAATCTCACTAGAGTTATTTATAACACCACCACCAACTGAGCATAGCTCAGAAATTTGAGCTTTCATATAAGAACAACTCAACTTACGCGTCACCCCCCTGGTCACATACCCATCAAAATTCTTGTAGTGATCTTATGTGATTAACTTGTAAATTAACTGGTTGAAGTATCAACCATCTCCGTTTAATATAATATTTCAATAAAAAATTATGAAATGAAAAATTCTTATCTAATATCCTCATTTAATATGATATTTTTGTCGAAAATTATGCAATGAGAAATACTATATTTTTATTTAGAATGTTTTTTTAAAATTGTAAAGGAATATTCATCTATTAGATAGTCAATTTTTAAAATTAACATATTGCTATGTATTGTGGGGCGTTTCTCTTTTGTTTCCATGAACCTGTGATGACAGATAGATTATGGAGAAAGTTTGGTTTATTGAGGAGCCTTGTGTCATTGGCAACTCCAATATGACAAAAAAACGAAAGCTAATTTTTACTGCGAGGTTGCGCTTAGTAAAAGTCCGCCTAGACGTGAGTGTACTTAGAAACGGGTTGTGTTTAGCACTAAAGGTGGGATACGCTTAGTAATAGGTCGCCAACACAACTAGCCAGCCATGGTGCACTTAACGATCGTCTAAGTCCAGCCCGAATTCTAGACTTTTCCACAATTGTAAACAATCTAAAGTTTTCTAGACTTGTGCATGTAGGTCTTAGAAATATTTATGCAAGTTGATAGGAAGCTTCATGAACTTAGCACCCAACACCTATAAATAGGCGTAAGCCCTTCTCATTTGCTCACCACCACACCACATACATATACCCCACCAGTATATACACACTATAAAGCTCTCTTGTAATTTTCTGTTTAGTGCGTAATAAAATTATATTTTGGTCATAATTCTTCATTCTCTTTAGCATTTCCGCAAAGTATTCTTGCTTTGCTATTTGAGAAGTTTGAAAAGGATTACTTAGCAACTTGTGTACTAGAAGTCATCTAAGTGCCGCATAGGTTTTGCTACACAAAACACTCTCATCCATGACACTTAGCCTTTATAACAATGAAATATAGCTTTGATAATTTTCTCATATCCATTTACATTACTTGCATCATTATTAAATAATTGAGTTACAGCTAGAACAACAAATAATTAGCAAGTAAAATTGTAACAACATAATGATATAAAAACTAATATTATACTAGATTATTGGACTTAACTACTCTTGACTTATTCAATTGGACTCAACAACTCTTGACTTATTCAATTAAAGGGAAATGAAATAAAAGACACCAAAGTAGACACATAACAATTGTGGAAATTGCTTTTAAATTACTTATATATTCTTCCATTTAGCCCTTGCTAACGCTAACCCTTACCCGTGATGAGAATTTCCCTCTTCCTTCTATGGATTTGACTATCAAAGATCACTTAATGACTTAGGCACAATGATTTAACAACAGGAGCAGTGATTGGCAACTCAATCTAAACCAACACCTTTTGCCCAATCCTTTTCTTCAACTTAGAAACATAGAAAACAGGGTGAATTCAAGATCCATTCGATAAATCTAACTTTTATGCCATATTTCCATTTCTTTTAAGGACTTGAGCTGGGTCATGGTATATAGGAGCTAACTTCAAGTTCTTTGTGATTGAATTGATGCTTGTCGATATGGTCGAAGCCTTAAACAAACCCAATCTCCTTTAAATTCACTTTCCTTGTGGTAGAGAACATACAACCTCTTCACACGTGACTAAGCCTCTTTAATTGTTGCATAAAAATTGTTGACAATTTGATCATGAACCACAAGCTTTTTCTTATTTGTAACAACTTTAGCCATGACTAGAATATAACTTAATAACATCGGAAGTAGTTGCCTATAAACAACTTTGAAAGGAGTTGTTTTAATTGTTGAGTGCCAACTTGTATTGTAGTAATACTCTGCCCAAGATAATCATTTACTACACTCTTATGGCTGGGAACCTGCAAAATGTTAACATATATATTTTCATAACATTGATTTTAATGATAACAAAATAGGTTAATGTGTTAGAGATATTAAATTTGGTTAAGTTCTTAAAGCCGTATGATGTTTTTTGGTAGGTTCACAAATCTGGAAAAACACGGATAACCATTAATCTTGCAATGGCGAACCGATTTTATAAGGAAAATATAATATTTCTAATACCAGAAGATAAAGGTGAATTGTTTATTGGAAAATGGTTAATTGACAAATTCTAGAGAGCAAACTCTTTGGAAACGGCAAATCGTTTACTAATAATAGCCAACTGATAAATTCTATAGAGGAATTAGTTTATAACTGGTGAACTGTTTAGCACAAGCGATTAGCCGATTATGTTTTGCAGGTCTTTGGAATTAAATGGCAAACCAATTCATTGGACAATTTAAAAGTCAGCATAACTGTAACTTGGACGAAGTCAAAATGGTGATCTGACGGTAGTTAACGGCAATCTGATTATGCCACAAAGTCAATAACGATTATTTTTTTTCCTCATTTATAAAAAGCTCAATCATATTCAAATTCAAAGTGATTCGACCATATTTATTAAGCTTGTTATTGTGGATTAAATCTTTCTTATGCTTTAAAGCTTGTTGATTTTATCAAATCACACATTGAGCTTCCATTCCTAAACCCATACAGTGTGT
This sequence comes from Citropsis articulata, assembly GCA_030449925.1. Classification (NCBI taxonomy): domain Eukaryota; kingdom Viridiplantae; phylum Streptophyta; class Magnoliopsida; order Sapindales; family Rutaceae; genus Citropsis; species Citropsis articulata. Next base: position 1,729,422 of record JASUUH010000212.1, on the reverse strand, counting down.
GAAAGAAATTTCTGTAAACATCAAATTGAGTGATTGAGAGTGTGGGAAACACATGGAATAAGAGGTTTGGGATAATCTCATATTGTAAAGGTTGATTCACACCTTGGAATTCAATTGTAAAGACTTTGAAATCTTGATTGTTGATATTGATTTGATTATTATTTATTCTAAGTTCGATTCTCTTTCCCCTCTCTCTTGATATCTTGATTGTTGATATTAATTTGATTATTATTTATTGGACTTTATTGGATATTTGCATTGATTTTGTTTTAATTATGTTATAAGTTTTATAAACCTAATTCATCCCCTCTTGGATTGCTTAATTAGTTTTTCATTTGGTATCAGAGCAAGGTTCTCTTATTAGGACTTAACTGTCTAAGAGTAAAAGATCCATGGCAAGCCAAAATGATTCCAACTTTAGGGAATGTTAGTCTACTATTAGATCACCATACCTTGATGAAAATGATTATTCATATTGGAAAACTAGGATAAGAATTTACTTGCAAGCTTTAGATTATGAAATTTGAGAAATAATTAATGATGGTCCTTTCATGCCAACCATTAAAAATGAAAAAGAGGAAGAAATTCCAAAACCTTCATGTGAATGGAGTGAGGCAGAAAAGAAGAAGGCCTCTTTAAACTCTAAAGCCATGAATGCCTTGTTTTGTGCTTTAGATGAGAAAGAATTCCATAGAATCTCAGGTTGTTGTAGTGCATATGAGATTTGGAAGAAACTTGAAGTAGTTTATGAAAGTACAAATTAGTGCAAGGAGTCTAAAATCAATAGATATACGAGGCGATATGAATTATTCCAAATGGAATAAAATGAGAGTGTGCATTCTATGTATACTAGATTTATAGATATTGTGAACACTCTGGGAGATTTAGGAAAAAACTTTTCAAATAGTGAGAAAGTGAAGGTAAAGAAAATCATTAGGTCTTTACCGAAAAAATGAGAAAGTGAAGTAAAGAAAATCATTAGGTCTTTACCAAAAAAATAAAGATCTAAGAAAACTGTCATTGAGGAAGTCAATAATTTAAATACTTTAATTATTAATGATTTAATTGGCTCACCTATTTCTCATGAAGAAGATTTGGCAGACAAAAGAGGTGATGAAGATAAGAAGAAGCAGGGCATTGCTCTTAAAGCCTCAAAATCTGAAAGTGATGAGGAACGCAAATTCGAAGATGAAGATTTGGCAATGATTGCCAAAAAATTCAAAAAATTCTTCAAGAAATCAAATAAGCGAAGAAAATTCAGAAACTTCAAGAACTAAAAGGAGAAAAAAGAAGAAATTACATACTATAAATGCAAGAAGTCTAGCCATATACGATCAAAGTGCCCTCCTCTAAAAAAAAAAGCTATAGTGGTAACTTGGGATGATAGCGATGAGGTGGAATAACATGAAATGTCGGACTAGCCACTTATATCAATAGCAGAAGAAATTGATGAGGTAAATAATCTCCCTTTTTATGAAGAATTATTTGAAGCATTCACAGAATTGCATAATTATTTAAAGAAGATTAGAATGAAAAATGTTTTTCTTAAAAAGAAAATACTAGAAAAATCAAATGAGAATGATGTTTTACAAAAACAAAATGACTCTTTGAATAAAGAGATTAAAGGACTTAAATTGGAAAATAAAACATTGCATGATAGGATTGCATCGTTAAAAGAAAAATAGAGTAGGATCCACTCTTAGTAATAAATAAAATTTAATAAATTGCTTGTGCCATTTTTTATTTAGATTTATTGCCCAAAAGATTAATTATATAAATTATTATTATTTTTCTATTAATTTTATTATGGATTAAGTATTTATTCTGCCAAAATTTTAATATCTACAATAAGTCAAAATACCATTTTACCATACTTTATATTAAGATATTAAGAATTTATTGTGCTAAACTCTCCTATTTGTCTACAATAAATCAAAATTTAAAATATAAAATATGTGTAAAATTAAATAGAAAATAATTTAATTTATATAGTTAATAATAGAATTTGATTAAATTATATTTATTTCCTAAGATTTTCACCTTACCCTAACTATTATTATTTAGCTAAGCATAATTGAAATAAAAATAATTATTAAAATTGAAAAATACATGATTAAAAAATGGTATTTGAAAATTAGAAATAAAACTAATTTTTTTATTGAAAATATATTATAAAGGGAGTTAGAAGAAGAAATTGAGGGGAAAGAAAAGAAGAAAAAGTACGGAGAGGTGTGTTCCTCCCCCCCCCCCCTCCCTTTATTTATACTAATACATGATTAATGCACACCACACAAATAAATGAAGCTAATTACATCTTAACCATACATTTGTACCACTAACAAGATATAAACCTAATTTAATCCACTCAAGTACATCCAACACATTCAACTAATAATTTAAATACCTAATATAGTAAAAACTTATAATACTTATAATTTCACAATTATCACTTTACTGTGGTAAAAACTTATAAATTTACAACAAAAGTGGCGGATCCTTCTTCATGATGACTTAATTTCTCGGACTTCCAAAATCTAAATTTGTCATCCGTATATTTGTTTAGAGCCTCAAATTGTGTAAAATTATTATTTTTGCTTAATAAACACATAAAAATACACAAAATCAAATATTTAGAAAAATAATTAGAAATTTATAATATGTTACATAATTACAAATGTAAATTATATTATAAGCACAAAATAACAGTTTTACCCTTTAATAAACATACAATTCTTAACACTAATCACACCCCAGAACTGGCTAATTTCTAGCCTCTAGCAATTAAAGCGTCATATTAAATTAAGATTTACAAAATTCACATGTGAGTTAATAGTTGTTCATCTATCCTCTAAACTACCAAATACATAAACTCTCTCAAAATTTTCTAACTCTTTGTCGTTCGCTCATTATCTAGAATATCATAAACCTTCTTTTGTACTCAAGTAATTAACACAATACTTATGGGTCTTCATTAAAAGAAAACAACATTTTCGTTCTAAAACTCATTAGAAATTCTATATTCAGGAAGTAGATTATTCAACTTTTTTTTAAATATTATATTTTTAACCCATATAGTGAGCTTCAAGCCAGTGACTCCTAAACCAGTTGGCCTTAGGGCATTAGGTGTTGACACCCCCTACGGATTTAATTACTTTGGGCTTTAATGAATGAACAAACAATATATCTATAACCCATGGAGCGAGCTTTTGGCTAGTGACTGGTCAACCAGTTGGCCTTAGGGTACTAGATGTTGAAACACCCCTACGGACTTAATTACTTGAGTTCTACATATAATAAAATTAAACACATTCAATTTTTTTTTTCTTTTTTTTCATTTTTTGTTTTTTTTTTTGTTTTTGTAATATAAACATTCTACTACCTTAAATATTATCCCTAATAAATTAAAAGAACTAAATACTGTAAAAATTTTAACTTACAACCCGCTAGTATATGTCATAGTATATGTGTGAAGAATGATTTAATAATACATGTTAAATGAATAAACAACAAAATAACTAAATAACCAAACGGAGAGTTCACAAATTTGAGTAATTCAAAGAAAAAGAAACAAAAACAACTTACTATGAACTTTAAAATCAAAATATAATACAACGAGACTATTAGGATGTGTCTCAAATGTCATGACTTTTTACATAGCCATCCTAGGCACAAAAAAAAAATATTTTTTTTAGTTTTTGGTTTTCTTTAAAAGAGAAAAAAATAAAAATAAATAAACACACCTTTACAATCTAAACATTATTCATAATTTAAAAATATGCATACAAAAAGCCAAAAAAAACATAAAGAAAACATAAATAATAAAAGAAGAAATAGAAAATATCACACTTGAACAAGCCATAGAAGATTCGTTTCGAGAGTCGTTACACCCTATATTCAGCCATCGTCGACATAAACATTGATAAGATTTGAGATATTCCACAACTATCAACTATTCCCTCCCCCCAACCAGAACAAGACATACTCCTCAATAGCTTAAAGGAAAGAAGTAGAGTTTAGAAGACATTACTGATCGCTCTAGGAAGATAATTACAATCGAAGAGTTAAGTCCAACTTGTACTTCTTACTGGGGTTAGGGTCACCATCATTAGTCAACCATTCCAATGCCAAGATCCTAGGATTTGGCTCTGGCTTGTAAGCTTGTAAAAAATCAAGTAACTTATTAGTAGTAGAAGAATAAGTAAAAAGTTTTTTCACGAAGATTAGAATAAAATGTTTCTTAATTGTATTGTTAATTAATGTGAGGAAGCCATCATAAAAATTATTAACATTTAGTAAATCAATGTGTTTTTTATGGATGTTCAAATGGGCCCAAGATATAAATGTAATCAATGCCTTTAAAGCTGCAAATCTTCTGGCAAGAAAATGAAAGCATTAGCATGATTTAACATCTTAGATATTCGCTCTTGCATATTTTAGACAACTAACTCTTCTCCAATTGGATGGTCGGATAAGCATCCCAGAGGTTTTATGGCTCGTGGAATGATACCTAGCACATGGTTTCCTCTAATAAAAACAACTTCTGAGATAAGTTTTGATAACCCGCGGTCACCTCCTCCATTTACAAGGTGTAGTTTCTCTCTGCTATAACACAGCCAAGATCTACAGCTGCTTCAACGAGCTACTTGTATTTTCCATAAGGAAATCCAGAAAGCACACAACTGTTTTTAAATTGTCTACTCGAAGATGCTATTAATGAAATAATCTTCAAAAACAAGTTATGAGAGCTTAGAGAAAGAGCTCATATTTAAAAATCTTATTGATAGACAAATGAGAAACAACTGTAAATAAGTTCGTATATTTGTCAAATAACGCGTAAACCTTTAATATCATTTAAAGTCCATCCAATTGCGTTTTTATGTTTTTTAAGAACAGATATAACTTACCTTCTTGGTCGTTTGATAGGATAGAAGAAATCAAAACATGATAAGTTTGTTCTTTTCCAAGATAAGCATACTTCAATCCCTCCGGCAAAGGTTTCAATTCCAATTTAGGTGCTTCTTTTTGTTCAGTCTTTTCAATGATTCCAAACTCATCAAATTTTGGTTTCCCATCATCATTTTGTAAAGTCTGATAAGAACCAAACAACAAATTTATATTAGAAATATCATGTTCAAGTTGCTTATTTAATTGAATTAACCAAACAAATATAACTAATTTCATAAAAATTCCCTTTTTGAATATTTTCCTCTATACAAGATTCAAACAATTCCTTTTGTTCATCAATCTCATCTTTATTCTCATTTTCTTCATTAGGTTGCCTACACATGTTGAAAACATTTAATTCCAAAGTCATATTTCTAAACTATAAATTCATTAAAACATTCCTACAATTAATCAAAGCATTAGCAGTTGCTAAAAATGGTCGACCCAAAATTATAGGAATTGGTTTATAATTATTCGCAACAAGCTCAGTTTATAAGACAATAAAATCCATAGGGTATATGAATTTATAAATTTCTACTAAAACATTTTTCATTATTCTTTTTGGTACTTTAATTGATCTGTCTAGAAGCAAAAGTGTAGTTAAAGTTGACTTTAACTCACCAAGATTAAGTTGAAGATAAACTGAATATGGAAACAAATTAACACTAGCACCAAGGTCTAACAAAGCGTGATCAATTTTGTGATCTCTAATAATACAAAAAATAGTAGGACAATAAGGATCTTTACATTTCAAATTATTATTAGTGGACAGAAATGGTACTTACTTGTTCTACCATGAAAGCACTCTTTCTTACCTTCAATTTTCTCTTGACAATACAAAAGTCCTTTAAAAATTTGGCATATAAAGGTACCTATTTGATTATATCTAATAGAGGAATGTTAACTTTCACTTGCTTAAAGATTTCATAAATTTCAAAAGGGTGATTTGATTTCTTTAGTTTATTCAATGCATGTGAAAATAGTAGTTCATATGGAACAATAGTTATTTCTCCACTAAATGTAAGCTTATTTAGCCCTTCCTTACCCCTTGAATTTTCATTGTCTTTATCTTCACAAGGTTCAGGAGTAGGTCTATCAATTACTTTACGACTATGAAGAGTTATAATTGACTTGACCTGGTCTATAGGTGAATTTTGTTAAGTCTTAAGATTTGGTTATGGTTGAGCTAGAAATTTTCCTTTTTCTTGAATTGTGAGTACATAAGCAATTTTAACTAGAGCGTCTTTCAAATCGGAAAAGGTTCATGCATTTTGATTGTTAATAGCATCTTGCTTCCTAATGAATGAATGCATTGTATCTTCCAAAATTTTCCATGATAGTGGAACATATGGTGCATAAGGCTAACCATTTTGAAGATTTTGTATAATCGGTGCTTGTGAAGATTGTGCACTATTATTATTCCTCCAACTAAAATTTCGACGATTTCTCCAACCAAGTTTATAAGTCTGTGAATATGGGTTTGACTTATTAAAAGTGTTAATGGCATTCACTTGATCATGCAAACATTCTTTAAATGCAGCCAAAGTGGGACGATCTTGAGTGAAATGATCATTAGAACTTCAAACATCATATGCAATTTCTTGAATAGATTTTACTTGATCAATTTTTTTTATTCTCCAAATCTTCAACCTTCCTAACTAGGGATGCAAATTTTGCTTGAAAATCATGATCTTCCCTAAGGTTATAGATTTCTCCACTGGATGGAGATAGTTGTGGTTTATTTGTCAATTCAAAAGTATCAATAGTATCCCAATGTTGTGCATTTTTTGCTAATTGGTCAAGGTAATCTAGTGTATCTTTAGGATTTTTATCTCTAAATTCACCATTACATATCATTTCTACAACTTGTCTACTTTGGGGTGTTAAGCCCTCGTAGAAATAAGTGATCAATCGGCAAGTTTCAAAACCATAAACATATGTTAAGCAATTCTTTAAATTTATCCCAACATTGGTATAATATTACTCCATTTTTTTGAGTGAAGGAAGTGATTTGGTTTTTAAAAGAATTGGTTCTATGAGGTGGAAAGAATTTTTTGAAAAACTATTCTTGCATGTTATTCCAAGTTCTTATTGATTCACATCTAAGGTTTTGTAATTAAGTTTTAGCTTTATCTTTTAATGAAAAAGGAAAAAGCTTTAATTTAATTATGTTCATGCTACAATTTTGGTTGATGTATGTATTACAAACTTCCTCAAAATCTTTTAGATGCAAGTATAGATTCTTAGATTCTAAACCATGAATTATTGGTAAAAGTTGGATAATACTTGGTTTGGAGTTAAATCGAGAAGCTTCCAGAGGAAATATTATACATGACGATGCTACAGTTCTTGTTGGATTCATATAATCTCTTAAAGTTTTTGGTCGATTCTGATCATGTTGAGATTGGTTGTCTCCCTGATCAATTGCAGGATTAAGTTAGCTCAAAATGTTTTCATCTTGGATCTCGTCCATGACTGGTGGCGGTGATTGAGATTTAGGAATTAACCTGCCACTTGAAGTTCGAGACCAATGTCTCATGCAATGATGATGATTATGTGTGTGTGTGAAATTATATTGTAAAGATGATACACAAATAAATGAATAACATAAAAAAATGAAAATTACACAAATTAAAAACAAAATGAAAATAAAACAAGATAAATGTACAAGAAAAAATGCAAAATAAAAATGCAAAATAAAAATAAATAAATAAACTAAAAATTAACTAACTGAAATTAAAATAAGTAGATAAGCAGTAGACCAAACATATAAACAAAATAAATGCCCAAAATAAAAATAAAATTAATACAAAAATTAAATTACAGAATTAAAAAAAGAAGAAAAAGAAATAATTATCTTAAAGTATAGACTATTTTTCTTTGGTTTCAAATTTTAAAAAATTACCAACCAATTAAATGATTAATTCAAATTAATGGGCCTTCGTAGTAATTTTTAAAGTCAATATTCTTTTTATTGAGCTAAATAAGGTCCATAGAAGTCTAAATATGATCTAAAGAAGTTCATGTTGTATGTCTGAATTCGAGTATTACGAGAAATTTTGGCAAGGGACGTATTTAAAATTATTTTATAATTTGTGGTCAAACTGCAATTATGAGAAAAAAATTTTTGGGGTGAAAGTGAGATTTAGAAAGATTTAATGGATATAACAGAATTTAAGAAAGAAAAAGGGGGTAAATGAAAATTTACATAAAACTAAAAAAAAAATAGAACAAAACAAATACATTTCCCCGGTAATAGCGCTAAAAACCTGACATGATTTAAAAATATTTAATTTTACTCCCAAATATAGGAGTGCCTAATTATACTATAACACGGTGAGTCCGAGATCAATCCACAGAGAAAAAATTAATTTTGTTTATTTTAGTTAGCCAAAAAAATTAAAATAAAATTTAAATATATGCAGTTTAATTTGAGTAAAACTATAAAATTAAATGAGTTAGAGTTATGAAACCACTCTTAGTAATAAATAAATTTAATAAATTCTTTTCGTCATTTTTATATAGATTTATTGCCCAAAAGATTAATTATATACATTATTATTATTTTTCTGTTAATCTTATTATGAATTAAGCATTTATTGTGCTATAATTTAATTTGTCTACAATAAGTCAAAATATCATTTTACCATACCTTATATTAAGATATTAAGAATTTATTATGTCAAACTCCCTTATTTCTCTTCAATAAATCAAACTTTCAAAATATAAAATATGTATAAAATTAGATAGAAAATAATTTGATTTACATAGTTAAAAATAGAATTTGATTAAATCATATTTACTTCCTAAGAGTTTCATCTTACCATAACTATTATTATTTAGCTAAGTATAATTGAAATAAAAATAATTATTAAAATTGAAAAATAAATAATTAAAAAAATGGTATTTGAAAATTAGAAATAAAACTAATTTTATTTATTAAAAATATATTACAAAAAGAGATGAGAAGAAGAAATTAAGGTGAAAGAAGAGCAGCAAAGGTGCGGAGAGGTGTGTTCCTCCTTCTTTATTTATACTAATACATGATTAATGCACACTACACAAATAAATAAGGCTAATCATATCTTAACCATACATTTGTCCCACTAACAATACATAAACTTAATTTAATCCACTCAAGCACAATTAACACAGTCCATTGACAATTAAAATACCTAATATAATAAAAACTTATAATTTTACAATTACTGCATTTACAATGGTAAAAACTTATAAATTTACAACAAAAGTGGCAGATACCCCTTGATAATGACTTAATTTCTTGGACTTACAGATCCAAATTTGACATTTGTTTGGAGCCTCAAATTGTATGAAATTATTATTTTTACCTAATAAATACACAAAAATAAACAAAATTAAATATTTAGAAAAATAATTAAAAATTCGTAATATATTACATAATTACAAATATAAATTATATTATGAGTACAAAATAACATTTTTACCCTCTAATAAACATACAATTGTTAACACGAATCAATATTCTTTTGAATTGGTTCACATTTTTCCATTTCACCAAGTTTCAAAATTTCCCATTATTGCATCCATATCAATATAAAAAACATCAAGGACCAGAGCAAAAAGAAAACAAACTACAAGGAGGAACCAATACCTCCTAGAGAGACTCCTGAGTTCGAGAGAATCCATTTCCCCACTGCTCCCTTGGCTATACGCTTTCAAACTTGCTTTATGGGTGATAAGGTAATTGATTCTTACTATGTGGATTTGGATAACTTTGAGGAGTTAGTTGCATGTAGTAAAAGTGTAAATGTGATATTAGAAAATTGGGAGGTGCCTTTGAGGATTAAGGAGCATATTTATCTTAATCTAGTTTGCGTATTTTACTCAAATATGGAAATTTCTGCAAATAGGCTAGACAGGATAATCACCAATATGGGAGGGGTCCCTACAGAATTTGATGTAGAGGACTTAAACCAAATCTTAAGCACTGAGAATACGGGTCACAAGATCTATACATCTAGGAAAGCCCTTATGTTTGCTGATTTCATTGATTCTTGTGCTGTTATAAACATCTGTAGGCGACCTTTCCAATGATATCTTCTCTCTCCCTTTTCATTCTTAGTTGCTACTTTTATAGGTTAGGATCCTCCATACCATATTACAACATATTATTACTCCTTGGAAGGGGCATTCGGATCAGGTGACTAGGATGGATGTTGGGTTATTAAAGCGACTTGTTAACCTAGGCTATGTTATTCTGAAGCATATATTGAGCGAGTTTTCATAATTGATTGTTTCGCTTGTGGTAAAATCATCACTAAGATACTCGGGCATTTCCATAAACCCTTTCGAGAGTCAGTCTATGAGAAGGCGAAGAGGATAAGTGAATAGGCTATGTTATTCTGAAGTATATATTGAGCACTCTTGGGTTTAATAACTGATTGTTTCACTTATGGTAATATCATCACTAAGATACTCGGGCATTTCCATAAACCCTTTTGAGAGTCATTCTATGAAAAGACGAAGAGGATAAGTGAAGAAGACATAACGGGTATAGGATTTTATAGGCGAAATGGGAAGTTGGTCAAAAACAACCTTGTCTAAGAACCGGACACCCTTGTAGTTTCAGAGGATGATCGAGAGCTAAATGGCGTCTACCCTTCTGATCAGTTACTTGATTTTTGTCAAGGAACTAGACCTCGAGTGCCACATCAAGGAAACGTTGCACATGCATAAGCAGAGTGTGATTCGGAGGAGCATGAGATGGATACCAATCAGCCCCCAGCTCTAAAGGATCCCTCAGTCTTTGAAGGTCTTTTTGAGTAGTAGCAGCTTTAGTCTTAATTTACTACTGTTGTACAAATTTTATTAAACTCGTAAGTGCACGAATCTATTATAGAATAGATTAATGGTGACGAGTGTCGATCCCACGAGGAGGTGGATTTTAATTATGTGTAGAATTAATTTTTTAAATAGGTGTAGAATTAATTTTTTAAATAGGTGGTTGGATTTATGGTGGAAGTGATTTAGATTATGCTAGATTTTAAATTGGAATGGAAGGAATAAATTAAACTAGAAACGATTGAGATAAAGCACTTGGGTACCTCGATCTGCATCAACATTCTCCATGGGCTAAATATTCCTTATTAATGCCAATTAAATCATAAGAGGGGTTTCCACACCTCATGAACCTCACTCAAATAAATATAGTGTTAAGGGCTTATCGTGCCAAATAATAATAATCTTGTACTAGAGAGTTAGTTTAACTAGTGCGGTATCTAGACAAGATTATTACTATTTATCGACGAAAAAGTCAAAACATCAACAAATATTAGAGGGTAAGAGAAAATAAATTTACCAAATTAAGCCCACGGAACATATTAAGACTTCACCTTCAACCCAAGCTTGAAAGAAAATTAGCCACTCATAATTGAATTAGCGGTAAAATGAAAATTTATTAAAATAAGTAGAAAATACAAGATGGAGAAGGAATTACAGAAAACTAAGCTCAAAAATAGATTCAGAAGCATCAAATTAGAAAGGGAGAGCCCCCTTTTTATAGATACATTGAGTAAATCATGGCCATCAGATTAAAAACAGTTTATACGCTCAGGATTGCGTCACGTCATCAGTCAACAGTACGCGGTTAGAACAGTACGCAGTTTGACACACAGTTTTCACCACGCAGTTTGTACTATGACGTGGTTTGAATAGTAGCGGCTTGAATAGTGACGTGGTTTGAATAGTAAATAATCCCATGTACATGCATGTATCGTATGCATGATTTTTGGTCCATTAATACATTGCCACGTCAACGATCAACAGTACATAAGAATTTTAGTCTAATAGGATTGTGTCACATCATTGGTCAACGCCACATAAGCAGTCAATGCTACATCATTCGTCCAATCAATCAAATGTTGACACGTCATAGGTCGATGCCACATCATCGGTCAATGCCACATCATCGGTCAATGCCACGTCATTAGTCAACGACATGTCATTGGACCATATACGTGAAACGATGTGTAGTGAGCGATGCGTGATGAACGATCTGGTATATGTGAGCGGTGGCATTTTTCTTTTATGCTCCTCACAAGGTTTTGATCCACAGATTCAAAAGTGATATCCATTTTGCTATCTGATCACTCGTTCATTGTGAAACGATCATGATGCCCCTAAAATACATAAAATACTTAATTATAACAAAACACACATAATTAAATAACAAAAGACTTAAATACATAAAAGTAGTAATGTTAGTGAGACTTCAAGTGTAAAATGATGATTTTCTCCTTTACAAATATACACTTTCTAACACTTAGCACACCCCCCAACCAACTTATTACTAGTCCCCAGCAAATAAAGTGAAGACAAAATTCAATCCCAAAAATGATTTTTTTTAAAAAACAATTGTGTTTATTCAATTAGACTAATGATAGTAATCAAATAAAAGTATAAGCATTATCTCCAGTCTCAAGAAACTTCACACCTACATCAACCATCCACATGCATTAGTATAGCAGACTTTGTCACTGTTATAGGAACCAAGCCACTTTCAAAAATGACAAGTCAAACCTCAAAATCTTACCGGTAGTAGTAACACTTTTGTTGTGCAAATTTTATTGAACTCGCAAGCGCATGAATCTATTGTAGAATAGATTAATGGTGACGAATGTCGATCCCACGAGGAGGTGGACTTTAATTATATGTAGAATTAATTTTTAAAATGGGTGGTTGGATTTATGGTGGAAGTGATTTAGATTATGCTAAAATTTAAATTGGAATGACAGGAATAAATTAAACTGAAACTATTGAGATAAAGCAATTGGGTATCTGGATCTACATCAACATGCTCCATGGGCTAAATATTGCTTATTAATGTCAATTAAATCATGAGGAGGGTTTCTACACCTCATGAACCACACTCAAATAAATATGGTGCTAAGTGCTTATTGTGCCGAATAATAATAACCTTGTATTAGGGTGCCAATTTAACCAAGGCGGTATCTAGACAAGATTATTACTTTCTGTCGACGACAAGTCAAAACATCCACAAATATTAGAGGGGAAGAGAAAATAAATTTATCAAATTAAGCCCATGGAACATGTTGAGACTTCACTTTCAACCCAAGCTTGAAAGAAAATTAGCTACTCATTTTTTAACTAGGGGTAAAATGGGAGTTTATTAAAATACATAGAAAATACAAGATGGAGAAGGAATTACAGAAAACTAAGCTCAAAAATGAATTCAGAAGCATTAAATTAGGGGCGGAGAGCGTCCTTTTTATAGATACATTGAGTGAATCATAGCCATCAGATTAAAAATAGTTTGGACGCTCAGGATTGGGCCACGTCATCAATCAACAGTATGCGGTTTGACTACGGTTTGCAAAGTGACGTGGTTTTCACAGTAACGCGGTTTGAATAATAGATAATTCCATGTATGTGCATGTACCGTACGCAAGATTTTTTTGTCCACTGAAATACTGCCACGTCATCGATCAACAGTACATAAAAATTTTAGTCCAATAAGATCGTGACACATCATCGGTTAATGACACATCACTGGTCAACGCCACATAAGCAGTCAATGCTACATCATTCATCAAATCAAATACTGCCACGTTATCGGTCAATGCCACATCATCGGTCAATGTCACGTCATCGGTCAACGCCATGTCATCGGACCATATATGCGAACAGTATTGTGAACAGTAACATGAACATTACCGTACGTATGAACAGTGCTGTACATGTGAACAGTGCCATTTTCCTTTTATGCTCCTACTAAAGTTTTCGACCGTCCTGAGTTCAAAAATGATGTCTGTTTTGCTATCTGATCACTCGTTCATTGTGAACCGATCATGATGCCCCTAAAATATATAAAATACTTAATTATAATACAACACACATAATTAAATAACAAATGACATAAATACATAAAAGTAGCGATATTAGTGAGACTTGAAGTGTAAAATGATAATTTTCTCCTTTATAAATATGCACTTTCTAACACTCAACAACTCTCACAAGGAAATTAAACCCAATAAAAATTGTCACTACAATGAATGGTAAATTGAGAGAAAATAATGAAGAAATATCACACACTCTCACAAGATGAAAGAAATATGCCCACTGCTTAGAAATAATACGATCTCTAACAAAATACTAGTCAACTCAATGTATTTATCTTTTTTTTTTTACTTTTTTTTATGTATTTTTTTAGTCCACACAACTAGCTTCTACTTCAGACTATAGTTCCCTAAAATCAAGAAGGACTTTTATTGGAACGTAATGTAGGCTAGGGACATGGCTAACAAAGAAGGGAAAATAGGGAAAACAAAATATATATTTGAGAAAAAATAAAGAGCTTTTGAAAATTATATGGTTCATTTCGCTTATTTATTATTATTTTATATCTTTTTTTTCTTTTTTTTTCTTTTTTCTGAACTAAGTTTTTTCTTTTTTTTTTTGGGTATGGCACAACTTTGCTGAACAAAATAATTATTTATATTTTTTCTCAAGCATGAATAGGTGATGAAACTTGCAAGACATCAGGTAATACTCCAAATTGAAGTGGGTCAGGATGATAAGTTAGCAAAAAAAATATTTTTTTAAAATAAAAGGCTCAAAAGGGCTAACTATGGATATTTCATAACATGGATGGCAAGAAAGGCTCAAACGGGTCAAAGATGGCCTTCCATTGTCTTTTAGGGCTTTAAATAAACTTTCATATCTATTAGTTAGGTGGACCTTCATATGTAGTAACATATTTTTTCTCTTTTTTTTTTCTTTTTTTCCGTTAATCATTCATATTTTTTTTCATTTTTTTCCAGAGGTTAACTCAAAGGAAATCTAGAGATCAAGTATAAAATAATAATCTGCTAAGCTGTATGAAGAATGGGTAAAAGGAGTTGCTCTCCAAGAAAAATGATAAGCTTAAAACTTCACTTGGACTTTATTATGACATGTACATTCCTTCAAGTAACTCATATTTGTCTTCAACATCAACATGTAGAGTAACAAACATGGTGTAACATCACTCAAGACCAAAGATAATATACATACTAAAGTACGAAAGTCATCATGTCATCCAATGTTAAAAGATCACAATTTTGTTTTTGGTTTTAAACGAAAATCTACCCCCAACCTATTCTAAACCAAAAAAGAAAACATACATGCAGAAAGATGAAAACGATGCAGAAAAACTAATTAGAAAAGTTACACTTAAAATGATAGAAAAAGAAAATGTTTGGAATTTTTTTTTTTTACTAAAAAGATGCGTTTCTAGAGTCACTACACTGCATATTCAGCCATCTTTGACTTAAAAATTTGAAGGTGCACATTTATAAAGGAGAAATAAAAAAGAAAAAGTTAGATCACACTTAAAATAAAGACTTTTTTTTTGTTTTTTTTAGCCTTCAAACTAAGAAAATGCATTTCTAGAGTCACTACACTCCATATTCAGCCATCTTCTACTTAAAAAATTAGCCACGGTTAGTCTCTACAACAAAAAAATAGTAAAAGCTTAACTAATATTCCACAATTGTCAAATATTCACTCCCTCCAACCAGAACGAAACATTGTCTTCAATGTTTGAAAGGAAAAAAGTAGAGTTTAGAAGACATCACCTAGGTAGTGCAACACAGAAGAAAAAATTTACAAGCGAAGAGTTAAATCTAATTTGTACTTCTTACTGCAGTTATTGTTACCATCATTATTTGATCACTCCAACACAAAAGTCTTGGATCTGGCTCTGGTTGAGAAGCTTGTGACAGATCAAGTAGCTCATTAGTAGTATATGCATAAATAAAAAAATTTTTCGCTGAGGAATGAATGAAATAATTTTTTATTGCATGGTTAAGAAATGTGATAAAGTCATCATTAAAGTTATTGACATTTAACAAATCGATTGGTTTCTGATGAATGTTCAGATGGGCCCAAGATGCTAATGTAATTAATATCTCAAGAGTTGCAAGATCTCCTGGTAGGAAAATAAAATCATTAGCATAATTTAACATTTCAATTATTCTTTTTTGCATACCTAAGACAACTAATTCTTCTCCAGTTGGTGAATCAGACAAACAGCCCAAAGGTTTTAGGATTACAGGGATGATGCCTAACACTTGGCTCGCTGTGACATAAGCAGTTTCTGAGACCATTTTTTATAACCCTTGGTTACTTCCTCCATACACCAAGTGTAGTTTTCTCTCTGCTATTCTTCGACCAAGATCTATGGCTGCCTCAACGAATTCTTTATGTTTGCCATAATTAAACCCAGAGAGCACACAAATGTTCTTGAATTGTTTACTGGGAGTAGCTGCCATTAGGATACTGCTTCAAAAATAATTTGCGAGTGCTTAACAAAAAAATCATACTTAAGGACCTTGGTGATCATGGGTCATAGCTATGTATGAGGTGTCATGTCAATGTCAATTAACGCGTAAGGCACATGGCTCGAGAGTAAAAAAGAAAACAGTAAAAAGGAAAAAATCAATAATGATAAAATAGAATTATTAAAGACAATAATGCAAATGGTAAAATAACAGTGAAATAAAACAACAGTGAAGTAAAAGGATATTTACAAGTAGTTGTGATTATGGCTCACATCTTCCTCTGGTTTTAAGTCCAGAAACGGCTTGAACGCCCTCTATGGGTCGAGAATAGGCTTCCCATCTAGTTTTCTTACAAACTGGCAAACAATGTCGTTTATAGTCATATTCTAGAGATTGTATCGTGCATGCTCTTTCTGGAATAATGGCCATAACTGGAGAATCGCTCCTTGCACGTATCCACTGGGATGCGTTTCAAGAGACAAAAGGATATCATCCAATGACTATTTATTCAAGCCATCCCCAATGAATTGAATCTTATCTTCCCTGTTATCAGACACCATTCCTAAAGAACATGGTTTTTTATCGAATCTCATTCTGGCACACTTATGACAATCAACATAAAGTCTTCGAGCTCTTCGTTTACCACAACTAGGCACGTATGTAATAAATTTGGGAGGTAACTTACCTGCCAAGCGTACTTTGGCCTCGATTAACCAGCGGATATCAACAGGTATGTTATTCTTCATAAACAATCGCATGTGTTCGAACCGAGCTTTAAAAATTGTAAGGAGGGCATTCTGAGGAAGTGAAGGGAATCGTTTGTGAAGCTTTGCTAAAATCTCATTTTTGTCCATACCTTTGCCTCAGAATATCAGTTATTATGGGAAACTGAAGTAATCGACTTAATTGTCACATAGTACCGTTATCTGCCACTTAACTGGGGTGACAAACTTAAACACAAAGTAAACTAAAACACACAAACAGAGAAACAAAATAAAACACAAAAAAAAAATTATAATTGCCCTCTTATTGAATTTACCTCAAGTTCCAACTGGTTGTTGTAGACACCTCTCTTAATTTCTCTGAGTTATCTTTCTAAATCCTCAACGTGGGAAACTAACTCTAGTGGTTGTAGAGCGCAAATACGATGTGTTTTACAAAATTATATCTGTTTTCTGAGGTGAGATTGTACACGTTGAAGTTGTCTAAGAATGTTCAAGAGGATCTGTCTCATGATTAAAAATGATAAGAGAAAACTTAATGGTTAAACAAACACACTTATGCAAAAATAATTTCAATCAGCAAAAGAATAAATAAAAGAAAGAAAAAAATCAAATCAAATCACTGAAAAGAAAGAAAAAATCTCAATTCAAACTTGGTGGGTCACTCAAATTTATTTTGGTGTCCTCTTTATGTGGTTGGTACTTTAGATATGGCTTTAATCTTTGACCATTTACTTTAAAAGTGGCACCGTTCTTTGGATCTTTAATTTTAATTACTCCGTATGGAAGAACAGTGTGAACAATAAATGGGCCAGACCATCGAGAACGTAATTTACCTGGGAATAGGTGCAAGTGAGAATTGAATAAAAGCACTTTCTGACCTGGAGTGAAAGATTTTCTCATAATTTACTTGTCAAACACTTTCACTTGCTGCTTATAAATCTTAGCATTTTTGTATGCTTCATTGCGAATTTCTTCAAGTTTTACTAGCTGTAATCGTCTTTCTGAGCTGGCTTACTGCATGTCAAAGTTGAATTTCTTGATGGCCTAGTATGCACGATGCTTGAGTTCTACAGGTAGGTGGCAAGCTTTTTCATATACTAGCTTGTAGGATGACATCTCAATTTTGGTCTTGAAAGCCGTTCAATATGCCTATAATGCATCATCGAGTCTCAATGACCAATCTTTTCTATCTGGTCTCACCGTCTTTTCTAATATGTGCTTTATTTCTCGATTGGAGATCTTAGCTTGGCTACTAGTTTGCGAATGATATGGGGTCGCCACTTCATGAGTGATGGAATATTTGTCAAAAGTTCTTTGAATGATTTGTTGCAAAAGTGGGCACCACCATCACTGATTATTGCTCGAGGAAATCTAAAGTATGAAACAAAATCACCTTTCAAAAACGCTATCACCACTTTGTGATCATTGGTTCTACATGAAATTGCCTTTACCCTTTTCGAAACATAGTCAACAGCAACCAATATGTATTGATGGCCTAAAGATGGAGGAAATGGTCCCATGAAGTTGATACCCCATGCATAAAAAATCTCAACCACTAAAATTGGGTTTAGTGGCATCATATTCCTTCGTGTAATGCTCCCCATTCGTTGACACCTATCATATGAAGAACAAAATGTGTAAGCATCTCGAAATATAGTTGGCCAATAGAAACCACATTGTAAAATTTTAATAGCTGTTTTCCTAGCGCTAAAATGGCCTCCACAAGCTTGTTCATGGTAGAATGAAAGGATGTTTTGAAATTCATTTTCTGGGACACATCGTCTAACAATTTGATCTGCACAATACTTGAACAGATAAAGGTCATCCAAAAAGAAATTCTTAATTTTCATAAAAAAATTTGGCATTTTCCTGCTTAGTCCAATGCTCTGGAAGTTGACCTGTAACAAGATAATTAACAATATCAGCATACCATGGCACTACTTCCACACTCATCAATTGTTCATCTGGAAATGACTCATTCAAGGGTAATGGTTCCATAGTTGTGTTAAAATAGAGACGAGAGAGATGATCGGCTACAATATTTTTTATGCCTTTCTTATCTTTGAATTCCAAGTCAAATTCTTGTAAAAGTAACACCTAACGAATTAGTCTAGTTTTTACATCTTTCTTTGTGAGAAGATATTTAAGAGAAGCATGATTTGTGAGTACAATTATTTTACAACCAATGAGATAAGATCGAAATTTCTTTAATGCAAATACTACTGCTAGCATTTCTTTTTCAGTCGTTGAATAGCTCAACTGTGCATCATTCAATGTCATATTACCATAGTAAATAATATGGGGAATTCGATCAGCTTTTTAGCCTAATACATCGCCCCATCGATAATCGATGCATCACACATAAGTTCAAATGAATAATGATGGGTGATGATGTCAACAACTGCTTTAGTTTTTCAAATGCCACAAGACATGAATCATCAAAGACAAAGGGTAAATCCTTAGCAAGTAGATTACATAAGGGTCTAAAAACTTTGCTAAAATCTTTAATGAATCATCTATAAAAACCAGCATGCACAAGGAAAGATCTTACTTCTCTAACTATTTTAGGTGGAAGAAGATTGGAAATAAGATCCACCATGACTTTATTAACCTCAATACATTTCCTCGAAATGATGTGACCGAGAACTATTGTTAGATGATGTAAACATTGATTAAATGAATCGCCAAAGACAGAAAAGTCATCTATAAAAACTTCAAGGAATCGTTCGACCATATTAGAAAAAATACTTAACATGCATCGTTGAACTGTAGCAGGTGCATTACATAATCCAAATGGCATTCTCCTATATGCAAAAGTGCCAAAAGGGCAAGTGAAGGTAGTCTTCTCTTGATTTTTTTGTGGTGTGGGAATCTGATTGTAACCTGAGTAGCCATCTAGAAAGCAATAAAATTCTTGACCTGCTAATCTATCAAGCATTTGATCAATAAATGGTAAAGGAAAATGGTCTTTACGTATGACAGAATTCAACTTCCTATAATGAATGCATGCACGCCATCCTGTAGTCAATCTAGTGGGTACTAATTCATTATCAGCATTGGTGACTACTGTGACTCCTGACTTTTTGGGGACCACTTGCACAGGACTGACCCATGAACTATTAGAAATACGGTAAATGATACCTGTATCTAATAGCTTAAGGACTTTAGTTCTAACAACCTCTTTTATATTAAGATTTAACCGGCATTGCATTTCCCTGATAGGTTTAGCATTTTCATCAAGGTAAATGTAATGCATGCAGTCTCTAGATTTATACCTTTTATGTCTGCTATGGTCTATCCAAATGCTCCTTTGTGCTCTTTTAAAACTTCCAACAACTTCATCGCGTAGTGCTTTCTTCCTAAAACGATATTCTAAAGTTTTCAGAATGGCTCGAGCTGAGTTTTAAAGGTCGATTCGATGATGGGTTGAGTTTCTTCTCTAGTGGTGCTAGTTGTTCAACTCTTGACTTCTATTTATTTGTGTCAATGGATGGTGCTGAGTTAAGTAAGACGTTGACCTCATCGACTGATCTGACAATATCAAAATTCAAACCAAAGTTAATTAAACATGTTTATAAAGGGTCATCACTAAGGTTTGAAATAAAAGTATTATCACCTAATGTTTCTATTAAATCCATATCAATAATTCTATCATCTGCATTGTGAGGTTGTTTGGCAATGTTGAAGATATTGAGCTCCATGGTTATATTGTCGAAGGACAACTGCATATTTCTAATCTTGCATTGAATGTGAACATCTATAGTTGCCAAGAAAGGTCGGCCTAGAATAATGGGGATGGGCTTCCTTGAATCTTGGATTGGTTAAGTGTCAATTACAATGAAATCAACAGGAAAATAAAACTTGTCTACTGGAATAAACACGTCCTCCACAATACCATGAGGTATTTTCGTGGACTGATCTGTAAGCTGTAACACCACTGGAGTTAGGTGTAATTCGCCCAGTCCAAGTTTCACAAATACAGAGTAAGGCAACAAATTTAGATTAGCTCTTAAATCCAACAAAGCATTCTCAATTGTGTGGTTTCCTATACTACATGAGACAGTTGGGGAGCCTGGATCTTTATATTTTAGAGGCATTTTATGTTGGAGTATAGAACTAACATTTTCTGTTAAAAAGACCTTTTTCTGAACATGAATGTTTCTATTTTTAGTGCAAAGGTCTTTACGAAACTTGGCATAAGATGGCACTTATTTTATAGCAGTAAGCAAACGAATGTTAAACTTACCTGTTTGAAGATTTTAAAAATCTCACCTGTAGATTTTCCCTTATTCCCTTTAGCTAACCTCTGAGAAAATGAGGCTTTAGGAACGTATTCTAGCGGGTTGGTTTCTTCTTTCTCTTCCAATGATGAGTCTTCAACATTCACAGGTACAATCTGAATTGTTTTTATCACTGGCATCTCTTCATTGTTGTCGACTTCTTTCCCTTTTCGCAAGGTTATGACGGCTTTGACCTCTCCATGTTGATGTGGTGAACTGGTACTTACTTTATGTATTTCTTTAGGATTAGGCACTGGTTGACTTGGAAATTTACCTTTCTCAACAGTCATTGCCAAAGTTTGAACTAAAAAAGTAAGTTGTCCCACCATTTTCTTGAGGTTTGAAATTGATTGGGCTTGTGAGTTGAAGCTCGCTCTCAACTCATTTCGCAGTTCATTAATAGTGTGGTTCTGTTGCTCAATCTTGGAGTGAGTAAGATTCTTGAAATTCTGGAATGCATCCTCCCATGGTTTAGGTTGAGAGTGGTTTGTGTTTTGATTTTATGGTCTAAATGGTGGCTGAGAGGCTTGAGGAGTTTGAGGAATTAGTTTGATTGGTGGAGGTAGAGTTGTTGGTCTATTCTATTGGAATCATTGAGACCATGAAACATTAGGGTGATATTTCCATCCAGGGTTATATGTGTTGGAGTATGGGTTGTAGTTTGATGGCTTTTTCATTACACCAATGACATTGGCTTGATCTAAGTATGAGTCATGGTCATGTGGTTCTATTGATTTAACAGTCGTTAACGTTGCTATTTGTGGGAAAAGACCTTCATCTATCTCTTTGACTTCTTTAATTCCCGAACTTGACTCGCTGGAAGAAATCCCAAATCTCTGATGTACTTTTTGACATTAGCTCTCCTCCACTTGTTGTCATTAGCCATTCTTGCACATGTGGTAATAATCCCTCTAAAAAGTATAACATTGGTGCCATTTCTTGTACCCATAATGTGGACACTTCAAGAGTAGCCCATTGAATCGCTCACATGTTTCGAAAAACTGCTTATCTTTTCTTTGGGCAAACTCTTAAATTTTATTGGTTTTATGCATTGGGAAATATTTATTCAAAAATTTTGTTACCATTTATTCCCGTGATGTAATGCTATTAGCAGGCAATGTATTAAGCCATGAACGAGCTCTATCCTTTAAAGAAAATGAGAATAATTTAAGTTTAACATCATCATCTGAAAAATTCTCGTATCTAAAAGTTTGACAAATAGCATGAAAATCATTCAGATGATTATATGGGTCCCCATTTTTTAGGCCATAGAATGTTGGGAGACAATTTAGCATACAAGGTTTTAATTCAAAACTCCTATCAACTACATTTGGGTATCTTATGCATGATGTACTCAAGTTAGCTAAGAGACTAAAGGAGTCCTTAAATGGCCTCTCCTGTGGTTCTGGTTGTTGGTTTTACAAATCCATTTCAATTTTATTTTCAAATGCAACGTGTTTGTGTGTGCGAAGTATTTTTTCAAGTTCAAGGTCTAAAGGCTCAAGGTTAGGTAATAATGACCTTCGACTATGCATGCAAAGAATACAAAAAAGGAAAACAAAACTAAGAAAAATAAAAGAGAAGGAGAAATTATGATACTAACCTTGTCACGTTTTTACAATCTTACTATGAAAACACATTCAATTGCTATAAGAAAGATACGTGAAATAAATTAACTTAAATTAAAATAAAATAAAATACATAATTGAGTTCAAAAGTGATATCTGTTTTGCTGTCTGATCACTCATTCATTGTGAAACGATCATGATGCCCCTAAAATACATAAAATACTTAATTATAACAAAACACACATAATTAAATAACAAAAGACTTAAATAAATAAAAGTAGCAATATTAGTGAGATTTGAAGTGTAAAATGACGATTTTCTCCTTTATAAATATATACTTTCTAACACTCAACAACTGCCTTTCAACTTCAATAACAACAGATTCTTGATTAGTAGCAGTAAATTCTGGATGTTTAATAGTGTATCTTCGCTGTCTTGTCATTCCACCTTTATCTACTTCATCTTATCCCCAGCAGTAGCTTCTTATTAGTTTTTATATTTCGATTTCGCACAAATATGCCTACATTTTGGATGATAGTTTATGTTGTGTTTTAAGGTGTCAATGAACCTTTCTATAAGAGATTATCCCCAATCTCTTAACTCAAGTGTGTCTCAACACTTACAACCACTCAATTTGATTTTATAAAAATGATTACAAAACTTTCTCTCACACAATCTATTTGAATACAAATGAAAGTCCAACATGTATGAATAAATGAAATGAATATACAAGTTTATGCTCTTAGTTTTGCAGAGAAAATACTCAAAATATCAATGGTTGCAACATTAGAAATGAATTTGATTTGAGTCATTTTATAGTTGAGGAAGAAAACTGGCCGTTATTGATTTTCTAGTGATAACCGCCTTGCTGCTTTGGTGAATCCGGCTAGTCGTTTTTCTTTTAGTAAGTTACTGCACAAATCTGGTTTATTGCTTATGAAATCCGATTAGCCACTTGCTACAGTGAACTATTTCCCAAAATTATAATTTTATCCTAAACCTTTTATAACTGTATTATGGTCTAAAATATTTTGAAACATTGCAAATAGATCCAATTTCATAATTTCTTAAGTAATACTTATTTATCCCAAAACTTTCTGAAATTATGATACATCTTATACTTATAGAAATTATTGTATGGCCCAAAATAATTTAAATATTTATAAATTGACCCAAATCTGGAATTCAAATCAATTCTTATTAAAATCAATCTTTTTCATTTTAGCCCATATCTTGAAAAATAACTTATTTCACAAAATCATTCTCTTGTTATAAAAGCACAATGTGTAAATATTTGTTTATCCAAAATATGTGGTTTGCTATCATCAAAATCAATATTTATAGCCATATAGGCTAATAATCTCCCTATTTTTTATGATGACAAAACACATTATAAAAATTTAATTTGGTAATGAAAAAGCTCCCACTTTATGAATGCATGATTAAAAAAAAAACTAATTGAGAAAATTTAAAAAAGCTCCCCCTACATAAATACATATGAATATTTTTCATAAAAAATAAAATTTCTCATATCTCCCCTTATATAGTATATCATAAAAAAGAATAAAAGCTCCCCCTTTCAATCATAAAAAACTTAAGATAGGCACATTAGCTCAAAAATATTCAGAACATAAGTAAAGAACATAACAAATAGCCATATCAAATACATATCATCCATAATAGACACACACTCCAAAATTATAACAAGCATCCATGTAATCCAAATGGAAAATAAAAGAACATAAAGCAATAAATGTTGGTGTGTCCAAATACAATCATAAAAGACTATTGAGGTGGTAAGGATGGTGGTGATAGAGGTGGAAAGGGATATAAAATACCGAAGTGCTCAAAGAGGAATCACTGGCCATGAATGAGCTACTGGTGCTGCTGGGAGAGGCGTTGGTGCTCATCAAGAATATGCTGCTATAAGATCGTCTACTGTACAGAAAGAGTCCACTCCTCATCCATAAGCTGCTGAAGAGTAACCTCTTTAGGAGCAGGAGCTACTATAGGTGGTAAAACAGGTGCAGAGGCAAACACTGGACGATCTCAACGTCTACTCTGTCCCCAAAATAGAAGTAAAAATTCAGGTAGTTTATCAGCAGGTACAATAACATTGAGTGGTCGATCATCACTCGGAGCAAGAAAAATGTACTTGTTTTAAGAAAATCTTTCCTAAGTTTCCTTTTGCCACTTAAATCCTAAAGCACATACAGCTTCATCCCCGATACTCTTAGAAGGTCTACAAGAGGGTTCATTGATGGATACCCCAAAATATTTGAGGATCTGGGTGATAAAATGATTATGTGGAAGTGAACGGGTAATCAATTTGGATATAGACAGCATGGTTCGGACAATGGAGTATCTTATGTTAACTGGACGACGTTTGAGAATGCAATCAATCAAAGCAACATCCATATGGGAAACCTCATCCAAATGGGCGGACTTATGGTGCGCAATGGTTTGAATAAACCGAAATAATATTCGAGTTTCGAGACAAAGACATTAGGTGTAGAAATGGATAGTACAATCATCATCAGTGAGATCAATACGACGACATATACTCTTAACGGCTTTAATATGAACATAGTCATCAATATCGGAAGATTTCCTAGGCAAAAAAATTTCTAGGTGATATCAGAAGTTCCTAAGATAGAATTCAACTTCGAATCATCAAATTCAATCGAAACTCCTCCAACACTTGTGATTACTCGATTTTCTTTCTCCGTGGATGTATCCATATTTGAGTAAAATACCTTGATCAAGTCGGGATACATGTTCTCCTTAATCATAAGAGCATTTATCCAACCAACATTTTCCAACAATTTAAATAAATTCTGATTACTAATGCTCAGACTATGCAACCAATCCGGTAAAATGAAAAATATAGGAAGTACCTCATGAGTCATGAACTGATGATGAAATTGTTTGACTAAATTTTTGGCCGAAAAGTGCATGGATTCAAAGTTGGATTGATTGGAGGAACCCCTTGCTTGTCGTGATCTCTTGGCTTGTTGAACCGGTTCTTTACCTTCTCCTCCAACTAGCTGCGAGCTTGACATGATGATTTTAAGTGATTTAAAGTGAAAAGAGGTAATGAGAAAGAAGATAATAAGGATTGAAAGAGATTTTATGATGCAATTTTGTTCAAAAACGGCTTAAGAAGAAGAATTCTAGAGAGATAAAATTCGGTTGAAACCCTAGATTTGATTTCAGATCTAACGATTTTGATGGTGAAAATGAACTTTAAAAGTGATTTTAAGGACAAGGAGAGATAGGAAATGATTTTTAAAAATTAGTTTGAAGCGAAAAATGATGAGAATGAAGGATTTTGGAGTGAGAAAGAGAGAGGAAGAAACGGTATTTAGAGAGAGGAAAATTCGATTTACTGAAAGAAGAAGGAGAAGATTAACAACTTATAAATCTTACGAATCCTACTATCCGGATATCACTAATCGGTTAACAAGTTTGTGTTCAGAATGTTGCAAGCCAAATCCAGCTTACTGGTTGGTAATAACCAACAGTCCAGTTGCTTCCAATAGGTACCAATTCGAATCCAACTTTCCAGATCTCATGACCGGTTAATCGGTTCCTTTCAGTAAGTAACTAACCCCGACTCTGGTTTACCGGTTGATAATAACCGACTGTCCGAATTGTTCCAGCAAGCACCAAACCAAATCTGATTTTTCAGATTTCATAAACGGTTGGCCGGTTCTTTTTAAGAAGTAAGATATTAAACGGGGCTTACCGGTTTTTCGTTATTCTGCTATCTGGTTTTGGTCCAATGAGCAACAATAAGCGAAACGGCTTTCCGATTGATTAGAAAAGGTATATAGGTTAAGCTTTGAACAATATTTTTGAAATAAGGTAAGCTCTTAGACTTGTATTACACACACCAAATTATTTTTGGCTTAAAAAAATTTATTAATTTTAAATCATTTTGGGTTTCAAAACTCTTCAATAAGCCATTTTAAAAACATGAAACATAAACGCATACAAGAGTAAACATATCAACTTAATTAACAAATCATAATTCAAGATGCAACATTCATCATTCCAAGCTCCCGTCTTATCTTTTTAAAAAGCTCTTCACTAAGAGGTGTTGTAAAGATATTTGCAAGTTGATATTCCGTAGAGATAAATTCTAATGCAATATCTTCTTTTTGAACATGATCTCTTAGAAAATAATGTCTAACCTGTATATGCTTAAAAATCTCGAAGTATATGTATTTCTCCCCTTTTCGATATCATTTAAAACAAGTAATGCATATTCAACAATACATCGATAAAGTACAAAAAAATGCATCCAGTCACCAATCATAGATTGCATAAGATCAAACTTCATCAAATACAATGTAATCATCAAAGCCCATTCTTTATTATCAAAACTTAAGCAATAGATCATCAAAATCAACATAGCTACTAAGATAGGTCATCATATATATTTATCCATGCATTATAATAATTCAATTATGTAAACGTACGGGCATGCTTTTGTAAATTCAAGCTATTATTCATCTATCATGATTCATTCAACAAAAACAATATGGCAAGAATTGTTACCAAAAAAATTAAATCACCTTGCCTCATCTTTTTCTCCTAGTTCATGATCAAGTGATTATACTCACAAGCTTTCATCAAAGAACTCTCCACCATTCCTTGATTGTACTCACAAGAAAACATTCATGTTGTGCCCTTTAGTACCCAAATACTTTTGGGTGCTTGAGTGTTAGCAATGGTTTCTTTTGGCAACCAAACACATTTGACTCCATAATATAAATTTCTTTTAACTGGACACCTAAAACTCATATGACCATTTTGATTGCAATAATGACAAACAATTTTATGATCACTTGTGGAGGTAGCCTTAATAAAATAATTCTTATAATATTTTTGTATCAAGTTAGGCTTATATCCAAGTCCTCCTTTATCAAATACACATTTGTGAAAGTTGAGCAATTTTTCTAAGTTCTTTTGAACATTTGGGAATTTTAAGACAATCTCATTTAACTCATTGTTCTTCTTCTTAAGGACTTTATTTTCTTTCATTAATTCATCAACATGTGATTTCTTATGCTCATATGAAGTATTTTGTTTGCATGTAAATGATCCAATCCTATCATTTAGCATTTCATTATCTAATTCCAATTCTTTGATCTTTTTATTTAATGAAACATTGGATTTTTGCAGGGCACCATTTTTATTTTTCAAGTCTTCTACATGTGATTCCAGATTTTTGTGCAAACTGCTAGATTTCTCATTTGATAATGTAATTTTATCACGCAATGTTTTATTCTCTTATTCTAAGCATGTAATGTTTGCACTTAAAGATTCATTTTCATTTGTAGCTCTACCATTTTGTTTTTAAGACATGCATTCTTTTTACCAATTTTTATCCAATTATCATGCAATTCCTTAAAAGCATCATATAATTCATCATAGGTAGGATCACTTACCTTGTCAAGTTCATCATATGATTCATATCCAATTCCCATAAGTGCCAAATTTGACACTTCATGAGATTCCTCCTCATTTGTAGTCTCCTCATACACAACTTCAAGTTTTCTCCAAATTTTATAAGTATTAGAACAATTTGAAACTCTATGAAATTTGTTTTTATCTAAGGCACAAAATAAAACATTTATAGCCTTGGAATTTAAAAATATATTTTTCCTATCCAACTCACTTAAAGCATTCTTCCTAGGAATGATGAACCATCACCAACCATTTTCCATATTTCATAATCTAAAGCTTGCAAATAAATTCTCATCCTAATTTTTCAATATGGATAGTCATTACCGTCAAAGAACAGTGGTTTAGTTGTGGAGTGTCCTTCCTTAAAGATTGAGCCATATTGGGTTGCCATTAATCTTTAACTCTAGACGGTTAAGTATAAATAAGAGCACATCGCTCTAATACTAAATGAAATACAAGTTATGCAATCTAAGAGAGGGGTGAATTGGGCTTTTAAATATTAAGCTAAGCAAATCACACAATAATTCAATCTAATGGCTTAATGAAATAGAAAACAATAAATTCAATAAAGCACAATAATTAAAAAAAGTAAAGGAAGAGAAAACAAACACAAAGATTTTATGTGGTTCAGCAATCCCTGCCTACGTTCATGCCTCCAAGTATATCGGGCTTGGGGATTTCACTATCCAAGCCTCCCAAGGCTTCAAACGATTACAATTGACTTCTAAGGTGTCAATGAACCTATACTACAAGAGATTATCCCCAATCTCTTAACTTAAGTGTATCCCAACACTTACAATCACTCAATTTGATTTTATAAAAATAATTACAAAACTTTCTCTCACACAATATATTTGAATACAAATGAAAGCCCAATATGTGTGAATAAATAAAATGAATACACAAGTTTATGTTCTTAGATTTGCAGAGAAAATGTTCAAAATATCAATGGTTACAATATTAGAAATGAATTTGATTTAAGATATTTTATAGTTGAGGAAGAAAACTAGCCATTATTGACTTTCTGGTAATAACCGGCCTACCGCTTTGGTGAATTTGTTTAGCTGCTTTAAGTTACCGTTATAGCAAAAATTTGAATTTTTTAACATCCGGTATGCCGCTTTTAGAATTCAGTTAGCCGATTTTCTTTTAGTAAGTTACTGGCCAAATCCAGTTCACCGCTTGTCAAATCCGATTAGCCGCTTGCTACAATGCCGACTACAGTGAATTATTTTCCACAATTATAATTTTACCCTAAAACTTTCTATAACTATATTATGACCCAAAATGTTTTGAAAATTTATAAATAGATCCAATTTCAGAATTTCTTAAGTAATACTTGTCTATCCCAAAACTTTTTGAAATTAGGATAAAGCCCATACTTATAAAAATTACAGTATAGCCCAAAATAATTTAAATATTTATAAATTGACCCAATTCCAGAATTCAAATCAATTCTTATTAAAATCAATCTTTTTCATTTTAGCCCATATCTTGAAAAATAACTAATTTCACAAAATTATTTTCTTATTATAAAGGCACAATGTGTAAATATTTGTTTATCCAAAATATGTGATTTGTCATCATCAAAATTAATATTTATAGCCATATAGACTAGCACGTTTTTTGGTCCACTAACATATTGCCACGTCACTGATTAACTCCACATAAACATTTTAGTCCAATAGGATTGTGACACATCATCAGTAAACGCCACATAAGTAGTCAATGCCACATCATTTGTCCAATTAATGCTGCCACGTTATCGTGCCGTATATGTGAACAGTTTGCGAACAGTACCATGAACAGTACTGTACATATGAATAGTATCGTACATGAACAGTGTCGTTTATCATTTTATGCTCCTTATAAGGTTTTTAACTGTCCTGAGTTCAAAAGTGTTGTCCGTTTTGCTATTTGATCTCTCATTCATTGTGAAATGACCATGATGCCCCCTAAAATATATAAAATACTTAATTATAACAAAACACATATAATTAAATTATAAGGGATTTAATTACAAGAAAGTAGGGATGCTAGTGAGAATTGGAGTGAAAGATGATGATTTTCTCCTTTATAAATATATACTTTCTAGCACTCAACAGTTTTATTGGTTTCATTTGGGTGTAAACCTTGTTAACATTTTTTGAGGAGATATTTGTTGATGGAGGGAGGTTCTACTGAAATTTCTAATTGGACAGTGTGGGTAACAACTTGGTTTCTTACTATTTTTACTTTTATGTTTTTCTTTTTGACGATAAAGGGAAATATGATAGATATAATAAAAGAGAAATCATATTTTCATATTTTGGTTACGAGGAACCATATTTTTGTATTTTGTTACAAATTTGTTAAATTGGAAATTGTTTTCAACTTAAAAAATAAAGGGGAAGCTTACATATAGGGGGAATAATTCTTGAATTTTTTTAAAGACGTGTAAGGTTTGTCATCATATAAAAAAGGGAAGACTGTTGACATATATATTTTCACAATATTGATTTTGATGATAACAAAATAGGTTAAACAAATTAAAACTAGTTAAGTTTTTAAAAGATGTTTTTGGGCAAGTTTAAAAATCTGGACAAAAACGAACAACCATTAATCTTGAAATGACAATCCGATTTTATAAGGAAAATATAATATTTTTGGTGCGAGAAGATAACAGTGAACTGTTTATTAGAAAATGGTTAACCGGCAAATTCTAGAGAGCAAACTCTTCGAAAAGGCAGGCCATGAAATGTTACCAAGGTAACCCAAGAGGGGGGTGAATTGGGTTTCTAAAACTTAAGCAGCTAAAATTAAATGCAATTTAAACAAAGCAACCAAATTCAAAATAAACAAATTAATGATCAATGAAAAATAAAGAGATAGGGTAAGAGAGAGCAAACACGTAATTTTCACGTGGTTCGACCAATCATGCCTACATGTACGCCTCCAAGCTCATCAGGCTTGAGGATTTCACTAAGCGAGCCTCCAAGGCTTCAACAACTCTTACAATTGATTTCTAATGTATCAATAGACCTTTGCAATAAGAGATTATTCCCAATATCTTAACCCAAGTGTAGCCAAACACTTACAATCACTCAATCAATAAAGATTACAAATGAGTTTTCTCTCGTACAATGTATATGGTTACAAATAAAAGCTCAAAGTGTGAATCAATAAAACAAAAATAAGTTTAAAGCTCAATAATAGTTTTATACTTAGTTGCAGGCTCAATTATAACTGTTGGATTGGATCTCTATGTGTTTGAATTTGATTGAGCCATTTTATAGTTAGAGCTGAAAATTAACTGTTATTGACTTTTTTAGAGAAATCGGATTGTCATTGACAGAGTTGTCGAAGCTCTTCAAAATAAATACTGATTCGCCTAAACTAATTTGTAGAAATAGTGGAACCAGGTCGAATCCCAAGAGAACTATGTTATTAATTTCTCAAAGTTTAAAACAAAATTAATTTCCCAAGAAAACCGGATTTTCGAGCTTTCTGCCAATAAACGGTTAACCGTTTATTGTTATCGGCGAACCGTTAATTGTTTGAAATTTTCTGGGAATTATCCGGCTAACCGGTTAAGGAAACCGGCAAACCGTTTACGGGTTGTGACCTTTCTGGAATTTATCGGCTAACCGTTTAGGGAAAACGGTAAGCCGTTTGCAGGTGGTAACGTTCTGGGATTAATCGGCTAACCGCTTAGGGAAACCGGTAAGCCGTTTATCAGTTCTCTCCTTACTGACTCTAAACGGATAACCGGTTAAGGAAACCGTGGCTTTCTGTCTCTCGGTTACGGAAATAAGCGGTTGCCGTTTAGTGAAAAGCAATGAGCCGATTACTTGATTTAAGGGTTTTTAACGAGAATTTGATAAAATAAAATAAAATAAAATAAAACAAAACAAGATTTAAAATTAAACAAGGAAAATCAATCTTACGAAACTTCCAATCCAAGGGTATCAATTCCATCCAATTGCAATTTTGTTCATAGGCAAAAATATAAATTACTCAATCCAAGAACTTAGTCTACTTAATCGGAATCCCGCAGAAAGCAATTATTCTCCTAATGTAATAGACTCAAACAATCGCCCAAATCCAAACTTATCACTAATTTAACTGGGCATCATCGTTCCATATCAAATTAAGTGATAGCATTAAGAATAGTGAGAATGACTAAAACAAGATCAATTAATTCAGATTACTCCAATTTAATCAATTTGTATTTTTATTTCCCTAGAGCCTGTCATGCAAGCTATGTAATTGTGGCCATCAATATACACACACATGAGCCAACTCCTTGCTACTCAATTCAGTCATTCATGACAATTACGGATCACAAACTCCTGACTAGCGATAGAAAAATAAATATTGAATTAAGGCGTCAACTCAATCAACATAAATAATTCATAGAAAATAAGAACAAGAAAATAAAAATTACTTGGATGAAGAAATTCTTGTTAAGTTCAAAGCCTCACAAAATTACAACTGGAATTTGATTAACCCCTGGACCGGAATTAAAACCTTAGCCACTCATGGTGGCCAAAGGAAACAAAATCAAGAGATTTGTTTATTAAAGAATAAAGTGCAGCAGCCGGATTCTTCTCTTCCTCACGTCCAGCTCTCCTTGTTTCTTCACGCCTAGCCTCCTTTTATATCATGCTAGCTTTCCTCTTTTGCTCCCTTTCCTTTTTCCTTGCAGTTTCCTCTTCTCTCAATGCTAAGAAACCGACTCCTTCTCCAATTCTGATTGCTAGGAAACTCTCCCTCAAGCCAATAGTCGTAGTATTATGAAAGCCATATAAAGCCCTTTTTGTCCAAATTTTATCGTAACCTCCATGTTTTGGCTCCTAGATCAAATCAAACATAATTTCCACAAATTAGCACAAGATCAATCAAAATATGAGGGAATTAAACAAAATATAATATGACTATTTACAACCTATCAGTCATTAACTGCTGTAGGTTTACCATTTTAACTAGTTCAAATAGCCGTTGAGTTAATATTTTAAATAATCAGTTAACCGTTTGGAGTTATCGGTTAGCCGTTTATTTCTAGAAACCTGCAAGAACAAATTTAGCTTGTACATTCTTGCTAAATAAATTTAACCGTTTCCATTAAACGAGGATGAAAGTTGTTAGGCCAAAAGTCAGGAACCCTCAAGGTCAGATTAAAGCCTTGAATGAGCCAATAAATACCAAGTCAAGAAGGCTAAAATATCCGGATAACACTTATCATCAAGAAAAAATAATGGGAGCGTGAGAAAATGGGTAAGGAAGTCCGCAACTAGGTCATTACACACCCAAAAAATAAGAGAACGACACCTCTTTTATGAATCACACCCCGTTTTTATCTCCATAAGGGCCAAAAGTAACGCATAGACACTTGAGTGAACTAAGAACTCTTTGAATTCAACTCCAGAAAAGCACTCTGTTGACTTAAGCATCAGAGTGGGCCTGCTGGAAATCATAATTTCCAGCCCCTTTACACTTTTTTTTTGTTTATTAATGTGTATGCAGGTTACTTGTATTTGTTGCAGTAGGTTCAACCCCAGGCGGGAAAAATAATACGTGAACAGTTGGCAGTCCAAGCAAGGCTTCTTCCAACATAGTACTAGATCAGTTACGGCGCAATCATAGATGCTATAATCTTTAAATTCGCGATGGTAGCAGAAGATGATCATAAAATAAAAAAATAGTCTAGACAAAGTAGGGTCGCCGCAGCCACCAGATTCGCAAGCCGCTCGCCAAGTTCTGGTTTAATGGAGCGAGAGGAGGAAAATCCACTTAATGAAATAGAAAAAGGGTTGGAGCAATGGTGTAAAAATAAAAGCCACAATTAGAAGCCTATTCCAATTAAGATGCACTAAAGTGATTACCAAGAAGAAGCTTCAAATGGAGATGAGGCAATAAGGTTAGACAAACCAACCGTAAGTAAAACAGAGCCAGAAAAAGGTCATGTAGAGGTGCGAATCATCGAGCCTGGTTACGCGAAATGAGATAAATGCAGCAATGAAGTTGAGATCAAAGTAAAAGAACCAGAGTTGAAAGTTGAGCTACGGGAGATGAAAGCTCAAATATAGGGAATAAAAAATGATGTTTATAAGGGAACCGAAGATTGGAAAAAGATGGATGTTCTGGAACCTCTATTCATAGAAGAAATCATGGAGATGTCATTGCTTTTAAGGTTTAGACTGCCACAAACAAGTCTGTACAGTGATCAAGAGGACCCCACTGACTGCTTCGAGTGATATAGGTCATGGATAGAATTCTGTGGGCTTCAAGACCAATCATGTGTGAAGCCCCTTCACTCATTAGCCAGGTAGTAGTTCATGCAACTTAAGCCAGAAAGTATCAGGCTATTTTCTCAACTCTCGAAACAGTTTGTGGCACAATTCATTAGAGCAAGGCAGCCGAAAAAATCATCATCCTATTCATTATCCGTCACCCCACATACGAATGAAAGTCCTAAGGACTATATGGTGCGTTTTAATATGCAGACAGTACAAGTAAAGACGTATAGTGAAGGAATGGCGCTAACAGAGATGGTGGCGAGTCTCAGACCAGGGAAATTCTTTTAGTAACCTTCAGAAAACCCACCTTGCGCCTACACTGACTGTAATACCCCAGACCCGATTTTCCTTTATTTGATGTCCGAATTAATTTATGAATTATTACGGTGTTGAATTAAGATAAATTGAGCGCGATTAGAAGCTTGGGAAAACCGGATTTTATTTCCGTCATGGGTTCGATATTCGTTTAAATTGTATTTTGTAAAAGAAGAAAAAAAAAAAAGAAAAGGATTTCCGTTTTCTGTTTCTATATATTAAGAAGAGAGAGAGAGAGAGAGAGAGAGAGAGAGAGAAAGAGAGAAGGAGAGAGAAAGAGAGAGAGAGATCCGGGTTTGACCCGTTTGACCCGCCGACCCGCGGTTTGACCCGGCCATATCTTCCTCGTCCGACCTCCGTTTTCGCGAAGCAGCGACTGTTTGCTCGTGAGACGACGCTGGCGAAAAGAGGCCGAAAGTTGCGGCCAAGACCCGTTTTCCGTCGCCGTTGATCCTGCTGGTTTTGGGTGATTCCACCGGTTGGAAATTGTTCCTCAGCCTCCCAGAAACCTTTCCCGACCAACAACGTTCACCGGAGACGTCTGATTTGCTGGGAACGATAACCGGAGAAACCCGCGGCTTTGGAGCTTCGATCCGCCGCTGTCGCCGCACGTAGATTGACACCGCCGGCATGGTTGAACTCAGAGCGGCCGGAACTAGCAGAGTTGAGCTTCCCGTCGCCGTTGACGGAAGTCCGGTTGCGTTGAGCGTTGAGGGCAATTCGGTAATTTCACAAACTTTGGGGTGAATTTGTAATTTACGGAAAATTATGGATAGTTTGGTAATTTTGATAAGGCGTGAGGTAATTTGTGACAATTTTAGGGTGATTCGGTAATTTGAATTATTGACGTTTCGGTAATTTCGTCTTGAGGGTAATTTGAATCACGGGATTAATTTTGTGATTAAGATTGAGGATAAATTGATAATTTATAACTTTGTGGTGGATAATTTGATAAATTATAGTTAGAAGATAATTGTGGTAAATATTGATGTTGGGGCATTTTGGTAATTTTGGCCTATAGGGTATTTTGATAATTTTATTCATACAGGAATAATTTATTACGGATAAATATTCGATTCGAGAATTATTATGTGAAATTAGCGGTATTTCAGTCATGCGGAGAATAATTATGTAATAAATTGAAATAGGAGGATTCTGACGAGAATCATTTTCTGAGCGTTATTGATCTAAGATTGGGACGTTGTCGGCTGTGGTGGAATATCTGGCTATTTTCATGGTTAATTGCGATAGTAAGCGTGTTTCTGAAATGAGTATGTTAAATGTTTAATTTAATGATTTAGAGTATGTTAAATGTTTGATTTAATGATTTTCTTGAAATGGATTTTATTCACGCGTTGGTATTATATTAAAATGTTTGATTATTGAATTTAGTATTGATTTTGAATAAATATGATGGTATTTTGAAGTTGAGAAAAGTGGATTTAAATGTGATGATGAAAAGAAATGTATTATTTGAAGTATGAATTGAATTTATGGGATGATGATTTATGAGTATAAGATTGTTGTTTTAAAATCATTAAGCGATCTCCATACAGGATCTGATGTCTGAATGATATGAGATGATATGATATGAGATGAGATGAGAGGCGCTGGGCGTCTGAACACACATAGAACTTTGTAGTGTGTTTGGTATTTCGCTTTGAGGCGTATGCATGCGGATATGATGATTCTAGATGAGATATGATGATCTGAGATATGATCCTGGGGCTGGAAATCTGTGAGAGCCGTGTGCTTGGGCGTTTTTGTCTTTGAAAATTGGATTAAACGTATACGGATATGATGAGATATGAGATAGTCGTCATGTAGCTCGGGCGTGATGGTACCGTATAGTGCGTCGTTCTTGTCCAGTGGAGTTCGGATAGATGAAACTATTCCCGTACTTGTTTAGTGATGATTTTCAGTTATGGATTACATATGTTATTGAGATATGATTTTCACGGATATTGAGTACGATATTATATATGTCTTTCGTGGTTAGTGTCGATTTAAATGTTAAATGATTTATTCTTGATTTTGTTTCGTATGTGATTTGGTGAAATTGTATTTAGAAGTTGATGGTTTTAATGATTCGGTGATGTTGATGTTATCGAATTATTATTTCGTTGATTACATGAGATTTAAGGAATTTTATTCTCTCGATGTAGGATTTGAATCAAAGAAATTATTAAAGTTAACTTTTGAGATTTTAATGAGATTGTTTAAAGAAAGATTAAATTATAAATTATACAAAATTACTAACCACTCACCGACCTTGAGTTTTATACTCACTCCGCTTTTGTTATATTTTATATTTCCTCAGAGACTTGCAGTACATCAATCGACCCAATAGCATCGATTGTAGATTGAATTCTCGAGTTCATGATGGTCTTAGGAATTATGGATATTTTATTAAGATATTTTGGATTATATAATTTGTTTTATAAATGCGATTAAGAATATTTTATTGTATTTGATATTATAGAATTTGGATGAGTTTTGGTTGGTGGATTAAAGAAGTTTGTTAGAGGTGTTGGTTGAATTCGAAAATCATATTGGGAGTGTTAATTTCATAAACTTGCAGGTTGGGCATATTTTATTTATAGAGGAGGTTCTGTCGAATTTTTGATAGAATTTAGCAGATTTTAGAATTATTAAGTCAGTTAAGCGAGATCAAATAGATTCGCCCTGGGGTTTCGGGGCGGGTCGCTTCAGGTGGTATCAGAGCATGGTTTTAGATTCTGTAGACTTTAACGTTGTGATCAGAATAAGTTTTATAGTGATTAAAGTCGGAAGTGATATATTTATTAATGTCGGAATTGATATACTATAGACCCCCATCATGATTTGATAGAGTAGTGAAGTGGCCGAGGTTGTATTAGAGTAGTAGTTGGGTTGAATGTAGGAGATGTACCTGCGGGGGAAAGTGATCCCGAAAATGAGGAAATATTTGAGTATTTGATGCATGATGTTGCACAACAGACACAAGAGAATATATCGAATATTGAACAGTTGATTAATAAGTAAGTTCAAATTTTGGCTACAGTATTATATTATCAGACTCATGCGCATGTTGGTCATGCAAATGTTATTGTATATGTGAGAAGTTTAAGGATAAGGAGTTTAATTGATTTTAGAGAGCCATCTGAGGTTGACTCATAATTTGTTAAAGTCGGACATAGTTTTGATGTGATGAAATGCTCAGAGAGAAATAGACTTTTCTTTGCCATATTTCTACTCGAAAATAGAGTTTATCATTGGTGATAAACAGTCGAACGTCAATATCAGAGACATGCTGCAATTACTTTGGCCTCGTATTATTATTGATCTTGGATCTATGCATTCTTTTATTTCTCGTATTTTTGTCATATATGTAGAGATAAAGCATGAACCGTTGGATGATGGTTTAATTATTGGTACACTTATCAGAGCGTTATTGTTTGTCGAGAGGGTGTATCGAGATGGTATGATTAGATTGGGTGAGCATGAATTTGGAGTGAATTTATTTATTTTAGACATTCGAGATTTTAATACTATTTTGGGTATGATTGAGTTTGCATATTAATGTGCTATTATGGATTGTTTCAAATAGGAATGTATGTTTAAAAAGTTGGGAGAAGCTGAGGTAAAAGTTTGGTGGAGATTATGAATAGAGTATTTAAGTTTGAGATTCAACAGCTTAAGATTAAAGAGGTTGATGTTTCTGAAACAGCATTAAGAACTCGTTATGGAACTATGAGTTCTTGATTATGCGATTTGGATTTACTAATGTTCCAGCAGCTTTTATGGACATTATGAATAAGTATTTAAATTTTGATCTATTTGCAATTGTGTTCATCGATGATATTTTAGTATATTTTTGGAATCAAGAGGAACATGCAGAATATTTGTGGACTGTTTTGCAGACTTTAAGGTAAAAGCAATCGTACATTAAGTTCAACAAGTATGAGTTCTGGTTCGATAAAGTAATATTTCTGGACCATGTAATATTAGTTGAGCGATTTTATGTCGATCCTTAAAGATTGAAGCAATCATGAATTGGGAAGCAGTTTATAAATGTATTGAGGTTCTGAGTTTCTATCGATTGAGGCGATTAAGGACTATGATTGTATTATTGATTACCATCGGTCCAAAGTGACGTGATAGTTGATGCGTTAAGTAGGAAGTTTTCCGACTCACTTGCGGTGATTTATATGCTTTTGATGATTGAGCTTAGATATTTGGAAATTGAGTTAAGAGCGATAATTGTAAAGCTTAATTTTCGAGTTAAGTGACTTTGGTGACAAAGTTTATCGATCTGAAGATCAGGACCCACTATTAATAAAGTTGTGAGGATGTACAGAAATGATTACGAATTGATTTTGTGATGAGAGATGAAGGAGTTTTAACTATGGGTAACCGACTTTACGTACTTGGTAATTTTGGATTCAAGGGTAATTTCGTAATTTCAAATTTTGATTATCTTGGTGATTTATGATTTAAATTGAGATTATTTGAGGTTAAGTATGGAATGTGATTATATTGAGGAATTTGAGAATATTGGAGTTTACGATTATGGTTAACTTACAAGAGCTACTCACTTTTTATCTTTCAAGATGACTTATTCGATGGATAAGTTAATAAATATTTTGTGTGGTTGAGATAGTTCGGTTTTACAAATGGTGCATTAAGCTTTGTGATTTTATTTATAAGTACTGTATATTTTTGAAGTATCAGAGTAGCGCAGCGAAAGAGTGATATGTTTGGTTATGATCTTTTAAGGATTTAAAGATCATGGGTAAATCTTGAGGTTTAGATTATCAATCGACTAGGTGAATTTAGAGGCGAAATTCTTTTAAGGGAGTTTGTAATACCAGACGATTTTCCTTTATTTGATGTCGAATTAATTTATGAATTATTACGGTGTTGAATTAAGATAAATTGTAGCGATTAGAAGCTTGGGAAAAGCCGGATTTTATTTCAAGTCATGGGTTCGATATTCGTTTAAATTGTATTTTGTAAAGAAGAAAAAAAAAAAAAAAGGATTTCCGTTTTACATTTCTATATATTAAGAGAGAGAGAGAGAGAGAGAGAGAGAGAAGAGAAAGAGAGAGAGATCCGGGTTTGACCCGTTTGACCAGACCACGGTTTGACTATATCTTCCTCGTCCGACCTCCGTTTTAGTGACAGTCGTTTGAAGCTTGAGGCACGTATCCTTGCCATCCTCGTCATGGAAGCTGGAATGGCGAAAAGAGTTGCGGCCAAGACCCGTTTTCCGTCGTTGATCCTGCTGGTTTGGGTGATTCCACCGGTTGGAAATTGTTCCTCGACCTCCCGAAACCTTTCCCAACAACGTTCACCAGGAGGCGTCGATTCTTGGGAGCGATGTAGGAGAAACCGCTTTGGAGCTTGATCATGTCATGTAGATTGACACCACGGCATGGTTGAACTCAGGCGGCGGAACTAGCGAGTTGAGCTTCCGTCATGGATTGTTGTGGGGAAGTCAGGTTGGTTGAGCAATTCGGTAATTTCACAAACTTTGGGGTGAATTTGTAATTTCTGGAAAATTATGGATAGTTTGGTAATTTTGATAAGGGCAGTGAGGTAATTTGACAATTTTAGGGTGATTCGGTAATTTGAATTATTAAGGACATTTCGGTAATTTCGTACTTCGAGGGTAATTTCGGAAATGCGGAACTTGTGATTAATTTTGTGATTAAGATTGAGGATAAATTGATAATTTATAACTTTGTGGTGGATAATTTGATAAATTATAGTTCCGAAGATAATTGTGGTAAATATTGACGTTGGGGGCATTTTGGTAATTTTGGCCTATAGGGGTATTTCAGTAATTTTATTCATACAGGAATAATTTATTACGGATAAATATTCGTTTCGAGATTTATTATGTGAAATTAGCGGTATTTCATGTTGCGGAGAATAATTATGTCGTAATAAATTGAAATAGGAGGATTTACAAACGAGAATCAGCCTACAGACGTTATTGATACCGAGATTGGACATTGTCACTGTGAGTGGAATATACAAAACCTATTTTCATGGTTAATTGCGATAGTAAAGCATGTTTACAAAATGAGTATGTTAAATGTTTAATTTAATGATTTAGAGTATGTTAAATGTTTGATTTAATGATTTTCTTGAAATGGATTTTATTCACGCATTGGTATTATATTAAAATGTTTGATTATTGAATTTCCGTATTGATTTTGAATAAATATGATGGTATTTTGAAGTTGAGAAAAGTGGATTTAAATGTGATGATGAAAAGAAATGTATTATTTGAAGTATGAATTGAATTTATGGGATGATGATTTATGAGTATAGAGATTGTTGTTTTTAAAATCGTTAGGCGATACCTCCTCAGGATACGGTGATAAATGATATGAGATGATATGATATGAGATGAGATGAGGCGCTGGGGCCGTCGAACACATGCAGAGGCTTTGGTAGTGTGTTTGGTAATTGAGGCATATGCATGCGATATGATGATTCTGAGATGAGATATGATGATCTGAGATATGATCTGAGCCTTTGGGGCCTGACACAGGCTTTGGGCCGTGTGCTTGGGCGTTTTTGTCTTTGAAAATTGGATTAAACATGTACAGATATGATGAGATATGAGATAAAATGCGTCATTAGTGTAGCTCCGGGGCGTGATGGTACCCATATAGTACGTCATTGCCTGTCCGTGGAGTTCGGATAGATGAAACTATTCCCCTGGGTACTTGTTTAGTGATGATTTTCAGATTTATGGATTCTATATGTTATTGAGATATGATTTTCACGGATATTGAGTACGATATTATATATGTCTTTCATGGTTAGTAATCTGATTTAAATGTTAAATGATTTATTACTGATTTTGTTTCATATGTGATTTGGTGAAATTGTATTTAGAAGTTGATGGTTTTCATGATTCAGTATTTGATGTTATCAGAATTATTATTTCATTGATTCTATGAGATTTAAGGAATTTTATTCTCTCAGTGTAGGATTTGAATCAAAAGAAATTATTAAAGTTCTTTTGAGATTTTAATGAGATTGTTTAAAGAAAGATTAAATTATTTATTTTAGAAAATTACTATCCACTCTTGACCTTGAGTTTTATACTCACTCCGCTTTTGTTATATTTTATATTTCCCTCTGGAGACTTGCAGTACATCATCGACCCAATAGCATCAGTTGTAGATTGAATTCTCGAGTTCTATGATGGTGCTAGGAATTATGGATATTTTATTAAGATATTTTGGATTATATAATTTGTTTTATAAATGCGATTAAGAATATTTTATTGTATTTGATATTATAGAATTTGGATGAGTTTTGGTTGGTGGATTAAAGAAGTTTGTTAGAGGTGTTGGTTGAATTCGAAAATCATATTGGGAGTGTTAATTTCATAAACTTGCAGGTTGGGCATATTTTATTTATAGAGGAGGTTCTGTCGAATTTTTGATAGAATTTAGCAGATTTTAGAATTATTAAGTCAGTTAAGCGAGATCAAATAGATTCGCCCTGGGGTTTCGGGGCGGGTCGCTTCACTGACCTACTATGCAATGCACAGAGATATTCGAGCACTGAATAAGTATACTCCGTGAGACGTGGATTCCAGCCACCTCCATTTGGGAGATTGCCTGATCGTAAAGAGCGCGAAGGGAGCAAAACTTTGCGAATGGTAAGCCGTGTGAGTGATGCACCTTGCGCGATAGAACTTGCGAGTGAACACCGTTAGAGAGCATGTCTTAATGCATATATAAAAAAAAAATCCTTATCTTAAGTGGTCAAACCCACTAAGGGTCCGTTTGGGATTGAGGTCTTTACTTTTTTTAAAAAAAAATTTAAAAAAAAAAAAAA
The DNA here is from genome assembly GCA_030449925.1 of Citropsis articulata. Taxonomy (NCBI): domain Eukaryota; kingdom Viridiplantae; phylum Streptophyta; class Magnoliopsida; order Sapindales; family Rutaceae; genus Citropsis; species Citropsis articulata. The sequence goes on along the minus strand of JASUUH010000212.1, from coordinate 1,686,668 downwards.
CATATGAAAACAAAGTAGTAATAAATTTTAAATAATAATTTTAACAAAATTATTAAAAATATAAAACATTTTCTATGATATAAGTGAAAAATCACATTAACATAACTTCCAAACTACAGTAGTTAGTGTTTACCAAATACTTTAGTCTTTGTGTCTTGGAAGCTACAATTGTACTCAATCAAACGCACCCTAAATTACTGCAAAAAAAAATAGGTTGAGATATTGGTATTTCAAAAAAGATCACAGGCATGACACCTCAGATAGCTCGGACCGTAAGGAGCAATTAAAAAACTAATTAGGCAAGGAAGCTGAAGGAGTTCATAGAAGACGCCAATATTAAAAAGAAGACTTGAAAACATGAGGACTATAGGGACAAAGGGAAATCTCTGGTTCAGATCAAAACATACTTGGTGGTTTGTGCACAAAAGGTTTGTCACATAAGGCAATTAAACGGCAAGCCAGATAAGTGATGTATAGCTACTACCCACAGCAAGGATGTCTCATTACTTTTACAGAGGTAAAAACAGCAGCAGTAAAATTACCCCTTAGCAATGCATTGCTAATAACTAGAATGATAGTGAATTGTCAGATACACTAGATCCTGATTGATAATGGGGGCTCTGCGACATACTTTACATAGAGACATTTGAAATGATGAACATTGAGAAAGACAAGTTAAGGCCAATTAAAACCCAATTAATAAACCCTTGATAAGCTTTAAGAGAGAAATTGTGATAGCTGAAGAAGTCATTCAGTTACTAGTTGCAATAGAGAAGCACAAGATCAAGTAACGTCTGTAATTGAATTTTTTTTTTTGTTGTAAATTTCTTGTTTTCCAAATATGATTTTGGGAAGAACTTTCTTAAGCGCGATCAAAGTGGTAATGTCAATGTACACTTTGGCTATAAAATCCCTAATAGAGAGCAAAATAGGAATAGTTAAGGAGAACAATAAACTGCTAGAGAGAGTTATACCTTAGCTATGAAAAGTATCAGCTTCAAAATGAGAGATTTGCCAACCTCATCAGGGAAGTAGAAGAATAACGTTATTTGCCTTAAAAAATATTTCTTTGAAAATAGATAGCCATAGAACCGAAAGAAACAATAGAGTAAATGAGCCTTGACAAAGATGATATCTTTAGGTAGTAAAATTTAGAGGAGGCCTTGACGAAGGAATATGAGAAACTCTTCGTAAAGATATGTAGGGAATATCACCAGATCACATAATGCACTCCTTGAATGTCGATCTAGAATATCCGCCAATTAAGCAAAAAAGAAGAACTTTCAATCATAAGCACAATGAACAAATCAAGCAGAAGTGGAGAAATTGTTAAAAGCAGAGTTCATTAGGTAAGTACTCTACCCAAATTGGATTTCTAATATGGTTCTGGTTAAGAAAGCAAACAAATAATAGTAGATGCGTATAGATTTTACTGATCTGAATCAAGCTTAACCTAAGGATAGTTTCCCGCTTTCTAGAATAGTCTAGTTAATTGACTTAACTTCTGAAAATGGTTTACTAACTTTCATGGATGCCTTTTCAAGATATTACTAAATTCAGATGTCCCTAGTGGACCAGGGGAAAACAGCCTTCGTAACAAATTAAGGGCTCTATTTTTACCGCGTGATCTCTTTGGGATTGAAAAATATAAGAACAACCTCACGAACGCCATGTTTAAGGCTCAAATAAGAAAAATGGAGTTTGACATGCTTGTCAAGAGTCAGATGGAAACTGATCATTTACGCCACCTTGAGGAAATATTTATAATCCTTTAGAAGGATTAAATAAAGCTAAACCTAGGCAAATGCACATTTGAAGTGACTTTGGGTAAATTTCTAAGTTACATGGTTTAATTATAACTGAGGAATCGATGGAAAACCCCCCAAGATGCATGCCATTTTGGAAATGAAATCCCCTTCTAACAAGAATGAAGTATATTGTCTAGTGGAAAGATCGGTTACTTTGAGCTATTTCATTTCGTGGTTGTCTGAAAAATACACCCCTTTATTTAAAACTCTTACGAGGATTAATGACTTCACCTAGGATGATAAACATGACATGGCCTTTGAGGCATTGAAAAATTACCTTACGTAAACTTCAAACTTAGCAAAACAGTAGAAGGATGATGTACCGGAGTTATATCTGACTGTATCAGAGGTAGCTATAAGTGCAATAATATTGAAAAGTGAAGAGGACGCCCAATTTCCTATTTACTATATTAGCCATGTATTTGTCGGAGATGAATCCCATTACTCGGAGTTGGAGAAACTAGCATTAGTATTGGTGCTATCAGCCAAAAAATTACGATCGCATTATCTAGCCCTTACTGTTAGGGTTCTGACAAACACTCTACTCAAGAAAGTATTAAATGACCGAGCATTTCAAGACGGATGGTATAATGGGTAGTTGAATTGAGTGAGTTTAAAATCAAATGTATTCCTTCTAATGCGATTAAAGGTCAGGTAATTGCTGATTTCGTGGCTGTACTCGCCGCGAATCATCTAGTATAAGTGAAGGTTTGTCAATGCCACAAGTAGCTTTTTGTAACAACTTGATGGATCCAATTGTTGCCTGCTTGAAAAAGGAAAACTATGTATTTTAGAACAGTTGCGGCTAATCGCTTAATTAGTAAAGGCTAACTGCCTGAGGTCTAAAAACTGAACGGCTGACCAGCTAATCTGGTGTCAAACCACTTGAGCAAAATTTCATATTCGATTTTGTGACAGTAACTTGCCACAACAATATATCGGCTAACCACCTTATTTTAGTGGTGATCTAACAAGTTCTCAGAAAGTCAATAACGGCTAATTTGATTATTTAAACTATAAAAACCCAAATCAAACTTAAATCTTACAACTTTTTTAATCTCAATTAAGTTGAAACTTATAGTAGAACTGATCTTGAGCTTTCATCTTGCTTATCCACATACATTTAATCATTATTAAGCTATCATTTGATTATATACTCTTATAGAGAGTAACCTTTGTAAATTTCATTTATACATCAAATTTGAGTAAGTATAAGCGCGGGAAACACTTGGGGGAAAGAGGTGTTTTGTACATCACTACTTGCAAAGGTTTAATAACATCTTAGAAGTCAATTGTAAAATCTAGAAGCCTGAAGGCTTAAATAGTGGAATCCTCAAACTTGGTTTGCTTTCAGTCGTGGATGCAGGCAAGTTTTGTGGAACTACGTAAATATTCGTGTGTTTGTTTTCTTTTCCCTTATCTTTTTAAATTTATACAATGTTGAATTTACTGTTATTAAATTTCTTGAAGCATTTATTTTACTTGTATTATGTTTATGTTTGTATTAATTTTTGAAACCCAACTCACACCCTTCTTAGGTTGCTTAGCTAGAATTTCAAATATTCGAGTTAGAATATAAGGGTTCCAACCCAAACACCTAGTGTTAAGGAAAGAAAAAGTAGTAAGGGTAAAAGAAGTGACTCTAGGAACGTATATTTTGGCAGAAATGAATGGAAAACAGTTAACTCGACCTTGGAACACTGAACACCTCAGGCGTTACTACGCTTGCGAATGCAAATAGATTTTTCTTTTCCTTATTTATCACTTTTTTGATGATCTGCTTTTAAGGATGGTTAGGTGAGGAGTTGGAAATGTTGGAATTGTTTGATGTAATAAATTAATAGTTGTTTATATGTTGGCTTTGGACCCCACATTAATAGTGCCCGCACTAAACGGTATCAGTTATCTGTTACTCAAGCTTCGGATCCCACACTGGCGCCACCCACATTAGGTGGTCTAGTTCAAGCTGGGGGAAGTCTTCAAATTTTATAAAATAAATATTCATGTATTTTTTATATGTTCTTACACTTTTACATTTTACCCTATAATTTTACTATAAGATGTTGCATGAGATCCCAGAACAAGAGCAAGCAGGCAAGAATAAAAACACCTTACAAGGCGAAGGAAATACAACCCTTGAGGCATGAATTATACAGCCCTAATCGAGGCAGAAATCACATTGCCCTAATCAAGACATGTATTATATTGCCCTAATCAAGACATGAATGATATTGTCTTAATTAGGGCATGAATTATACTACACTAATTAAGACATGAATCTTATTGCCTTAATCAAGACATGCATTATATTTTCCTAATCAAGGTAGGAATCATATTGCTCTAATCAAGGCAGGAATGTATTGCCCGGATCAAGGCATACATTATGCTGCCCTAATCAAGGCTTGAATTATATTGCCCAAATCAAGGCATGCATTATACTGCCCTAATCAAGGTAAGAGTCATATTGCCCCAATCAAAGCATGCATTATATTGCCTTAATCAATGTAGGAATCATATTACCCTAATCAAGACATGCGTTATACTGCGCTAATCAAGGCAGAAATCATATTTCCCCGATCAAGGCATAGATTATACTGCCGTAATCAAGGCAGAAGTCATATTGTCCTAATCAAAGCATGGATTATACTGCCGTAATCAAGGCAGAAGTCATATTGTCCTAGTCAAAGCATGGATTATACTGCCTTAATCAAGGAAAAAATCATATTACCTTAATCAATGCATGAATTAATCTTCCCTACGAGGTGTGGATTGAGCTGACTTATGAGGCGCGAAATAAATAGTCATCTAAGACACGAAATAAATAGCCCTTTAGGGCTTGAACTGCACAGTTCTTCTAGGCGCAAATTATATTGCTTAAAGAAACAATGTCACAAACCGTGATCTATTACAGCCTAAGCAGAGAGGTAGATAAGCACGAATTATCATCGTCTAGCCAATGTATAGATAGTAAAGTTACTATTGTTTGGATAAAGAAATAGGCAATCATGGATTATCGCAACTTTAAAGAATTAACATGCACAAGTTGTTCATACTAGAAGATGTGAATCATTAATACTTGAATGACCATTTAAGTTAGAATGAATCACTGCTGCCTAATTCATAACCAATTTAACAACAGAGGAAGTAAACGTGAAATATCGCCACTTGAATGATTCTCATTTACTAGGAGGAACAACGATTATAGATGTCTAAAAGTAACATATGCTAAACACTGAAGTATAAGACAAAGCTAAAAGCATCATTAAAATTATGGCAGGAAATTAAAAATGTCCAAAATGAAGAACATTACATGCCAAAGTACCAGTTGGCAGCAGAGGTGCGCATAAAACATTAAAAAATTTAAATAGAATTATTAAAAGTTCAAAGCACTTGCAAAGGAGGTTAAATCGGCCTTAGTTTCCCTTTGAGATATCATTTGGGTAAATAGTGGCCAAGGGAGGAATGCTTAATGGGGATTCACGCCCTCTTCACTTGTTTGCCTACCAAGAGGTCCAAAAGTTGTAGCAGTATCCACAAGTAAAGTGGGCTGAAGCAGGATACAAACAGGTTCGTACTGCCGTGTTGGCTTATTATCACTGTCTCTAACCGACTTGTCCTCTAGAGAGAGGTCAAAGTCATCCCCCTGGGGAGCTTCAGAATAATAATCGTCTACGAACTTCAAATCCCATTCAGGCCGTTGCTCGTTTGCCACTTTTTTGCAATCATTGACCCCAACAAAGAATTTCACGTCGTCCACATACTTAAATTTAGCCGATTAAAGATGAGCTTCCATATATGTTTGATAACTATCTTGAGGCTATTGGCTTAGATGAGCTAACTCTTTATCTTTGTTCTTGATTATCCCGCTGCTAATATTATACTCCAATTTGAGTGATTCATGGAAAACTCAAGGGTTATAAGTTCAATCCTCAGATTACCCCGCCTGTAACTATAATCTTCTCGCTTCTAGCTCAAAGCATTGATGTTTTAAATCACGATATGGATTGTATGCTTGGATCATGCTCATAGTAACATATTAATGTCCAACAAGGAAAGCTTATCAAAATTTGTCAATATAAAGAACAACAACGAATTCAATGGGGGAATCGTGGAATTAACTTTATGAGCATTACCTGTGAAAGTGGAAAATAGGACCTCTAAGTCAGTTTGCCTCGAAAGAATGTCTAGTAGGAAATGTCCTCTTCACGGAGTCTAAATTGGCAAGATCATGCTCAAGCTCGCTGTGATGAAAAGTCCAATGGGCCAAGTCATCAAACAAGAGAGCTGAAGCATGATCAGGTGTTCCTAAGCTAGATGGCAAAGGTTTTTCTCCCATGAGGGATAGATTGGTTTGAAGGGGCTTTTCGAAGATTGAGATTAGTCGAAGGAGGAGCATAACTGTGCTTTTAGGAGGAAAAGTCCCCAGAGGGTAAATTAGCTGGCCTTGTTATCTTTTTACTACCAATTTTAGACAAGGCATCTGTACATTCCAAATACAGAGGAAATAAAAAAAGGAAATTGAAAATGTCCACAAAGGGAGATAACACGCCATTTACCAAAAGGGATGAGGCCAAATTATTGATGAGAAGCCTTGCTGAATCGAGAAATCACATCTAATTGTAGAATGTTAACTCGTATGTGCTCAATTTTACTAAACAACTCTATGGATAAAATAGGTGAAAAACTTGAAGTTACTGCAATAAAAATGAATTACATGAGAAAAGTATCAAATTAAAAATCAATAAGACAAAACAACAACTTAGAATTTAAAAAGTCGTAGAGACGGGATCATCAACATTGGGGTCACTAAAATTCTAATTTCCAAAAGCAAAGAACAATGAGTCTTTCCAACACTTAGTCTGACCAAGGAAATCAGGGGGAATAATCGAATCAATGTAAGCCCAACTGGCTAAATAGTACTGAATATATCTTTGGCATTGATTTAATTTGATATAACCTCCTAAATTTGTTAATAAAAAAGTCATATTAGATTCCCAAGCATTTCTAAAGTACATAATGACAAAAAATGGTGGGTTAAATTGAGCTGGTCCAATATTAAGAGACCTAATAATGAATGAACAGATGGATGTAGGGGTAGCCTCTGAAAAGGTATTCTTTTTAAAATATATAGAGTGCCTGGGAGTGAACGAAGTACAATAGGTAGTAATGTCGTTCCAATGCCTGGGTAGAAATTAGAAATGGCTGAAGTAATCCTGAAGGATTAAACTGTTTCAAATTTGTTGCATAAAATTATATCACAAGTTGCTATGAAATTTCGAATATTCTTTCTCATGCCCATCCAGTAAAAACTCACTTGAATTCGTTGCAAGATTTTGTGATATCCTTCATGGTTGCTATTGTGAAATACCCCATAATATCAATAAGTACAGAAGAATTTTTTACAACATAAATTTCTCTCTTAAAAACAATAATTCCATCCCTATACTCTTATGGTTCAATAGCCTTACCCTTTTGAATTCTTAAAATCATGTTGGATAATTCTGAAATTGACTTTGTCTCATCTTCATTAGCTTGCTAATAACTTATTTTCTTGCAAATCTATACCATCCAAATCCTTTTCTCTCTTCCATAAAACATTAGGCACGATATTTTCCTTGCCCTTTTTATATTTAATCTCGAATTCAAATCCCATTAACTTGCACAGCGATCTCTATTGAGCTGTAGTAGTAATGTGTTCTTTGCTCCTATAAATTTTTCAAAATTCATTGGTCAGTTCACACTTACATTTTATGGCCCAATGAATACGATCTTCATTTTTGCACTGCCAGCTCGAAGGCCAGCATCTCTTTTTCATAAGTAGATAGCAACAAATGTTTTCCATGCAGAGATTGACTATAAAAAGCTATGGGTTGATCTTGCATTAGAATTACTCCTACATCGAACCTACTTCAATCATATTCAATGACTAATATCTATGAGAAGTCAGGAAGAGCTAAAATACGTGCTTCCATCACAACCTTTCGCAACTGTTGAAATGATTCTTTTGCTGCACAAGTCCAAATAAATGAATCTTTTTGGAACATCTTTGTAAGTGGCATTGCGCTTTTCCCAATATTTTGGATGAATTTTTTATAATTGCTAGTGAAGTACAAAAATCCTCTCATTGTCTTCACTTATGTTGGTTTAGGCCGCCTCTTTACGACTACAATTTGCTGAGATCTACTTCAACTCCAACACCTGAAATAACATGGGCAAGATACTGTACCACTTTTTGGCCAAATTGAATTTTTTTCTTTTTTCACAAATAATTTATAAGCCCCTGGTACAGATAAAGTAATTTTTCAATAATGAAGGTATTCTTCCTACGACTTCTGAAAAGCCTAGTTCTCAATTGTACCCAACATCTATCCTTTCTTTTCTTAAACTCGTTCAGTTTCCAAAAAAGAAAAAAAAGGCTAAAAATCAGAAAACAAAAAAAAAAACAAAAATAGAAATGACAGTCATGCCAGTCGCCGTCCAAGGCTACTGGCGTCGATTTTCTGTTGTCGATTAGCCCGTAACCACCGCCAACCAAATCAGAAAAAATCGGCCATCAATTCTCCGCCTTATGCTCCGCCATTCCACGACTAATATCATTAGAAAATTGCCATAAATAGCCGCAATTTCGGCTACCACGATCACCAGATTCCAATGAGTTTTGGCTAGCACAACTGTTGTGCAAATTTTATTAAACCCGCAAGCGCACCAATCTATTGCAGAATAAATTAATAGTGATGAGAATCGATCCCACGAGAAGGTGGATTTTAATTATGTGTAGAATTAATTTTCATAAGTGGGTGGTTGAATTTGTGGTAAAGGTAGTTTAAACTATCTTAGAATTTAAATTAAAATAGCAGAAGTAAATAGATGTGAAATCTATTGAAATGTCGTGTTTGGGTATCTAGATCTGTATCAACACGCTCTATGGGCTAAATATTCCTTATTAATGCCAATTAAATCATGAGGAGGGTTTCCACACCTCAAGAACCACACTCAAATATAGATGGTACTAAGGGCTTATCGTGCCAAATAATAATAACCTTGTACTAGGAAGCCGGTTTAACCAGTGCGGTATCTAGACAAGATTATTACTATCTATCGATGAAAAGTCAAAATATCACAAATATTAGAGGGGAAGATAAAATAAATTTACCAAATTAAGCCAATGGAACATGTTGAGACTTCACCTTTAACCCAAGCTTGAAAGAAAATTAGCCACTCATAATTGAACTAAGGTAAAATGAGAATTTATTATAATATGTAGAAAATATAAGATGGAGAAGAAATTTTAGAAAACTAAGCTCAAAAATGGATTCAGGGGTATCAAATTAGGCGGGGGAAAGAGCCCCTTTTTTATAGATACATTGAGTAAATCATGGTCATCGGATTAAAAATAGTTTAGATGCTCGTGATCGCGCATGTGATCGACGCTGCTTGAACAAGACGGTTTGACCAACGCTTTGACCACGCCGATTTGCATGGACGCCTGCTTGAACAAAGGGCAGCTTAAATAGTAACGCAGTTTGAATAGTAAATAATCTCATGTATATGCATGCACTGTACGTACAATTTTTGGTCAACTGAAATGCTGCCACATCACCGATCAACAGTACATAAGAATTTTAGTCTAATAGGATAATCGGTCATCGGTCAACGCCACATAAGCAGTCAATGCTACATCATTCGTCCAATCAAATGTTGTCATGTCATAGGACGGTACCACATCATTGATCAATGCCACGTTATTGATCAACGCCATGTCATTTAGATCACGAATAAAGACCAATACGATACATGTGAACAGTGCTATTTTTCCTTTTATGCTCCTCCCAAGGTTTTTGACCATCTTGAATTCAAAAGTGATGTCCGTTTTATTGTCTAATCTCTCGTTCATTGTAAAATGATCACGATACCCTTAAAATACATAAAATACTTAATTATAATACAACACACATAATTAAATAACAAGCAAATTAAATACATAAAAGTAGGGACGTTAGTGAGACTTAAAATGTAAAATGACGATTTTCTCCTTTGTAAATATACACTTTCTAACACTCAACACACCCCCAACTAGCTTATTGCTAGTCCCTAGCAAATAAAGCGAAGACAAAATTCAAACCCAAAAATGATTTTTTTTTTAAAAAAACAATCGTGTTTATTCAATCAAATTAATGAGAGTAATCAAATAAAAGCATAAGCATTATCTCCAGTCTAAAGAAATATCACACCCACATCAACCATCCACATGCGTCAGTCTAGCAGACTTTGTCATAGCTATAGGAATAAAGCCACTTTCAAGAATGACATGTCAAACCCCTAAATCTCACCGGTAGTAGTGACACTCTCGTAAGGAAATTAAACCCAATAAAAATTGTCACTTCAACGAATGATAAATTGAGTGAAAAAAAAAAGTAATATCACACACTCTCATCAAGATGAAAGAAATATGTCCACAGTTTAAAAATAGTACGATCTCAAATAAAGTACTAGTCAACCTAATGTATTCATTTTTTTTTTTTTAATTTTTTTATACATCACTATATCTTTATAGCCCATATAACTAGCTTCTATTTCAGACTATAGTTCCCTAAAATCAAGAAGGACTTTTATTAGGACATAACGTAGGGTAGGGACATGGCTAACAAAAAAGGGGAAATAGGAAAAATAAATATATGTTTGAGAAAAAATAGAGATCTTTTGGAAATTATAAAGTGCATTTCGCTTATTTATTATTATTGTATATCTTTTCTTTTCTTTTCTTTTTTTTTTTTTTTTAACTAATGTTTTTTTGGTATGGCACAACTTTGCTGAACAAAATAATTATTTATATTTTTTCTCAAATATGAATAGGTGATGGGACTTATAAGATATCGGGTAATACTCAAAATAAGAGTGGGTGAAGATGATAAGTTAATAAAGAAAATACTTTTTTCTAAAATAAAAGGCTCAAAATGGATCAAAGATGACCTTCCATCGTCTTTTAGGGTTCTAAATAATCTTCCATATCTACTAGTTAGGTGGACCTTCAGATGTAGTAACACATTTTTTTTGTCTTTTTTTTCTTTCTTTTTTATCATTTTTTTAGAGGGTTGACTTAAAGGAAATCTATAGATCATATATATAAAATAAGAAACTGTTAAGCTGTGTGAAGATTGGGCAAAAAGGGCTACTCTCCAAGAAAAAAAAAAGAGGCTTAAAAACTCACTTGGAATTTATTATGACATGTGCATTCCTTCAAACAACTCATATTTGTCTCCAACATCAACATGTAGAATAACAAATATGGTGTAACATCACTCAAGATCAAAGATAATATAAATACTAAGATTCGAAAGTTATCATGTCATCCAATGTTAAAAGCTCACACAAAATTGTCAATTTTTTTTAATGACATTCTACCCCCCAACTTATTATAAACATGAAAAGAAAATATGCATGCAGAAAGGTGACATTGATGCAGAAAAATTAATTAGAAAAGTTAAACTTAAAATGATAGAAAAGGAAAATATCTGAATTTTTTTTTTGACAAAGAAGATGCGTTTCTAGAGTCACTACACTCCATATTCAGCCATTTTCGACTCAAAAATTTGAAAATGTATATTTATAAAGGAGAAGTCAAAAAGAAAAAGTTAGAAAGAACACACTTAAAATAAGAAAAAAAATTTAGTTTTTTTAACATTTTTTTTAACTTTCAAACAAAGAAGATGCGTTTCTAGAGTCACTACACTTTATATTCAGCCATCTTCTACTTAAAAAGTTAGCCACAGTTAGTCTCAACAACAAAAAATCAGTAAAACTTAACCAAGATTCCACAATTGTCAACTATCCTCTCCCCCTAACCAAAATGAAACATTGTCCTCAATGTTTTAAAGGAAAGAAGTAGAGTTTAGAAGACATCACTTGGGTAGTGCAATACAGAAGAAAATATTTACAAGCAAAGAGTTAAATCTAATTTACACTTCTTACTGCGGCTATTGTTACCATTATTATTTGAACACTCCAATACAAAGGTCATGGGATTTGGCTCTAGTCGATATGCTTGTAACAAATCAAGTAGCTTATTAGCAGTACGTGCACAAATAAAAACTTTTTTCGCTGAGGAAGGAATGTAATAATTTTTTATTGCATGGTTAAGAAATGCGATAAAGCCACCATAAAAGTTATTGACATTTTACAAACTGATGGGTTTCTGGTGGATGTTCAGATGGGCCCAAGATGCTAATGTGATTAGTGCTTCTAGAGTTGCAAGATCTCCTAGAAGAAAAATAAAGCATCGAAATGATTTAGCATTTCAATTATTCTTTCTTGCATACCTGAGACGACTAATTCTTCTCCAATTGATTTGTCAGAAAAACAGCCCAAAGGTTTTTGGGTTCTTGGGATGATGCCTAATACTTGGCTCCCTCTCACATAAGCAGCTTCTGAGACCATTTTCCCTCAGTGACCTCCTCAATACACCAAGTGTAATTTTCTCTCTGTTATTCTTCGACCAAGATCTATGGCTACCTCAACGAACTCTTTATGTTTGTCGTAATTAAACCCAGAGAGCACAAAAATATTCTTGAATTGTTTATTGGGAGTAGCTGCCATTATGATACTGCTTTAAAAAAAATTTGTAAGTGCTTAACAAAAAATTAGATTAACGACCTTGTTGACAATGGGTTACAGCTGTGTATTAGGTAGAGAGCACAAAAATATTCTTGAATTGTTTATTGGGAGTAGCTGCCATTATGATACTGCTTTAAAAACAATTTGTAAGTGCTTAACAAAAAATTAGATTAACGACCTTGTTGACAATGGGTTACAACTATGTATTAGGTAGCATGTCAGTGTCAATTAATGTGTAAGGCACATGGCTCAAAAGTAAAAAAGAAATAGTAAAAACGAAAAAAAACAAACAATGATAGAATTATTAAAGGCAATAATGCAAATGGTAAAACAATAATGAAATAAAACAACAGTAAAGTAAAAGGATATTTACAGGTAGTTGTGGTTGTGGCTCACATCTTCTTCTGGTTTTACATCTAGAAACGGCTTGAACGCCCTCTATGGGTCGAGGATAGGCTTCCTATCCAGTTTTCTTACAAACTGGCAAACATGGTCGTTTATAGTCAGATTCCCATGACTATATCGTGCATACTCTTTTTGGAATTATGGCCATAGTTGGAGAATTGCTCTTTGTACATATCCACTGGGATGCATTTCAAGAGACAAAAGGATATCATCCAATGACTCTTTATTCAAGCCATCCCTAATGAATTTAATCTTATCTTCTCTATTATCAGACACTATTTTTAAAGAACACAGTTTTTTATCCCATCCAATCTAGCACACTTATGACAATCAACAGAAAGTCTTCAATCTCTTTGTTTTCTTGCATAATTTCTTTTACCACAACCAGGCATGTATGCAATAAATTTAGGAGGTAATTCACCTGCTAAGCGTACTTTGGCCTCGATTAACCAACGGATGTCAGCATGGATGTTTTGCTTCAGAAGCAATCGCATGCGCTTAGACTGAGCTTTATAGATTGTAAGGAGGGCATTCCGAGGAAGTAAAGGGAATCATTTGTGAAGCTTTGATAAAATCTCATCTCTGCCCATACCTTTGTCTCAGAATATCAGTTATTATGGGAAATTGAAGTAACCGACTTGATTATCACGGAGTACCGTTATCCGCCACTTAACCGGGGTGACCAACTTAAACACACAAAGCAAACTAAAACACATAAATGGAGAAACAAATTAAAGTACACAAAGAAAATTACAATCGTCCTTTTATTGAATTTACCTCAATCTCTAACAGGATGTTGTAGATACCTCACTCAATTTCTCTGAGTTGACTTTCTAAATCCTCAACATGGAAGACTAACTCTGGTGGTTGTAGAGCCCAAATACGATGTGTTTTACAAAATCGTATCTACTTTCTGAGATAAGATTGAACACGTTGAAGTTGTCTAAGAATATTTAAGAGGAGCTGTCTCATGACTAAAAATGATAAGAGAAAACTTAATTGTTAAACAAATACACTTATGCAAAAATAAGTTCATTCAGCAAAAGAATAATAAAAACAAAAAAAATCAAATCAAATCACCGAAAAGAAAGAAAAAAATCTCAATTCAAACTTGGTGGGCCACTCAAATTTATTTCGGTGTCCTTTTAATGTGGTGGGTACTCTAAATACGACTTTAATCTTTTACCATTAACTTGAAAAGTGACACTGTTCTTTGGATCCTTAATTTCAATTGCCCTATGTTGAAAAACAGTAAAAAAATAAATGGGCCAGACCATCGAGAACATAACTTACCTGGGAATAGGTGCAAGCGAGAATTGAATAAAAGCATTTTCTGACATGGGTGAAAGATTTTCTCATAATTTGCTTGTCATGAAAGACTTTCATTCGCTGCTTGTAAATCTTGGCATTTTCGTATGCATCATTGCGAATTTTTTCAAGTTCTGCCAGCAATAATCTTCTTTCTGAGCTAACTTGTTGCATGTCAAAATTGAATTTCTTGATGGCCCAGTACGCACAATGCTTGAGTTCCACAGATAGGTGGCAAGCTTTTCCATACACTAGCCTGTAGGGTGACATCCCAATCGGGGTTTTGAAAGTCGTTCTATATGCCCATAATGCATCATCGAGTCTCAATGACCAATCTTTGATGTCTGGCCTTACCGTCCTTTCAAATATATGCTTTATTTCTCGATTGGAGATTTCAACTTGGCCACTGGTTTGCGGATGATATGGGGTCGCCACTTTATGAGTGATGAAATACTTTGTCAAAAGTGGTTTGAATGATTTGTTGCAAAAATGGACACCACCATCACTTATTATTGCTCAAAGGAGTCCAAAGCGTGAAACAATGTTGCTTTTCAAAACCCTATCACTACTTTGTGATCATTGGTCCTATATGGAATTACCTCTACCCATTTTGAAACATAGTCAACAGCAACCAATATGTATTGATGGCCAAAAAAAGGGGGAAAGAGTCCCATGAAGTCGATAACTCATACATAAAAAATCTCAACCACTAAAATTAGGTTTAGTGGTATCATATTCCTTCGTGTAATGCTCCCCATTCATTGACACCTATCACATGAATAACAAAAAGTGTAAGCATCTCGAAATATAGTTGGCCAATAGAAACCACGTTGTAAAATTTTAATAGCTGTTTTCTTAGTGCTGAAATGGCCTCCACAAGCTTGCTCATGGCAGAATAAAAAAATGTTTTAAAATTTATTTTCTGGGACACATCGTCTAATAATTTGATCTGCACAATACTTGAACAGATAAGGATCATCCCAAAAGAAATTTTTAATTTCCGCAAAAAATTTGGCCTTGTCCTGCTTAGTCTAATGTTTTAGAAGTTGACCTGTATCAAGATAATTAACTATATCTGCATACTATGGTACTACTTCCACATTCATCAATTGTTCATCTGAAAATGACTCATTCAAGGGTAATATTTCCATCATTGAGTCAAAATGGAGACAGGAAAGATGGTCAGCCACAACATTTTCTATGCCTTTCTTATCTTTGAATTCTAAGTCAACTTCCTGTAAAAGTAACACCCAATGAATTAGTCTAGTTTTTGCATCTTTCTTTGTGAGAAGATATTTAAGAGCAGCATGATCTGTGAATACAATTATTTTACAATCAATGAGATAAGACCGAAATTTGTCTAATGCAAACAATATTGCTAGCATTTCTTTTTCAGTAGTTGAAAAATTCAACTATGCATCATTTAATGTCATACTAGTATAGTAAATAACATGGGAAATTTGATCAACTCTTTGTCGTAATACTGCTCCTACTGTATAATCAGATGTATCACACTGCATGTACCATACGCACGATTTTTGGTCCACTAAAATGTTGCCATGTCATCGATCAACAGTACATAAGAATTTTAGTCCAATAGGATCGTGATACATCATCAGTTAATGCCACGTCATCAGTCAATGCCACAGAAGCAGTCAATGCTACATCATTTGTCAAATCAAATGCTGCCACATCATAGGACGGTGCTACATCATCGGTCAATGCCACATCATTGGTCAATGTCACATCATCGATCAACGCCATGTCATGGGACCGTATATGTGAACAGTGTCTTGAACAAGATTATGAACAAGATCATTTATGACGAACAAAGACCTGCATACGTGAACAAAGGCAATTTTTCCTTTTATGCTCTTCCTAAGGTTTTCGACCGTCCTTAGTTCAAAAGTGATGTCTGTTTTGCTGTCTTATCTCTCGTTCATTGTGAAACGATCATGATACTCCTAAATATATATAAAATGCTTAATTATAATACAATACACATAATTAAATAACAAGCGAATTGAATATATAAAAATAGGGACGTTAGTGAGAGTTATAATGTAAAATGACGATTTTTTCCTTTATAAATATACATTTTCTAACACTCAACAACAATCACAATCAATCCATTCCTTTCCACCACTACAACCTTCCTAGCTAGTCACCAACGTCAATCAATGATTCAATAGCTAGAAAATCAAAACAAATACAAAACACCACGTTTTCAAACAAACCACCACCACCACCACCACCATCATACTAATAGACCCAAAATCTTTCAGATTCACCCATCCTTGCTTGATTTTCGACCACTTTCACCGAAAACCTAAACTTTCACTTAATTACTATTTTACCCAAAACTTTGTTCAATTTTTAGTTTAGCCCCGAGACCTTTTAGTCCGTCGGCATGGCCCTCACGGAGCAACTTACTACTAGGATGATATTTCTAGAGATAAAGCCCTGGCTAACATGACAGCTAGGATTGATATGTTAGCTGCAGAAACGGCACAAAGGCAGAGTTACTAGCCAAACGTCATTATACACTGGAATGCAAAGGTAAGTCAAGTGAAAGCTTCGCTAAACCATTCTCCGGATGTCAGCATAAAACTGATTGTACTGATGACAGAAGATAGGAATCTGAGTTGAGAATTGACATTCCTGAATTCTAGAGATGTGGATGGCCGAAAGAATTATTGGATTGGACTAATGCCATTGAGGAAGCTTTTTAATATAAAAAAGTTCCTACTAATAAACTAGTCTTGTTTACTACAACTCGATTTTGTAGAAGGGCAACAACTTAGTGGCAACAAACTAAGCTTACAAAGATTAGGCACGGTAAAAAGAAGATTGACTCTTGGGAAAAGTTTAAAAAGCACTTACATGGAGCATTTTTACCTCATAATTACGCCAACAACTACCAAATTTGAGACATGGTAATCAATCAGTAGATGATTATACCACAGAATTCCATTAGTTAGTCGTGCCCAATAACTTGATAGATACAAAGGAACAATAGGTTGGTTGTTATATTGGAGGCCTACGATCACAGTTTCAAGACCAATTAAATGTACTCGATCCATACTTTGTCAAGAACAACACCAACAGGCTTTGCAGTTAGAGAAACAATTTAATCGGCGTACTACTAACTCAAACTTTCAGAGTTCTCAAAGTTTTATTTGTGATAAGTCAAACCCGAATTAGGTAAAAAATGAAGAAAATCAAACCCGATCATTTGACTCAAACTAGTAAATTTAGTGAAATCTGTCAAAGCAACAAAGCCCAATCCTCAAGCTCGGGAGTACACTGTTTTAGTTACGAAGAAAGTAGGCACCGAATGATAAAGTGTAGAAAATGAAGAAAGTTTAGCAAAGGCTTATTCGTAGGCACTGAGGAAAGTGAAGACTACCAAGAGAAAAAAATTAAAAAGTTCGCTGAAGAGCCAACTTTTAATAGTAGCGGCAGTGCACAATCTATTAAAGAACATGGTGATAGCGGACCAATATTAATAATGGATCCCACATTCTTCACTCCTAAAGGTCAAGACAAAGACAAGTGATTACGACAAAATATTTTTTATACTACTTGTGAAATTAGAGGGAAAGTATGTCGTATGGTCATAGACTTAGATAATTTCGAGAATATTATCTCAGAGGAAGCTATAACGAAACCAAACTTAAAGACAATACCTAATCAAACTCTATACAAGCTCACGTGGCTGAAGAAAGGAAATCAAGTAACAATCTCTAAACGTTACTTAGTCTCCTTATCTATTGGATTGATAAAGAACAAGTTTGGTGTGATATTGTAGTTATGGATGCTTGTCATTCATTACTGGAGACCTTGATAGTATGATCAAAACATAACACATGATAGGAAAAGAAATACTTATAGATTTATATTTAACAACACTAAGATTGCTCTTCTCCCTAATAAGGAGATTATTTTTAAACAAGCTTGGGTAATTATTTGTTAAGTAAGAAGTAGTTTATAGATGTTGTAACAAAGATGAAAAGAGTTTATATTTTATTAAGAAAAGAAAGCCACAATAATTCAAAGATTCCTGAAGCTGTGACACCCATACTAGAGGAATTTCAAGATTTGTTCCCTAATAAGCTACTATAAGGTTTACCATCTCTTCGGGATATACAACACTAAAATATTTGGTACCAGGTTCTACATTACCAAATCAACCTTATTATTGCATGAGTCCTACGGAGCATGAGGAATTAAGGCATCAAGTGGAGGAATTACTATGAAAGGGATACATTTATGAAAGTCTTAGTCCTTATATAGTCTCTACTTTGTTGACTCTAAAGAAAGATGGGTCTTGAAGAATGTGTATAGATAGACGAGCTATCAATAAAATTATAATTCGATATCATTTTTCAATCCCTCAATTAGATGACTTGTTAGATAAACTTAAAGGAGCAGCAGTTTTTACCAAACCTGATTTGAAAAGTGGCTACTATCAGATTTGAATACAACCTAGAGATGAATGGAAAACTGCCTTTAAAACTCACAAAAGGTTGTACAAATTGTTGCTAATGCCATTTGGCTTATCCAATGCTCCAAGTACTTTCATGTGAATTATGAATTAAGTTCTTTATCCTTTAATGGGAAAGTTTATGGTTGTTTACTTCGATGATATACTTATGTATAGCATCAGCCATGAGTTACCTTTACAACATTTGAAAGAAGTACTTTCAGCCTTAAGAGCAGCAAATTTATACACAGCTGTAAACAAGTGTATTTTCTTAATAGCGAAAGTATTAATTTTTGGATTTGTGGCGTCGAAGGATGGTATATCGGTTGATCAATAGAAAGTAGATGCTATTCGAGATTGGCCACAACAAAAAACTTTATTTGCCATCAGAAGTTTCTATGGATTAGCATATGTTTATAGGAGATTAATTCCTTATTTCAATACTATTATGGCACCAGTCATGAACAAAAGGACAGTTCTCATGGATATAAGAAGGCACTAAGGTGTTTGAGATTATAAAAGAGAAGTTGATTATGATTCTTAGTACTTGCCTTACCAAACTTTTCTATCACTTTTGAGGTATATTGTGATGCATTCAAAATAGGCATTGGAGTTGTTCTTAACCAATAGAATAAGCCAATATCTTATTTTAGCAAGAAGTTAAATAGAGCAATGGCATGCCACAATAGTTATGATGTGTAATTTTATACAGTGGTCCAGGCATTAAAACATTAGTGTCATTATTTAATCCATAGGAACTTTGTTTTATACACTATCCATGTCGCGTTGAAGCATCTCAATAGTCAAGGCAAGTTTTCTCACCGACACGCCATGTGGATAGCATTCCTTCAATAGTTTAGTTTTGTGGTAAAGTATTCCTCTTGTGAATCAAACCGAGTAGTAGATACACTTAGTCGGTGAACTTTTTTATTGGCACAAATGCATAATCAAGTCCTCAGATTTCACACATTTTAAGAGTTATATGTTTTCAACCCTTTCTTTGCTCCTTTATTAGAAGACATTGTTGCAGCGTTCCGATTATATTATCATTTACATGATGGAATCCATTTTACAGGTAATCAGTTATGTGTTCCTGATTCAAGTTTGAGGCTAACGATTATTGTAAAGTTACATAACAAAGGGCATATGGGTCATGACAAACTCTGGCTTAATAGCCAACACTTATTTTTAGCCCACTATAAAGCGTGATGTTTATCACTCTGTCAAGACTTATTACATTTGTTAATTTCTCACCGCAACTAATATTGGATTATATATGTCACTACCAATTCCAACACAACCTTAGGCTGACATTAGCATGGATTTTATTTTAGAATTACCCTCCACTCAGAAGGGTATGGATTATACAGACCTCTTGACTGTTACGTCTCTATTTTTTAATGAAGTCTACAGATTGCATGGCTTATCAAGTTCTATAGTACCTGACTGAGATACATGATTTCTTAGCCATTTTTGGAAGATATTATGGAGGTTGACTAAAACTCGTCTGAATTTCGGAAGTACTTACCACTTAAAAATAGATGGTCAAATTAAAGTTGTCAACTGCTCTTTAAAAAACCATCCACGCAGTCTAGTTGGTGATAACCTGAAGATATGGGATCACAAGTTATACCAAGTCAAGTATACTTATAACCGTGCAGTTAAGCATAGTACTGGCTTAGGCCCTTTTAAAGTAAACTACAGATATAATCCATGAGCTCCCTTTAACTTACCTCTAGCTCCAGATTTAGTCCGTAAAAGTAGCAAGGCATAAGACTTTATTAAGCAGTATTAAAAGATTTATACAGTTACGTAAGAATCTTTGATGAAGACTACCAGAGGTTATAAAATTATGGCAGACAAAAAGCGTCGAGCTTTAGAATTTCAAGTGGGCAATCTTGTTTGGGCAGTCCCAACCAAAGATAGGTTCTCAATTGGCAAGTGCAACAAGCTTTCTGCTAAGAAAATTAGACCTTCAGAGATTATCGAGAAGATAAATCCTAATGCATAAACTTCATAGTGATATCTGCACTGCAGATGTATTCAATATCAAGCATGCTATTCCTTAAAGAGGTGATCATGACGATGATGCTATTACTAAAAATCCGAATTCGAGAGCAAATTTTATCCATCCTGAGGGAATGATGCAGATTAGGAATCCAATTATACTAGAATTAGTTTCCTTATTAACTAAGGTTTAGGGCTTTTATTTTCCTTTTACTTCATGATTTAAGATAATTATTACTAATATAAATAGCTCGCTCTTCTAGCCTTTGAAGGCAGATTCGAGTTTAATAATATTTGAATTATTTAATTCTCAGTATTCTATGGAATCAAAGAGTCCTAACCTTTAAATTCGTAGTATTATTTTGAATCAATGTGAATTTAGTTTGTTCTTTTATTATGGTATTCTCTAGAATCAATGGAATATTTCAAACTTTAAACTTTTGTTGTATCACTTTACGTTAGGATTCTAGCCTCACATATTAAAGATAAACTTGTGTAAAATTGGCCTACCACATCAACCACTGATAATGCCTCTGCCAAATAGTAAAGCAGTAGACATTATTAAGGGATCTACTTGTGGTTGCAAAATACGAACCACTATTATGTGATTCGACAAAACATTAGTAGCTTCGCCTCAGTGGCTCTGCCATTTACATGGTGTTTTGTGAAATAAGTAGTAATAAAGATCCTAACATTTGAGTTCTAATTGATGTGTCTTTCATATATCGGATGGAAGAATAGAATAATAAATAATTTTTATACATCGTCAAATAGATGAGTGGCATGACATGACTTAAGAGTCATTGCTTCCTCTAGTTATAACACAACTCAATGAATTCGGCGTTTAACCATAGAGAATTTAAAAATCCGATAGTTAATAGTTAAGCCAAAATATTTATAAGATGATTAGTTTAGAAGTAATATACCAAATCAAAGAATTGCTAAGGTTATGCAATCCAATCTTGGTATTCAAATCATGAATATAATACTATTTTATATTTATAATTATGCTTTTTTTACCAAATCTATTATTATCCAGCCTTGTTCTTAAGTAACCACTTTATGAATAAATATAGGGCTAAGTGAATAATGTGCTATAGCTATATTGGAGTGTTTCCATTACTATATTAGTGTATCGACATTAAGTCTAAATATCACTTACACCATATAAACATCCTACAACATATGTAATATTACGGAAAAATAACATAAACATGTTAAAACATAAAGGTCAATAATTTCTAATATACACTTAAAGATTAACAAACATTAATAATTCAAAAAATACCTGAGTAAATTAGGTTACCATTCACACGTATATCAATTAAATTGGGAGATATGAATTAGAATCCATTGATTGGAATCTAAACAATTCCTTCTTCTAACCTCTTAAGCGAAGTTATAACCAGGAAAATAATCTTATACTGATTTGAAAGTGATCTGTACTCACCTGTAGTTGAAAAAACTTTCAAATTCTTGACACTATACAAATAACCCTCACTCAGCATGTGCCTAAACCTTGTCGCAAAATTTTTCATGATTTTTCCATGCATTAGATTTTTTTTACAAAAAAAATGCTACATTAAATGTAAAATAATTGGGAAAAAAATTAGAGAAAACTATGGGACAAAGAATTTTTTAAACAACTTTTTCATTAATAAAACTCATGTTTACATTAATCACTTCTCCATTCTTCTTAGTATTTCTTAACATGTAAATGTTCTGTTTATTGATTTTGATGATAACAAACTTTAATCTCTTTTGATCAAGTTGTTGGAGTTTTATAATATCAAATATTTTCTTAAAAGCCAAAAAATTTTCTGTGTGTGTTTACAAGCTTTTGGTTAAACATGAATAACATTCTCTGTAAAATTCTGTAAAATTCTGTAAAATGTGGTTTCCAGGCATAATCGGTGAACCGTTTATTTTAACAGTTAACCGATAAAATGCAGAGAAGGGTTATTTTCTAAAGCTTCAACCGATTGCTTTAAAACTTACTAAAAACCAGCCACTGGATGTAAACGGCTAACCGTTTAGGGTAAAGGCTAACCGTGATGTTTAGAAAAAGGTTATTTCTTAAGCTTTAACCGATTAGCTTCCAAACTTGCTGAAGGTAAACGGCGAACCAATATTTTTAATGGTTAACCGATAATATTAAAAGATGAATCATATGCTAATCTCTTACCATTTAAAGCAAACCAGTTAAGCATTTTGTTTTATAAGTTGCTGGAATTTAACGGCGAACCATTAACAGATAACGGCTAACCGATAATATCCAGTATGACAAACGTTGTTAACCCTTAACCGTTTAGGAAGAACGGTTGGTTAAAATTTGTAATGCAGGTTTCTGGAATTTAACGGTGAACCGATAATGCATAAACGGCTAACCGATAATTTCCAGAATAACATTCTTTGTTAATCTTTAATGGTTTAGCAAGAATGGTTAGAAGAATTTTGTTGTGCAGGTCTCTGGATTTTAACAGCGAAAGAGTAGTAACTAACAGTCAACCGTTTATTTAAAATTCAGCCCAACTGTAACTTTGACCAGCGCAAATGGTTAACCGTTAACGGTTAATGGCGATCCGTTTTCTGACGAAAAGTCAATAACGGCTAGTTTTCAGCTCCAACTATAAATAAGCTCATTCAAATCAAATTAAAGGTTGATCACAACACGACCATTGAGCTTACACTCGAGCATACAATTCTTTTTGAGCTTTAAAACACATTCTTACTTGATTTAATCACACATTGGGCATTGATTTGTAATCTTCAATATTGTGTGAGAGAAAAACAATTTGTAATCTTTTATTTTGAGTGATTGTAAGTGTTGGGATACACTTGGGTCAAGAGATTGGGGATAATCTCTTCTTGTAAAGGTTTATTGACACCTTGGAAGTCAATTGTAAGCATTTGAAGCCTTGGAGGCTTGCTTAGTGAAATCCTCAAGCCCGGTGTGCTTGGAGGCGTAGACGTAGGCGGGGATAGCCGAACCACGTAAAAATCATTGTGTTTGTTCTCTCTTACCCTATCTCTTTACTTTTCATTGCACATTAATTTGTTTATTTCGAATTTGATTGCTTAGTTTATATTACATTAAATTTTAGTAGCTTAATTTTTTAAATTCCCAATTCACTCCCCTCTTGGGTTGCCTAGTTAGGATTTCATTTGGTATCAGAGTGAGGTTCTCTTGTTAGGACTTAACCGTCTAGAGTAAAAGATCCATGGTAACCTAAAATGATTCAACCTTTAGGGAAGGACAATCCACAACTAGACCACTGTTCTTTGACGGTAATGACTACCCATATTGGAAAACTAGGATGAGAATTTACTTGTAAGCCTTAGACTATGAAATTTGGGAGGTTGTTTGTGATGGCCCTTTTATGCCTTTGACTAAAAATGAAGTTGGGGAAGATATTCTAAAACCTTCATGGGAATGGAATGAATTGGAAAAGAGAAAAGCTTTTATAAATTTTAAAGTTATGAATGTTTTGTTTTGCGCACTAGATAAGAAAGAGTTTCATAGAGTGTCAAGTTGTGAAAGTGCTCATGAAATTTGGCACAAACTTGAAGCTGTCTATGAAGGCACGAATCAAGTGAAAGAGTAAAAAATTAGTAGATACACTCGACAATATGAGTTGTTCCAAATGGAACGAAATGAGAGTGTGTACTCTATGTATACTAGATTTATAGAGATAGTGAACACTCTAGGAGCCCTAGGAAAGACCTTTTCAAATAGCGAGAAAGTTAAGAAAATCATTAGATCACTTCCTAAGGAATGGAGACTAAAAAGAGCTGCCATTGAGGAAGCCAAAGATTTGAATGTCTTGCCTATTGATGATTTAATCGGTTCTCTTATTTCTTATGAGGAAGATTTGGCAGCCGAAAAAGGAAATGAGGAGAAGAAGAAAAGTATTGCTCTCAAAGCTACAAAATATGAGAGTAATGGAGAAAGTGAACCAGATGATGAGGAGTTGGCTATGCTAGCAAGAAGGTTTAGAAAGTTCCTCAAGAAAACCGGTGACCGAAGAAAATTCAGAAACTTCAATAATCAAAAGGAGAAGAATGAGTCAATCACTTGTTATGAATGCAATAAGCCCGGCCATATAAGATGGGAGTGCCTAATTATCAACAAACTCAAGAAGAAAGCCATGGTTGCAACTTGGGATGATAGCGACGAAGATTCAAGTGATGAAGAAGAGTCACAAGAAGTATCAAACCTAGCAATTATGACAATTGGAGATGAATCAAATGATGAATTAGATGAGGTAAATGATCTTCCTACTTACGATGAATTACATGATGCCTTTAAATAATTACATGAGGAATTGATGAAAATTGGTAAAAAGAATGTTTGCCTTAAAAAGAAGATGGTAGACCTTAAAAATGAAAATGATTCATTTAGTGCTAAGATTACATGCCTTGAATTAGAGAATAAAACATTGCATGATAGAATTGCATTATTTGAGAATTCTAGCACTTCACATGAGCATCTAGAATCACATGTGAATGACTTGAAAAATGAAAATGAATTACTTAAAAAGAAGAGCAATGATCTAAATGAAATTGTGCTAAAATTTACAAATGGACAAAAGATGTTGGATAACTTGCTAAATTCACAAAAGTGTGTGTTTGACAAAGGAGAGATTGGTTATAAGCCAAATTTGAAACAAAAATATTAGAAGAGTTATTTTGTGAAAAGTAGCAATCACGTTATATGTCATTATTGTAATCAAGATTGACATATGAAAAATAGATGTCTAGTAAAAAGAAATGCTTATTATGGTATGAAATGTATTTGGGTTCCAAAAAGAACCATTGCTAGCACTCAAGGACCCAAAAAGGTTTGGGTATCTAAGACTTGAGATTTTTTCTAGAGGGCTTAAAGAAGAAGAAGAATAAATGGTTCTTGGATAGTGGATGTTCAAGACACATGACCGGAAACTATGCATGGTTTTCAAGTTTCACCAAAATCGAAAACGGTGGAGATGTTTCTTTTGGAGATAATTCAAAAGGGAAGATTCTTGGAATCGGAAATGTCAATAAAACTTCATCAACCTTAATTGAAAATGTATGCTTAGTTGAAAATTTGAAACACAACTTGATTAGTATTAGCCAATTGTGTAACAAAGGTTATAAAGTAGCTTTTGATAA
This sequence comes from Citropsis articulata, assembly GCA_030449925.1. Classification (NCBI taxonomy): domain Eukaryota; kingdom Viridiplantae; phylum Streptophyta; class Magnoliopsida; order Sapindales; family Rutaceae; genus Citropsis; species Citropsis articulata. Next base: position 1,660,892 of record JASUUH010000212.1, on the reverse strand, counting down.
GTCTAGATGTATTATTGAAGATGCATGTGATGGAAAGGTTTTATTTATTGGAAATAGATGTGGTAATGTTTATACCATTGGCATAGAAGTTGCTTCTACCCATGATAAATGTTTTTCAGCTTTACATAATGATAGTTGGTTATGGCATAGAAGATTAGGTCATGCAAACATGGAATTGATTTCAAAAATTTCGAAAAATGATTTGGTTAAAGGACTTCCAAAAATCAATTTTCAAAAGGATAGAATTTGTGAAGCTTGTCAATTTGGAAAACAAATCAAAACCTCTTTTAAAAATAAGAATCATGTCTCTACTTCGAAACCACTTCAATTATTTCACATGGATTTGTTTGGACCATCTAGATATGCTAGCTTAAATGGCATGTATTATGCATTTGAAATTGTGGATGATTATTCTAGATACACATGGGTATTGTTCTTAGCTAATAAGGATGATGCCTTTGATGCATTTAAAATTTTTTGTAAAAAGGTTCAAAATGAAAAGGATTATTCTATTTCTTGTATTAGAAGTGATCATAGTAGAGAATTTGAAAATTATGCATTTAAGTCTTTTTGTAATGACTTAGGCATAGAGCATCAATTTTCATCACCTAGAACTCCACAACAAAATGGAGTTGTTGAGAGAAAGAATAGATCTATTCAAGAAATGGCTAGGACTATGTTGAATAAAAATGCATTACCTAAGTATTTTTGGGCCGAAGCCGTCAACACTGCTTGTTATGTTTTAAATCGGGTGTTGATTAGATCTCTTCTTAACAAAACTCCCTATGAGCTTTGGAAAGATAGAAAATCCAATATTGGTTATTTCAAAGTCTTTGGATGTAAATGTTTTATTTTGAACACAAAAGACAATCTTGGTAAATTTGATCCAAAATCCAATGTTGGTATTTTTCTTGGGTATTCAAACTCAAGCAAAGCTTATAGAGTTTATAATAAAAGAACTTTGGTTATGGAAGAGTCTATGCATGTTTCTTTTGATGAGTCTAACCCCTCCTCCACGGAGAAAGGACTTGTTAATGATGATGCAGATGGAGAGTTACAAGAAAGATCATCAAAGGATAAACAAGAGAATGCACCATAAGAAAATCAAGAGAATGATCAAGAAGAGCAAAGAAATATGGAGCAACAAGAAGCTATTATTCAAACACTCCCCAAGGAGTGGAGGTATGTTTCTTCTCACCCTACGGGTGCTATTTTAGGAGATCCATCACGAGGTGTTATAACTTGATCAGCACTTAGGAACAATTGTGTTCATGCTGCATTTATTTCTCAAATTGAACCAAAATCCTTTGCGGATGCGGAAAATAATGAATCTTGGATTATGGCAATGCAAGAGGAATTAAATCAATTTGAGAGAAATAATGTGTGGGAATTAGTTCCTAAACTGGAACATCAATCCATCATAGGTACTAAATGGGTATTTAGAAATAAGTTAGATGAATCCGGTATGGTTGTAAGGAATAAGGCTAGATTAGTAGCTCAATGATACAACCAAGAAGAAGGAATTGATTTTGATGAAACATTTGCACCTGCAACTAGATTAGAATCCATTAGAATGTTGTTAGCATATGCATGTTATAAAGATTTCATTTTATTTCAAATGGATGTTAAAAGTGCTTTTCTAAATGGTTATATTATGGAGGAAGTTTATGTGAAACAACCCCCCGATTTTGAAAATGAAAAATTTCCAAATCATGTGTATAAGTTGTCTAAAGTATTGTATGGATTGAAACAAGCACCTAGAGCTTGGTATGATAGGCTTAAAAATTTCTTGTTGGATAACAGTGTTTCGATGGGTAAAGCGGATACTACTCTCTTTGTTAAGCATAAAAATCAAGATATACTTGTTGTTCAAATTTATGTTGATGATATTATCTTTGGTTCTACTAATGAGTCCTTGTGCAAGGAATTTTCATCATGTATGAGTAAGGAATTTGAAATGAGCATGATGGGAGAATTGAAGTATTTCCTTGGACTTCAAATCAAGCAAAACAATGAGGGGATCTTCATTAATCAAGCTAAGTATGTCAAAGATTTGCTCAAGAGACTTGGAATTGATGAGTCAAATACTAAGAGCACTCCAATGAGTACGACAATCAAGCTTGACAAAGATGAAAAAGGTAAAAAAGTTGATATTAAAAAATATCGAGGTATGATCGGCTCCTTACTTTACTTAACCGCAAGTAGACCCGATATCATGTTTAGTGTATATTTGTGTGCAAGATTTCAATCATGTCCCAAGGAATCTCATTTGCTTGCTGTTAAAAGAATTTTTCGTTATTTGAGTGGAACCATAGATCTTGGCCTTTGGTATCCTAGAGGAACTCATATAGATTTAACATGCTATTCGGATGCGGATTTTTTCGGTTATAAAGTTGATAGGAAAAGTACTAGTGGAATTTGCCATATACTAGGTCACTCACTTGTTTCATGGTTTAGTAAGAAACAAAACTCAATTGCACTTTAAACCACTGAGGTAGATATATATTGCCGCTGGTAGTTGTTGTGCACAAGCTCTTTGGATGAAACAAATACTTAGAGACTATGGTATTAATCTTGAACAAATTCCCATTAAGTGTGACAATACTAGTGCTATAAATCTTTCAAAGAATCTCATTCAGCACTCTAGAACCAGGCATATAGAAATTAGACATCATTTCTTAAGAGATCATGTTCAAAAGGGTGATACTGCATTGGAGTTTATTTCTACGGAAAAACAACTCGCCGATACTTTTACAAAACCTCTTTGCGAAGAACAATTTTCAAAAATTCGGCATGAACTTGGGATGATGAAATTTTCACATTAACATTTCTACTCATGTTATTGAGTCTATAAAACTACTTGATTTATGATGTGATGTTTTAAAATTCATTGAATGCTTGAGTATGATATACTAGTAGTGTGTGTGTATGTCTTGTATGAACTAATTTTTTTTTAATACATATATGTTCATGAATTTTGCATTTAAAATGGCCTTAAAGCATTTTTAGATCAAAGCCATGATCTTGAACTGTAATATTTGTTGGCCAAATATTGAAACAAATGTGCGAAATAACAAATAAAATAAACGGATAACCGTTTTTCTCATAAATGATTAACCGTTTATTTCCAGAAACTAGGATTTTTTTATTGCTCTTTACCCTTTCACCGTTTGGAGTTAACGGTAAACCGTCTAAAAATAGAGAGCATCGCGAAAGTTACCCTTTCACCGTTACGGTTAACAGTAAACCGATTAAAATTAGAGAGTTCTCTTAAATTGCCCCTTCACCGTTTACCCTTACCTGTTAACAGTTTTCTTATTACAAGGTCACTGGATATTAACCCCTTGCTGTTTTCTCCAAGTATAAAAACTGGTCACGGGTTTCTTCTTCGTCTTCACTTAGCCTCTCACCGTTTCCGCCATACTCGCGAAACCGAAGCTTTCCCTCTCATTCATTCTCCATTTTTCTCCATTTTCGCATCAAATCTCACCGATAGAACTCTTCCTAATCACTCTTAGAGTGATTCTACCGATTCAAAACTTCGAATCTCTTCCAAAATCAAAAATTCCCAAATCAAAACCCTAAAGGCAGCCGACTGGTTTCTGTCAATTTTGATCCATTTTTTCATAGTTTCTTAACAAATTGACCCAAAACTTCTCTTCCTTTACTGCCTCAAAACTCCATAATCAATTCATTTACACCCAAATTCATCTTCCGAAAGCTTTTCTCATCATCAATGGCTGAGTCATCTCGGAGGCCTCGGAGGAGGAAACATATGCCCTCTGTCAACCCTATTCCACCATGGGAAACATCTGAATTCGAAAGGCTTCATTTCCCTACAGCCCCTTTGTACAAACGCTTTGAGGATCGCTTTATGGGCCGACAGGTACTTGATTCGTATTTTGTGGATATAGACGATTTTAAGGACTTGATTGTGTGTGATAAAAGTGTTAGTAACATGCTTGGACCCTGGGAATCCCCTATAGACTTTGATGATAGAGTTTATCCTAATCTAGTTCAAGTTTTCTACTCTAATATGGAATTGTCCGCAACTCGTTTAGATAGGATTGTTACTCTTGTTGGTGGTGTATCCATTGATTTTGATGTTGAGTTTTTTAACATTGTCATTCATGGGATTTCGGATGACAGTCATACTTTTTATACCTCTAGAAAAACCCTATCATTTGATGATTTTGTCCACAATGAGGGTGTGCGTAATATCTGTCATCGTAGGGATTTAAGTGATGATATTTGTGGTCTACCCTTTCGGTCTCAACTGCTACCTTTTCAAGTTCGTATTCTCCATATTATTTTGTAGTATTTTGTTACACCTAGGAGAGGTCACTCGGATGAGGTAACTCGTTTAGATATTGGGTTATTGGATAGTCTTCTTAGTTGGCGACCTATTAATCTTGAGTATATCATTATGCGCCACATGTTGACCACTCTTGTGGTTACTCACCGCTTGCTTCCTTATGGCAGTATCATCACTAAGATATTGCGTCATTTTCGTGTGCCTATCCGGGATGCCGTGTATAAAGAGCCCAAACGGATTGGTCGCGAAGCTATGAGTAGTATTGGATTTACTAAGAGGAACGGTCAATGGCACAAGACCTCAAACTCCAAGAATCAGGACACTTTGATTGCTCCTGAGGATAATCGGATGCTTAACAACATTTATTCTCCGGATCAGCTTCCTAACTTCAGACTTGGAGATCGTCTTCCACCGTCTCGTCGTCGAGATGCTCCTTAGCCGTCAGCCCCTTCTGATTCTGCCGCGCATGAGATAGATACTGATGTTCCCTCGGTTCCTGATCCACTTCCACCTTCTGAGTAGCCCTCAGCTTCTGAGCAGCCCTCAGCTCCTCAGCAGCCTTCAGCTCCGATTCCGTTACCCATTTCAGATATTTTACGGCAGCTGGCTAATGATGTACCCCGGATTTCTAAGCGACAGCAGCTGATTCTTGATCGTCTGGATACTCTCTCTCGCGATCAACAGCAGATCCAGTCTCAGGTTCAGACCTTTTAGTAGCAGAGCATTGATCAGCAATACGAGATCATTGCTACACAGTGGCAGCTTCTTGGTTATTTCGGGTTTGTCCCTGGCAGCACCTCCTCTTCGCGACCTCCTTCTTCACAACCCACCTCTACACGACCTCCCTCTTCGCAGCGTCCTTCTTAGTTTCTGATTTTTGTTTCGCACATACATTTCATGTTTTGATTATATTCTTAATTTTTATCTTGCATTATCTATTTTTGATGAAATTTTTATTGGTGGATCGGTAATTTCTTTGGATTATATATCTATGTCTTTCTTATGCTTAATTATATGTGTATGGATTGAATGGTTTTGGAGTTGTTGGGATGTGGACACTTGATTTGTTATCTTTGGAAATGTTTTTAATCTCATGTGTATTTAAGGATTTCTCCAAATTTAAGGGGAGATTTTGTTGAAATTTTTGCTCATGGGTAATCTCTTTCCCTCACATCCTTCCTTTACTTAAGTTTTGTTTTTTATGATGAAGGGAGAGATAATACTAGACTTTGTACATATTTTTTTTTTCAAACATCTTATATTGGCAAAACTGCTTTTAGTCATATAGGTAGGGGGAGCATATAGGTTGGGGGAGCCAATTCTTGAAAGAAGTTTGTCATCATCAAAAAGGGGGAAAATGTTAACATGTAAATGTTCTTTTCATTGATTTTGATGATAACAAACCTTAATCTCTTTTGATCAATTTGTTGGAGTTTCATAATATCAAATATTTTCTTAAAAGCCAAAAAATTTTCTGTGTGTGTTTACAAGCTTTGGTTAAACAGGAATAATATTCTCTGTAAAATTCTGTAAAATGTGGTTTTCTGGGCTAATCGGTGAACCGTTTATTTTAACGGTTAACCGATAAAATGCAGAGAAGGGTTATTTTCTAAAGCTTTAACCGATTTCTTTAAAACTTACTAAAAACCACCCACTGGACGTAAACGGCTAACTGTTATTTTTAACAGCTAACCGTTTAGGGTAAAGGCTAACCGTAATGTTCAGAAAAAGGGTTATTTCTTAAGCTTTAACCGATTAGCTTCTAAACTTGCTGAAGGTAAACGGCGAACTATTATTTTTAACGGTTAACCGATAATATTAAAAAATGAATCAAGTGCTAATCTCTTACCATTTAAAGCAAACCGGTTAAGCATTTTGTTTTATAAGTTGCTGGAATTTAACGGCGAACCGTTAACAGATAACGGCTAACCGATAATATCCAGTATGACAAACGTTGTTAACCTTTAGCCGTTTAGGAAGAACGGTTAGTTGAAATTTGTAATGCAGGTTTCTGGAATTTAACGGTGAACCGATAACGCATAAACAGCTAACCGATAATTTCTAGAATAACATTCTTTGTTAATCTTTAACTGTTTAGTAAGAACGGTTAGAAGAATTTTGTTGTGTAGGTCTTTGGATTTTAACGGGGAAAGGCTAGTGACTAACAGTCAATCGTTTATTTTAAATTCAGCCCAACGGTAACTTTGACCAACGCAAACGGTTAACCGTTAACAGTTAACGGCGATCCATTTTCTGACGAAAAGTCAATAACGGCTAGTTTTCAGCTCCAACTATAAATAAGCTCATTCAAATCAAATCAAAGGTTGATCACAACACGACCATTGAACTTACACTCGAGCATACAATTCTTTTTTAGCTTTAAAACACATTCTTACTTGATTTAATCACACATTGGGCATTGCTTTGTAATCTTCAATATTGTGTGAGAGAAAAATAATTTGTAATATTTTGTTTTGAGTGATTGTAAGTGTTGGGATACACTTGGGCCAAGAGATTGGGGATAATCTCTTCTTGTAAAGGTTTATTGACACCTTGGAAGTCAATTGTAAGCATTTAAAGCCTTGGAGGCTTGCTTAGTGAAATCCTCAAGCCCAGTGTGCTTGGAGGCGTAGACGTAGGCAGGGATAGCCGAACCACGTAAAAATCATTGTGTTTGTTCTCTCTTACCCTATCTCTTTACTTTTCATTGCACATTAATTTGTTTATTTTGAATTTGATTGCTTAATTTATATTACATTAAATTTTGGTTGCTTAATTTTTTAAAATCCCAATTCACCCCCCTCTTGGGTTGCCTAGCTAGTATTTCAGTATTAATAGACTCCCACATACTACAAAATTTAACCCTTATCATCCAACTATCTTTATCATTGTTCAACATATGAAGAAAAGAGTACTCCATAAAGCACACAATACTAAAAATTCAAATAAGTTAAAAAATAAAAACACAAAAATATTTTTAAAGAGGGTGGTTAAATAATTAAAAAAATCCAAACATAATAAATCTTAAATATTTAATATTTATAGAGTTTGAAGAAGTCAAAAGACACTCAACAAAAGGTTGCATAATTAAATATGAGATTATGACACTAAAATTATGCTCTAGTGGCATTAGTGAGAGAACATGAAGGAACTTTCCTTCCTATATTGATTAGTTCATGTATTTTAAGCCACTAAAATTTAGTTGTTGGCTTAATAAAATAAATGAATGTTTCAAGACTTATAATTAATTATTATTAATGGTTACATATTGTTGAATTTAAATAGAAAGAGGAAGAGACATGTAATCTTTTGTAATCTAATAATTATTTTCTATTTTTAATATTTTGTAATGTAATTACTTTTTAATTTCAACCAATATATTAGATAATAGAAAATATAAAAAGATGAGAAATAATGATACCATAAATCTTAAATACTTAATGATTATACAGTTTGAAGAAGTCAAAATGTACTAAACAAAAGGTTGCATAATTAAATATGAGATTATGGCATTAAAATTAGGCCCTAATGACATTCTTGAGGGAAGTTGAAGGAACCTTCTTTCCTATATTAATTAATTGATGTATTTTAAACCACTAAAGTTTAATTGTTGGCATAATAAAATAAATAAATATTTCAAGACTTATAATTAATTATTATTAATGATTACATATTATTGAATTTAAATAGAAAGAGGAAGAGACATGTAATCTTTTGTAATCTAATAATTATTTTTTATATTTAATATTTTGTAATGTAATTACTTTTAAATCTTAACCAATATATTAGATAATAGAGAATATAAGAAGATGAGAAATAGTAATGTCACATCACCTCTTGTAGTCTTAGCTTTATATATATATATATAGAGAGAGAGAGAGAGATATGGAGTGAAAATATCTGTTAGTAAATACAACTTATAAATATTTAATTAAAAATAATAAACGTTAAACTTATTTGAGAGAGTAATTAAACCTTTGAGCTTCACCCTCTAGCTTACAATAAATTAGCTACTCATATTGGGAGGCAAACACTCATTTATTTGATAAATTAATTTGTAAAATATAGTAGAAAGAAATTGAAAGCAAGTGAGAAGGGAAAATTTCTTTTTATTAACTACTCTTTTCCCAAAAGTTCACTCTAAAACTCACATTAGAATGGACTACACAACTCATACTAAAACTGCGTATCCTCATTTGCCAACTCCCTTGCCTTTATATAAGCAAATTCTAGATCAAGTGAGGACATTGGCATGGTAACTTTGGTGAGCTTGCAACCATAGCCTTCAAATAAGCTTTAATGATACAATCCAAGGGTCCAAATTTGTAACCAATGTGGTGCATTATAGAGCATTGGGTTCAATTTAATCAATGGCTACAACTCAAGTCAAATTACAACCTTTTATTGGATCATTTTGGCAAGATGGTTGAACTAATAAATTAATTTGTGCTGAATTTGTTTCAATGGAGTGGATGTGAGCTCAAACACATGTTGCAATCTCAAAATTTCAGAGTCATTAGTGTACAATTAAAGTAATGTCTAGTTTTTTAATTTGAGCACCTAAACTTCATGAATTTAGGGATTTTCCTATAAGACATAAAAATCATGCATAAAATAAATAAAAATAGATAATTCCTATATTGGACCACGGAATCATAAATATGACAAAGTTGTCAGTGTTATTAACATTGTCAGAACAAAATAATGATTTTAACCTTTATTAATTGTACATTTTCTGAGTTGATAAGAAAAAATGATTTCAACTAATTTATTGCTAGTCCTTAACAATTAAAGTGCTAATATTGATAAGAAAAATGCATTATAAGTTGGTAATTGTTTTTCCCCTCTAAAAAATAAATAAGTGAACTCTCTCAATTTTTTTAAAAGAAAAAAATTAAGATATAACTGAATATTAGTACTCCTTCCTTTGTTCTGAATTGTAAATAAACACATATTTGTTCTAAGAGGTCTTTATAGTGTCTACCATTAGGAAGTGGACTATTTACACATAAATGAATAAACAATACATCCTCAACCCACATAGTGAGCCTTGAGCCAGTGAATCCCAGACCAATTGCCATTAGGGCTCTAAGGGGTGTTTCAGCCCTTTGGCTTAGTTATATGGATTTATTATTGAACATATTCAACAATTTTTATAAGCAAACCTTTACTATTTTATGTGAGCAATCACTACAGATTATACAAGATGCTCAATTATTAGGCAAAAGTTCTACTAGATTTTTTTTCTAAACAAAAACTTCACCATTTTACACGAGCAAATATTGCTAACTAGGCATGATGCCTAGTTACTAATTAAAAGCTTACTTTTTTTTTTTATATAAAATAAAGCACAAATTTTCCACTGCTTTAGATATCACCTCTAACAATCCAAGAGAACTAAAATTTGAATTTTAAGCTTACAACCCACAAGTATGTGGCATGGAGTGTATGGTGCAAATCAACGGTTTGGTAACATCTTTCAACGATTAAATAAAACAACATGAATGAAATATTGTTAAAAGAACTCACAAAAGAGCCTCTTATTCCAACATCTATAGTGATTTCTACGTCTGTAGTGATTGTATTAAGAGCAACATCTATAGTGACTCTTTATTTTAAAAAGATCATAGAACAATTTTAAAAGTCACAAACACACAAGAACATGCTACGTCTGTTATCCCTCCCCCCCAACCGGATTGAGATATTGCTCTTAATACAAGAAAAATATGTAAAATTTAGAAGAAAACATTTGATTAAATTGAGAAAAACAGTTTATAAATATATAGTATTAGGATATTAAAAAAAAAAGAGTCACAAACTGATATTCAAATCTGCCATTTTGTGCTTCTTATCCCTATCAGCAAACAATCTAGTCGAGAGATAATTAGGTGAGTCTTCAGCTTGTATGTATTCTTAAATCAATCAATAAATTCAGTAGCAGTTTTTGGAATAATCAAGGATTTTCCATGATGGTGGAAAGAGGAAAATTGTGCCTCACAACACTATCAAGAAACATCATTAGTAGCCAGATAATGATTTACATCTAACAACTTGGTAGGTTTTTAGCCGATGTGCAGTTCTGCCCGCGATGCAATTGTGAAAACTTATTCTAATGTAATAAGTTCACTTGGCAAAGCAATGAGTCGTTCATGTATACTTGGGACAGCAAGTTCTCTATTTGTTTTTTCGATTGTTTTCGCTAGTTTAGCCTTTGGGATTATACCAAAACTTGACTTCGTCTAATGTTTGCAACTTGTGAGATGGACCATATTAATCCAAGTTAATCACTTCGATATATTAAATTTTTTTTGGCTTATAGAATACTATCCTAATTTGTTCTGCAGAATTATCAAAATTTGGGGTATGTTTAGAACTTGATCGACAAAATAAATAAATATTTTTAAATTATCAAACTATAATTGCTATCATTATGATCCTCTTTCCTTTAAAGATTAGGATCATACAAGAAAGAGATGGATACAGCAAGGAATCTATATATCTAGGAAAGGTAGTGTATTAATGATAATAAATGTAAAAGTTGGCAATTACAAAATAAAGTGTCAAAAATAGTAGAAAAGGATGAACAAGTCAATTACAGTAGGAGATGTTAGATGAATAAGTCAATAAAATTAAAAAAAAAGAAAAAGAAAAGAAAGGATATGTACTGATAATTCTAATTGTGGCTCACACTAGCTCTGGTTTTACATCCAACAACAGTTTGAATGCCCTCTATTAATCAAGATAGGCTTCCCATCCAATTTTCTTGTAAATTGATAAACAAGGTCTTTTTAAGTTAGATTTTCAAGACTGAATTGTTCTTGTTCATATTGAAATTGTGTCAATAATCCTTGGATCCCATGTTGCACATAGCCACTAAGATGTGTCTTAAGAACTGCTAAAACGTTGTCATCTAAAGGCTCCCTCCTCAACTATGCCTAACAAACTGAATCTTATCCACGTAATTATTAGATACATACTCAAAGATTAGTAACTTGTGTTGTAACTCTAACATGCAAATTTATAAAAATAACATAACCTTTTGGGTCTATGCTTTTTAGCGTAGGTGCTCCTCAACCTAGGCATGTGCATAAGATCTCACAAGCAAATTGATTTTTAGCTTTAATAAGTCAATGAACAGTGTGAATGCAATTTTTTTTTTTTTAATTTCTTCAACGCTATATTTACAAGGGTATAAGTTATTGTAGAACTAAACTAACCAACTATAAGACTCATAGAGTATCGTTATCTTCTCACCAAATGGAAATATTGTTCACATAGAACCAACCTGAGGGAAAAAAAACACAAAATAGAAAAACAAAATCAATAACAAGTAACAAAAATAAAACTTCATTTCTATAATAAATAGGATCATAGAGGAGAAATGATTCTTGAGGAAATGAGTTGTCTAAGAATGTTTTCAATCTTTGTCCATTTACTATAAATATATTGCCATTTTTAGGATACTCAATTTCTATGGCCCAATGTAGGTATATATTTTTTTACAATAATAGGACACTCGACGTTGACTTTAACCTTCTTTGAAGTAAACGAATAAGGGAAGTATAAAGGAACAGTCTTTTACCAACCTCAAAAGTTCCTTGAAAAATTCATTTGTCACGAAAGGCTTTGGTTTTTTTTTTTTCCTTCAATAATTCTCGAATTCTCATATGCTTCATTCACTAATTCTTCAAGTTCATTCAATTAGAATTTTTGCATATTACTAGCATCATCAACATTAGAATTGAAAGCTTTAATAGCACAAAATAATTTGTGCTCAAGGTCAACAAGCATGTGATAAGGTTTACCATAAATCAAATGATACGAAGACATTCCTATCGATGTCTTAAATGTAGTATGGTAATACCAAAATGCATCGATAAGTTCAATAGACCAATGTTCATAGTTTGGGTTAATTATCTTTTTCAAAATTTATTTTATTTTTCTATTTCCTTGTTCAACTTGACCACTTGTTTGAGGGTAATTCATTAAAGACTCAAATGGCTTGTTAGAGAAATGCTTACCTTCGTCACTGATAATGGCTTATGAGATTCCAAATCTACTTAGAAAATTTTCTTTCAGATAGTGGATCACTGTTTTATGATTATTTACCAAAGAGAAATCACTTTAATTCATTTTGAGACATAATCAACATTAACACATAATCAACACTAACTAGGATATACAAAAATCTAAATGATGATTGAAAGGGACCAATAAAATCTATTCTCCAACAGTAAAAGTGAAATAATGATAGAAAGGGACCCATAAAATCTATTCCCCAATATTAAAAATTTTCATTGACAAAGATGATATTACGTTTCACTTAAAAATAGACCACAACTTTTGATAGTTTCCACACGTTTTGTAGTACACATGTGAATATTAAAATAGGCCCATAGAGTCTACATTATAACATTTTATAGTTGTTTTCTTGATGAGAAGTGCCACCACATGCTTTGGAATGGCAAAATTGAATGATATTATTTACCTCATTGTCAAGTTTACATCTCTGAAAAATCTGATAAAAACAGTACTTGAATAGGTATAAATCATCCTAATAATATTTTTTCACCTATATTAAAATTTTTTTCTTATCTTAGGAGTTCAAATTAGATGACATTTCTTTTGTTTCAAGAAAATTAAAAATGTTAGCCAAGCACAGCATAGTGGTTTTAGAAAACAAAAATTCACCAGGGATAGAATCATTAATGAGTGTTGTATCAACTAAAGACTTAATTGTTAGTCTTGACAGATTATTTGCAATAATATTTCCGACACACTTTTGGTCTTTGATCATGAGTTTGAATTCTTAGAGCAGTAAAATCCATTTTATTAGGTGACATACCTAGCTTGTCACACTATGAATCTCTCATTCTTGCTTGGTGAACCCCAATCATCATCTTCTCTTCCCCTGATATTCAATCCCCATTGTGAACACAACACTACTGACAGTAGTATAATCAAAATAAATAATAGTGGATGAACATGTTAAAGATGAAGCTCAAATCTGGACTCTAGTACGTGTGCGACAAGTCAGATGAGTTCTGTGGTTGCATATGAAATGCCAGTTATAGAAGTCCAGGGAGCTGTGTGACACCGACATATTATCAGATGAATGAACAAGTGATACACGTGACATAACGCGTGCATCACTTACTCAAAAAAACACATAGAGTGTCGTATTGGCTTTAAGATCTAGTAAGGCATTGACATATATTCACTAGGGTTTGGAAAGGTTGGTAAATCGGTTTTAATATGCGGGCAAGTTCTGGGTTTCATCGATTTGGTTAACCTATAAAGTAGTGGCAGTTCGGTAGGGCATCATCTTTCTAGTTCCCTCTCTCAGTCGATAAAAGGCCTTATAGTTAGATCTTAGCTCATATAGATTCTATTACATTCTCTCAAAGACTTTGTATCTTGTATAACTCTAATAGTGAAACTTTTCTCCTCTTTAACAGTAAACGTAGGCTCACTTTGTGGCCAAACCAATATAAATCTCTGGTGTTAAGTGCATGTGTTTGATTTTATTTCTTTGCATTAAAAAAAATATTACATTTGAATTCTTTAATCACGCCTTAGTTTGGATCAAGTCAAATACAATTTTATATCTTTTAAGAATAGGCAATTGACTTACCTTCTCGGTTGCTTGCGAGTCTAGAAGAGATTACCACTAGATAATTTTGCTTGTCTCATTGTTAAATGTAGTTTAATGCTTTAGGTAATGGTTTTAATTCCAGCTTTGATGCTTCTTTTTGTATTTCCTCTACAAGTTGTCAAACGTCTTTAAAGTTCAACCGGTCATTCTAATCTTGAAGTACATGCTCAGAATCAAGTATAGAACATATGTTAGCAGTATTACATTCTCGATTTCTAAATGATTCAAATGAATTAGCAAACTATATTTTCATAGATTATGTATAATTTATTCTAAATGTTTCCTTAAAGATTGGTCAATGAGTTCAATATCATCATTCTTACTATCTTTGTCTTCCTTGTTATGAGATTGTTGAACACATTGATTTCTGATGCATGTTCATAAAAGATAGGTTCATTCCTCATTTCCTGTACGATAGGAATTGTAAAATTGTAAATTAAAATATTAGCAGTACCTAAAAATTGTAAACCTATTATGATAGGAATTTGCTTGATCTCTTGGCAACAAGTTCAACTTTCAAATGATGAAATTCACATAATATAATTTATTGATTTGGACTAACACATCTTCAATTACCCTTTTGGTACCTTAATTGACTTGTCAGTGACTAAAAGAGTGATAAAGGTTAGTTTTAGTAAATTAAGATTAAGTTGTCAGTGCACTAAATATGAAAGCAAATTGACATGAGGACCAACATCAAGTAAGCATGATTAATTTTATTGTCCTCAAGAATGCAAGAGATTGTTGGACAACTAGGATCTTTGAATTTCAAAGTATTATTAGTTGATAGAATACAACTTACCTATTCTAATACAAAAGCTTTATTTTACTCTTTATTATTCATTTTAACAGTGCATGGGTCTATTTGAAATTTGGCATTTACATATTTAATGACATCGAGGAAAGGAATATTAATCTTTACTTGTGCAAAAACTTTATAAATCTCACAATTATGATTTGATTTCTTTACTTGATCGGTGCTTAAGGCCATGGGGGCATGTGTGTGAGCTTTCTCTATTAGTAAAGTTTTGTTAACCATTTCTTTACTCTTTGAAATTAACTCCTTTCTAATTTTATGAGGATCAAGAATGTGTCTTTCAACCCAAGAAGGGTTATTATTGATTTAATATGGCTCATGTTCTAGGTTTCTAAGTTATCCTCATGTGAATATTGTTAACTTCTAAGGCTTGGTTGAGGCTAAGAAAGAAACATCCCTTTTTCGTGTATTGTGAGATCTGAAGCTAGTTTAAAAATAGTATCCTTTAAATTAGTCAAGGTTTGCATTATCCAATTATTAAGGGATTCTTGTTTTAGTTAAAGAATACAACATATCTTTAAGAGGTTTTCTTAATAGTGGGACAAAGAGGGTAATTGAGGAGTTTGAAAGTTCTAATGTGCTTGAAGTGGTTGTGAAGCTTGTGCATGATTGTGATTTATCCAACTAAAATTTGAATGGTTTCTCCAACCAAAGTTGTAATTCTATAAGTATAGGCATGGATTCGGCTTTTTAAAATTGTTTATAGCATTTGCTTGTTTGTGCAAACTTTCTTCTAACGTTTGGAATGATTAATGGAGCCATAAATATAACATGTAATATCTCAACAGATTTAACATGATCAAACTTTTTTACCTCTAATGCTTTAATTTTTCTAGTTAGGGACGCATGAAATACAAGTGTGCAACCCAAGGGGGGGTGAATTGGTATTTTAAAAATTATCCTAACAAAACCACACAACAATCCAATCTAACACCTTAATAAATTCAAAAGCAATAAGTTCAATAAAAGCATAATAGTAAATGAGTAAGAGAAAAGAGAAACAAACACACAAATTTTTAATTGGTTCAGTAATCCCTGCCTATGTCTACACCTCCAAGCGATCCAAACTTAAGGATTTCACTATCCAAGCATTTTCAAGGCTTCAAATGCTTACAATTGACTTCAAGGTGTCAATGAACCTTTACAACGAAGCGATTATCTTCCAATCTCTTCACTCAAGTGTCTCACACACTCAAACACTCTCAATTAAGATGAAGAAATGAAAATTGCAACAAAAACTCTCTTGATGAGTAGATGAACAAATTAAAGAACAACAATGATTCAATGAATAATGATTTGCGAAATGAGAGCTCAATATATGTTGTGTGCTTTTCGTTTTTACTTGCTAGAGATCCCAAAAATGAATTGGATTTGAGTTTATATAGTTTGAGCCAAAAAACTAGCCATTATGAGCTTTTTGTTGATAACCGCTTGCCGTTTATGGAATCCGGTTAGCCGCTTGTATGTTACCATTACCGCAAAAATTTAAATTTTAGAACATCCGGTATACCGCTTTGGGAATCCGGTTAGCTGTTTTTCTTTTAGTAAGTTACTGCCCAAATCCGAATAGCCGCTTGTCAAATCCGGTTAGCTGCTAGCTACAATGCCGACTACGGTGAACTATTTTCTAAAATTACAGTTTTACCTTTAAACCTTCTATAACTATAGTATGACCCAAATCGTTATGAAACTTTACAAATAGGTCCAATTTAAAATTTCTAAGTAATACTAGATTATCATGAACTCTTTGAAATTATGATAAAGTCCAAACTTATAAAAATTATAATATAGCCCAAAACGATTTAAATATTTTCAAATTGACCCAAATCCGAAATTCAAAACAATTTTTATTAAAATCAATCTTTTTCATTTTACTCCATATCTTAAAAAATAACTAATTTCACAAAATTATTTTCTTGTTATAAAAGCACAATGTGTAAATATTTTTTTATCCGAAATCAGGGCCGGCTCAACCAAAATGGGGGCCTTAGGCGAGTTGTTAAAATTAGGCCTCCTACAAAAAATTTAAAATATATATATATATATATATATATATATATATAAATGAATTATAGGAAAATAAAATTATTTAAAATCAATTTTTCTGAGATGTAAATTTGTTAAACAAATTTTTGTATTTTAATTTTGTTAGTATATCTTTCTCAATAGACAATATAGCTAATTCATTTAATCTTTCTTGTGACATGGTTGATATAAAATAATTTTTTATCAGTTTTAATTTTAAAAAACTTCTTTCTGCAGAAGCAACAGTTTTAATTTAATATAGTTTACCTTATTTAAAGCAATTAATTATTATCAATTAAATTTAAATAAATTAAAAAATTAATATCCCAAATTTGAGGCCTTCATCATGGCGGGGGGCCCTAGGCAACTGCCTAAGTTGCCTAGGGCACAAGCCGCCTCTGTCCGAAATATGTGGTATGTTATCATCAAAATCAATATTGTATGCCATATAGGCTAACAATCTCCTCTTTTTTTATGATGACAAAACAAATTATAAAAAATTTGATTTAGTTATGAAAAGCTCCCCCTTAATCAATGCAATGTTAAAA
The DNA here is from genome assembly GCA_030449925.1 of Citropsis articulata. Taxonomy (NCBI): domain Eukaryota; kingdom Viridiplantae; phylum Streptophyta; class Magnoliopsida; order Sapindales; family Rutaceae; genus Citropsis; species Citropsis articulata. The sequence continues at coordinate 1,643,532 of JASUUH010000212.1, read as the reverse complement.
ACTAACTTCAAAAAGATTTAAAAGACTCCCCATGTATAAATGCATATGAATATTTTTCATAACAAATGAATTTCCCATATTTCCCCTTACCTATTATATTCTCCCCCTTCATCATAAAAAAATAAATAAAAGCTCCCCCTATCAATCATCAAAATCTCAATACAAGCATGTTAGTTAAAAAGTTTCTAAGTCATAAGGAAAAAACATAACAAACAATCAAAACAAATCCATATCATCCAAAACAAATACATAATTCAAAATCATGACAACCATCCATACAATCGAAAATAAAAAGAACATAAAGAATAAATGAAATGTTGGTGCGTCCAAATACAAGCATAAGAGACTACTGAGGTGGTGGGGATGGTGGTGATGGAGGTGGATATAGATATGGAATATCGAAGTGCTCAAAGAGGAGGCGTTGGCCATGAATGAGCTACTGATATTGCTGGGAGAGGCGCTCGTGCTCATCGAGAATATGTTGCTGAAAGCTAGTCTGCTGTACAGAGAGAGTCTTCACCTCATCCATAAGCTGTTGAAGAGTAATCTCTTCAGAAGCAGGAGGTGCTGGAGGTGGTAAAACAGGTGCAGATGTAGACATTAAATGATCTCAACGTCCACGTTGTCCCCGAAATAAAAGCAAAAAATCAGGTAGTTAATCAGCATGTACAACAATATTGAGTGGTCGATCATCACTCGGAGCAAGAAAAGTGTACTTGTTTTCAAAGAATCGTTCCCAAGTTCCATTTTGCCACTCAAATCCTGAGGCACATACAGCTTCATCCCTGCTACTCTTAGAAGGTCTACATGAGGGTTCATTGATGGATACCCCAAAATATTTTAAAGATTCAGGTGATAAAATGAGTATATGGAAGTGAACGGGTAATCAATTTAGGTATAGACAACATGGTTCAGACAATGGAGTATCCCATGTTAGTTGGACGACATCTGATAATGCAATCAATCAAGGCAACATCTATATGGAAAACCTCATCCAAATGATCGGACCTAGGGAGTACAATGGTTTGAATAAACCGAAGTAATATCCGAGTTTAGAGACAAAGACATTAGGTGCGGAAATGGATAGTACAATCATCATCAGTGAGATCAATACAACAACATATATTCTTAACAGCATCAATATGGATATAGTCATCAATATCGAGAGATTTTCTAAGCGAAAATATTGCTAGGCCATCATTTGGGGTTCCTAAGATAGAATTCAACTCCCAATCATCAAATTCAATCGAAACTCCTCTAATGTTAGTGATTACTCAATTTTCTTTCTACGCGAAAGTATCCATATTCAAGTAAAACACTTTCACCAAGTCGGGATACACATTCTCCTCAATCACAAGAGCATTTATCCAACCAACATTTTCCAACAATTGAAATAAATTTCGATTACGAATACTGAGACTATGCAACCAATCCGGTAAAATGAAAAATGTAGGAAGTACCTCATGAACCATGAATTGATGGTGAAATCGTTTGACTAAATTTTTTTTCGGAAAATGTGTGGACTCAAAGTTGGATTGATAGAAGGTGCCCCCCTGCTTGCAGTGACCGTTTAATGGGTTGAATCGGTTCTTTTCCTTTTCCTCGAACTGGCCGCAAACTTGACACGGTGATTTTGAGTAATTTGAAGTGAAATGAAGTAATGAGAAGGAAAAAGATGAGGATTAAGAGAGATTTTGAGAGGCAATTTGGTTAAAAAACGGATTAAGAGCAAGAAATCTAGAGAGATAAAATTCAGTCGAAACCTTAGATTTGATTTCGGATCTATTGATTTTGAGTTTGAAAATAGATTTGAGAGATGATTTTGGACACAAGAATATATAGCGAACAAGTACAGATAGGGAACAAGTTTTATGGTTCGATTTGCATAAAAAACGAGTGAAAAATGATGGATTTTGGAGTGAAAATGAAAGAGGAAGAAGCGGCTTTAGAGAGAGAGAGAGCTAACTGGTTTACCGAAAATTAGAGAGAAAGAAGAACAGTTATAAAAACGCGAATCCGGCTAACCAGATTTCACTAATCGGTTAGCTGATTAGTGGACATAAAGGAAGAAAAAACATCTGGTTTATTGAATTTCACTAACCGGTCAGCCGGTTAGTGTCCAAAATATTGAAAGCTGAAATCGGCTTACCAGTTTCTATATCTGGATGGCCGGATATTTCTTAGAATTTTTCAAAAATCATTCGACTTACCGATTTAAAGAATCAGTTGTCTGGTTGTTGTCTAGAACTTAAGCTTCCGTAAATGGCTTACCAGTTTTCCAATCCAGTTATCCGAAAATCGACCAGAGAGCAACTAAATCTTATCCAGCTTACCGGTTTTCCAATCCGGTTATCCGAAAATCGACCCGAGAGCAACCAAAGCTAATCCGGCTTATCAGTTGGCAAAATCCGGTTATTCGAAATTTGACTCTTATTGAATTTTGGCAGGCTCTTATACTTGTATTATACACCATTTTATTTTTGGCTTAAAAATGGATTAATTTTAAGTCATTTTGTGATTTAAAATATTTCAATAAGCCATTCAATACATAAACCATAAATGCATACAAGAACAAACATATCAACAAATCATAATTCAAGACGCAACATTCATCATTCCAAGCTCATCTCTTATCTTTATAAAATGCTCTTCACTAAGAGGTTTTGTAAAGATATCCGCAATTTGATTTTCAATAGAAATAAATTTAATCACAACATCTCTTTTTTTAATATGAATTCTAAGGAAGTGATGCCGAATTTCTAAATGCTTAGTCCTAGAATGTTGAATGGGATCCTTGGATAGATTAATAGCACTAGTATTGTCACACAAGATAGGTATTTGATTAAGATTAATACCATAGTCTCTAAGGGTTTGTTTCATCTAAAGAATTTTTGCACAGCAACTACCAGCGGCTATATATTCGGCCTCGATAGTTGAAAGTGTAACTGAGTTTTGTATTTTACTAAACTAAGAGACAAGTGAATGACCTAGGAAGTGACATGTTCCACTAGTACTTTTTTTATCAACCTTATAATCAGCAAAGTTGGCATCTGAGTAACAAGTTAAGCCAATATGAGTTCCTGTAGGATACAAAAGACCAAGATTGATGATGCTAATTAATTATCAAAAAATTCGTTTAACGGCAAAAAAGTGTGACTCTTTAGGACAAGATTGAAATCTAGCACACAAGCATGCACTAAACATAATATCAGGCCTACTAGCAGTCAAATAGAGTAAGGATCCGATCATACCTCGATAAGTCTTGATGTCAACTTCCTTACCCGTCTCATCTTTGTCCAACTTGATGGTGGTACTTATTAGAGTGCTTTTTGCCATTCCATTTTCATAGCTAAAGCTTTTGAGTAGATCTCTCATATACTTGGTTTGATTTATGAAAATTCCATCTTGTTTTATTTGCAGTCCAAGGAAGTACTTTAGCTCTCCCATCATACTCATCTCAAATTCTTTACTCATACAAGATGAAAATTCCTTGCACATAGACTCATTAGTAGAACCAAAAATAATATCATCAACATAAATTTGAACAATAAGTATATCTTGGTTCTTATGCTTAACAAAGAGAGTTGTATCGGCTTTTCCCATCGAAAAATCATTATTTAACAAGAAGTTTTTAAACCCATCATACCATGCTCTAAGTGCTTGTTTTAATCTATATAATGCCTTAGACAACTTATATACATGATTTGTAAATTTTTCATTTTCAAAATCAGGAGGTTGTTTCACATACACTTCCTCCATAATGTAATCATTTAAGAAAGTACCTTTGACATCCATTTGAAATAGTATGAAATTTTTATGACATGCATATGCTAATAACATCCTCATAGATTCTAATCTAACTACATGTACAAATGTTTCATCAAAATCAATTACTTCTTCTTGGTTATAACCTTAAGCCACTAGTCAAGTTTTATTTCTTACAACCACACCGGATTCATCCATTTTGTTTCTAACTACGCATTTAGTACCTATGGTGGATTGATGCTCCGGTTTAGGAACTAATTCTCACACATTATTTCTCTCATATTGATTTAACTCCTTTTGCGTTGCTATAATCCAAGATTCATCATTTTCCCCATCCGCAAAGGATTTTGGTTCAATTTGAGAGATAAATGCAGTATGCTCACATGTGTTCCTAAGTGATGATCTATTTATAAAACCTCTTGATGGATCACCTAAAATAGCATTCTTAGGGTGAGAAGAAACATACCTCCACTCATTGGGGAGTGTTTGAGAAATACCTTCATTTTGCTCTGCATTTGTTTTTTTTATGTTGCTCCTCTTGATTTTCAGGTTGCGCATCCTTTTGGCTATCCCTTGATGAATCTTCTTGTAGTTTTTCATCTGCATCATCATTAACAACTACTTTCTCTATAGAGGATGGGTTAGACTCATCAAATGTAATATGCATAGACTCTTCCATAACCAAAGTTCTTTTATTATAAACTCTATAAGCTTTGCTTGAGTTTGAATACCCAAGAAAGATACCAACATCGGATTTTAGATCAAATTTACCAAGATTATTTTTGTGTTCAAAATAAAACACTAACATCCAAAAACTTTGAAATAACCAATGTTGGGTTTTCTATCTTTCCAAAGCTCATAGGGAGTTTTATTGAGATGAGATCTAATCAACACTCGATTTAAAACATAACAAGCGGTGTTGACGGCTAGGCCCAAAAATATTTAGATAATGCATTTTCATTCAACATGGTCCTAACCATTTCTTAAATAGACTTATTCTTTCTCTCAACAACTCTATTTTGTTGTGGAGTTTTAGGTGATGAAAATTGATGCTCAATGCCAAAAACATTACAAAAATTCTAAAATGCATGATTTTCAAATTCTCCACCATGATCACTTCTAACACAAGAAATAACGCATCCCTTTTCTTTTTGAACCTTGTTGCAGAAAACTTTAAATGCATCAAAGGCATCATCCTTATTAGCTAAGAACAACACCCATGTGTATCTAGAATAATCGTCTATAATTACATATGCATAATATTTGTCATTTAAACTAGCATATCTAGAAGGTCCAAACAAATCTATGTGAAGTAATTGAAGAGGTTTTGAAGTAGAGACATTGTTCTTGTTTTTTAAAGAAGTTTTGATTTGTTTTCCAAATTGACAAGCTTCACAAATTCTATCTTTTTGAAAACTGATTTTTGGAAGACCTTTAACCAAATCATTTTTCGAGATTTTTTAAATCAAATCCATGTTTGCATGACCTAGTCTTCTATGCCATAACCATCCATCATCATGCAATGCTGAGAAACATTTATCAATAGTAGATGCACAATCTATATTAATGGTATAAACATTAACACATCTATTTCTTACAAATAAAACATTTCCAGCACATGCATTCTCAATAACACATCTAGTTCTATAAAAAACTACTTTATAACCCGCATCACATAATTGACTAATGCTAAGCAAATTGTGTTTCAAGTTTTCAACTAAACACACATTTTCAATAAGAGTAGAGGATACATTACCGACATTGCCAATACCAATGATCTTTCCTTTTGAATTATCTCCAAAGGATACATCTCCACCATTTTCGATCTTGGTAAAACTTGAAAACCAAGAATAATTCCATGTCATATGTCTTGAACAACCACTATCCAAGTACCATTTATTTTTCTACTTCTTCTTCCCCAAAGGCCATGAGAGCTAAATTTATCATTTCTTTTTGCTCTTCATCATCATTTGTTTTTTCATCGCTATCATCCCACATGGCCACCATGGCTTTCTTTTTGAATTTGTTGAGAAGTGGGCACTCCGATCTTATATGGTTAGGCTTCATGCATTCATAGCATATGATTGCTTCTTTCTTCTTGTTTTGGTTCTTGAGGTTTCTAAATTTTCTTCGCTACTTATTTTCTTAAAAACTTTCTGAACCTCCTCGCTAACTCCTCATCAACCGGCTCACTTTCTCCATCACTCTCATATTTTGTAAACTTGTGAGCAATGCTTTTCTTCTTCTCCTCATTTCCTTTTTCCACTGCCAAGTCTTCCTCATAAGAAATAACAGAGCCATTAAATCGTCAATAGGTAAGTTATATAAATCTTTGGCTTTTTTAATGGTAGCTCTCTTAGGTTTCCATTCTTTTGGAAGTGACCTAATAATTTTCTTGACTTTCTCGCTATTTGAAAAAGTTTTTCCTGAGGCTCCTAAGGTGTTCACTATATCCGTAAATCGTTATACATAGAATATACAATTTTATTTTTTTCTATTTGGAACAATTCATATTGAAAAGTGTATCTACTAATTTTAGACTCTTTAACTTGATTTGTGCCTTCATACACAACTTCAAGTTTGTTCCAAATTTCATGAGCACTCTCACAAGTAGACACTCTATGAAACTCTTTCTTGTCAAGTGCACAAAACAAGGCATTCATATCTTTGGAATTTAGAGAAGTTTTTCTCTTTTCCAATTCACTTCATTCCCGTGAAGGTTTTGGAATATCTTCGCCGACTTCATTTTTAGTCAAAGGTATAAAGGAACCATTACATAATCTAAGGCTTACAAGTAAATTCTCATCCTAGTTTTCTAATACGAGTAGTCATTACCATCAAAGAATGGTAGTCTAGTCATGGACTATCCTTCTCTAAAGGTTGAGTCATATTAGGTTGCCATTGATCTTTATCTCTAGACGGTTAAGTCTAAAACAATCTTGTACTAGAGAGCCGGTTTAACCAGTGCAGTATCTAGAAAAAGATTATTACTATCTTTCGACGAAAAATCAAAATATCCACAAATATTAGAGGGGAAGAGAAAATAAATTTACCAAATTAAGCCCATGGAACATGATGAGACTTCACCTTCAACCCAAGCTTGAAAGAAAATTAGCCACTCATAATTGAATTAGGAATAAAATGAGAATTTATTTAAATACGTAGAAAATACATGATGGAGAAGGAATTACAGAAAACTAAGCTAAAAAATAGATTTAGGGGTATTAAATTAGAGGGGAGCCCTCTTTTTATAGATACATTGAGTAAATCATGGCCATCAAATTATAAATAGTTCGGACGCTTAGGATTGCACCACGTCATCAGTCAACAGTACAAGGTTTGAACAATACGCAGTTTGACCACGGTTTGCACAGTAACGCGGTTTGAGTAGTAAATAATCTCATGTATGTGCATGTACCGTACGCAAGATCTTTGGTCCAATGAAATGCTACCACGTCACGATCAACAGTATATAAGAATTTTAGTCCAATAGAATCGTGACACATCATCGGTCAACGCTACATAAGCAGTCAATGCTACATCATTCGTCCAATCAAATGCTACCACGTCATAGGTCGATACCACATCGTCGATCAATGCCACGTCATCGGACCATATATGTGAACAGTACCGTATGTATAATAGCACCGTACGTATGAATAGTATTATTTTTCCTTTTATGCTCCTCCTAAGATTTTTGACCGTCCTGAGTTCAAAGTGATGTCCGTTTTGCTGTCTGATTACTCGTTCATTGTGAAACGATCATGATGCCCCTAAAATACATAAAATACTTAATTATAATACAACACACATAATTAAATAACAATCGAATTAAATACATAAAAGTAGGGACATTATTGAGACTTAAAATGTAAAATGACAAATTTATCCTTTATAAATATACTTTCCAACACTCAACAATTATGCATCACCATATCTTTTAGTTCATATTACAGCTTCTACTTCAAATTATAGTTCTCTAAAATCAAGAATGACATTTAGTAGGATGTAATGTAAGCTAAGCAAATGACTAACAAAGAAGAGATAATAGGAAGAACAAAATATGTGTCTGAGAAGAAATAACGATCTTTTAGAAATCGCAAGATGCTTTTATTTATTTATTCTTCTCATTCTATTTTTTTTTTAATTTTTACAACTTTTTTATTATCATAATATATATATATATAATTTTTTTTCTTTGCTTTTTTTTATAGTGCACCACTTCTAAAAAAATTCTCCGTATTTTTCTCAAGTATGAATAAGTAATAGAAAACATAAAATATAGGATAATACTCCAAATTTTAGTAAGATAGGATGATAAGTTACCAAACAAAAAGATGTTTTTTTTTTAATAGGCTCAAAAGGAGTAAATATGGATATTTCACAATGAGGATGGCCAGAAAAGGCTCAAGCAGATCAAAGATGACCTTTCTATCTTTTTCTCTTTATTGTCATTTAAGTCTTTCATATCTACTAGTTTAATAAACTTTCAGATATAGCAACACACAATTCCTCTTTTTATTGGTCAAGTAAAAAGATAAAGACAGAGATCATGTATTAAATAATAAACTACTGAGCTATGAAAAACGTTTGCTCTCCCAAAAAAATAAAAGGCTCAAAAATTCACTTGGACCTTATTATAACATGTGCATTCCTTCAAATAACTTAATCAATTTCACACCAGTCACCAACATCGATATGCAAAGTGGCAAATATGGTATAATAAAACTTAAAGGCAAAAATAATACAAATACTAAAATTTAGAAGTCATGATGCCATAAATGTCAAAAGATCACACAAAATGCCTTAAATTTTATTATTTTTAATTTATGTTTACTTTATTTTTATTTTTTAACTAAGCTCAAAGACTAGGAAGATGCATTTGTAGTGTAAATAAACTCCATATTCAGCCATCTTAGGCTTAAAAATTTAGAAAAAAAAATTAATAAAAGTACAATAACACAACTATCAGTTATTCCATGTCTGTCTATTATTCCCTCCTGTCAATGAGAATGAGATATTGTCCTCAATGTCTGAAAGAAAAGAAGTAGAATTTGGAAGACATCACTGGAATGCTGCAATATAAGAAAATATTTGTAGAGGGCTAAATCTAATTTGTGTTTATTACTACTACTGTTACCATGATTAGGTAATTTGTTACCAATACGAGCAAAAATAAAGAGTTTTTTTTTTCACTATTAATAGAATGAAATTATTCTGAATTACATAGTTAAAAAATGTTGTCAAGCCATTACAAAAGTTATTAGCGTTTAACAAACTAATGAGTTTTTATGAATGTTCAAATGGACCCAAGATACATATGTAATCAATGCCTCTAGAGCTACAAGATCTCTTGATAAGAAAATAAAAAACTTTGTACTGTTTAGTATCTCGAATATTCTTTCTTGCATACTTGAGATGACTAGCTCTTCTTCAATTGGTGAGTAATGTAGACATCCCAGAGGTTTTAGGGTTTTTCGGATGATATCAAGCACTTGGCTTCCTCTAGTGTAAGCAGCTTCTGAGAGATGACTTTCGATCATTTGCTCTATATATTAGGTGCATTTTTCTCTCTTGTAGTACTTGACTAAGATCTATAGCAGCTTAAAAAACTCTTTGTATTTTCTATAATGAAACCCAAAAAGCATATAAATATTTTTAAATTGTTTATTCAAAGTTGCTACCATTAAGAAAATTCTAAAAAATAGTTTGAGTATTAAAAAAAATCTCGTGTTCAAAGATCGTGGTGATAGACATAATGATATAGAGCTAAATGGGGTGGTGTGTTTCTCAAATGATGTGTGAAGTTCATGGTTCGAGAGTCAAAAGTAAACAACAAAGAAAATAAACAATAAATAAAGATAAAATCACAAGATTAGAAGAAATAATGCAAATAATAAAAGAACAGTAAAATAAAAGAATATATTGATAGTTATGATGCGGCTCACATCTTTCTCTGGTTTTATGTCCAGAAATGGTTTGAATACCTTCTATAGGTAGATGAGAGGCTTCCCATCTGGTTTTCTTATAAACTGACAATCAGGGTTATTTATAGCCAAATTCTTGAGACTATATCGTGCATGTTCTTTCTGGAATAATAGTCATAGCTAAAAAATTACTCTTTATATGTATCCACGGGAATGTGTTTCAAGAGTGGAAAGAATGTCAATCTAGCAAAAAAATAACACACGGGAAAGTAAACAACAAAATAAATGCACACCATGCATAAAGCGGGATGTTAACCCACCATCACCCCTTTATTGAGTTTACCTCAAGTTCTAGTTGGATAATATAGATACGCCGCCCTCTTTGTCCCTGAGTTGTCTCTCTTGCTATTCAAAATGGGATATTAATAGTGATGGTCATAGATCCTAAACATGAGGTGATTGACAAATTTGGAGCAAACTATTTGGGTGACGCTTACCACATTGTAGTTTGTTAAGGTGGTTGAAGATGATCTATCTCATTAAGGTACTCATGACATATATTACAAGTAATAATAGAAAATACAATTGTTAAACAAGTGCACTTAAGTGAGAAATAATCAAATAATTTCAATTAGTAAAAAGAAATGACAAAAAGTTAAATCACCCAAACAAAAGACTTAATCAAGATTTGGTAAGTCACTCAAATCTATTTCGGCGTCTTTTCCATATAGTTAGTACTCTAGATATCACTTTAATCTTTGATCATTAACTTTAAAAGTGACATTATTGTTTAGATCCTTATTTTCAATGGCACCATATGGAAAAATAATGTAAATAATAAATGGACTAGACCATTGAGAGCATAATTTACTTGAGAGTAAATGCAGGCAGTAATTGAATAAAAGCATTTTCTAACCTGTTGTAAAAGATTTTCTTATAATATGCTTGTCATCAAAGACCTTCATCTACTACTTGTAATCTCTTCAAGTTCTGCTAGCTGTAATCTACTTTCCAAACTAGCTTGTTGCATGTCAAAGTTGAATTTCTTAATAGCCCAATATGCACGATCCTCGAGTTCCACAGGTAGGTGACACGTTTCTCCATGCATAAGCCTATAAGAAGACATCCTAATAGGGGTCTTGAAAGCCATTTGATATTCTCATAATGTATCATTAAGTCCCAATGATCGGTCTTTTCTGTCTGGTCTCACCAACTTTTCTAACAGGGAAATTATCATTTTACTACCAAAGTTATTCTATTATATCAATACAATGAATTGTCGAAAAGTGCATTTTACTATCAAACGTTTGCGTCATTATCGATTCACTACTATTCCATTAAGAAAAAGTTAATGTTTAACGAAATTGAGTTAAAAGTCGATATTACCCCCAAGAGTTTGGTGGTAAAATTATAATTTCCTTAAAACTTTTGGCAGTAAAATGATAATTCCTCTAAAAAATTGGTAGTAAAATGATAATTTATCTATCAAATTAACATAGAATTTTACTTTTACAGCTGGAAATGTCTTTGATGCCCTTATGGCGTCAACAAAATTTTAATGTTCTTAACGGAATGGTAGTGAATTGGTAACGACACAAATATTTGGTAGTAAAATGCATTTTTCAGCAAACTATGGTACTGACATGATATGTAAAACAAATTTTGGTACTAAAATAATAATATCCCTTTCTAATATGTGCTTTGTTTCTTGATTAGAAACCTTGATTCGGCCATTTATTTGTGGATGACCTCGGGTAGACATGTTGTGTATGATGGAGTATGTTGAGTGTTAGAGAATCCTTATAAAGGGTAAAATCATTATTTTGCACTCCAAACCTCACTAACATTTCTAAATTTACATATTTAAATCCTTTAAATTTTAATTATGTGTATTTTGTTATAATTTAAGTATTTTATGCATTTCAGGAGTATTTTGGTTATTTCTTAATTAATGAGAAGTTAGATAGCAAAATGGATACCATTTTTTTTTATCTCAAAATAGCTGAAAACGTAGGAAGGGCATAAATGGTAAAATTATAATTTTCAAATTTTGGTAGGACCCAACAGACATGGCATTGACAGCAAATGTGGCATTGACCAGATGATATAGCAACATCTTATTAGACTGGAAAATACTGATGTGGCGCTAACCAATGACAAGGTAGTGTCCATTGGACTGAAAAATGCTGATATGGCATTGATTGATGATGTGGCAGCATATTATAAGACTTGATAATGTGTTTCGACAAATCTGATCTTTTTACATGCCGCAATCTTGAGCGTCCAAATTGTTTTCATCTGATGGCCATGATTTACTCGTTGTATATATAAATAGAGAGCTCCCCCTTGAAATTTGACCTCTATTTTGTGTAATTCTCACTATGTCTTGTATTTTCTATGTACTTTTATAAAATTATCATTTTACCCCTAGTTCAATTATGGGTGGCTAAATTAATTTCATGCTTGGCTTGAAGATAAAACTCTACTTGATCCATGAGCTTAATTAAGTAAGTTTATTTTGTTTTCCTCCTTGACTTATGTGGTCGCTTTGACTTATTGTCGATACGCAATGTATCTTGTCTAGATTTTGCACCGTATACCGGCTACGTAGTGAAAAATCATTACTACTTGGCACAATAAGCACTTTACGTCATATTTATTAGAAAGAGACTCATTTTTATCATTTCTGGGTCATATTGACTTAGTGTTGATAAAGAGTACATATAAGTTATTTAGTGGACGATCTTGTCACCTTGTCGAGAGAAGGATTATTACCTTTTGGTACAATGTGTACTTGACACCACATTTAGCAAAAGATCATCACTCTCTAGAAATACTCTCTCATAAATTAATTGGAACTAAAAATAAATATTAAGCCCACATTAAGTGTTTAGTGTGAATTCCAACACTTTGAATCATTTCATCCTTAATTTTTTCCTATCATTTTTATTTTCAAATTTAGTATTGCTAAAAAATCATCTCTAGCCAATTCACGTATAATTAGGATTTTAGATTATTTCTCTTATTTGAAAAAGATTAGATTAAGTTAGCTACTAGTATGTATAGGCTTGTTATTCATAGGTTATGGTAATGCACACAAGCTTCTCATGAATAATATTCAGTATTTCTCAAGTGAGATATTTTCTCCTTTGTGACAACCTTTTTCCCTAATTAAGAACGTACGCTAGAATGAAATCTAATATCGCTTTTGCCCTGTGTCACCGCAACAGAACAAAAAAATCACATAATTGATGAGCTATGGAATAAGATAAGAGTTGAGTTCAATTCACAAGTCCAATCCAATCATTTTCGAACCTCAAAAAGATGATGTGTCAACTTACTTCTTCAGTTCAAAACTTGGCAATGACTATTGAGAAAGGCAAATTCCCAAGCCAGCCAGTACCTAATCCCAGAGGAATGCATGAAATGAGTACAAGTTCACCCCAATCGCGTGGAGAAGTCAAAGTCATCATGATCTTATAAAAAGGTAAAGAAGTCGACAACAAAGTGGAGATGCTAGTGAAAAAGACAACTCAATTTATACCTTTAAATTCTGAGGACTCATAACTAAACGAGAAAGAAGAAAGTAGCCTATAAGAATACATCCGTAAAGCTCCATTCCCTCAGAGGTTGGATAAAATAAAGAAGGGAAATTCTACAGGTGAGATTATATAAAGACCGGTATGTGTTAATATCCCTTTATTTGATGCTATAAAATATGTGTCCTCCTATGTTAAGTTTTTTAAAGATCTTTGTACTAAAAAAGAAGTATTCACATTTAAAAGTAGGTCTTTCAAATAGAAAACATTAGTTCCATACTTTAACATAAAATTCCTCCAAAATTCAAACACCCAAACTCCCCTATTATCTCATATAGTATTGAGAACCACATAATTGAGAATATTTTATTGGATCTAGGAGCTAATGTAAATCTTTTCCCTTACACAATGTTTATGAAACTTGGACTGAGAGAATTACAATCAAATACAATTGTGTTGCAGCTTGTGGATCGATTCATGAAAATACCTCACGGTATTGTAAAGCATGTTCTCATTCAGGTAGACAAGCACATCCCTATTATTCTAGGTCAACCGTTCTTGGCTACTGTTGATTCTCGTATTTAATGCAGGATTGGAAATATATTATTATCCTTCGGTAGCATGACTATGGAGTTGAATATATTTAACATTAGCAAACAGCCTTAAAATAGCGTTGATGGAATTGTTGATGTTGATTTAATTAAAGAATTAATTGATCACAGCTTACCTTCTAACATTAGTAATGACCCTTCTAACTACTTTGGTTTAAATTTTGATATTGACAGATCAATTGAAGATGTCAATACTTTACTTGATTCATCACCATCCATGGATACAAATAAATGGAAGGCAAAAATAGAGCAACTAGCACTATCAAGGGCAGTCTATCATTAAAATCATCATTGAAACTCGACCTCAAACTATTACTTGAGACTTTGGAGTATACATTCTTGGGGGAAAAAAAAAACTGTCAAAAATCATCTCATCCTCCCTTGATGATAAAAAAAATGTTATAGGTATCATTTGCCCTATCTATGGTTAAAAAATGAGATTACAACTGGCAAAACTTGAGGAGATCTACAATGATGAAAATCCGAAGGATTATAAAAATTGGAAGAAAGCCTTTCATGACAATCACATTAGGAGAAAGTCTTTTATACCAGGTCAAAAAGTGCTTTTATTTGATTATCGCTTGTATTTATTCCCAGGTAAGCTACGCTCTCTATAGTCTAGATCATATATTATTCACACTATTTTTTCATATGGGGCTATTGAAATTAAGGATCTAAAGAATGGTGTCACTTTTAAAGTTAACAGTCAAAAATTAAAACCATATCTAGAAGAAGACACCAAAATAAATTTGAATGATCCACCAAATCTTAATTGCGTCTTTTTTTTTTGGTGACTTGACTTTTTGTCATTTTGTTTTACTATTCTTTTCCTATTTGAAATTATTTGTTTCCTGTTAAAGTGTGTTTGTCTAACATTTGTATTTTCTCTCTCATTACTTGTACTATACATCATGAATGCCTCAATAAGACAGATCTTGCTCAACCACCTTAATCGACTTCTATGTGTGAAGCATCACCTAAGCTGACTACTCGAAGTTTGTAAATTGCATCTTGTTTGGAATATACAACCACCAGCATTAGTATCACATTTTAAAGAACTAGAAAGATAACTTAGAGAAATAGAAGGTTGTGTCTATGAAATCTAATTAGAACTTGAGGTAAACTCACATTACAAGAAATTTGAATTTTTAAGATGATATTTTTTACAACCATTTTAATTTTGGTCAAAGAATGGTACTTATTATGACAAATTTTTAAAATCATAGCCAATAGTCTTGTCCTAACTTATGTTGTATTTTTTAACCAATAATTTTCTTTTAGACTCATTAATTAGTCACTAATTCGACTTTTTTACAACAAATATCATTAATCACAACAAGACATTTTTTTTTGTCTGGGCACATAAATTTCCATCGAAAATTAAACATTTTAGAAAAAATATTTCATCTTTTATGACAAAATGCATTGTTGAAAAATATAATTATAGGCGACAAAACTATTTGGTCACTAAAAAATGGGTGTAAATTTCAGTAAACTATTTGTGACACATAATATTAGTCTTAAAAGCTATTCTTATTTTCTATAATTTTAAAACCTTGTCTTTTTGTTACAAATAATTACTTACCGTGACACAACTAAAAAATAGTAGTAAAAAAATATTGTTTTAATTAATACTATTTTATGAGTAAAACATTTTGTTGGCTAAATATTATTCTAGGTGACACAACTATTTCATATCTGAATAAAGTAGAGTAAATTGAGTCAAACCATGTGTAACACAAAATTGTATTATACAAAGCTAGTATAATTTTTACTAATTTAAGGATTTTTTTTAATTTTGGTCATAGAGAATCACATAAAGTGACAAAAGTAAAAATAGTAGTAAAATTTATGAGTAAAACATTTTGTTAGCTAAATATTATTCTAGGTAACACAACTATTTCATGTCTGAATAAAGTAGAGTAAATTCAGTCAAACCATGTGTAACACAAAATTTTATTATCCAAAGCTAGTATAATTTTAGTAATTTAAGGATTTGTTTTATTTTGGTCATAGAGAATCACATAAAGTGACAAAAGTAAAAATAGTAGTAAAATTTATGGTTAATTTGGACATAAATTTTAGAAGTGAGAATAAAATTAAATTAAAAAATTGTATGGTCGCATGGGACTATTTTTATTATATTGGGCAACAAGTAAAGTTTTTAGATTGTGATACAATTCTTTCACCATCAACCAATCTAGTGCCATGTGGATAAAAACTCTACTTTGACACATTTATATCACCCACTTAATAACCTATTTTTTCCCTCATATGTCAACCCTAATTAAAAGAAAGGAAAGAACTCATTATTTTTATCTTTTTTTTCCTCGTCCATGCCACTTTTCTTTCTCAATTCTCAAATTCTCACATCTAAACAAACAAGCACTACAACAAAACTGAGATATAGTAGCACACGAAAAGTGCTACTAAAAGTAAATTGTAGCATTTTACAAAGTGCTATGTTAGTCCACGTTACTAAAAGTATTCCTCTTTAGTAGCAATTATAGAATGCTATAAAATTATGATTCTGTAGCATATAATAAAAGCTGCATATTTAGTTTTAATTGCAGTAGATAATTGCTACCAATACACATTATGTAGCACTTAAAAAATGCTATCAAATCGTCTTTTATAGCATAATAACAATGCTGCAAATATGTTATTTGTAGCACTTTAATCATGCTACACATTTTAATCTAGTAGCACTTCAAAAATGCAATCACATTGTCTCTCGTGGCATAAACAAAATGCTACAAATTTCATGATATTAACAATTTTAAGATGCTACAAATTACATCAGTTGTGGCATTTGCAAAATGCTACCAAAGCATTTTTACATAGCCTAACAAAAACGCTACAATATTGAATGATTTAAAGCATTCTTAGGTTATTACAAAGTAGGGACTTAATGCATTTAATTATTATAGATTGGTTGTTACCACAATTATTAAATAGAATTGAACAAACTCTATCAAACTATACTCCATATGAACAAAATATATCATACATATAAAATATTGTATCAAAACAATAATGTATGAAGATGAACATCATAATTTAAAGATAGACATTAAGTACAGATTTAGAGTATGTTCAACTTTAAACATAATGTGCCATATATCAAAAAGGCAATAATTAAACAAAAAGAATAAAATTTCATCTTCAATTTGCATCGAAAACTCCTTTATAAGTAGTACTTATCCACATGCCCCTGCATTATAAATTAAAAACAAAAAAATAAGTGAAAAAAATCACCTGAGCAAACATGACCTGCATTATAAATTAAAAAAGTAAGTGTGAAAAATCATCTACACATATTTCACTAGAAAAATTTAATTTACTATTATAATTATTTTTACTAAAGAGATTTACACCAATTATAATTTTGAGAAGTGAACTCAAATATACAATTAATATTATCCTTAGCAAAAATTTTGACAGAATCTCCCCTAAAACATGGACATTTCCTCAAACAAATTACAACTCATATAACATGTATATATCATCAACTCAACACTTCCAGAATTATACTCAGCAACTACTGCCACCATAAGTCATTAGAAGTAATATATTGTGCCTCAAGCTCCATGTTGGCTCATACACTAAAAAAGTATAACGAAATGCTCAAGAAAATATATAAAAGTTAAGGACATGAGATTACCTAAATATGTGAATGATGCAAGTTTCAATTTGTAGAGTCTATAATAACCCGATCTGCAGGCCACACAACTGTACGCCTTTTTTATTTTATTAAAACTTTAGCTGGAACACCCTTTTTTATTTTATTAGAATGCCTATCCACCTTCCATCTTGAAGAACCACATTTTGGACAGCAATCCATTGCCTCATTCTCATTTTTAAACAAGCAACAATCATTCACACAGGCATGAATCTTCTCATAACCTAAATCAAATGCCTTTAAAAATTTTCTCACCAAGTAAACCGACCTGAGAAGTATATTATCCCTAGGCAACATGTCATGCAGCATCTCTAAAAGTCCATCAAAGCTTTTATTAGACCATCCATTTACAGCTTTGTGTTTGTATAAAGCCACAATGGCTGACAATTTTGTGTTTTTAGTGCAACCTGGGTATAAAGGGGCTTTTGCATCTTCCAATGATTCTTTGAATTCTTCATTTCTACTCTCTTCTAAAGGTTCTACATCTCCACCTTCCATGTATCCAGCTGAAAATAAATTATACGTATCTGACAGTTTTTTCCTCTTGTTTTCCATCAGTTGTTAGTTGTTCACCATGATGAAACCAAATTGTATGTGATCCATACCTTCAATGACCAAATGCTCATAAACTGCCTCAATAGTTTGATGACGTAAATTTCGACAGTCTCTACAAGGGCACAACATCTTTTCAGGGTAACTATTATTCTTTTCAGCCATCTTCACAAAATTCCAAGCTGCATTCATGTATGCATCTGTAGCTCTACCCAATCAAATGCCAAAAGCATGTTAACAATATATTTACAGCACATTGGGTAATAGAAATATCTTTCATTACCTGTTTAGATGTACCCAGTCTTTATTCATCATCTTAATATCAATGGAAAATTTATTTCCTAGTACACATACTAGTTCTTTTATGTACCATCCTCATGAAATGATTTTCAGAAGCAACATCATAATTCTTTATACAAGTAAATAGAATGGCCAAAAGGATATTGGAAACAATAATGTATGACTAAGATTACGAGAATAATATGCAAAATAAAAAATTACTAAAACTAAATAAAAAGAAAAAATAACTCAATGATATATTCTGGGCATCTACTATATCTAAAAAATACTAAGTAAAAAATTTAGAATTTAAAAATAAAAAATAAAAAATTCAGCCAAATAAAAAAATCTTTAAAATAACTCAATTATATATTCTAGGCAGCTATTATAACTAAAAAATAATTGAGTAAAAAAATTCAGAATTTAAAAAAAAAAAAGTTCAACAAAAAAAAAAAAAATAAAACTAAATTAAAAGAAAAAATAACTCAATGATATATTATGGGCAACTACTATAACTAAAAAAAAAACTTAGCAAAAAAATTCAGAAGTTTAAAAAGATAGCAAACAAAGAGCAAATAAGCAAATAATAATAATAGTTTGACAAGAAAATGCCAAAACACTCGCCTTTGGAAAAGTTACAAAACGAGTTCAATATGCACTTGGCCAAAAGTTACATGAATAGGAGCTTGTCTTCTTCAATTGAGAGGCATCACTTTATCATATCAAATCCTAGGAAAAAAAAATAGTCAGACAATTAATTTCTTACAAAACCCAGATTCACAATTCAATACAAAAGCTAAATTAATGATATCAATAATTTTAAGAGAGAAGTTAGGGAAAAAAATTATAACAGAACTTTAAAAATCCATAAGGAAAAGTTGTGAATTACCTTCATGAAATCATTTTTGGGAATAAAATCCAACAATTACTTCTGTCAAGCTCAAGCCATTTGGCGATTCAGTCGCTCAACAAATTAATGGATCATTAGATGATATGATTTCTAAGAAAACAGAGGCTTTGACTTTTGGGGGGTGTTAACGTAAAAGTGGAGAGAGAGGCAAAAGGATGTTAGAATTAAGTTTCACAATTTCATTTTTCTTTTTTTTTTTATTTGGCGGTAGTCTTATAGATTCCCGCTATATTTTTTGCTCTTTTTTTGTAGCATTTCTTATATGCTGCAAAATTAATGTTTATATTGTAGCTTTTATAAAATGCTATATAATTAAATGTTGTATATAGCTTTTCTAAAATGCTACTATATGATTTTTTTTTAAGTGTGACATAAATTTATAACATTTATAAAGTGCTACATTATTAAAAATTTATGGTAGCATTTACTATATGTTACAAATTAAATGTTATATGTATAAAAAAATAAAATGTAACTATTGAGTAGTTAATGGTAGCTTTTATGGAAAAAATGCTACAATAGACCAACATTTAGTAGCATTAAAAAAAAAGTGCTACAATCTAATGCTACTAAAGGTGATATTTGTTGTAGTGAAGCCACGGTCATTTTATCCATCTCTTTAAGAAGGTTTGTATTTAATTATTAATATTGATATTTTATATTTATTTTATATTTTATTCATTGTTAAAATCATTTTTTAGTTAGATTTATTTTGATAATTTTTCCAAATCATCAAAGACAAGGAGGCAAACGCAAGCAATTGGCTATGCTCTACACAATAACAATCAATGATGGAGGTACAAAATTATTTCCAGTATTTGATTTGACTTATTTTACAAATTGGACCCAAAGAAAATAAGGCAATTATTTTTTTCTTTTAACTAATTTTATTATGCTATTAGCATTTTGTCTTTAATTACTATGATATTTTGATTGTACATACAAGATAATGTACACAGAGTTTGGGGATATCATATGTGGCATTTAAGTTGGTACTACAAGGCATGTACTGAGATGCAACCTCTAAATTATTATTGTCTTATTAAATAATTCTTGAATTTAAAGAACATACATAATCATTAGCAGAGTGAATAATAGATTGTTTGCTATTATATATATATATATATATTAAGTTATTATTTATTATTTTAACTTTACCTTGGATGAATTTTTTTGTTATATATTTTATATTTGTGTTTATTGTAGGATAAGTTGGAGACCTAGCCTTTAATGTATATTAGTTTGGAAGCATTTGAAGAAGTCAATATGAGACAACTACAAGCAAATTTTATCTCAACTAGAAAAAGCATTTGAAGAGTAACTTGTCATTTAAGGAATTCATCGATAAAGATCAAGGACCAAGACAATTAGTTAGCTTTTTCAATTTTCTCAATGTATTACTTTAAATTACTGACATTTGTACATTTTGTGATTGAATTTGCATGATAACTTTGTAAAATGTTTTTAACTATCTTTTTTATTTAATCTTGCTATCATTTGCACATTTTGGTTTATTGATGTTCGAAGCTTTTTATTTGTTAATAATAATGCATATGTACATTACTTGTTTAGACTAGGTATTTCCGTCGCAGAGTGTTTTTACTAAGAAGGAAAAAAAATCACCAACAATCTTTTGACACAAAATAAACAATTATAATCTGTAACAAACGAAATAGTCACAAATCCTAAAAATTGGAGACGATCAATTTTCATCACCGAAGGCGACATTCAATGACTACAAAATATTGTTGCAGATATGTTTTCAAACCACTATTTGAACATTTTTTTAATACTATTTGTGGCTTTCCAAACTTTAATTAGAAACAAAACATTCAGTCATGAAAAGGTATATTCTTTAGTGCCAACAACAATTTGGTCGCTAGAACCTATTAAGACTGTCTTTTCACGTCTAATGTCTGACAATTTATTTTTTGTCATATAAAATATAAGATGACTAATTTGTTATATTTAGTGACTAAAATTTTTGTTACAAAATATCATTTTTCTTGTAGCGCCAATAAAGGGACGACGATGATTTAACATTCCACTTTCTACATTGTATGTTTTTATTTTATTCTTTGCTTTCACATGTGTTTTGTTTATGCTAGATTAATTCTTTTATTTAGTGCTTCGTCATTTGTTACCCTGGTTAAGTGGCGGATAACAGTAGTCTACCACGATTAAAGTCGATTCCATCAATTTCCTATAATGACTGATATTCTCCAGCCAAGGCATGGATAGGAATACAATTCTCACAAAGCTTCAAAAGCAATTTTCCTCTCTCCCTCAAAATGCAATTCTCATGATCTACAAAGCTAGGTCCGAATGCTTGCGGCTGCTTATGAGAAATAACAACCCTGTTGATATTCATTAGTTAATTAAAGCTAAAGAACGATTAGCAAAGGAATTACCTCCCAAATGTTTTGCCTATATGCCTAGTTGTGGGAAAGAAACTATTTAAGAAAATGAAGGCTAAATGGCTCATAGTTTCTTGTTATAAGTGTGTCTGAATGAAATGCAAGAGACTTCCATGTAAATCTTTGGGAATGGTGCCTGGTAACAGGGAAGATAACACTTAATTCATTAGGGATGACTTGAATAAAAAGTCATTGGATGACATCCTTTTGACTTTTGATATGCATCCCAATGGATACGTATAGAGAGCAATTTCCTAGTTATGGTCATTGTTCTAGAAAGAATATGCACAATACAGTCTTAGAAATCTGATTATAAATGACCTTGTAATCTGATTATAAATGACTTTGTTTACCAGTTTATAAAAAAAATTAGATGAGAAGCCTATCCTTGACTAATTAAGGGAGGGCGTTTGAGCCATTTTTGGATGCAAAACTATAGGAAGATGTTAGCTACAATAATAATTACCAGTACATATCATTTTATTTTACTGTTCTTTTATCATTTGCATTATTACTTTCAATAATGTGATTTTATATCTAATTATTGTTTGTTTCTTTTTACCTTTTGCTTTTAACCATTGAGCCATTAACTTTACACGTCATTTGACAAGTATACCACCCCATATACAAATGTATATTATTATATATGTCACCATAATCTTTAAATACGAGCTTTCTTTAAAAAAAATCAAAATAATTTTTTAGAATTATCCAAATGGTAGCAAATTCGAGCAGACAACTCAAAAATATTTGTGTGCTTTTTAGGTTTAAATATAAGCTTCTTTTTCAAACAACTCATAAATAGTTTTTTAGAATTGTCCCAATGGCAGCAACTTCGAGCAAACAACTCAAAAACATTATTGTGCTTTCTAGGTTTAACTATGGCAAATGTAAAGAGTTTTCCCTGGCAGCTATATGAAATACTAATTAGGCAACCTAAGAGGGGAGGGTGAATTGGGATTCTAAAAATTTAAGTAACTAAAACTTAATGCAATATAAACTAAGCAACCAAATTTGAAATAAATAAATTAATGCACAATGAAAAATAAAGAGATAGGCAAAAGAGAGCAAACACTCAATTTTTACATGGTTTGACCAATCGTGCCTTCGTCCACGCCTCCAAGCTCACCGTGCTTGAGGATTTCAATAAGCAAGCCTCCAAGGCTTCAACAACTCTTACAATTGACTTCCAAGGTACCAATAGACCTTTACAATAAGATATTATCCAGAATCTTTTAACCCAAGCATATCCCAACACTTACAACCTCTCAAGGATAAAGATTATAAATGAATTTTCTCTCATACAATGTGTTTGATTATAAATAAATGCTCAATGTGAATCAAAGAAACAAAAACAAGTTTAAAGCTCAATAATGGTTATATGCTCAGTAGCAAGCTTAATAATAGCTCGTAGATCTATATTTATTTGAATTTTATAGTTGGAGTTTAAAACTAACTGTTGTTGACTTTCTAAGAGAAATTAGATCACTGTTAACTACTATCGGTTTACCGTTTTGACTAGTCTAAATAACCGTTGTGCTGAGATTTCAAATAGTTGGTTCACCGTTTGAAGTTATTAGTTAGCTGTTTATTTCTAGAGACTTGCAAAAGAAATTAATACCTCTATAGAAATATCGGTTAGCCATTTTCAATAAATGGTTAGCTGTTTGTTACGGTAATTGCTATAGTGAAATTGTTTTTTAAAATTATAGTTTTACTCTAACACTTTTTATAATTATACTATGGCCCAAATCTTAATAAAACTTTACAAATAAGTCCATTTTCATAATTTCAAAACTTTTTCAATTTAGACCATTAATTGAAAATAACCAATTTCATAAAATCATTTTTTCATTAGGTATAAAATCTTTATATTATGAAAATAATGATTTATTTAAAATGTATGAAAAATAATATGAGCATTTAAAAATTTAATAATTTTTAATCTTATTTGTTATCGTCAAAATTAACATATGGATACATATATGTTAGCACTATACATCTTTGTCATGTCATAGGCAAAAGAAAACAACACTTGGCATATGGAAGAGGTGACTAGGGGTTATCCAAACTAGTCTCAAAAGCTACTTTTACTAGAGGAAGCTAAGTGCTAGGCATCATCCCAAAAGGCCTAAAACCTCTAGGATTCCTGCTTGGCCCACTAACTAGAGAGGAGTTAGTTGTCTCAAGTATACAAGAAAGAATAACCGAAATGCTAAAACAAGCTAGTGCTTTTATTTTCTTACCATAAGATCTTACAACTCTAGAAACACTATTATATTTGCTTCTTGGGCCCATTTGAATATTCATCAGAAGTTTATCGGTTTATTAAATATCAATAACTTTTATGATAACTTGATAGCATTTATTAATCATGTAATTGAGAATCATTTCATTTCATTCACAACGAAAAAGTATTTTGTTTGTACTTTTACTGCTAATGAGTAACTCGATCTTTTAGAAGCTTAAAGATTGGAGCCAAATCCCAAGACTTTTACGTTGGATTGGTCGATTGATAATGGTAGAGGTAGTACTAAGAAGCATAAATTAGATTTAACGTTATGTTTGTATATATTTTCTATTGCAAAATTCAAATGTTGTCTTCTGAACTCTACTTCTTTCCTTCAAGACATTGAGGACTATGTCTTGTTCTGGTTGAAAGGAGGGAATAGTTGACAATTATAGAATAAATGACAGTTGTGCTCTTGTATTATTACTAACCTTTTTTATTTATTTATTTTTTAGAGTCAAAGGTCGCTTAGTACAGAAAAGATTCATTTAAAAAAAATGACCAAATATGAAGTTTAGTTACACGCATCTTTTTAGTCTTTGAGTCTAAACAATAATAACTGAAAAAACACTAAATTTTGGAATTCTCCATTCCAATATTATTAACTAACCCTTTTGTCTACCTTTGCCATCTTGAGAGATTCAACTGACAATTCTAGACATGGACACACGCTATTAGCAGTGGTGGTAAGTTGAGATTTTATAATACCTAGTCCTTTCATTTCATTCGTAAGCAATAACCAAAGGCAGTAGTCATTTTACCCAAAGAAAGAGAAAAAAAGAAACAAAACACTCTCACTTAGTAACCGAGTCTCCTTCCTAAGTAAGTAAAGAGTATTTTATTAAAATGGTGAGAGTTGATCGAGCTTGCATGAACTTTATAAATAAACTTGCCTAAGCAATCAGAGAGTTTTCGCATAAAATGGTTAGAGGTGGTTAGTAATACATTATAAATAAACTTGCTGCCAGAGGAAGAAATATCGATGAAATGGTAAGTACGAAAGTATTACTTTATTTTAACCATTTACGAAAGTATTACTTTATTTTAACCAAACCCTATGGGCGTGTTTGGTACCCTGCACAACATAGGATTAAAACACTGTTTCGTATTAACTTAATACTAACTCATGTTTGGCGTTAAATTCAACTGACGTGGTATTGCATTAACTTAAGAAACTAATGCGGTCAAATCCGCATAAACCAAACCCGAGGGGGGGTTCGGGTTTACGCCGCATCGTATTAGAGCAAATCGAAAAAATAAAATTGATAAAATTTTGCAGCATGTTCACGATGAAATTCAGATCACCCAATGCAGCACCACCAAATCGACTTGGTAATCATCGCTCGATGCCATCACCGACGCTTTTACAGTGCCGCGCGACACCATAGCCATTGCTCCATGAAGACGCCTTCACTGTGGAGAAGATAAAGCCCAGAGAAGATGAAAGAAGGAGAAAAAGAGGTATAGAAAAAGAAAAACAAATTGAAGAAGACAAAGAAAATATAAGAAAAGGAGGAAAAAAAGAAAATGAAATGAAGACGAAGATAAAGCCCAAAGAGGAAGAAGAACGAAGGATAAAAAGAGGAAAATAAAAGGGGAAAACAAATTGAAGAAGACAAAGAAAATAGAAGAAAAGGACGAAAAAAATAAAATGAAATGAAATGAAGACGAAGAAAGAGAAAAAGAGAACAAAAATGAGTGAAGAAGAAAAAGATCTGGAGAAGATGAAGGGAGGAGAAACAGGAAGCAGATAATGATACGTTAAAAAGCATTATCCAAAGAAAAAAAAATTTTAAAAAAAAGAGAGAGAGAGGCAATTAAAATAAATGAATAAATAAATAAAATATGTTTTTTTAATAAATAAACAAAATGTTAATAACTATTATTTTCTAAATATATATCATTTAAATTAATTTAAAAAAATTAATACATTACAATACCAAATACAATATAATTAAAAATTAATACAATACAGTATTACACCAAAAATTGTACAACATTATTATAATCCAGTGTTAATGCAATACAGCATAATACAATACACCTGCATTAAAATAATGCAATACAATATAATACAATACAGTGTACCAAACACACCCTATAATCACTGTGTCAAACATTGTTGATTACGAAAGAAGGTTTGCTGAACCGTTGATTGATGATTGAGTGGAGAGGGGAAGAATAGAATTTCTAGTTTTATAAATTGATTTAAATTTGGTTTTAATTTTACTAGATACTATAGCTTAATTGCTAGGGATTATCAATGAGCTAGTTAAGGTACGTGTTAAGTGCTGGAGAATACATATTTACAAAGGATAAAATTATCATTTTACACTCTAAGCCTCATTAACATTTTTACTTTATATATTTAAACTCTTTAAACTTTAATTGTGTAAGTTCTATTATAATTTAAATCTTTTATACATTTTAAGGGATTTTGTCATTTCATTATTCATGAGAAGTTAGATAGCAAAACAAATATCATCTTTTTTACTTTAAAAAGCTTAAAACCATAAATTTAGGATTTTGGTGGGGCCCAAATGCCAACTAACATGGCATTGATAAGATGACGTGGCAGCATCCTATTGGACAAAAAAACATTAATGTGGCATTGAACGATGATGTGACATTGATCGATGACATGGCAGTATCCTATTTGACCGAACAATGTTGATGTGGCATTGACTGATGATGTGATAACATATTGTGGGACTTGATGATGTGTTCCAACCAATCTGATCTTGCCACATGGTGCAAGTCTAGGTGTTCGAATTTTTTTCATTCAATAGCCATAATTTACTTGTTGTATCTATAAATAGAGGACTTCCCCTAATTTGACAACCCTGAATCCAAATTTGAGCTCCATTTTGTGTAGTTTTCACTACATCTTGTACTTTTTGTGTACTTTTATAAAATTATCCTTTGACCCTTAATTCAATTATAAGTGGCTAATTTAATTTCAAGCTTGGGTTGATGGTGAAGCCTCAACATAATCTATGAGTTCAATTTAGTAAGTTCATTATTGACAGATAGTTTATCTTGTCTATATTTTGCACGAGTACTAACTCCTTAGTGAATGATCGTTACTGTCTGGCACAATGATCTCTTTATACAATATTTATTAAAAAGAGACTCATCTCTAGTATTTGTAGGTCATCTTGACTCAATGTTAAAAGAGAGTGCATCTAAGTTATTTATTGAACAGCTTTGCCACATTGTCGACATAAAGACCATTACCCTTTAGCACACTAAGCGCTTGAAACCTTATTTATTAAAGTAAGGCTTATAAGGAGTAGAAATACCTCGTTATAAATTAATTGGAACTAAAAAGAAATATTAAACCCGTGAGGTAGTGTTGAGTGTCAATCTCGAGACTCAAGTATTTTTTTTAAATTATTTTCATCCTTCATTTTTTCTCATCACTTTTATTTTGGATCTTAGTATTACGCAAAAATCATCTCCAACCAATTCACATACACATGTAGAAAATTAAAACTATGTATAATTAAATCTACCTTCTCATAGGATCGATACTCACCACTACAAATCTATATTACAATCGATTCATGTGCTTGCGAGTAGAATAAAATTTGTACAACAGAGTACTTTGCAAAAAGAGTTTTGAATGATTTGTTACAAAAATAGGTATCGACAACACTGATTATCGCTTAAGGGAGTCTAAAGCGTGAAATAATGTTGCTTTTCAAAAATCTCACTATTACCTTGTGATCATTGATTCTGCAAGGAATTGCTTCTACCTACTTGGATACGAGGTCTACAGCAGAAAATATACAGTGATGGCCAAAAGAAGCAAGAAATGGTCCTATGAAATTGATACCCCACAAATCAAAAATCTCAACCACCATAATAAGATTTAATGGCACATGTTCCTTCATGTAATACTTCCTATACGCTAACGCTTATCACATGAAGAATAAAAAATGTAAGCATCTCGAAATAAAGTCGGCCGATAGAAACCATATTATAAAACTTTAGCAGTCATTTTCCTAGCACTAAAATGAGAATAAAAGGATATTTTTTTAAATTTGTTCTTTGGAATACATTATTCGATAATTTGATTTGGGCAATATTTTAACATATAAGGATTATCCTAAAAGAAATTCTTTATTTCCACAAAAATTTTGCATTGTCCAACTTAGTCTAATGCTCCAAAAGTTGACCTGTAACAAAATAGTTAATTATATCAGCATACCATGGTAGTATTTCCACACTCATTAGTTGTTCATCTAAAAATGATTCTTTTAATGGTAATAGCTATAGAATTGCGTTAAAATTAAAGCAGAGTGATGATCTGCCACTACATTTTATATGCCTTTCTTATCTTTAAACTCAAGGCCTAATTCTTGCAAAAGTAACACCCAGGGAATTAGTCTGGCCTTTCCATCTTCTTTATAAGAAGATATTTAAAAGAAACATAATATGTGAACAAAATTATTTTACATCCTATAAGATAAGATCAAGATTTTTCTAATGCAAACACTAGTGCTAGCATTTTTTTTTTTCAATGGTTGTGTAATACAACTATACATTATTCAATGTCATACTAACGTAGTAAATGATATAGGGAATCTTTATCGTAATACTACTCCCATTGCATAATCAGATACATCATACATGAATTTAAAAGGTAAGTTCCAGCTTAAAGGCTGAATAATGGGCTATGAGGTCAACAATTACTTTAATTTTTCAAATGCCTTAAGGCATGAATTATCAAAGAAAAAATACACCTTTAGCAAGTACATTACATAGGGGTCTAGAGTTATTGCTAAAATTTTTAATAAAACATCTAAAAAAATAGCATGCCTAGGGAAAATCTTACTTCTTTGATTGTTTTGGGTGGAGGAACATTAGAAATGAGATCTACCTTAGCTTTGCTAACTTTAATTCCACTATTCGAAGGGATAAGACTAAGGACTGTACCTTGTTTTACTATAAAATGATACTTCTCTCAGATCAAGATCAAATTCTTCTCTATATATCTCTGTAAAACTGGTGTTAGATGACATTAAAATTAATCAAATGAACACCAAAAATAGAAAAGTCGTGAATAAAGAATTCAAGGAATGTTCAAACATATAAAAAAACGTTTAACATGCATTGTTGAAATATGGCAGGTACATTGCATAATCGAAATAGTATTTTCTTATATATAAACGTGCTAAAAGGGCAACCTAAAATAGTTTTTCTCTTGTTCTTTTTGTGCTATAAGAATCTGGTTATATTTTAAATAGCCATCTAGAAAGCAATAAAATTTATAGCCTACTAATCTATTACGTATTTTGTTGATAAATGGTGAAGAAAAATGGTCTTTTCATATGACAAAATTCAACTTTCTATAATCAATACATATATGTCATTCTATAGTTACTCCAATGGGTATTGGTTCACTATTGGTGTTGGTAACTACTGTGACTCTTACCTTTTTGGGAAAACTTATACAAGACTAACTCGTGAATTATCATAAATAGAGTAAATGATACCTAGATTTAATAGTTTAAGAACATCAGCTATAGCAACTTCTTTCATATTAGGATTTAGTCAATGTTGCATTTTCCTAATAGGTTTAACATTTTTGTCAACATGAATTAAAGGCATGTAATCTGTTGGGTTTATACTTATATGTCAGTTATAGCCCGTCTTAATGCTTGTTTATGCTCTATTAAAATGCCCAACAACTTACTCTTTTACTTGTCATTAAGACAAGATGAAATGATTACTGGAAAAGTGTTTCTTTCTCCCAAGAATGCATATTACAAAATGTTGGGTAGTGGTTTGAACTCAAGCTTTGGTGGTGATTTCGATAATAAGCTAAGTTTCCCCATCGATGGTGCCAGTTGCTCTATTCCTAACTTCTATTTACTAGTATTCATAGATGTTGAAGAATTGGATAAGGTATTGACCTCGTCGATTGATCCGTCAATATCAAAATTCAAACCAAAGTGAGTTAAATATGTTTGTAAAGGATCATCACTAAGGTTAGAAGGAAAACTATAATCAACTAATTCTCTAATTAAAGCTATATAAAAAATTCTTTCATCTCCATCGTGAGGTTGTTTGGCAATGTTAAAGATATTCAACTTCATAGTCATGTTACCAAAGGACAACTTTATATTTTCAATCTTGTAATGAATGTAGGCATCGATAATTGTCAGGAAAGGTCGGTCCATAATAATGGAATGTGCTTTCTTGAGTCCTGCATTGGTGGAGTGTAAATCACAATAAAGTCAATAAAAAATAAAAAGTCAATAAAAAAATAAAACTTTTCTACTTGGACAAGCACGTCCACTATAATACAATGAGGTATTTTCATGAATCGATCTGTAAACTGCAACACAACTGGAGTTGGGTGTAATTCTCCCAATCCAAGTATCAAAAATAATAGGTAAGGCAAAAGGTTTACATTGGCTCCTAAGTGCAATAAAGCATTCTCAAATATGCGGTTCCCAATACTACATGAGATAGTGAGGGAGCCTAGGCTTTAAATTTTTTTGGAACTTTGTGTTGGAGTAATGTTTTTTGCTAGAAAAACATTCTTTTAAACATAAATGCTTTTCTTTTTAGTGCAAAGGTCATTAAGAAACTTGGAATAAGAGGGTATTCAATTTATAGTGTCAAGCAAAATGATGTTAACACTTTCCTATGTAAAGATCTCCATAATCTCACCCGAGGAATTTTCCTTCCTAGCTTTAGCTAACCTCTAAGGGAATAGGCCTTTAGGAACATATTCTCATATTCTATTTTTTTTTTCTCATTTGATGATGATTCTTTAGAGTCTAATGGTGAAATATTAACTAGGCAACCCAAGAGGGGGATGAATTAGAATTCTAAAAATTTAAGCAACTAAAACTTAATATAATTTAAACAAAGCAACCAAATTCAAAAGAAACAAATTAACGTGCAATAAAAAATAAAGAGATAGGGTAAGAGAAAGCAAACATGCGATTTTTACGTGGTTCAGCTAGCCGTGCATATGTCCACGGCTCCAAGCTCATCGGGATTGAAGATTTCACCAAGTGAGCTTCTAAGGTTTCAACAATCCTTACAATTGACTTCCAAGGTGTCAATAGACCGTTACAACAAGAGATTATCCTCAATCTCTTAACCCAAGTGTATCCCAACACTTACAATCACTCAAAAATAAAGATTACAAATGAATTTTCTCAAACACAATGTATATAGTTACAAATGAAAGCTCAAAGTATGAATTAATAAAAAAAAGAACAAGTTTAAAGCTCAATAATAGTTGTATACTCAATAGTGTTAACCTATATGGCTATAAATATTGATTTTGATGATAACAAACCACATGTTTTGGTTAAAGAAAATTGAGAGTAATTAAACAAAGATTTATATATATTGTGCTTTTTAAATGAGAAAATAATTTTATGGAGTTATGTTGTTTCTCAAGTTGTGAAAGAGTATTACAATCTTTGATTTTAATGTATATTGTTTTATATTTCAGATTTGGACCTATTTAGAAATATTTAAATATTTTAGGTCATTCTACAATTTTACATAGTTTGGGTGACATCATAATTTCAGAAAGTTTTGGGATTCACATAGTATTATTTAGAAATTCTAAAATTGGACTTAATTGCAAAATTTATAACATTTTGGGCCATAATATAATTTTATAAAGTTTTACGGTCAAACTATAATTTTAGAAATAAGTTCATTGTACCGGTTACTATAACAAGCGGCAATCCGGATTGCTCTAAGCGGAAGACCGGATTTGGGCAGTGTTACTAAAAAAAAAAAGTAGAATTCTAGATTTCAAAGCGCGTCATATCGGATGTTCAAAAATTCAAATATTTGCTATAACGGTAACTTGAGTGAAGAGATTGAGAGATAATCTCTTTGTTGTAAAGGTTCATTGACGCCTTGAAGTCAATTGTAAGCATTTTAAGCCTTGGAATGTTTGGATTGTGAAAACCTCAAGCTTGGATCACTTTGAAGAGTGGACGTAGGCAGAGATTACCGAGCCACGTAAAATTTCGTGCGTTTATTTTTCTTCTCTCTTACTCATTTATTATTATACTTTTATTAAATTTATTATTTTCGAATTTATTAAGGCATTAGATTGGATTGTTGTGTGGTTTTGTTAGGATAATTTTTAAAATACGAATTCACCCCCCTCCTCTTGGGCTGCACACTTGTATTTCAAGTACAAGCTCAATGATAACTCTTAGATTTGAAGTTTTATTGAGCCATTTTATAGTTCGAGCTAAAAACTAGTTGTTGTTGACTTTCTGCACACAATCGAATCGTCGTTAGCCTTTATTGGATTACAGTTTTGACTTGAGTAAATGATCGTTCTGCTATAATTTCAAATTATGGATCACCATTTTCTAAATGTTGATTTGTCGTCGGTGTTCAGAAGCTAATCTTCAATTTTGTTCAATGACAGTTAGTCGTTATCTCTTAAACAGTTAGTCGTTTGCTACAGTGATCGCTACAATGAAACTATTTTTTAAAATCATAATTTTGTCCTAAAACTTTCTATAATTGTATTATGGCTAAATCTTCATAAAAATTTACAAATAAGTCCATTTTCAGAGTTTTGAAACAATACGAGTTGATTTCAAAGCTCTTAAAACTTTTTCAATTAGACTGAACTTGAAAAACAACTAATTTCATGAAATCACTTTTCCCTTAAAAATAAAGCCTTTATATTATCAAAACAGTAATCTATTTAAAATATTTAAAAAATAATTTGAGCTTTTAAAAACTTAATCACTCTTAATCTTATTTGTTATCATCAAAATCATCATTATAGACATATACATATTACCAAATGGTACAACTTGAGTTGTATTTTTCACCGACACTTACACTTTGATGTCGACTTCTTTGCCTTTTCACAAGGTTATGGGGCTTTGACCTCTTTATTCTGTTAGGGCGAATTGGTACTAACTTCATGTATTCCCTTTGAATTGGGCATTGGCTAGCTTAGGAATTTACCTTTCTTAACGGTCATTGCCAAGGTTTGAACTGAATAAACAAGTTAACCCACCATATTTCTGAGGTTCTAAATCAATTGGGCTTGTGAATGTATACCAACTCTCGTCTCAATTTGTAACTCGTCAATGGTGTGATTTTGTTGTTCTAGCATGTAGTGAGTTACTTTTTTAAAATTTTGGAGTCTCTCTTCCCGTGGTTTGATTTATAAGTAGCTCTGATTCTATTTGTACTATTTAAATAATGGTAAAGAGATTTGAGGAACTTGACGAACTAATTGTATCAGGGGGAGCTGGAGCTACTATTCTGTATTGTTGGAATCCATGAGATCATAAAAAGTTGGGATGATCTTTTCATCCAGGATTATACGTATTGGAATAAAGGTTGTAGTTCGACTACTTTCTCATCTTACTAATAGTATTGGCTTGATATGGGGTATTAATCATAATCATATTCATTATAAGCATGTGGCTTTATTACTTTGGCAGCCATCAATGATACTATTTGGCGAGAAAGTCTTTCAACTATACTTTGACTTCCTTAATTTCCGATCTTGGCTTATCGACATGGACTTTAGTTACTCCCTTGATTTTTCTCACATTCCTGAATGATCAGCTTCGCTGTTAAGCATTGTTTGCTTGTCACTAAAAGAGATCCTAAATTTTTTATGCTTTTTAAGAAATTAGCTCATCTCCACTTGTCACAATTAACCATTCTTGCACATATGGCAATAGTCTTTCTAAGAAGTATTGACATTGGTGCCACTGCTCGTACTCATAATATGGACACTTCAAGAATAGCTCGTTGAATAGCTCCCATGCTTCAAAAACTCTAGAATGTTTCTGTGAATAATGTTGTTTTTATGCACTGAGAAGTACTTATTTAAAAATTTTTTTACTACCTATTCCTATGATGTGATACTATTAGCAGACAATGTATTAAACCGAGAGTGAGTTCTATCCTTGAGAGAAAATGAAAACAATCTAAGCTTAACATCTTCATATATAAAATTTTCATATTTAAAAGTTTGGCAAACAATATGAAAATCATTCAAATGATTATATGCGTCTTCGTTTTACAAGCCATAGAATGTTGGGAGATAATTTAGAACACTAGGTTTTAACTTGAAACTCCTATAAGCTACATTTAGGTATATTACTCGTGACGTGCTCAAATTAACCAATGGACTGAAGTAGTCTTTAAATAGCCTCCCTTGTGCTTTTGGTTGTTGTTTCAAATCCATTTCAATTTTATCCTCAATTTTAACCTCTGATACAATAGGTCTATGAGTGGGAAGTGTTTTTCCAGTTCAAGGTCTATAGGCTCTAGATTATGTGATTGTGACCTTCGAAAGTGCATGCAAGAAATTAAAAAAATAAGGCTAATAAAATAAAAAGAGAGAAGAGATGTTACAATACTAACCTTATCACATTATTACATATTTACTATGAAAACACACCCAAAACCTACACATAAAGTTATATACATAATATTTACGAAGAGAATTAACTTCACAAATTAAAATGACTTGCCTTCCCTGTAATAGTGCCAAAAACCCTTGTTGTGCAAATTTTCTTGTACTCATAAATGCACAAATCTATTGTAACATGGATTAATGGTGACGGGTGTCGATCCCACGAGGAGGTAGATTTAATTATGTGTAAGGTTAATTTTCCAAGTTTATATATAAATTGGTTGAATGTGATTTCCAAGCAGTACTGGGACTTAAATTAAAAAGATGGCAAGAATAAGTTAAAGATAAAACAATTCAAATGATGAGTCTCTGGATTCACACTCACACTTTACCATGGGCTTAATATTCATTTTTAGTTCCAATTAATTTATGAAGAGATATTTCCACTCCTCATTGTCCTCATTCTAGTAAATATGGTATTAGGCACTCATTGTGCTATAAGGAAATAATCTTCTACTAAATGTGGTGTCAAGTACACGTTATACTAGATGATAATAATCCATCATCGACAATGTGGCAAGACCGTTCACTAAATAAATTAAATGCATTCTTTGTCAACACCGAGTCAGGATGAACCACTACTACAAGAGGGGAGTTTCTCACCAATAAATATAGTGTAAAGTGCTCATTGTGCCAAACAGTAATGATCTTGCACTAGGAAGCCAGTATACCGTGTAAAATCTAGACAAGATTGTTACTATCTACCAACGATGAATCAAAATAATCCACATAAATCAAAGAGACAGAGTTAATAAACTTACTAAATTAAGCCCATGGATCATGTTAAGTCTTCATCTTCAACTCAACCTTGAAACTAAATTAGCCACTCATAATTAAATTAGGGGTAAAATAATAATTTTCTTAAATACATGGATAATACAACATAGAGTGAGAATTACACAAAATAGAGCTCAAATTCGAATTCAAAGCTGTCCATTTGGGAAGTCCTCTATTTATAGATATAATCAGTAAATTATGGTCATCGAATAAAAACTACTTAGACGCTCAGGATTATATCAAATGGCAAACTATGATTGAATGGAACACGTTACCAAGGTTGTAATTCGGTGAATTGCATGTAAAGTATGTTCGTTTTTCAGTCCAATAATATGCTACCACATCATCAATCAATGCAAAATCAACTGGTATCGATTTAGTGTGTTTCATGTATTGTAAGCTCATTTTTCGGTTTAATAGAATGTTGCTACATCATCAATTAACTCAATAGGATGCTGTCGCGTCAGTTAAGCCTCATCAAAATCGTAAAATTACAATACCTTTTATGTTCTTCGTAAGATTTTTAACTATTTTGAGTTAAAAAATACTATCTCTTTTGTACTCGTATTTCTCATTAATTGTGAAATGAAAAGACACCCCTAAAATCATAAAATACTCAAATTATAAGAAAGCACATAAAATACACAAATGATAACAAAACACACAATCAGAGTTTAAGAAGATTTAAATACATAAAAGTATAAATGTTAGTGAGACTTGGAATGTAAAATGACAATCTCATCCTCTATAAATATTCATTCTCCAGTACTAAAAAATTAGCCGTTCTTGTTGGCAAGCAAAACACTAATTCATTTGATAACTTAATTTGTAAAACACAATCTAAAAAAATTGAAAGCTCCTTTTATTTGATAAGAGAAAATCTCTTTTATTTACTACATTTTTTCCCCTAAAATTCACTATAAAACTCATACTAAAATTCACTACAAAACTCACATAAAAACTCGATACATAGTTTGTGCTTGCCTTAATATAGGCAAATTCTTGTTTTGATCAAATGTGGACATTTACATGGTAACTCTGGTGAGCTTTCAATCATAACTTTTAAATGAGCTTTAATGATATAATCCAATGATAAAAAATTATAATCAATGTAGTGCGTTATAGAGCGATCTAACTTAATCAATCACTATAACTCAAGTGAAATTGAGACCCTCTATTGGCTCTTTATGTGAAGGTGATTGAATTAATACATTAATTTGTACTAAATGTGAAGCAATGGGGCGAATGCGAGCCCCGGCGCATAACAATCTTAGTCTTTCAAAATCATTAATGTAACATTGAAGTACTAATCTGATGTGATAAATTCTAACAACTCTTAGGTTTTTGAGTGTCTACAATCTCACTTTAACATTCATTTTCCAATATGAGCATAAAAAATTCATGAATTTAGGGATTTCCCTATAAAACATAAAAATCACACATAAACACAAATAAAATAAATAGTTCCCCAAATGGACCTAGAATTTGTAAATATGACAAACTTGTTAATATTATTAACATTGTGATTACAAAATTATGATTTTAGCATTTAATAAATGTACAGTCTCTTGTATTAATCAGGAAATATAATATTAAAATTCAAATTATAACTCCAATATTAAGATCGCAAATATTATTCTTTCGGAACTACATCTACATGCCCAAAGATTGATGCATTAATGACTTAAATATATTTTTTGGCAATTTTTGGGAACTTTATGATATGTCCTGAAGGTGTAGTTCTGTTCTGACAGTATATCAATTTTGAGTTAAAAATTTAAAATACAGCAACACTCAAACAATATAAATGGTAGAGAGAGGGCCCGAACTATAGCTTTGTTTTCTCCCTTCTTTATTTCATTATTTTTCCGGAAATTGAATCAAAGATTTTTATTTTTCATTAGATGGCCTTTAGCAAATGCGTGTAGTTTCGCCTTAAGTTTATGATAGTCGACCCATCTAAACAATAATGTAATACCAATGTAGTGTTGCCTAATACCAAATTAGAAAATTCATCAAATAAAAAGAGATATAGTAGTCTTTGAAAATTAACTAGGATGCCATTTTTTGGTGCCAGCCTTCTGTTTTAAGTCATAAGCTAGCACATGAAACGCTTATTTTAATAAGATCGGATGCTTATATATACAAAGCACCAGACATATATATACTAAAGTGTGAAAAGGAAAGGTGTGAAGGAAAGGCAGTATACGTATGTAAAAGAATAAGGAGAATGAAAGGAAGAGGGAGGAAAGGAGAAGAAACTTTGGATGTGACTATTGTCTCCCAATATTCGAAAGAGGTCCACATCCATCCTGTAATGGGGGGACCCTCAGTGCACTACCTTGTTTACATTCTTAAATCATGGCTCTCAAAAATCATATATTATCATTGATATTATAATCTCAATAAGCATAATGTCACTACAAAATCTTTCTTCTTTTCTCGGCCCTTTCATAGTCATCCATTAATTTTCACGATTTCGGTAAATTGCATGTTATTTTTGACCAAACCTAATATTTATGCAGTAACATATAATCATTCTCGCATTCCAGGCACGCTTTACTGAATGAAAGTTTATTCATGGTTCACAGTTGCTCCACCATAAATTTAAACGATTTGATAACATAAACCACTGAAAAGGTTCACATTTTAGAAAAGGAAAATGTTTTCTTTTACGAAATTAATGTGACGCCCTCATCATTGTGGGATCGAAGGCATACAGTTGACTGTGCACGACATGCGCGCCTATCGTTTAGTGGGCTGTTCGTGTCGGCATGACCTACCTTTCTTAGTGCTACTTGTACGTAGTAGTAATTTGGTTTTTTAGTTTCAAATTAATAAATAATTTTTAAATAATTTTATTTAGTAGACGGTTCGAATTTTTAATTTTAAAAGTGGTGTAAAATAAAAAATTAATTTAAATTTTATCTACGAAACAGGTTAAAAAGAAAAAGAATAAGGAGTTTTCTTATAGTACATGTGCAACTTTTATTTCCTTATTTGACAAGCATTCATTCTTATGGCGTTTTTGGTACTCATTATTTTTGTATTCTTGAACTAGTATAAAGGCAAAGCCTCGTTGAAGGACAAGCATTCAGCTTTAAACATTTTTTTGCTGCTTCTCTCACTCTTTGGCATGCTTCTTTCCCTCTCTAAATTTGATCATGGTTTGTAAGCTTTGGTGAGGCTGGCGTCTCCAGCGTAATAAAGCAACTAACAAACACAGTATATTAACTGTTAGGAAAGAATCTTGGCTGCTGAGCGTTTCTTCTTTTCCATTCGCATTCTATCACGATTGTATGAATGTTTTCACCATTGGTTAAAAGAGATATTATAACAAACAAGCTTGAAATCGCATTGCATAATTTACTAGCGTCTGATTAATTATGATATTCCAAATTAATTATGATGTAATATGCACCGAAATATTACCAAGCAAGTTTGGGCATTAAAATAAAAGATTATCCCAAAAGGCGAGGCCATTATATAGGCATCAATTGATTAGCCACATTCCTTTCTTCTTTGTTGCATTTTCAACTAGCATGAATAATTAATGAGATAATTATAATTAACTACAGAAATACCCTTTTATAAATGAACTACAAACATGATTTTACAATTTTACTAGTAAAAAAGAAAAAGTAAAAACATTTCAGAAATTAATACTTCAATTGGCCCTTCTTTCAATTTCGACCGTTGGATATGTTGATGCAATACTAGTATACTACCCTAATAGGTTTTGCATGGGAGCCAGAAATCATGGTAATCATCAGCCACTCCTCATAGCCCCAACAAGATGTAGTAGACAAGGGTTATGGGCAGTGCAACTAGCATCCCAAATATGACCCTGCAAAAGTAAAAGTAAGTGATAAGAATAACCATAATAATAATAATAGTAACAATAAGATAAAAGAATAGGGAAAAAAAAAATCTCATAAATTTTGTGGAGAAAAAATATACTCACCCTGTGCTGAGAATATCAGGGTGTACGTTGTATTCCTTTGCAAAGACAAAGGGGACAATTCCTTGTGGGAGAGCTGCCTGTTTTTGCAATCCAAAAAATTCCAAGAACATGAAAGGCAAATGAACAAGTGTTAGCAAATGTACAGTTGCCTGTTTGGTCTTCATTTATATACTTTAACAATTAGTTCTTGCCTATATACATTAGATTAATTTTTCTTTTTCCCACAGATGATGGTGTTGGTAACTGCAGCATGCGTGCTTAATTTGTTTGTTGTTTGTTACTTCTATTGTATATTATAATGTCTAAAGGACAATATTTGATATCTTCAATAAGATTCAATGTTTCTGCATGCACTTGATCATAATTTAAACAAAATTGAAATGGGTTTGAGAGATAATAAAAACGTTATCTGGGAGAAGAAAGTATATACTCCATAGAAAGCAAATATTTTGGAGCTTATGCAATTAAGTTGGTTTGGCTGTGTCAGAAAGAAGCAGAGGAGAGTAAAGTGACCTGTACAATGGCAACGTGTAAGAGAACGCCTCTGAGGCCAACAGCAATGGAAGCAGCTGCCATGACAGCTGGACCTGTGAGGAATCTCACAGCCATTGAAAAAGCTGCAATGGAATTTCCGCATGCTATTATCCTTGGTTGCAAAGCCATGAACAGACCTGCATGTCGTCACATCAAAAAAGAAATTAAATTAAGCATGGCCATCACCAACATCCAACACAACATCTCTCCCCATTGTCATTTGTCAGACTTTAATTTTTGTTTTTGTTTTTCCCCCAGAAAACTTTCATCATCATCATCACTAGCACCTCCACTACCCATCACTACCCATTTTATCAAAAACTTGGCAAAAAGAGATGGATCTGTAGAGTTAAAAGATATAAAGCAAACCCCAACATATTATCATGACTACACTGTTTTGCTTTGTTTACAACATTTAATTATGAAAAAGTAAGGGAGAATAAGAAAAGATTTATTACTAAAGGAAAAAGGGTATAACGAAGCATTTACTGACCAAGACTGAACATGGCCATGCCGAGACCTGCATCTGACAGAATGGAAATGGAGTTTGCTACAATGGCAGGCATTTGTACATTCCACCTTAAACAAGCAAGCAACAGCAGCAAATTAAACCAACAAGTTAGGTCAATTAACTAAACTCAGATGCCAAAACTGATAAGCACACAAGCAAATTTTTTGGTAGGAAAAATGTACTAACAAAACGGTGACGTAAAACATTCATAAATCAGTGTCGAATAGCTTTGTTTTTTTAATTATAATAATAAATCTGATTTATCACTATTTTTGTCTTTTTTTTTTCCCCGTGAACATCATTACTCCGATCGAAAGCGACAAACGGAGCTAACATGTCATGTACCTGAACGAAACTAATGACCAAACGAGGCCAATTAAGCTGGAGTAAGTGTTGGGATTTCTGATAAGTTTTCTCCAAACCATAATCAGTATAAGCCTTGTCATTACACTTGTCGGCGGCATAGCTTTAGGCTTCCCATCACCAACGTTTTCTCCTTCATTGTTGTTGCTCTCTAATCCTCCTCTGTTGCCAAAGCTAAAATCTTCTCTCTCCATGTACTCTTCATGACCACCACCACCCTCTCCTGTAAAATTATAATTAAGCTACTTCAAATCGATAATTAAATAAAAATACTTTTGATTAATTAAATGAAATGCTTCTAGCTACCTTTTCCACCTTGTGGTGACACAGCCGATCTCACTTCTTTGTGGTCATTATTATTATAATCATGGCCACCAAATACATCAGATACAGGAGAAGCACTCGAACTCCAAACAAACATATGAAGATCCCTAGCTCCAGCTCCAGCACCATCTTCTCCTTTCTGCTGAGCTTGACCATTAATAGCCTTCTTATTGGCACTGGCATTAGCTCTAGTATTATTATTAGTTGGAGAAAACATGCCCGGATTTGGTGCCGGGTAGTGATGGAACCTTGACTTGTTAGCATTATTAGCTTCATCTTCATAGTTAGATGGTCTGGGGGTGGGTCCACGCGACGTCGCCGAGAGACCATACACGTCAGTGGCGCCGAAGTTTGAACTGCGGCCACCAGCCATCATTGAGTAAAAGTCAGCGTGGTTAAAGCTTGAGCCTCGTGGTGTTGGGTTTCTTGATGACTGCAAAGAGTAAATCTCTGCATTCGTTAAGTTTGATGGGCGTGGAGTTGTTGACGACAGCCCTTGAGACCTTCTTGAGAAAATGTCTGATCTTGAGGCATTTGATTTTCGGACAGTGACATGAAGTTTTCCATCTTCTTTGATCTCAGCGTCAGTTTCAAGTGGTTGCCTTCCATCAAGTGACATGATGTCAGAATCAACATGTATTGAGACAATAGAGCCAGCAGTGTCTGGGAATTGCTCAGAGATAAGCAACCTGGCACCTCTATATTCAAACATGAATAACATCAAAGTGTACCAAATGATGCACTGAAGAACAACTATTTGCACCATCAAGCTTCCAGAGAACTCACCGTACATTCCTTTGAGTAAAGGAATGCCCATGACAAGTGTGTTTGGTAAAGTTG
Source organism: Citropsis articulata (assembly GCA_030449925.1). Classification (NCBI taxonomy): domain Eukaryota; kingdom Viridiplantae; phylum Streptophyta; class Magnoliopsida; order Sapindales; family Rutaceae; genus Citropsis; species Citropsis articulata. The sequence continues at coordinate 1,601,794 of JASUUH010000212.1, read as the reverse complement.
ATACTGAAAATAGAGTGATGGTCCATTCTAAACAACCCCTTTTGCTCAACTTGCTCCAAATTGCTAGAACCACAAGGACTATGATTTTTTGAAGAGTATCAGCAGCAATGAACCTCAAGTTCATTTTGTAGGGGTCGTTGGATGAGATGAAATGGAAAGAGAGCAAGGGGACTGCAAAGAGAGCAACAAAACGGTTGATGCCTGAGCACTGATCAGGAGTGAAAATCTTCCACCATTTCACTGACCCATAAGCTAAGATCATGGCCACATAAAGTGGAACCATTGCAGTCATGACATGGTAAAAGTCTGCGAGTGTGATCATCTTTGGTTGCTTGCAACGATACTATTTGAATGAATTAACAAAATTTAGCAATTAAAGAAGAAACAAGAAAGAGAGAGGGGTGGGGGGTTGAAGAAGAAGAAATATTGGTGGAAGTGACAACGAAGATGAGAGGAAAACAAAGGGAACAGCATGTGTTTTGGGGTTTTGGAGTAGTGGGTAGTAATAAGCGGAACAGAGGAATTTTTTTTCACTGATACAGCTTTGAGAGCTGTGAGCAAGCTTGCACTTGCATTCCCCAACGCACGGAGTATTTTGCCTTTTAGACTTTTTTTAATTTTGTTTGTTTTTATCCTTTTTGTTTTGAGTAGTATTTGTGTTTGGATTTGAGAGAGAGATATATGTAACTTGGTAAATCTTAAAATCTGTGTGGGGAGGAGGGGAGGCTCTATCTTCAATGGACTTGGCTAATGGTTGTGCAAAGTATACAAGTAGAAAAAGCACTTTTGTTTGGTTGGAGCCTGAAGGTGGAATGGTGGATGTGTCTCCAAGTACTTGTTTTAAGAGCTTTTTAAGCTTTGTAAAGAGCCTGTTCCCTCTTGCCTTTTCCCTTTTTTTTTTTTTCTCTCTCTCTCTTTCTTCTTGGAATGGATTCGCTTTTTTATCTTCATGGGTTGTAAATCGCTGTGTGTGTTTATGTTTATTACGATTTTCCCTTCTTATAGATATTTGTGAGAAAGCTAATAGTAATTCTAATATTCTTCCATTTCCTAATTTTATGGCAAAATAAATTTATATCATTTTGGGGAGAAGTGAACGGCTCCACGCGCTTAGATTTGGGGCGCTAAATTTGGAGTGAAAGAGGACAAATATTTTTGAAATAGGGTGATTCCTTCACGTGGATCCTAAATTGTCCATTGCTAGCCATTTCTTACTTGGCATTTCCAACGGCTCGGGCTAAATTTTAATGGTGCCTTTATTTTTGGAATGACGAGATAGAATCTGAAATTGAAATTATTATTATTAGTGTTTATTTATTAAAATAAATATGTATATTACAATGAATATGGTGCGCTTCACGTTAATATAAAATAAGAAATGAGAGTCTACCAACAAACATGCAGATCAGTTGGAGTGGAGCTGTTCTACCTTAACTAAGGTCCTTAGTTTGTGGTTTAGGAATGCAATTATGTTAAATACTTGTTGAGAGAGTTTTGATGCCCTAATAATCCTACCCAGTTTGAATCTAGATTAGTCGAGATCCAATATGATCTTTGAATACCAGATAATTTAATATATCGAAGAAGAAATGAAAGTCTAATTTTTAGAGTTGGGAATCGAACTCCCATTCTTAAAATTTTCTAAGATACTTGCACCCAAATTTTAAAGTTTCAACTTTGACTTGATTTAAAAAAATTTAAAAATTAGAAAAACAAAAGACCATCCAAAATAACAAAAAACCCTAATCAATTAATTTACTAGCCCTCAAAAGCTCCAACTCCAACAATCGTTGATCTTTTCTCACCATTATAACCGATAGTTGCGTCACCGTCCATCATTACTACAAACTTTCTTCATCGGTAAGCTATTGAAATAGCCTTATTGTTGTTGTTGTTGTCGTCGTCATTAATATTATTGTTATTGAAAAAAATATTTTATTATTAACAACAACAACAGTAATCAACAACAACAATAATAAAAACAATTTTTAAATAATAAATAATAATATTGTAATAATCATAAACAAATGGCATTTTTGTAATTTAGTAATAATTCATTTTGATTCAAGATGAAGTAATAATTCATTCAATTTTTATAATTCAAGTAAATAACGTATTTTGATCCATTACTTTTTGAATCTTATTTCAACTCATTCCAACTCCAATCGATTATATTATAGTTCATTTCGATTATTTATTGGTAAGCACATTACAGATACACTGCTACAGAGATAAAAGTCATGTAGAATAGGGATAGCAAAAAATCAGCCCAAATCGCTTAATTTACATTTATCCAATTTAATAGTGGGACAATTGAGCCTAGATTTTAATTTTTTAAGATTAGATTTGGTCAGAGATTAGACGTATATTAAAAAAAAAAAAAGCTTAAGCTAAGCCCATGCCTTGACAAGGTTGTTATTCCAAATTTTTTATTTTTTTAAATACAATTTTTATTCTAAATTCGCTTATTTAACTAAAATCTTAAGATTTAATCCAAACAACAATGCTAAGGATTTCGATATTTGAATGTCAACTTGAGTCCCAATACTATATGTCACTCATTTATTAGATGATAAACGTAAAATTACTTGTTACTGTATTTTACTATCTAATTGACGAATGGCACATTAATTAAGATTCAAATGTTGGAATCCCTAGCATTACTCTAATTTAGAATGCCACCAAAAACATTAAGCATTTAACTTTTTTCTTCTTTCCTTAACTAATAAAAGATAATAATTTTTTTCAATAAGAAATTCAAAAAAATTGAGGCACAGGAAAAGCTCGATCTAAATAGTCAATGGTCGGATTTTTTTCTTTTATTTTGGTTTGATTCAACAACGTTTAGGTTTGGCTCAAGATCGGTCAATCCTGGCCTAGCCCAGGCCGTTTGCCGTCCTATTTACAACATAAAATTAACATAAATGCAATTGGCAATAACTATCCGTAATAAATAGTAAAGTGCTATATGTTAAAGGAAATTCAAAGTAAGTGTTGAAATTTTATTATGCAGTGAATGTTAGGTTGTTGGATTAGATTGGATAAGATTAGATTTATTAAAATTATTTTTAGTATACTTCATATTTAATATAATATATGATTGACTAGATGATGTATATAGTTTTAACATTAAAAATTTATATATTTTAACAAAATGCTTAAACATTGTACTTAATTGTAGAACATAAAATATTACTTAAATAAAATAAAATTATATATGGAATTTCATAATTATATGATAATTTAATGTGAGAACAAATCAATTACATATCCAAACCAAAATAAACAAAGGGAAACTACAAAGTAAATTTCTAATACAAGATCCCTCATGTTTGAATTGAGTTTCGGTAGATTTGATTAAGACAAATAAATTTGTTTAAAAGGCAGTGAAGCTGCCTTACTAAGATTAAGGTATACTTTTGCAAGGGGAAGGAGGATGGCTAGGTGAGTTAGGATGCTAAAAGAGAGTGGAAACTGGACGAAAATGTAGATCTTAAGCTATTTCAAACGTGTAAAATGGAACAAGTTGAGGTCAAAGGTAGAACCAGTTGTGGTCTGATGCTCAGGTTAGATTATGGACAATAAGGTGCTAGCCTCAAGATCCAAGGAACCTTGAAGTTATGATAATGGCGCTAGTTTTTTCAGTTGAAGAAGACAAGTGTATTTTTTATAATGGCATTATTCATTTTGGTGAAAGTTATTTTGGTCCATTTAGACATTTATAACATGTATTCTTTGGCTGACCTCCTCTAGGTGAGGTTAATTTAGCATTTTCATTTGTCTCTCCTTTGATGGTGACATCTATGGGCTTAGGATGCAAGAAAACCCTCAACGCCTTTTGCGTTTCTATATTTGGCCATGTGGTAGCTCTCAGTATTGTAGTTCTGATGCTTTTTAGGTAGCAATAGAGAACAACTTATATGGCTCCATCTCATTGCTTTACCTAAAGAATCTTCATTCTCATTAGCTCCTTTCTTTCATCCCAAAAGAGAGATATTTTTTTTTTTTTTATGATGGCATGCACTGTTCACGTGTTAACTCCAGCTATCAAATTTGGGTTTCAATAATACACCTTGGTGTTGAATGTATTTATTAAAGCTGTCCTTTTTAGGGAGCTTATCTTGCGATTTCTCTATGCTATCGTGTTATCTGGTCGAATGGGCTTACTTCATTTTAGCTGACTTACCTTTGCATGTGTCATCCCAAAACACCTCATTTTAACATAATAAGGACCAAATTAAAAGACATGAAAACGCATTTTTTAATATAATGTCTTTAGTCGTCTAGCAAATTGGATTTCATGTTTTATGTCTTTTATTTTGATACACATTTTCTATATGTATATTGCATTCCACATATCCGTAGCGCACAACATAAATAAGAAAACTTTCTTGTCCAAAGTTAGAATTGGACTATTCTTGTAGTAGTGTCATTGTTAGATCTTGTTACGATAAATTAATAATTAAATTTGGTATTATAATTTATCAAAATTATTAATTATTCTGCTCTTTATCTTTTCTAATACATCTTAATTCATCTGTCGAGGTTTTTTAGAGTCTAATTGAGAAAAAAACAATTATAAGGGTTTGGTAGTTTATTGTTTGTGTGAATGGTTAGAAAAAAAAAAATAAAAAAAAAAAAGTGGAGAGTTGATAAAAGCTAATTTAGCCCATATTATAAAGAGATTGTTTCAAGTATGCAGTGGTAATTAGAAATGAGATTGATGTCTTTTGTTGTTGCATTTAACCATAATAAAATAAAAAAAATCAAGCTCTATTTAGAATACACGATGATTCATGTTACTATTAGTGTCATCATTAGAGTAAATAAGGTTAATATTTTAAAATAATTGACTTTTGTTGTTTAGCGAAAACCTTTTGCCACTAGCCCCGATCTATGTTATTACACAATGCCATCAACGTTAAATTTTATATTTTGTTCTAAATACCCATTTGCCGCCCACCAATTTGTAATCAAAGATATAAGTTACTAAGTGATAGCCTAATGGCTATAACAAATAATATTGATTTTTTTGATGACATAAATAGGGAGGACTAATAAGTTTGATTGAGTACCTAGTGCAACTTAAGCCACTTGTATAGTGGTAGAGTGGCTACTAAGAGCATCTCCAAAAAAAATTTCAAATAAAATTTTATCATTTATTAGAAGAGCCACATCAACATTTAAAGTTTCAAAAGACACTCCAATTAAAATTCTTCAAATTGGAAATGATCCTCTCTCTTCAAATTTAGAGAGTTACTTTCTCACTCTTCAATTTATATTTTATTACTTTTTGTTGGAGAAAAAGAGAAAGGAACTTTAATTACTATTGACTTTTCCTTTAAAAAAATAGTTATTTGATTAAAATAATATTAACTCATTTCTATTTGAAGAGACTTTTGGAGAATAATATCTTTTTTTACTCTTCTATTTGCCACATAGGTAAGCAAATAAATATTTGAAGAGTAAAATGTATAGAGACTTTTGGAGATGCTCTAATGTGACGACTAATAATGACTCACGTGATTGTTGACGTCATCACTAGAGTACACAAGGTTAATGTTTTAAATAACTAACTTTTGGCGTCTAGCGAAAATCTTTTACCACTAGCGTAGCTTTATGTTATCACACTATGCCATCAATGCTAAGTGTTATATTTTGTTCTAAATACTCATTTATCGTCGGCTAATTTGTAATCCAATCTTATGTTACTAAGTGTTAGTGTAATGACTATGACAATATTGATTCTGTTGATGACAAACATAGTGAAGACTAATGTATTTGACTAGTTTTATATCAAAGCCATAAACATAATGTAACTATAAAAAATGACAAATGTGCCACAAACCAAATTCTTAAGAGCATGGATGGATTTATGAATTATGATTTATATTGCTTGATTGAATATATGGTATAACCTTGATAAATAAATGCCTTTGGAATCATGGAAAATCTATTAATACAATAGTATTAATTTGTTGATAAATTAATAAAATTATTAGTGATCTATGAAGATTTGATTAGGTCTATAAAAAGGATTTTTTTAATAATTTAGTATAAATAGATAAGACATTTTAGAGGCAAGTATACAGCAATGGCTTCTTATCTTAAGAAAATAAAGAAAGCAACATTGACTAATGAAATCCGTAAAACATTATTCCAGTTCAACAAAGAAAATCCAACTAGCTTTTAGAAATAATTGCTACAATGAGTTTTAGGTTAGTTTAACTTGCAAGTGAGTCAAGAGAAAATATCAAATACAATCAAGCAATCTTCAGAGTATCTCTCTCTTGGATTTTGACAAAGATGACATTAAACAGTACAATTTTTACCAAATTTTTACAAGTATTTGATGCGAATCAATTAGGTAATTTTTACCGTATGCGGCTCAAATCTGATTCCAATAAATAAATTTATATTTAATAGGAGCTTATGCTAAATTTGGATTTAGATTTTTTTTTTGATGTTTGGGGCAAGTGATGTAGCTAAGGTACACTAGCTGGTGAGCTAAAGTAATGTGTAGTCAGTTGAGGTGAGGTGGTCACATAGCAAAATATATAGAGAGCTTAATGGGGCCCCATATGAGTTTATATGGGGGCTAATGTATGCTTAAGAGAGCTCAGGTGCACTTAGAGGATAACTCATGTGATCTCTCAGAATACTTAGCATACTAAGGTTACTCAAGTAAGCTCATACATTGATCTCAACCTCAAATTAAAAGTATCCTAAAACAAATATAAATATAAAGAATGCATGATATTTATGTGGTTTGGTTTTTGGCTTATGTCCATCGAAGCATGTCATCATCAATCCACTATAAATTAGAGGTTACATAAGATTTTAGAGTTAGAGCTAGATGTCATTCTTATGTGAAAAGGAAACAATGCTTGTAGGGGTATGTGTAATATTTATTAGGTTTATTCTTTTCCAGAAATATCTTGAAGTGTCAACCTTGACCATTGATTTCCAAGCCCATTCAATGTAATAAATTCTTCCAAATGATATCTTTACATCATTGAACTAGTGGTCTAAAAATATCATACCAAAAATTACCACCAAACAAGTACGATCAAACAAAATTCTCCTAATAGAGAAGGCTCTCTCTCAGTGGATTATTCTATTCTAAGAATTTGTGAATATGACAAGAGAACTAATCACAGAAAAGACAAAACAATTCCTAAGTAAGATCTCCCCAGTAGATAGCCCACACATTTCAAATTATCTCAAGGTTGCCTTAAGCACTTCAGATATAGATACAAGATCAAAACATGTGATACTTGAAATTTGAACTAAAAAGGATATAGAGAAGACAGAAAAGAAAAATGAAAGCATTAAGGCATTATTAGTGGCGGATGATCTTAGGTGTAGAGGAATTTCTCAATTGTAAGTCAAGTGGAAACTAACATTTTTCCTCTTTATATGATTAAAGCAGGTTGTGTATTATAAATAGATAAGTAGAAACTAAAATAACATAATCCAAAGTAATAAAGCCAATCACGAAAGTCATTCTTTTTGGTAGAAATTCAAACTGGGAAAGATCATGGGACGATAGTATGATATAACATTCTACTATATAATTAATGCAATTAAGCACAAACTCTTCTTGAGATAACACTAGATACTCACAATATTAAGAATCCTATAACTCTTGGTTCACAGCAATAACTTACAATCAGTTGATCTTGCAAGTAAGCAATGGTGAAGCCAAGAAATTTTTTTTTTTTTTTTTTTTGGTGGGTTGAATTTCTTGCTTTACTATTGGATTTCTTGCTTTACTATACTTTTGTATTATACAAGAGAAATTTATCAATAAATAATGAAAGACACACCTAATAACGAGAGACACAATGAGATTTACTTCTTAACATATTTGTTTAATACATCATTTGAGATTATTTAGACAACACATTTACCCCTCAATTAAGAATTTGAACAAATATTTTAAGATAGTTGAAGAGACAACATAACTAATTAATATAAAAATTCTTTATGGATTTCAATAAGCATAATTTTGTAATTAAATAAAAATATTTTCAGAGGGAGAAGCTTCGCCATTGTAAGCTGATATATCAAGTAAACTAGCCTAACAGAAGATAAAATAAAATCAACACTTTGTAGAAAGATAGAGAGCGATGTTATCGATTTTACCCTTCAAATATGAGAGAAAACAGAGATAAAACACCTTCTAATCGTCCAGTTGAAAACTAAAACTGTCACCCCCAAAACCAGAAGTCACGGTCACATAGAAGCTCAAATTTAATGTATGTACATTATACATATTTTTCAAATTTAATATCCTAGAAGATAGAGTGCTTCAAATGCTTAAAGTTTATAGAATATAACTGGGTAAATATATCAGTCATTTTTTTTTATATCAAATCATTAGTTGCAAATTTTGGAAAAGAGTTGAATTAAGAAAATTGAAGTTGCCAACAAAACAATGCTTAATATTATGAATTTTCTATTGTTTAATATTTTTTATATTCAATTAATTATTAGTTTATGTTTTGATTGGCCCCCGAAGGGCTCAAAAAAAATTATTACCTTTGCATTTAGCAAGATTATTGATTCATTTTGCTGGCCTAAGTCGGGACCGGAATATATTATTATTTAATTAAGGTTATTTATTTATTGAATATTCATTTATCAAGATTTTTACTGCATTTTGAAACAACGTGACTCTTTTAAATGTGTTAAACGTGATTACTATGATTAGACCCAAATTTGATACATTTAATTCAAATTTTAATTTTTATTTAAATTAAAAGTTATGTACAGTATTACCTAAAGATAATTTTAATTTTAATCAATCTATTTATTAATTGTGTTAATTTTTTTAATAAAATTTATTTATTTATTTATTTGTTTAATCGCATTCATGTCAAATAGTTGAATCATTGCGCAAATTGCTGGTCTGGTATGTAATTGAGATAAATTCAATAATTTGATAAATTCAATAAGAAATCAGGTGTATAATTCAAATGTCTGCATGAAAAAAAGAAGGCTGGATAATGGGCCAAGCCCCATCCACAACTATATTTTATTGTACTTGTTTTCACTGGGCAATAAAAGATTCGAAAATGAAAAAATTATTATCTTATGTGTTTAATTAGATTATTAATTTATTAAGTTGGTTCATGTCAGAATTGAAAGATTTTATTATTTAATTAAGATAATTAATTAATCAAACATTTATTTATCAAATTTTTACTGTATTTTGACGCGACACAATTCTTTTAGACATGTTAAACGTGATTAAAGCCAAATTTGATAAATTTAATCTGAATGTTAATTTTTATTTAAATTAAAGCTATTTTATTTAAATTAAAGCTATATGTACAATATCACCTAAGGATAATTTTAATTTTAATTTTAATTACCATTTATTAATTATTGTAATTTTTGTAAACATATATATATATAGGTTTTTATGCTCAGTCATGTTCTTGTCAAATGGTTAAATCGTTGCCCAAATTGCTATTCTGCTATGTAAATTACGTAAATTTAGTAATTTGACAAATTTCGTAAGAAATCATGTCTATAATTCAAAGGCCCGCATAAAAAAAATAAAAATAAAAAACAAAGGCTGTATAGTGGGCCAAGCCCAGCCAAGCCCCATCCACAACTAAATTTTATTTTACTTGTTTGCATTAGTTCGTTCTAGATTAATTTCTCAGGCAAATTGCCGCCGGAAACCATAAAAACGCACCAAATATTAGTGTTGAAAAATATAAATGGCTGCTAACTACAGAAAGGCAGAATAATCTCATTTCGCAAACTACACATGCACATGCTCTAGTTGAATGGGATTCAATGTGGATAAAGAAACTATCCATTTTTAATTATTTTATGGAATAATTGATCATGAAAGATAATTAATTAAAGTATAATAATATTCACAAAGTTGCTTTAATTTAAGCAAAGAAGAATGTCATTTTGCATTTTCTTATTGATTGTCGATAAAAGTGGTTTGCTTTTTTGAATTATGTATATTTTATTTTTATAATTTTAAAATTTTTTTACTTTAGATTTTGGTGCATGGATATGCGTAGAATTTCGAAGACCATCCATCCAAAATTGACTTTTGCTTTGGAATTGAAAAGAACGGGGATGTAGTTAGATAATTTAAATTAATAGGAGTGTAAGCTTATCATATGGGAATTAGGATCCTAGTGTTCACACGTGTTTTTAAGTGGTTCGTGCAATGTTTTTAATGGCCGTCAAAACTCAAATTATCGAATTGAAGTTCGAAAGTTATACTTGATCGTTTTTAAAACTTGGGAGTTGTGACGGTATCAATTCAATTTCCCAAGTGTTTTGTGAATTTACTTATCCAAGACACAAATGGGAGACTAAAGAAAAGCACCTGTAATTAATTTAAGAAAAATATTATTTTGTGCATGTCTTTTCTATTCTAATACTTTATGAGTGCTTGCTTAGACAATGGCATGAGGTCTGTCGAGTTCGATATAACAAAGAAAGCCTTAATCAGGCCCGTTAAGTTGGATGGCTGTTGCTCACACTTCAAAATCTCCCAACTTGGCAGGACTCGGAAGCGTATATCACCCATTCTATTTCCCAATTTTCGAGTTGCTCTAATTGAGTTGGTTCAAGCAGTGTCTCAATCGCTTTAATTTGCTATTCTGATATCGAGATATTGTAATGTAATATGAAAATGAAATAAAATAAACTGCTTATATAAAATTTATTTAAATGGACTGAAAACTTATAATTAAAAAATAATAATAATTTTTTTTAAAAAAAACCACTTAAATTAAACGCATTTGAGATCCGTTTTTAAGCAAGAGCAAAAAAAAAAAAAAGAAATCATTACTAAAAAAATGATGTCACCAATGCGGCTTTATGCAGTCCTTGGTAATGACGGATTCAATAAAATTATTATTTGTTTAGTGGGCCTTCTTTCTTAGCGCCTATTGGACTTTATGGGTGCTTAAAATTCATTTCATTCGATATAGGGATGGCAATTATACCCACAAACCCGCAAATTCGCCCAAACCCACCCGCCAAAATCAAGTGAATTTTATCCGTCATGGGCGGTAGATATAAACTAAACCCGCATACTGCGGCTTTAGATATTTATATCCTGGATACCCGCATTGATATCCACCAAACCCAAGAATATTTTTTTAAACATTTTTAATTTAATTTTAATCTAAAAATGTATTAGGAAAATAATATAATTATTTAAATTACCAACAACCAGCCAAAATGCAGATGACGCTACCATCTCTCATTCTAAAGTCATGACCTAAAGAAAACTAAAGACATTTTTCCTTTGACTTAGCCGCATGCCCATCTACCTATTATAATTTTGTATGTACTATTTTTCTTTAACTTAATACATGAATTATTTTATTATTATAATATTTTTCTTCGAATTAGTATTTGAAAATATTAATCTTAATTATTATTGTAGACATCGTGTTGGATGGGTGCTTGTGGTGGTGAATGAAATAAATATCTTGTCTTGGAGCTTATTTTAAATGATAAAATGAAATATAATTGTTATTTTTGTATATTAGTTTGTGTTTTTTAAATGGATTTGTGTAATTTATATTTGAATTCGTGAATTTGTGTTGGATTGATGTTGCAATTTTAATTTTTCATTTATATTGTTTAAATATAAAATTGAGTATGTTATATGGAATTTGAGATTATTATTATAAATTTATATATTAAACATTTATAATTTTAAATGCAGAATTTGTGTTGGATTGATGTTGAAGTTTTAATTTTTCATTTATATTGTTTAAATATAAAATTGAGTATGTTATATGGAATTTGAGATTATTATTATAAATTTATATATTAAACATTTATAATTTTAAATGCGGAAACCCGCAAAAAATCCGCCGGGTACCATTGCGGGTTTGGTAATTATCAAAATCCGTCATGGTGGGTTTTCTTAAAAATTAAACCATTGCGGGTTGCAGTGAGTTTGGTAATTTAAATTTTATGCGGGGTTTAGAATGACAAACTCAATATGTGCTAATTGCCATTCCTAATTCGATATATAAAAATGCAAAAGTTAAAATTTATTTCGTAAATCGGTAGATTGAATTGAAATAAAAATTTTAAAATCTATAATTGGTGGATTAAATATATATTTATTTCTGTAAGTCCACAAATTTACAAAAATAATAAAAATAATATTTACATTTAATATAAATAAAAAATTAAAACAAAAATTTTTTCTAAGCAACAAATTTACAGAAGTAATGAAGATTAACAAAAATATGTTAAAAGTGTAGTTACACTAACATCACATTATGTCTTATTCAGTAATAATATAAAATAAAATAATTAAATATTAAATAAGCAAATATAGCCAACTAAACAGTAAACTTTAAAGAAATATTAACAAGCTTTCAAGTTTCAACTTTTGTATTGTTTTAATTCTATAATTTTAGTTAATCTTTATGTATTGATTTGAACAGATCATATTTTTAATTTTTTGATGTGTTATAATTTGAAACTTTTGAATGTATTATTTTAGATTTGTTTAAATAATTAATTTATTTGGATCTTATTTAATTTTGAATTTGATCAATAGTAAAATTATTTTTATATTAGTTTTTTTATTTAGTTAGTTTGCAGATTAGAAAAAATGAAAAACTTTTAGTCCACAACCAATCCACAAAATGGTGGATTGGATTTGTATTAAATTTCATCAATTTGTGAATTAAATTGAATTGAATTAAAAATTTATAATCTCCAAAATCATGGATCAATGTTGTCAAAATTTAATATACTGTCAAGCACACGAGTCTATTGAAGTATAGATTAGGAATAATGAGTCAAACCCACAAGGGCTGTTAATTTTTAGGAAAGCTGAATCTAATCCAAAACAATCAAAATTCTACCCTAAATAGAAAAGAAAACATTTTGTTTCAAGAAATTAAAACTACATATGCAATTAAAATTAAAACGAGTAAATTAACACAAGAATTCAAGAGACTAAAGCTACTAGAGTTTCAGAGCACACTACAGTGAAACTTAACAATTATCTAATTACCAATTAGTTCTCAATTTTAGAGTGACAACTCAAAATCAATCTATGTCTACTCATAAATATAATAATTAAGCCCAATTAAAAGTTATCTTATTTAAATTATTTTCTTGTTGAATAGTATGATATCTAAGCATCTCATATGAACATATTTAATAACAAAATGTTAAAATTTTTCTAAGCACTCTACTTAAATAATTTAATGAAAGACATGAAATCAATAATAATCATATATAAACTTTATAAATCCAAGCATAAGTTTTAGTTAAATATTATTCATAACAATCAATATTGCATGATAGAATTGATGAAAAGATTTGATTCTATTCAATCAAATATGTGAAAACTGTAAACATTAGACACACAAGTAGGAAATTAATTGAAAATTACTAATTTATTTCATTGAATATGGCTTCATCTTTAACTTTAATACAAAAGATTTAGTTATACATACAGTAAAACCTCTATATAGTCATATTATTAAAACTGGAGAAATTTATTCTTATAAGGTTATAACTTCAATAGAAGTATAGTACAAAAATTATTGTCATTACTTAATTATCCGTAATGCAAGTGATATAGAGGTAAATTATGTCATATATTAATAAATTAATAAGTAAGTCAAATTCAATGTATAGATATTAATAAATTAATTAGTAAGTGAGTTAAATTCAATTGATAGATATTTATAAAAAGATATATAGTTTCAAAAAACTAATATACATATCAATGTATTGTTAGAATATGTAAACTCATCTTAAAATTCAAAATTTTAAATTCTCTTTAAACTTATTAATTATCTCAATTTATATTCTATATGTATACATATATAGCATATTGTATGATAAAACACATGCCACCGAAAGCCATACATTTCCTTCTTCCTATAGCAAATCAAACATGCCACCAACAGATAATAAACAAACCCATTTAATCGAAAAATTCGTGTTGGGGTAAGTTTATTAAGACGGAACCTACAAAAGCAAATCAACCATGCCACCAAAAGATAATAAATATGTTCCATCTTAATTATTTGATGTAACATAACATATATTTTTGAAATATTATTACTACGTGAAGGTAAGTTTATTAAGACGGGACTTATAAAAAATATAACTTATTACAATGTGGAGTTTATTCCTAATTATAACTGGTCTCAAGTTGGGACCGTAAAATTTTATTATTATGAAAATGTTATTACTATATAGAGTATTCCTATTTGGAGGTTCTGAAATACAAGTTATGCAACCCAAGAGAGGGGTGAATTGAGATTTTAAGAACTTAAGTCAAGCAAACCACACAACAATTCAATCTAATACCTGTATCGAATCAAAAACAATAAATTCAATAATTCACAATAATAAAAGAGTAAGGGAAGAGAAAACACAAAGATTTTTACGTGGTTCGACAATTCCCACCTACATCCACACCTCTAAGCACACCGGGCTTGAAAATTTCACTATCCAAGTCTCTCAAGGCTTCAAACGCTTACAATTGACTTCCAAGGTGTCAATGGACTTTTACAACAAGAGATTATCCCGAATCTCTTAATCCAAGTGTATCCCAACACTTACAATCTCTCAATCTGATTTTACAAAAAAAAAATTAAAAAATTTCTCTCACACGTGTTTGAATACAAATGGAAACCCAATATGTGTGAATAAATGAAATAATTACACAAAATTTATGCTTTTAGATTTGCAGAGAAATGCTCAAAATATCAATGGTTGTATCATATAAAATGAGTTTGATTTGAGCCAATTTATAGTTAAAGAAGAAAAGTAGTCGTTATTGACTTTTCGATAATAACTGACTTGCCACTTTTGTGAATCCGGTTAGCTGCTTTATGTTACAGTTATGTTAAAAAATTTAAATTTCGACACATCCAGTTTGCCGCTTTCTGAATCCGGTTAGCCGCTTTCATTCTAGAGAGTTTATGCCTATAACCGGTTTGCCGCTTTCTTCAATCCGGTTAGCCGCTTTGCTACAGTAAAACAACTATTCTTCTAAATTTATAGTTTTGTCCTAAACTTTTATAAAATTATATTATGACCCAAACCGTCATAAAACTTTGTAAATAGATCCAATTTCAGATTTTTTAAATAATGCTTGTCATTCCCAAAACTTACTAAAATTATGATAAAGTCCAAATTTGTAGAAATTACAATATGGCCTAAAATATTTCAAATATTTTTAAATAAGTCCAAATTTAGAATTCAAAACAATAATTATTAAAATCAAACTTTTCATTTTAGTCCACATCTTGAAAAGATAACTAATTTCATAAAACCATTTTCTTGTTATAAAAGCATAATGTGTAATTCTCTATTTATCCAAAATATGTGGTTTATTATTATCAAAATCAATATTTTATAGGCATACATGCTAACAATCTCTCTCTTTTTTAATGACGACAAAACACATTATAAAGATTTTATTTAGTTATGAAAAACTCCCCCTTAATCAATGCAAGATTAAAAAATAATTTGAAAAAGATTTAAAAACTCCCCTTACATAAATGTATATGAATATTTTTCATAACAAAGAAATTTTCCCTTTACATAACATATCTCCCCCTTCAACATCAAAAAGACTAAAAAACTCCCTCTATCGATCATAAAATTTCCAAAGCAAGCACATTAGTTTAACATTATCCAAAACATAAGTGAAAAACATAACCAACAATCATATCAAATCCCCATAAGCCAAAAGAGGCATAATCCAAGAAACATAACAAACATCCATATATGGAAAATAAAAGAACATAAAGCGGTAAATGAAATGTTGGTGTGTCCAAATACAAGCATAAGAGACTATTGAGGTAGTGAGGATGGTGGTGATCGAGGTGGAAATGGATATGGAATGCGAAAATGCTCAAAGAAAAGGCGCTGTCTATGAATGAGCTGCTGATGCTCTTCAAGAATGTGCTGCTGAACATCGGTTTACTGTACAAAAAGGGTCTTCACCTCATCCATAAGTTGCTGAAAAGTAACTTCTTCAGAAGCAAGAGGCTCTAGAGGTGGTAAAGCCGGTGCAGAGGTAGACACTGGACAGTCTCGACGTCTGCGTTGGCACGAAATTGAAGCAAAAAATCAGGTAGTTGATTAGCAAGAACCACATCATTGAGTGGCCGATCATCATTCGAAGCAAGAAAAGTGTACTTATTGTCAGTGAATTTTACCCAAGCTCCATTATGCCACTCAAATCCTAAGGCACATACAGCTTCATCACTAATGCTCCAGAAGGTTTACATGATGGTTCATGGGTAGGTACCTTAAAATGTTTAAGGATCCGAGTGATAAAATGACCATATGGAAAAGAATGGGTAATCAACTTAGGTATAAAAAGCATGGTTCAGATAATGGAGTACCTTAAGTTAACCGGACGACGTCTAAGAATGCAATCAATCAAGACAACATCCATGTGGAAAACCTCATCAAAATGTCCTAACCTAGGAAGGACAATGGTTTGAATAAAATGAAGTAATATATGAGTTTGGAGACAAAGACATTGAGTGCAGAAATAGATATTGCAATTGTTGTGCAAATTTTATTGAACTCACAAGTGTACAAATCTGTTGTAGAATAGATCAATGGTGTCGAGTATCGATCCCACGAGGAGGTGGATTTTAATTATGTGTAGAATTAATTTTACAAATGGGTGGTTAGATTTGTGATGGAAGTGATTTAAACTATCCTAGAATTTAAATTAAAATGGCAGGAATAAATTGATGTGAAATCTATTGAAATGACATGCTTGGGCATTTGAATCTGCATCAACATGCTCCATGAGCTAAATATTCCTTATTAATTCCAATTAAATCATGAGGGAAGTTTCCACACCTCATGAACCACGCTCAAATAAATATGATGCTAAGGACTTATCGTGCCAAATAATAATAACCTTGCACTAAGGAGCCAGTTAAACCAGTGCAGTATCTAGACAAGATTATTACTATTTTTTGTTGAAAAGTTAAAACATCCACAAATATTAGAGGGGAAGAGAAAATAAATTTACCAAATTAAACCCATGGAACATGTTGAGACTTCACCTTCAACCTAAGCTTGAAAGAAAATTAGCTATTCATATTTGAACTAGGGGTAAAATGAAAATTTATTAAAATACGTAGAAAATACAAGATGGAGAAGGAATTATAGAAAACTAAGCTCACAAATGGATTCAGGGGTATCAAATTAGGGGAGAAAGCCCCCTTTTTATAGATACATTGAGTAAATCATGGCCATTGAATTAAAAATAGTTTGGACGCTTAGGATTGCGCCACGTCATCAGTCAACAGTACACGGTTTGAACAGTGGCGGCTTGAATAATGACGCGGTTTGAATAGTAAATAATCCCATATATGTGCATGTACCGTACACATGATTTTTGGTCTACTGAAATGCTGCCACGTCACCGATCAACAGTATATAAGAATTTTAGTCCAATAGAATAGGGACACATCATCAGTCAATGCCACGTCATCGGTCAACGCCACATAATCAGTTAATGCTACATCATTCGTCCAATTAAATACAGCCACATTATAGGTCGATACCACATCATTGGTCAATGCCACGTCATCGGTTAACGCCATGTCATCAGACCATATATGTAAACAGTATTGTGAACAGTACCATGAACAGTACTGTATGTATGAATAGTACTATCTATGTGAACAGTGTCATTTTCCTTTTATGCTCCTTCTAAGGTTTTCGGTTGTCCTGAGTTCAAAAGTGATGTCCGTTTTGCTGACTGATCTCTCGTTCATTGTGAAATGATCATGATGCCCCTAAAATACATAAAATACTTAATTATAATAACAAGAGGATTAAATACATAAAAGTAGGGATATCAATAAGACTTAAAATGTAAAATGACGATTTTCTCCTTTATAAATATACACTTTCTAACCTCAACACACCTCCCAATCAACTTATTGCTAGTCCCTAGCAAATAAAGTGAAGACAAAATTCAATCCCAAAAATGATATTTTTTTTTAAACAATCATGTTTATTCAATCAGATTAATGATAGCTATCAAATAAAAGTATAAGCATTATCTCCAGTCTAAAGAAACATCACACCCACATCAACCATCCACATGTGTCAGTCTAGCAGACTTTTTCATAGCTATAAGAATCAAGCCACTTTCAAGAATGACATGTCAAATTCCAAAATCTCACCGGTAGTAGTGATACTCTCACAAGGAAATTAAACCCAATAAAAATTGTCACTTCAATGAATGGTAAATTGAGTGAAAATAATAAAAAAGTAATATCACACACTCTCACCAAGATGGAAGAAATATGTCCACAGCTTAGAAATAATATGATCTCAAGCAAAGTACTAGTCAACCCAATGTATTCATTCATTTTTTACTTTATTTTTATTTTTTCTTATGCACACTACATCTTTTTAGTCCACACAACTAGCTTCTACTTCAGACTATAGTTCTCTAAAATCAAGAAGGATTTTTATTAGGACATAACGTAGGCTAGGGACATGGCTAACAAAGAAGGGAAAATAGGGAAAACAAAATATATGTTTGGGAAAAAATAGAGATCTTTTGAAAATTATATAGTGTATTTCGCTTATTTATTATTACTGTATATCTTTCTTTTTTCTTGTCTTTTCTTTTTCTCTTTTTTTGAACTAATTTTTTCTTTTTTTTGGAATGGCATTACTTTACAAAATAAAATAATTATTTATATTTTTTCTCAAACATGAATAGGTGTTGGAACTTGTAAGACATCGGGTAATACTCCAAATCGAAGTGGGTCAAGATGATAAGTTAACAAAGAAAATATATTTTTTTTAAATAAAAGGCTCAAAAGGGCTAACTTTGGATATTTTACAACAAGGATGGCTAGAAAGACTCAAACGGGTCAAAGATGACCTTTCCATCATCTTCTAGAGCTCTAAATAATCTTCCATATCTACTAGTTAGGTGGACCTTCAGATGTAGTAACACATTTTTTCTCTTTTTTTTCTTTTTTTTGGTTAATCGTTCATTTTTTTTCATTTTTTTTCTAGGGGTTGACTCAAAGGAAATCTAGAGATCATGTATATAAAATAATAAATTGTTAATCTGTATGAAGAATGGGCAAAAAAAAGGTTACTCTCCAAGAAAAAATGATAGGGTCAAAAACCTCACTTGCACTTTATTATGACATGTGCATTCCTTCAAGCAACTCATATTTGTTTTCGACATCAACTTGTAGAGTAGCAAATGTAACATCACTCAAGAGCAAAAATAATACAAATACTAAAATTCGAAAGTCATCATGTCATCCAATGTTAAAAGCTCACAGAAAATTACCAATTTTTTTTTAATGACATTCTATCCCTAACCTATTCTAAACATGAAAAGAAAACATACATGCAGAAAGATGAAAATAATGCAGAAAAACTAATTAGAAAAGTTACACTTGAAATGATAAAAAAAGAAAATATTTAGAATTTTTTTTAATTAAGAAGATGTGTTTCTAGAGTCACTACATTCCATATCCAGCCATCTTCGACTCAAAAATTTAAAAGTGCACATTTATAAAGGAGAATTCAAAAAGAAAAAGTTAGAGAGATCACACTTAAAATAAAATATATATATTTTTTAACTTTCAAACTAAGAAGATGCGATTATAAAGTCACTGCACTCCATATTAAGCTATCTTCTACTGAAAAAGTTAGCCACAGTTAGTCTCTATAACAAAAAATAGTAAAAACTTAACCAACATTGTCAACTATTCCCTCCCCCCAATCAGAATGAAACATTGTCCTCAATGTTTTAAAGGAAAGAAGTAGAGTTTAGAAGACATCACCTGGGTAATATAGTACAGAAGAAAATATTTACAAGCGAAGAGTTAAATCTAATTTACACTTCTTACTGCGGCTACTGTTACTATCATTATTTGAACACTCCAACACAATGGTCCTGGGATCTGGCTCTGGTCGATAAGCTTGTAACAGATCAAGTAGCTCTTTTTTCGCTAAGGAATGAATGAAATAATTTTTTATTGTATGGTTAATAACTGCGATAAAGCCATAATAAAAGTTATTGACATTTAACAAACCGATGAGTTTCTGATGAATGTTCAGATGGGCCCAAGATGCTAATGTGATTAGTGCCTTAAGAGTTGCAAGATCTCCTAGTAGGAAAATAAAAGCACCAGCATAATTTAGCATTTCAGTTATTCTTTCTTGCATACCTGAGACGACTAACTCTTCTCTAATTAGTTTGACAGACAAACAGCCCGAAGGTTTTAGGGGTCTTGGGATGATGCCTAACACTTGGCTCCCTCTGACATAAGCTGCTTCTGAAACCATTTTCGATAACCCTCGATCACCTCCTCCATATATATATACCAAGTGTAATTTCCTTTCTGCTATGCTTCGACCAAGATGTTTAGCTGCCTCAACAAACTCTTTATGTTTGCCATAGTTAAACCCAGAGAGCACACAAATATTCTTGAATTGTTTATTAGGAGTAGCTGCCATTAGGATACAGCTTCAAAAATAATTTGTGAGTGCTTAACAAAAAATCATATTTAAAGACCATAGTGATAGTGGGTCACAGCTGTGTATGAGGTGGCATGTCTGTGTCAATTAATGCATAAGGTAGATGGCTCGAGAGTAAAAACGAAACCAGTAAAAATGAAAAAGAAAAAAATGATAAAATAAAATTATTAAAGATAATAATGCTAATGGTAAAACAATAGTGAAATAAAATAATAGTGAAGTAAAATGATATTTACAAGTAGTTGTGATTGTGGCTCATATCTTCTTCTGGTTTTACGTTCAGAAACGGCTTGATCACCCTCTATGGGTTTAGGATAGGCTTCCCATCCAGTTTTCTTACAAACTGGCAAACAGGGTCGTTTATAGTTAGATTCATGAGACTGTATCGTGCATGCTCTTTCTGGAATAATGGCCATAACTGGAGAATCACTCCTTGCACGTATCCACTGGGATGCGTTTCAAGAGACAAAAGGGTATCATCCAATGACTATTTATTCAAGCCATTCCTAATAAATTGAATATTATCTTCTCTGTTATTAGACACCATTCCTAAATAACATAGTTTTTTTATCGTATCTAATTCTGGCACACTTATGACAATCAGTAGAAAGTCTTCAAGCTCTTTGTTTTCTTACGTAATTTCCTTTACCATAACCAGGAATGTATGCAATAAATTTGGGAGGCAACTCACCTGCCGAGCGAACTTTGGCCTTGATTAACAAACGGATGTCAGCAGGGAGGTTATTTTTCATAAACAATTGCATGTGTTCGGATCGAGCTTTATGGATTGAAAGGAGGGCATTCTGAGGAAGCGAAGGGAATCGTTTGTGAAGCTTTGCTAAAATCTCGTCTCTGTCTATACCTTCGTCTGAGAATATCAATAATTATGGGAAACTGAAGTAACCGGCTTGATTGTCACGGAGTACCGTTATCCGCCACTTAATCGAGGTGACAAACTTAAACACACAAAGAAAACTAAAACACACAAATGGAGAAACAAATTGAAACACAAAAAGAAAATTACAATCGTCCTCTTATTGAATTTACCTCAAGCTCCAATTGGATGTTGTAGATACCTCTCACAATTTCTCTAAGTTGGCTTTCCAAATCCTCAACGTGAGAGACTAACTCTGGTGGTTGTAGAGCCCAAATACGATGTGTTTTACCAAATCGTATCTGCTTTCTAAGATGAGATTGGACACGTTGAAGTTGTCCAAGGAAGTTCAAGAGGATTTGTCTCATGATTAAAAATGATAAGAGAAAACTTAAAAGTTAAACAAAAACACTTATGCAAAAATAATTTCAATCAGTAAAAGAATAGTAAAAAGGAGGAAAAAAGAAAAAAATCAAATCAAATCATCGAAAAGAAAGAAAAATCTCAATTCAAACTCGGTGGGTCACTCAAATTTATTTCGATGTCCTTACCATGTGATTGGTACTCTAGACATGACTTTAATTTTTTACCATTAACTTTAAAAGTGGCACTGTTCTTAGGATTCTTAATTTCAATTGCTCCATATGGAAAAACAGTGTGAACAATTAATGGGTCAGACCATCGAGAACGTAACTTACCTGGGAATAGGTGCTGGCGAGAATTGAACAAAAGCACTTTCTGACCTAGGGTGAAAGATTTTCTCATAATTTACTTGTCGTGAAAGACTTTCGTTCGCTGCTTGTAAAGCTTGACATTTTCGTATGCTTTATTGCGAATTTCGTGAAAGACCATACTATAATTTATGAAAGTTTGAGGACCCAAATGTAATCCAAACATTTGATATCCAAATTTGGACGTATTTGAAAAGTTTTATGACGTTCTGGACCATAGAATAATTACAGAAAGTTTTAGGGTAAAAATATAACTCATTTCGGTTGCAATTCCAAGACAAAGTAAACGAATTAATGTTAATACAGCTTATTCTAATTCTGATTCCCATATTTTAAATAAACAACTTATTCTGATTTTCATTCCTCATTTCCATTCTAACCGTTCTCATTCCTGCCCATTTCTAATTTAGTAAACCATTAGTGAAATGAATCAAATTCGAGTTGGCTAATTAAAGAAAATTACTTGAAAATCACTGTGTTAAGGTCTTGGGAGCATTTTTTTCTTAAAAATCAAGTAAATGAATTACATTATCTCATTATTTACTTGATGACTGTTATATTATTTGGAATCAGTGACGGAACAATAAATTTTGGATTGAGGGAGTCAAAATGGAAAAAAAAAAAAAAAGGATAAATTTGACTAATATATAACATAAAATCTGTAAAATTAAAGAGGCCGGGGCTACACAATAAATAAACCATAAAACTTAATAAGCTATTACAAAGTTGTAGAGAATTAAGATGCCCAAACATAAAATTTGTATAAAATAAGTAAATTTGCATCTTAATTTATTATTATTATTTTTTGGATTTTTAGTTGGAGATAACTAGGGCCATCCTAGAATTATATACATTCCTATTTGGAATAAAATTTTAAAGTGTCTAACACTATTCAAATAGAAATGTGAATTTAAATTTTATTTATTTTAAAATAAAATTATAAATGAGGTTATTTGAACCCACCAAAATACTCATTATACTCATTTATTTATTAAATCTTCTACTATGATTTAAAATTTGAGATTTTAGTTTATAAACCCACTTTAATACCAAATATGCCCTCATATAATTAAATTAATTTTGAAACTATTTACTAAATAAACTCACCAAACTATTTATACAATCATTGATAAGAAATACTGAAATAATGAGGAAAAAAAATCCAATTGCAGCCAACCAATTTATTTTAAAAGTTTCGGCTCCATTTAATTGAAAACAGTTTGATCCCAAAAAAAAAAAAAAAAAGCAATCAAATTGAATAGATTCAACTGCAGAAATTAATAAATTATTCTTGAATTTGTTGTTCTATTAGATCTTTCAGTTGTCCTTTATCAGTTTCCTTGCCTAAATGGCTAAATAAGATATAAATTCACAAGTTGAAATTTATAGTCTTATAAATTAAATTCCATTGCTAATCCATCTTTATTAGCAATCTACTTGGAGCCTATGATTTGCATTATAGTTTGTCTTCAAAGCCCGACATGAGCTGGGATAGCCTGATTTGAATATTTGTTTTTGGGTTTTTTCGGTTACGGTTTAAGTTAAACACAGTGCACCTAATTTTGGTTTCATCTTTTCCAATTTATCGTTGCAGTTAAGAAAGATTTGAGTACAAATCATAGTAGGTTAATGGAATTAGAAGTGTGCTAGTGCTATACATGTCAAATTTTTTATCTCGAAAAATTATCGAAGATGATGTGGCATTCATCAATTAGTTGTTGTGATAATACAATTAATTCACTTAAATCTTATAAAGAATTATCAACTACTTTATAATGCCACATCATTTGAGATGAAATTTAGGATAAAAAATAAAAAATGTCTATAATTACTCGGGTGTATAGATGAATGCAAAGAGCAAAATAAATTAAATTTAATTCTATAATGCTATTTATAATAGTAATTTAAGTTATGCACATTTTAGTAAAAAAATTATTTTTAATAAAGATGATGTGGAGAGTATTTTAAAGAGTTTAAATATTGTCACTCTAAATTTACAGATAGTGGTGATATTTGACCCCCCTCCCCCCATCCAATTTATCTCATCAACTTCCATTTTTCAATTAATATTATTTATTTCAGAATTGTCCTTATTGAAAAATAAAAATAATTTAAGAATAAGTATTCTTTCGCTTCTCTCTCAAGCTCTCAATTGTTTAATTTTTCATATATCACATCTCTCTCATCTTTGTTTAACTCTTAATCAAATCCCATCTCACAAAAATCAAAACCATTATCATCAATAACAATAAAACCCACCACTTGTTCATAAAATTTAACAAAATTTAAAATTAAAACTCATCATATGTTGGTAGAGATGATGGATTGATAGTGATGATGATAGGTAGCGGTGGTGATAATGATGAACTTGTTGTTGATAAAGTGGTGGTATTGATAGTTATGCACCTAGGATGCATTTACTTCTAGAAAATAAAAAATGGGTTAAAATCGAAATAGAGTCGGAATGGATTAGAATCAGAATAAAAAACGAAAATCATAATACTTTTAGGAGGATAATTAAGGTTTTTGATCAAGTGTGGGCATATAGTGATTTGTTTTTAATTTTTTTGTCCTTTTACATAATTGTTTTTAAGGATATTTAAGTAGGAAAATATTAAATTAAAATATGAGTTTAGAGGGTATTTTTGTGGGTTCAAATGGTCGCACCTTTCAATTTATCTTATGACTTTTCAAAATTACCCTTACCTAATTAAAAATTATTATTTTATTTTATTCTCTTTCTACCTCCCCTCTCTATCTTTCTATAAAATATTAAGGTAAGTTCTCTTCTTGGACTGAGAGATGAGAGCGTGGGATCATCCCATTATGTGTTTACTTGCAAACATTGGATAAAGGAATAGTAATGAGTTTTAAGAACCTGGTTTTTGGTCCACAATTTTGTGGCGATGTTGAATATTTGTGGGCCGACCCAGTATTATGTGGTCAGCCCAACCATTTGTATCAGGCTACCCATTTTTAACATGAACTTCAACCCCTTCAGCTTTACATAGGATCCTTATTGATTTCATTTTTCCTTATCAAAACAGGTGATTTATTATTATTATTATTATTATTATTATTATTATTATTATTATTATTATTATTATTAATTCAACTGCTAAATGTGGTTATTGTTTGGTAAAGAATCTTATCACTAACAATCTAATGTTATGTAGTGACCACAACCAAACTCATAGTTTCTAACAAAAGTGAAAGTGAAATGATTGGCCCTGACCATGGCCACTTAATTAATACCATATTTTAAAGCAACCAATAACATATAAATATCTGAAAAAAAAATCATCTCTATAATGACCAAAGATTGATAAGATAAATTAAACTTTAAGATTTAATATAAATTAGAAAAGAAATTTTTTGCTTTATTTTGGTAATGACACCAACAAGACGCCTAAAAGACATCATCATCCAGAAGAGGGAAAAAAAAAAGAAAAAAGAACAGCCATTATGTCATTATCAATGGCTCGCATGCGAATTAATAATACTCAATGCTCCAAAAGCCCCCAACGAAATTATTAATGTTCATTATTTGGAATTATATATATGTGAAAATCACTTTCTTCATTCTTTGGGTTTCTTCAACAGTTCAATTAACATCCGAGTCAAAATTCCTTTTTATTCGTTTCTTTCTCTTTCTCTGATCAGCTGAAATATTGAGTCCCAATTTTTTTAGATTCATATATAAAATCTTGTTGTCTAATTAGTTTGTAGTCTTATAATTATATTAACTATGGGAGATTCATATGATGAAGAGTGTGATTATTTGTTTAAGGCGGTAATGATTGGCGACTCTGCTGTTGGGAAATCAAATCTTCTCTCAAGATTTGCTCGCGATGAATTTCGATTGGATTCTAAGCCAACTATTGGGGTTGAATTTGCTTACAGAAACATTCGAGTTGGCGACAAGCTCATCAAAGCTCAAATTTGGGATACTGCTGGACAAGAAAGGTACGCATATAGGTTAATGTTATCGTAAGCTTTTTGCCATATTCTTTGAATCAAAATCACAAGACATTAAAATTGGTGAATAAATTAACTTACGGTTGAAGTTAAAGTTGACTCATAATCCATGGTGTTGATTATATCTGCAACTTACATTTACAGTTTGCACAGGTTGGTCAATTAAAATATCATGTAAGATCATTTAACTTTTCGTTGAATTAATCTTGATGGTGTTAGATGCTTTTGATCAACAACTGAATGATCTAAGATGTTCAAGTTCAACAGGACTGATGATGAGTTTCATTATCTCTAAATAAAGAAGATTAACCTTCTTAATTAATTTATTGATTTAAGGAGGCGTGCAGAGAATTATCAACTATCTTATTTTTAATAAAATTTGAATTATCTGATGGCGAATTAATTATTTTTAAATTATTTTCTTATTTTTTAAAAATAAGAAGATGATTTAAAAATAATCAATTCATAAATAGAGTGATTCAAAATTAATTAATTTATTTTTAAATAGAATTGTCAACTCTCTTTTAGTTAACTGTAGAGTTCCCGAAAGGAAAGTTTGCGTAAATTAAACAACTTTCTCCAACTTTATCTTTGTCATTACCATGACGAGTGGCATGCAAGCGGATGCGCAATGTCATTACCCTAACGAAATTTCAGGACACTAGGGAAAACTTTCGGCGCTCGTGATTTTCTGTGTTGCCCAATGAGTTATGTCCACGTGTCAATGTACTAGTTTCACATGTGGAACCTAACACCAACATAAATATATGCATGCACGAAAAAGTTTGTTTAGTGTTTGTTGTATCTTAATTGAGTAAGGCTAGTTAACATGATTTGTGAGGCGTCATAAGTGTTGCAAAATTAGCACATTAATGATGAATAATATTTTTTTTTTGGACTTGATAAGATTTACGTATTACATATATATTATAATATGGAGTTTATTATAAATTTAAACATATAAATATAGGGTGTGTTTGAACATATACATATAGGGTGTATTTAGTTAATGCAATATAATCATATATTTAGTAATACACAATAATGTGAACAGTGTCGCATTAAATAAATTTGAGGTGAGGATAAAGTCTATGTAATATGGTACTTTTTACATTGTTTTTGTTTTAATTTCTTTAATTAAAATAATGAAAAATAAATAAAAATATATAGTATTAAAAAAAATTACAAGCTCAAGTTTGCTGCCGCAAGTGTTGACGAACTATCGGCGATAGTTTGAGTCGAGTTTTGCACTAAAATTGAAACCATTAGAATTCTTATTGTCGGGGCTACCCAATGGTGCAATTATTATCAACAAAAAGAAGTTTTCACTTGCTATGAATTTACCGTAAAAAATTTGAGAGATAAAACTTTAAACCTAAATTTATGATGAATGAAAGTTCCTTTGCCAATAATAGTTACACATTACATAGCCTCAAAATATAATTTAAATGACACTAAAGGATGGTAGTCGGCGATGGCGCACATACCCGATATTGTAAATTTTTTATTTTTATTATAAAAGTTTAAATTATTAATTGAATATAAAATTATTAATTGAATATAAACAATAATGAGCTATAAATGACTTTCAGATTATTAATAGATATTAAAATAAAAAATATTTTTTTATATAATACAGTGCTTATTACATCAAACATGGTATTGCATTATAGCTTAATATAAGATAATGAAATAAAACTTGATACAATACAGTGTATTAAACATACTCTTAGTACTACCCAAAAGTTTACTGAGAATTACTCCCAAACATATTCAGTTATTGATAGCTATGTATGGAGAAGTCTATTTATATTCCACATTTTGTCGAAAGAAAAAAGAGTTCCATGGAGCTCAACATTTTTGAAGGCATCAATCTACATGCAGCCTAATTACAATAAGTAATAATTTTAAGTGAAGTTAATACATTACAAAGCGGCTGTTAAAATTACATAACATTGATGCACCTAAGTTCAAACAAAAGTTACTTGCCATGCGCACAGCTTTTCATTTTTAGTAATGAGCTTTTACATATAGAATAACAGCCTCATCGTTACATTTTCGAATTAATTATATCTTAATTTAAGTTGTCCTCATGCAACATTTGTTAATGAATTTATAATATTTATTAATTTTTCCCTTATAATTAACTTGGACAGGTTTAGGGCCATAACGAGTTCATATTATCGTGGAGCACTTGGAGCCTTACTAGTGTATGACATAACACGACGAGCAACATTTGAAAATACAAAGAAATGGCTACGAGAACTCAGAGAATTTTGCAGTTCATGCATGGCCATTGTTCTTGTTGGCAATAAATCTGACCTAACTCATTCCAGAGAAGTTAATGAAGAAGAAGGTAAAATTCTTGCTGAAACTGAAGGTTTATACTTCATGGAAACTTCTGCTATGCAAAATTTGAACGTCGAGGATGCGTTTTTACAGATGATTAATCAAATTCATCAAACTACAATTCAGAAGAGTTTATGTGCTAAAATGAATAATAAAACAACAACTAGCAATTGTAATAATCTTGGAGGTGGCAAAGAAATTATCAATATTGATCATGAAGTAACTGCCACTAAGCAATCAAGTTGTTGTTACAAGTGAAGTGATGTAATCATTCAAAAGTATTCGATGCTTTCTTTTCATATATTTTTGGTTTCATGAATGACAATGGCCTGTTGCTGCTTTGGCTTTGCTTTGCTACAAATTTTAAATTATGAGACATTTATCAACCCGAAATATGTATATATAAAAATTAGAATTTTAATTAATTTGATGGAGGGCCAAATGTAACACAAATTTAGAATTTTGGTTGCGACTTGTGCGAGAGCATCGAGTTGAATAAAAATAAGAGCAGTTTGCTTATTGTGTAGATACAAGTGTTAGCTTCCCACTGGGGGAGCTTAGTGTCACGGGTTTAAGTTGGCGCGTAGCGATCCCGTGTGGCACTTGGACGACTATAGGCGTGAGGGTCGCCAAGTAAGCCTAGAATGCTTTCCCAACTAGCAAAGCAATACCACTTGCTGAAAATGCTATGAGAAACAAAGGGAAAATGGCCAAATCGCTTGTATTATACACACTTGAAAATATTACAAGAGTGCTTTACAAGAAAGCTTTACAAGAGAGCTAGAGATCTAGAGTGTTTGGTGTGTGTGTGTGAGGTGGGTTTGTTGGTGGGGAGAATGAGGGGTCTCACCCATATTTATAGGGGGGTGTTTGCCTAAGTCTAGAGAATTCCATGACATGTGGCAATTAGCTAAGGACCCATGTGAAGAAACCTAGAAAGTTCTAAAGTGAGCACAATTATCACATGGGCTTATTTGGCTAATTCTAGAAATCTCTAGCACTTAGGCAATTCTATCAAACTATGGGCTTGGGCCTTGGTGGGGAGATTACTTAGCGCACCACGGATGCTTAGTTGTGTTGATGGCCCGATTTCTAAGTGCAACCCCGCTGCTAAGTGCAACCCCCGATCTAGTTGGACTTTTACTGAGCGGGCCCGTGGGCGCGGAATTTTCCCCCGATCACGGGAGATTCGCGCGGGGCGTGACATTCCTCCCCCACTTATGCTCGCGGCATCCTCGACGCGACCTCGTCCTCGCGCGTTTGGCTTTGTTCCGTGATTCGCTGTGGACTTGTTTCGCGTGCATTCCCCTCGAGGTGGCTTCGTCACTAGCTCCGCATGTTGTCGTCTCCCGCTTGTTGTTGCGGCGGCGTCCCCTCTTGTGCTTCCGCAACTCCTTGTCTTCGGTTGGTGCGCTACATGGCGCCTTGGCTTGTTGCTTCGCTTGCCGCTCCACCACTTGTCTCGATGGAAGTGCTGGAAGCTTCGGAGGCATTGCGTCCTTGGCCTTGCCCTTGGCGCGGACGTCTTGTGGGACTTCGGTTGGAGGGCCTTCGCGATCCTCCCCTTGGTTGGGCTGTCGGGTGGAGACTACATTGTCGGGACTCCTCTTGAATCCTTGCCTGCACCGCATAACCGAGAGCGCTTTGTTCGCTGGCTGTGCGCGCTCGATCGGTACCACGCATGTCTTGCTCCCGTCGAAGATGCCTAGGGAGTTGGTGGCTGGAGGTGGGAAGGCATGGATCTTGTTGAAGAACTCCATGCCGAGGATCACCGAGTAGTCATCCACCGCCACAATCGAGAAGTCGAGCTTCTCGCTCTATGTCCCTAGCGTAACTCGTACGCCTGGTGCGGTACCCACAAATGGCTCAGCAGGTGAGTTTACCGCCTTGATGGTGCCTCCGTGCTGTGTTGCCTTAAGGCTTAGGTGCTTGGCCTCGTCTTTGGCGATGAAGTTGTACGTCGCTCCTGTGTCGAGCAAGACACGCACGTCTTGGCCATTGATGTGTGCACTCAAGAACATAAGCCCTTTCCTCGTGGGTGTGGGTGGCTGGCTCTTGAGCGCGCCAAGGCATTGAAGCGAACCCATACTGCGTGGAGGTTCCTCCGTTGACGGTGTGGGCGATGAGGGCGGTGTGGTGTGGCCCTAGAGCTGGGCGGCGAGGGCAGCGAGTGACTTTTTCTCCGGACAGTCGCATACCCAATGTGGCCCGTTGCAAATGAAGCATGGGCTGCGAGGCTTGGGCGGCTTCTCGGACTTGCCTTGCCCATTCTTGCCGCTTGGTGGCGTGCTCTTGCCCCACTTCATGCGGTCTTGGCCCTTGTCCTCGTGGCTCTCTCCCCCACCTACTTCGTGGCTCGGCTTCTTGTCCTTAGATTAGGCAGAGTAGTCAGACAGCGATTCCGCAACAGCAATGGCGTCATCGAGGGATTGCACGCCTCGCCTATCAAGCTCCGTCTTGGCCCAATCCTTAAGGCCTTCTTGGAAGTAAAAGAGAAAATCCTTGTTGGACATATCGGAAATCTCAAGCATTAGGGTGGTGAAGTCGTTGATGTAGTCGCGGACGCTCCCCGTTTGCTTGAGCCGACGCAAGCGCGTTCGCGCTTCTCTTTCCGCATTACTCGGGGCAAAGTGCTTGCGAAGTTCATGCTGAAAGTCAGCCCATGTGCGGATGGCGCAAATTCCCTTGGCCATCTCACCATGTTTCTGCCGCCACCATAGTTGTGCGGAGCCTTGTAGGAATGTGGGTGCGGTGCCCATCTTCGATGCCTCGTCATGGACACCCATGGCATCGAAATATTGCTCTAGCATAAACAGAAAATTATCCACCACAATGGCGTTGCGGATGCCATCATATGTGTTGGGCTTCGGCACGTCAATGTGGCGCGCGCCACTCGGGCTTGCGGAAATCGCAGCCGGACTAGGGGTGAGTGTGCCCTTGTGCCATGCCCAGTCCGAGCGGACCTCATCCACCTCCGCACGGACAACGCGTAGCTCATCTTACACGAAGCTACACAACTGGAGCAGCTCATCATGTAACGCTCGAAACTCTCCTCGCAGAGAGTCGGCATGACCTTGCATGAAAACTTTGGTGGCTGCCAAGAACTCACCATACTCACTCTCAAGGCCATCGACTCTTTCGTCCAAACTGTCGAAGGTGTCATGGACAGTGGACATTGAGGTTTCGAGCGTGGCAACACGAGGCTCTACAACATCCAAAGAAAGGGCTTTGGACTTACCTCGGGACTTGGGCAGTGTGCGTCCCTCCTCGCGGCCTCGAGCTTGCTCCGCCACCTCCACACCGAGCGTGCCCTCTTACAATGTGCTGGAAGGATTGGCCATCTTCAAGCTAGCTTGCGTGTGGCTGCAAACTTGGCTCTGATACCACTTGTCACGGGTTTAAATTGGCGCGCAACGATCTTGTGCGACACTTGGAAGACTATAGGCGTGAGGGTCGCCAAGTAAGCCTAGAATGCTTCCCCAACTAGCAAAGCAATACCACTTGCTGAAAATGCTATGGGAAAATGGACAAATCGCTTGTATTATAAACACTTGAAAATATTACAAGAGTGCTTTACAAGGGAGCTTTACAAGAGAGCTAGAGATCTAGAGTGTTTGGTGTGTGTGTGTGAGGTGGGTTTGTTAGTGGGGAAAATGAGGGGTCTCACCCATACTTATAGGGGGGTGTTTGCCTAAGTCTAGAGAATTCCATGACATTAGGCTGTGGAGCCCTTATCTTATCTTTCACTGGTTAGAGTGGGCTGTAGGACCCATATCCTCCAATGAAAAATTGACACGTAAGCAGTAACACAATATCACAATGCGCGACTACATCCACTAGAACAGCCTCAAAACATGGTTATATCTGGTTTAAAAAATCCAAAAAACAAGGGAATCATAAATAATGAATTCAAAGCAAAAAAAAAAAAAGACTTTTACGTGCAATTTGATGGACTAAATTGCCATATATATACATGTATTCTCTGCATCAAGGGATAGTGTTTCGACGCATGCATTCACTGCAATATGATAACATGCATCACTACCTCAGCATTATGGTGATCTACCATGTTAAAGAAAAGAGGAACAATATGACAGATCAATGATTTTGAGGCGTGTATAACACTTTCCTTAAGGTTTTACTTTCACCCACTTGAAAAAGTTTGCAAATCACCTCCAAGATACAACAAAACCTGAATATTGCCGTTAGTAATACTGAAATATTCCCTTAACACTCTTACTAGAAATTTTATGATTGTAGATATATTTACAATACAGGAATTGTTGGTAAATTTTTGTATATGGAGGCAAAGAAGAAAGAAAATTTCTTAGGATTTAACACGTGTTTATACACTTTCCTTTAAGGTTTTATTTGCCCTCTTTACACTTGGTTTGCTACAGAGTTAAATGGAAAATTACCCCCAAAATATATCAAATCCTGAATACAATCTCTAGCAAATAAGATTGTATTTCCAGAACATGTATGAAATCTGTAAAATCTGATTTTTTTAATGTTTTTTTTCTTTTTGTCTATTTTAATGAAGAAGAATGTTTATATGAAAGATTACATCCATTACAACATGGTAGTTCTTCAAGACACTCTTTTATTTGAAATTTGCATCTATCTGTAACTGATTTAACAAATACAAAAATTGGAAATCAATTTCTTTTCCAAAGTAACTTCTGCACGCAAACAGTTTACCGTTTAATAAAATTGGTTCACCGTTTAACATAAAACGGTTCACTGTTAACTATAATCGACTAACCGTTTTATTCCAGAATGCTTACTGGCATTAAAACGGTTTGCTGTTTACTGAAATCGACTAATAGCTTAATTCCAAGATGCTCAATGGAATTAATCGGTTTACCGTTTATCTAAATTGGCTAACTGTCTAATTACAGAATGTTCAATTGAATTAAACAGTTTATCATTAATAACATCCGGCTATTTGGTTTTCGTAGACTACAAAAACATGCTCTCTAGACGAAAACGGCTAGCCGATTACTCAAAAACGGTTAACTGTTTTCTTTCCGAATTTCAAACTAGAAAGAAAAATATTACAATCTCACTTACAATCCCCCACTAGATTGTAATATTTTTCTAGATTTATCAATGATAAACTTATACGTATAGAAAGGTATCTCTCGATTTTAACCTTTAATTAGTGAGCGTATTTCAAAGCATTTACAAGATAATAGTGTGCTAAGCATTAAACTTTCTCTTTTAAGTAAATACCGGAGATACGTCACATATAAGCTATCTCAGATTTCAAAGTTATGTTCCAATATTAGCACTATTCCAGCCTTGTGCTCTATTTTAGATTTATGAACATTTACAAGATTAAACCACGATCTTGTTAGAAACAGCACCATTTCTTATGTTCACTTAGGTGAAGCTTCAAATCATATCTTTAGCTACTATAAGACTTGAACTTCATTAAGAGTAAATACTCAACCTTAACCTCATAGCTATTTGCACCAAACATCTTGAATGGGATTATTAATTTTCAGTGCCAAACCAGTCACATAGCAACAATTTGTTGTTACCCATTTTACTATAGAATAGCGGTACAACTATTACATAGTTGGGTTACCATCATTGGTGACTTCATCAAATAGAGGTTTCAATCTCATTCCAAAAGATGTATCCTTAACTAGATCTCTTGAAAGACCTTTTGTTAAAGGATCTGCTAGGTTCTTATTAGTCCTAACATAAATAATATTAATAACACCATATGTTATTAATTGTTTCACATATTCACTTCTCAAGCTAATATGTCTAGACTTTCCATTATACACTTTATTATAAGCTCGAGACAATGTACATTCACTATCACAGTACAAAGAAATAAATGGCATAAGTTGTGGCCACAACTTTATATCAAACAAAAAATTTCTCAGCCATTCTGCCTCTTTGCCTACAGCTGCCAGAGCTATAAACTCACTTTCCATTGTTAAGTGAGTTATGCATGTTTGTTTCTTTGAAGCCCAAGAAACGACTTCTCCAACAATTGTAAAAATCCAACCAGAAATGTATTTATTATCACTTGTTTTGGTTATCCAACTAGCATTTAAATATCCTTCTAGTACTTCAGGATAATCATTATAAAACAAACCAAAATTAATGGTCCTTTTAAGACAACCAAGTATCCTCGCAATTGCTTTCCAGTGTTCAACACAAGGTTACTCGTGAATTTTGACATTTTGCAAACCGCAAAAGCTATATCCGACCTCGTACAATGCATAGCGTACATCAAACTACCAATAGCACTTGTATATTCTAGTTGTGCTATTGCTCGACCTGAATTCTCTAGTAATTTAATACTAGAATCATATGGGGTATTAGCTTCTTTTAATTTTAAATAATTGAATTTAAGAAGTACTTTCTCTATATAATGAGATTGACACAATGAGTAACTCACAGTATGTTTATTCAATTTTACACCTAAGATAGTATCTACTTCATTAAGATCTTTCATCTTAAACTATAAAGTTAAATACTTCTTTGTATCATTTACTCCTTATATATTTGTTCCAAAAGATAAACATGTCATCAATATACAAGTATATAATCACACGAAAATCATTTGTAAACTTATAGTATATACATTTATCATCATTATTATGCTTAAAACCATGAGATATGATTACCAAATCAAACTTCTCATGCCATTGTTTTGGTACTTGCTTTAAACTATAAAGCAACTTGACTAACTTGCATACCTTTGTCTCATTTCCAAGCAGAACAAATCCCTCAGGTTGTTCCATAGAGATTTCTTCATCAAGATCACCATTAAGAAAAGCGGTCTTAACATCCATTTGATGAACATGCAAATTGTTCAATGAAGCAATTGCAAATAACACTTTTATAGATGTTAACCTTGCCACTTTAGCATATGTATCGAAATAATCAATATCATTTCTTTGCTTAAATCCTTTGGCAACTAATCTAGCCTTAAAAGTTTGCAAAGAACCATCACTGTTGTACTTTCTTTTAAACACCCATTTGTTGCTAATTGGTTTAGATCCTAGAGGAAGATCAACCAAGATCTAAATTTAATTCGACATGATCGAATCCATTTCATCATTTACCGTCTCTCTCTAAAAGGAAGCATCTCTAGAAGACATAGCGTTGCTAAATATCTTTGGATTTTTTTCAACATTTAACAACAAAGGTACTTTGTTAAGTATATTCTTTCTATCACATTCAACTAAGAGTAATGCTTGTGATGAGATAAAATCCGTAGCTAAACTCTTTTCTTTCTTTTCATGTCCACTCCTCCTTGGTTCGAAAGATGTCACAGATTCTTTCCTTTTATTATTATTAGTGGAGGTACCAGGAGTAATATCACATGGTTGATCAATAATTGATTCTAATTCAATATTAGAATGATGTTGAAATTTATTCTCAATAAATTCAACATCTCTAGATTCCACAATCACATTTGAATCTAAATTTAACAACCTATAAACCTTGGAATTTTCAGCATATCCTACGAAAACACTTTTTATACCTCTAGCACCTAACTTTGATGATTTAAGATCATGTATTTTATAAAAGGCTAAACAACCCCAAACCCTTAAATACATCAAGTTTGATTTTCTTCCTTTCCAAATTTCATAAGGAGATACATGTGTTTTCAAATATGTGATCCTATTATGAACATGACATGCAGTGAGTAATGCTTCCCCCCACAAATTATTTGGTAGCTTTGCATTAAGGATCATAGTATTTATCATATCCGTAAAGATCCTATTCTTTCTTTTAGCTAAACCATTTTGTTGAGGAGTAAATGGAGCTGATCTTTGGTGAATAATCCAAATTCTTCACAATAATTATCAAACTCAATTGAGAAATATTCACCGCCTCTATCACTTCGAACCATTTTGATTTTCTTATCTTTTTGGTTCTCAACTTAAGCTTTGAAAATTTTAAAGTTATCAAAAGGTTCATATTTTGTTCTAAGTAAATACGTATAATTGTATCTAGAACAATCATCAATAAAAGTGATAAAGTATCTCTTACCTCCTCTTGTTAAAATGCTATTATACTCACAAATATCAGTATGTATTAAATCCAATATTTGAGTATTTCGTTCGGCTTTAGGAAAATGTTTCTTAGTTAATTTAGCTTGGATGCAGATTTCACACTTATGATTTTTAATGTCATTGCAATTAATCAAACCATGCTTAGACATTTATTTCAAAGATCTAAAATTCAAATGTGCTAATCTAGCATGCCAAACATCACAAGACTTAACAATATAAGCTAAATTGATATCATTATTATTAATGCTAAGTTTTTATATTCCATCACAAGAATACCCTTTCCCAACAAACATCTCATTTTTTGAAATACTATAAGTATTGCCCTCAAGCACAATCTTAAGTCCATGCTTACACATACAACTTACAGAAATAAGATTCTTCCTAATGGAAGGTACATGAAAGACATTATACAATGTAACTTTCTTTTTAGAAGTAAAGTTGATTTCAACTACTCCTTTCCCTGCTACAATGACTGTATTATTGTTCCCCATGAGAACATTTTGTCCTTATGTTTCTTCTTTGTACGTTAAGAAAATTTTTGTATCATTACAAACATGTATGGTTGCACCCAAATTGAGCCATCTATCGCAGGACTTAGTTTCAGCCATATTGGTTTCGGTAATCATGCCAATTTGCATCTCAAAAACCATAGCACAAATTTCTTCAGATTTATCTTCAACAACATTAGCTTTATAGGAATTGATTTCTTCCTTTTTCCTCTTGAATTTGCAATCACTTTGGCGATGGCCTTCCTTGCAACAAAAGAAACAATTTCCAAAAAACTTTTGTGTGTTGGACTTCTTGAATTTCTTGTCATTCTTGACTTTGAAATTCTTTGAAAATTTACTAGCTTCAACAACATTAACCTTAGTATAATCATACTTGTTCTTGGCTTCTCGAGACCTTTTCTCTTCTTCAATTACCAAGTGTTTTTGTAATTCTTCTAAGATTATGTTTTCTCCACTATGAAGAAGTTTCTTTCTATAATCATTTCAACTTTGAGGCAATTTAGCAATAATAGCCCCAACTTGAAATGATTCAAAAATTTCAACTTTTAAATCCCAAAGCTTAGTAACTATAATTTGTGATTCATGTATTTGATCAAGAAT
Organism: Citropsis articulata; assembly: GCA_030449925.1. Taxonomy (NCBI): domain Eukaryota; kingdom Viridiplantae; phylum Streptophyta; class Magnoliopsida; order Sapindales; family Rutaceae; genus Citropsis; species Citropsis articulata. The sequence continues at coordinate 1,564,161 of JASUUH010000212.1, read as the reverse complement.
AGATTTTGTGTCTACAATAACAAATTCAAAATATTTTGAGATAAGGAATTTGTTAGTACCTTTTTTCTCTGTTTGGTATTTGTACTCAAGAGCATTCCAAATTTCCACCGGAGAAGTCATAGAATTATAGAGATCACATAACCTGTCAGAACGCGTAATGAGTATGTGACCCGACACATCAATTCATCATCTTCACAAAGTTTCCTTGCAGCCTTTATAATTTCAGTATCGTCTTCTCTTGGTTCTGGAAATAGTTCTAATTTTGGATCAAGAACATATGCCATGTTAAGAACAGTAAGGAGAAAGAACAATTTTCCCTTCCAACGAGTGAAATTAGTGCCATCAAAATGATCGAGATGGACACTAGGATTAAGAAATGATGTCAAACTCTTCTTAGCCTCCATTGCAGAATAAAACCTTAAAAATTGTTGGTAAATTTTCGGATATGGAGGCAAAGAAGAAAGAAAATTTCTTAGGATTTAAGACATGTTTATACACTTCCCTTTAAGATTTTATTTGCCCTCTCCACACTTGATTTGCTATAGAGTTAAATGGCAAATTACCCCCAAGATATATCAGATTCTGAATACAATCTCTAGCAAATAAGATTGTATTTCCAGAACATGTATGAAATCTGTAAAATCTGGTTTTTTTTTTAATGTTTTTTCTTTTTGTCTATTTTAATGAATAAGAATATTTATATGAAAGATTAGATCCATTACAAAATGGTAGTTCTTCAAGACACTCTTTTGTTTGAAATTTGCATTTATTTGCAACCGGTTTAATAAATGCAAAAACTGGAAATCAGTTTCTTGTCCAGAGTAAATTCTGCATGCAAATGGTTTACCGTTTTATAAAATCGGTTCACCGTTTTATTCCAGAATGCTTATTGGTATTAAAACGGTTTGCTGTTTATCAAAATCGGCTAACAGTTTAATTCCAAGATGCTCATTGGATGCTCACTGGAATTAAACGGTTTACCGTTTATTTGAATTGGCTAACCGTTTAATTCCAGAATATTTAATTAAATTAAACAGTTTACCATTAATAACATCCTGCTATCCGTTTTTTGTAGAGTACAAAAACATACTCTCTAGACGAAAACGGCTAGCCGATTACTAAAAAACGGCAAATCATTTTCTTTCTGAATTTCAAACTAGAAAGAAAAATGTTACAATCTTACTTACAGGAAATACTTTTAGTTATCAAGGAATGATTTCCTTTTCCTCTTGGTGCTAATGAAGTGAAATCGAAATCAAAATTATAACTCTTTAATTTAATTTAAACTCGCAGCAAACCAATTACAAATTAATTGTTTCTGGAAATTAAAATTCACCGCATTAATTGATTTAATTGACTTCTATAGCTTTGAATTCAAATTCGTTGCACCATTTAATTAACCATAGTCTGCTTTAATTTGTTATAGACTCTCTTTAGTATTTGTATTATTAATTATATTAAAATTCATAAATATAACAATCCCCCACTAGATTCTAATGTTATCCAATATACAAAATACAATCACACTAATATTCTCATGCGTTTGATTTAAATCTCTATTTAGTGAAAGCATTTCAAAGTCTTAATGAAGACATATGTATCTGTAGCTTTAAACAAAGTCTCCTTATTGTTAATACCGGAAATGCTTCACACATGATTATACTTGTTTCCCTAAGATGGTTTCTTTCTTTCAGCACTGTTACGGCCTTGTCTCTATTCTGGTTTCTTGATCATTTACAAGAGCAAACCTTTAAATTCTTGTTAAAAACGGCACCACTCTTATGTTTATATAGGTGAAGTTCCACAATATGCATGTCTCAGCTACATAGACAGCCAAACTAAATTTGAACTTTTATAACTCATCCTCTAAAGAATAGCGGTTAGCACTTGACATGGTTTTTTTATTTTTTTAATAAATACAGTGCTTATACAATGACATGATGGTAACTTGTTATTTCCCATTAAACTTGAACCAGTGTTATGTTCTAGTACATAGTTGGGTTTTTATTACTGGTGATTTTCTATAAAAGGTTTGAACCCCATTTCAACAGATGTAATCATTGTTAAATCTCTTTAGAGTCCCTTTGTTAACGGCTCTGCCAAGTTGTTACCTGACTTCACATATATGATGTTAATAACACCATCTTTTACTAATTGTTTGATATATTCATGTCTCAAAACTAATGTGTCCGGATTTTCCATTGTACACTTTGGTATATGCTCTAGACAAAGTAGCTTCACTATTACAGTACAAAGAAATAAATGGCATCAGTTGTAGGCACAATTGAATATCTAATAACAAATTTCTTAAGTCATTCTACTTTTTCGCCTGCTGCTACTAATGCTATGTATTCATATTCCATTGTCGAATGAGAAATTTATATTTGTTTCTTAAAAGCCCATGAAATGGCTCCTCCTCCAATAGTGAAAATCCAACCAGTTGTGGATTTATTATCATTAGCACTAAATTATATAGTTCTTTTGAGATACCCAAGAACTCTACTAATAGCTTTCCTATGAAATGTACTAGGATTACATGCATATCTTGAAAGTTTGCATACTGCAAATGCTTTGTCTGACCTAGTATATAATGTGTAGAATACATCATACTACCTATTACTCTTGCATACTTAGGCTGTCCAATTGATCTGCCAGAATTCTCAAGTATATTAACACTTGAATCAAATAAGGTACTTGCTTCTTTTATTTGTAAATCATTGAGTTTCATTTGTAAATCATTAAGCATTTTCACAATATAATGAGATTGACAAAGTACATAAACTGGGAAATTTACAAACTTAACCAAAAAATTTTTACTGTTTTCACAATTAACCCCTTTAACTTTTTTCTATCAACATTAGCCAAACTCAACGTTTCCTTCTCAAATTACCCTCGAAAGTTTCGTTCTCCCTTTTGATACAAAACAAAGCAGCCCTGCACTCTTGATCATAACTGGTGACGGCAAAAGGCAACCGCAAATACCGACGGAAAAAATAAACTTCGAGCATAATTCATCCATCCAAATGTAACAGTGTTCTGCATTACTGCTGGTAAGAGGAAAAAATAAACTTCGAGCATAATTCATCTATCCAAATCTAACAGTGTTCTGCATTACTGCTGGTAAGAATTATTTTATCAAGCTTCGACCAGTGAAACTGGTTGCACGAAAACTTGGTGCAACGAGAATTCGGTGCGACATGGACGAAAACTTGGTGCGACGGGCAGCCGGATGAAAACTTGGTTCGACGGGCAGCCGGATGAAAACTTGGTGCGACAGGCTGGCCGTTGCTCCAACCCAGCCCGTCGCACCAACCCAAGTGCGACGGGCATGGCTTATATTTTTGGCTAGGATAGGAAGATAATAAACTTCTTGAGAGATAAAATCTTTTCAGTTTTTCTGGGTAGGCTGATGATGATGATACTTGAGTTTGATTGTGGAAAGCTCTGCATTTCTTCATGCAACTACTTTTGCTAATTTTCCAATCTGTAACTAGTTACTTGCATGACTAATCGTGCATACAGCACTTAAAGAAAATAGCAAAAATGTACTCTTCTGGTGCTAAATGTTTGTCCAATATATACTCTCAATGCTTTATAGCAAATACCAAATCACAGTATTTGCAAAATGAGGGAAATAAAATAAAATAAAATAGAACAAAGCAAAAAGTTGATTTATTGGAATAATTGTTTCGTCACATGCATAATTTTTTCTGCAGTTTCAATCTTTTGTGACTACAGTTTCTTCTTCGTGATTGTTTCAAGATGATTTGCATGCAATTAATTAAGCAGGCAGTAGTTTAATGCAACCATATTGTCTGTCTGTATTCCGCCGTGTTTTGTATGTAGTTTCATATATTGGAATCTAATTGATTTATCTAAAGTCTGTCGTTGCTTTTTACGTGATGGAATCTTTCATGCATTGGCATTATTTCAGGTTCATTGATTACTTTAGGAAAGTCCTTATACAAGACCATGGCTGGAAACAGGGAATTCATAATTCATGTTCATATCTAGTTGAGGTCATGATTGCTATGACCCAACTCGGGAAAATTCTTAGGAGAAGGTGGTGAAACAATCAGGGCCGCTTCTAATCAATAACAAAATATGAAAGATAAAATAAGAAATCGTAAGTCATCGCATATTCTCCATAATGTAGGTCTATTGGCTGCATTACATTAACACTTTTAGTTGACTTCTGAATTGAAATAAACATCTGTTATCTTGGAGCACAAAACCGCAGCAGAAAATAAATAACAAAAGAACCAAATATTACTCCATTTTTATTTCCCCAAACACTTGATCATAACATCCATATGTGAAAGCAGCTTCAAAATATTTTCATAAATATTCTTCTCTGGTCTCTTGAAATTATCACAACAAAATACACAGCCCATCATTTCTGAACTCACTGAAACAAAAGAAGAGAAATGCCAGCTAGTTGATGATGCATTCAAATTTTCTCAATATAGATCCCCATATGATGCCTTGTTGAGCTCGAAATCTTCAGCTTCTGATCTAGGATTCAGGATGAAATTCCCCTACAAGTCTTGAAAATGAGGGGGGGGGGGGGGAAGTTTAACGATTAAAAAAACAAAAAAAAAATTGATGCGATTAAGAATGTAAACATACTACTATTCAAATGAACATAAGAAGTAATAATTACCTGGGAAGAGTTCCCTGTTATATTGACTGATTTTACATAAGAGAGTCTTTCAGCCAGTCTCTGCAAATCCAAAGCATGCTATAAATGAGCATATCCTGATAGCATACGAATTTTGACGTTTTGAGGAACATGAGTCAAACAAAATGAGGGTTGTAGCCGATATCACAAGCTTCATCGTCATCTACACGTAATAAGAAAAGAAACCCAGATATGACCAACCCAGGTGCGACGGGCTCCCATCGCACCAAGCCTAGGTGCGACAGGTTGGTGCGACGGGCAGCCCCTTGCACCAAGTTTTCGCCCGGTTGTCCGTCGCACCAAGTTTTCGTCCCCGTCGCACCGAATTCCCGTTGCACCAAGTTTTTGTGCAACCAGTTTCACTGGTCAAAGCTTGATAAAATAATTCTTACCAGCAGTAATGCAGAACACTGTTAGATTTGGATGGATGGATTATGCTCGAAGTTTATTTTTTCCGTCGGTATTTGCGGTTGTCTTTTGCCGTCACCAGTTATGATCAAGAGTGCAGGGCTGTTTTGTTTTGTATCAAAAGGGAAAACGAAACTTTCGAGGGTAATTTGGGAACGAAACGTTGAGTTTGGCTAATGTTGATAGAAAAAAGTTAAAGGAGTTAATTGTGAAAACAGTAAAAGTTTTTTAGTTAAGTTTGTAAATTTCCCGCATAAACTCCCCATGTTAATTTACTTTATTCCCCAAGATAATATCAACTTTATTTAAATCTTTCATTTTATTCATTGAAGTTAAATGCTTCTTAATTAGTCTCGTATATTCCTTCCAAGGCCATTCCAAAAATTAGTATTGTCAACATAAAGACAAATAATCACACTATATGCATCCATGAATTTAGAACAAATGGATTTATCAGTATTATTTTGTTTAAATCCATGAAACATGACATAGAATCAAGTTTTTCATACCATTGTTTTGGTGCTCATTTAAGACCGTTTACGACTTTATTGACTTACATACTTTATTTTCATTTCCACATAATAAAATCTTCTAGTTCTTTAGATATTTCTTCATCAAAATCGCTATTTAAAATTGCAGTTTTTACATCCATTTAATTTATAAATAAATGATAATATTGATGCCAATGCCATTGACATTCTAATGGATGTGATTTTAGCTATAGGTGTATAAGTATCAAAATAATTAATTTCTTTCTTTTTGTAAAGTCATTTGCAATCAACTTTACTTTAAATGTTTGAATAGATCGATCAGTATTATATTTTTATCTAAATATCTATTAATAATGATACAATAATGATACAGCCACAAATGATTGTACAAATTCAAAATTTTTTGTACAACCTAAGTTGGCAGCTGATGTGGCACTAACCGCATCATCAAGTTAGATGACTCCAAGTTAACAACCTGACAGCCATACTGCTGAAAAATTTAGGTAAAAAGTTTTTTTTTTTTTTTTCTATTTCTCTATTTCTCTATTTCACTCCCTTCATGAGTCACGATTTCACAGCACCTTCGATTGCTTCGGTTCTCTCTATTTCCCCGGCGATAGTCTTTGCCGGCTTCTCTCTATTTCATTGGCGACAATCTTCCTTTGACATCATATTATCTCCAGTATGTCCTATAAGATTGCTCGGTATTGAGGGTTTTTCAATTTTCTTCAAATTGAGGTTGGTTTTTTTTTTTTTTTTCCCTTTTTTCTTATCTTTTAATGGTTGAATTCGCTATTGCTTCTTAAAAATCAATCAATTCTTTTTCGTCTGTAGCTCAAGTAGAATCAATCTGAATCATATATTTACTACGACAAGGACTTTATCTAGAAGCCTCTTTAAATTTTTCTCATCTCTTGGAGCAAAAATAGAATTGTGCTTATATTATTCGCTTATTTTGCAGTTCCACAATCAAGAACTTGCTACTGATCATGTCAAAAAAGGCATCTTTCTTGTTCCAAATGAACAATTAGATACACGTATGATTTTCATTTCTTTTTGTATGTTTCAGTGGTGGTGGTGATTAATCAGGGGAACTAACTAATTGATCAGTATGACTAATTTGAAGAAAATAATTTGTATAGTAATTTGTAGCTGTATCATTATTGAATATCCATTTATATTTTATTAGTTTAGATTAGATCGTATTGATAGATCCATTAATTTCAATATTTGATTAGACAATAATGAGTCTATCTCATCACTAATAGGCTTTTTTAAAGACAACTATATGTCTATATCTCTTAAAGTTATAGCCTCACCAAGAGTTTTAGGATCTTCTTCCATTTTAAATAGGAATTTGATTATGAACTTTATTTTTCTCTTTTCCTACCAAAAAGACAATAGACTACGATGAAATAAAATCAGGGTCCAATGACTGCTCTTTTCTAACCCTTTGACTTCTTCTTGGTTCATTGACTGTATCATTAGTAATATTTCTCTTCTCATTAAGAGATCATAACAAGGATTTAAATCAGTTAAAGGCACTTGAGTTGATTTTGTTTCAAAAATATTGTCTTTCCAGAATTTATTCCCAAGAAATTCAATACCTCTAAATTCAACAATAACATTTGAATCCAACTCAAGAAGTCTGTAGGCTTTTGAATTTTTTGCATAGCCAATAAAAATGATTTTGATGCCTCTACGACTCAATTTTAACCTCTTTAGGTCATGAGACCTATAAAAAGCCATACACCCCCGACACTTTACGGTATTTTAAACTGGGCTTTCTTTCTTTCCATAACTCATGATGTGAAACATGTAATTTTCTAGGAGTTCTATTACGTATGTGACATGCGGTCAGAATAGCTTTACCCCACAAATCCATTGGCAATTTAGCATTTAAAATCATAGTACTTATCATATCCTATTTTTGCTTTTTGCCAAACCATTTTGTTATGGAATGTATTAATGTAAGGAGATAATTTTCTGATAAATTATACCATGCTGACAATGAGATGAAAATTCATTTGGAAAACATTCACCACCTCCATCTATACGAAGCATTTTATTTTTATCAACTTCAACTATAAAATGTTTAAAGAAATCAAAAGATTCATCTTTATTAGACATTAAATACACATAAGTGTATCTAGAAAAGTCTTCGATAAAGGTGATAAAATAATTTTTTCCTCCTTAGTTAATACCACTAAATTTACAAATGTCGAAATGAACTAATTTTAAAATTTGTGTATTTCTTTCAACTTTTGGAAAAAGTTTCTTTGTCGATTTTGCTTGTAGGCATATGTCACATTTTTTTTTTCAATTCTATCATCATAAGAAGTCAAACCATGCTTAAACATATATTTTAAAGAACTAAATTTAAATGTGCTAAACCACAGTGCCATAAAGAGGTAGAACAATCAATAATGTAAGAAAAAAAAAATATTTTCTCTTTGTTGTTACTTAGTTTAAACATTCCATAGCAAGAGTAGCCCTTTCCGCCAAATACTCTATTCTTTGACAGTATTAATTTATTATAATCAAGTACGACTTTGGTGCCGCTTTTACATAAAAGATTTGCAGATGCAAGATTTTTCTAATTTCTAGGATATGGAAAACATGATAAGAATAAGTTTCTTCCCATATAAAAATTAAAGTTTAACACTTCCTTTACCAAGAACATTTGCAGTGCTATAATCTTCCATTAATCTAAGTAAATTAATATTATTACTTCATCAACAAATTGAAAATTGATGAATGTCACATTATTTAAAATAAAAAATTTAAATATGTAACATTAATTTTTTATAAATTGTGTTGTATCATTACAGACATAAATAATAATCTCATAGTCATTACAGATATAAATAGTCTCATAATTAAGTAAGGATGTCAAAAATATCCGCTCGGTCCGAACCGGAACCGGACCCGAACTTTTCCATCCCTACAGACAAGCTACCGGTCAGAGGTCTTCAATGCTGGTGCCATATTTAATTCAGCCATGCCTATTTGCATATTAACAACTATTGCAACAAAGTCACCCTCTAATTTTTCAATCAAATCTGCATTGTTTGACTTTTCAATCTTGTTATCTTTTTTCTCATTATTTTTCTTGAATCTAAAATCTTTAATAAAATGGCCTTTCTTACCACAATTAAAGCAATTTCCATTTTTGTAGTTATTCTTGGAGTGGCTCTTTTCGAACTTCTTGTTATTATCAATTTTGAAGTTCTTTTAAAATTTGCTCTTTTCAACATTATGCACACTAGAAGAATTTTGCAAAAATATTTTCTTATCCTGAATTCGGGTTTCTTCTTCTTGATAGGAACAAACTTAACTTTCTCTTTTAAAGGTTGTTATTTTAAACTATTGATAGTTATTGTGGTTATATTTAGATAATTATGATATATTATTTTGGATATTACTGTGTTTGACGGTATGTTATTTCAGATGTATTGTTATTTTAGATTATTAATGGTTATTTTGGCTATATTTTGGATAATTATGATTTGTTATTTTGGATAGGGTAAAAATCAATCCCTGTATTTTAAAATTAGTGTCCATTTAGTCCTTGTATTCTTGAAAATACCTTGAAACATCCCTGCTGTTAAAGTGTTGATACCCCCTACCGTAACTTTTTATTTCTTTTGACTTACTTTTATAATATTATCCTTCTATATTAATTTTTTTGTTTGGAAATTAATAAAAAAATAATTAAATTATCAATTTAACCCTAAAAATATATAAATAAAAAATTTTATATTAATTTTTTTGCAAGCACAATTTGCACACTTGATGGTTTGCATACAATTTTTGACAATTTAATTTTTGCAAGCACCATTTGCATACTTGATAGTTTGCATACAATTTTTGACAATTTAATTTTTGATAATTAAAAATTAATATAAATTTTTTTTAGGGTTAAATTGATAATTTAATTATTTTCTTTTTATTAATGTTTAAACAAAAAATTATTATAGAATGGTAATATTGTAAAAGTAAGCCAAAAGAAATAAAAGTAACGGTAGGGGTATCAATACTTTAACGACAGGAATGTTTCGAGGCATTTTTTAAATTATAGGGACTAAATAGATACTACTCTTAAAATACAGAAACTAAATTAGCTTTTACCCTTTTGGATATTATTGTGATTGAAAGTATGTTATTCAAGATGTATGTAAGCACAATTACAAAGATAAAAACTAGGACAAGTAGGATATAATTAAACTTTCATTAATGCATACTGGAAGGAGTTATATTACTTGCTAATAAACATAATTTCATGGACACAAGCCAAAAATATTAGGATATATTTAATCTTTCTTTCAATGAGCTTAAGCCTTTTTGTTTTTTGGTTTTTTTTTTTTTTTATCTTCACCACGTCATCATTCAACTCCATATTTTAATTATATGGTATCTGATCACTAGAATTAGGTATATGAGGGCTTCAATAATAAACCATTGTTAAAACTTGCATTTATTCAATTTGTATGACCAAAATATTGCATTCGAATTATGTGGTGTAGTAGAAACCAGAACACATGCACGCACATTGTTGTAAAAAATTTTAATATACTCGCAAGCACACGAATCTAGAGATAGAATAGTAGTAACGAGGTCGAACCCATAGAGATTGTTATAAATTCAAAAATTTAATTTAAATATCAAATTAATATTAATTCTAACATAGTTGAGGAAATTGAATTTTAAGAAAAATAAAACTAATTAAATTAAGAAAGCAATTAAAACAAAAGAGAATTCAATAAGACAAAAATTATCAAGGTTTCAGAATCTACCACTATTCAACTACTAATTATCTAATTATCAATTAATCCCCAATTTTAGAGTGATAACTCGAAATCAACCTATGTCATCTCATGAATATAACAATTAAAGCCCAAATAAAATTAGTTTTGTACAGCTTCTTTATCTGCTTAATAGTATGACATCTATGCATCCCATGCAAATATATCGAATAACAAAGAGTCAAAGTTTTCTTAAGCACTCTGTGTAAATAATTTAATGAAAAACACAGAATCAAAAATTTAATAATATTTAATTAATCATTTGAAACAAGAACCATAAATATTAAAGAACATATATATAGAGAATTAATTAAATAAAAAAATAATTATTTTATTGAATAAAATTTTATCTTTAATCTCACTATAAGAAAATTAGTAAGATATACTTGAATTGAAAGCAACAAAATTAATAAAACCAACCATGTGATTAAATTGCTGCTGCTGCCGGGTACTCTCTGTCTTGCGGCTTCTTTTTCTCGCCTTTGGCGGCTCTTCCTTTGCAAAAGCCAAAGTTCGGCTTTTATATTGCTTGGCCACCGAATCCTATTGTGATTCTAAAACCTAAACCAACTCTTACAAAGTAAAGCCTTAAGCCTGCCACGTAATTGAGAATAATAAAAGCCAAAAGGTATGATTTCTTTCCTTTATTCAACTTTGACTTTCGATTCAAAGGCTTAATTCTAAGCTTTGTTTAATATTCTGCCCACTTTAGCTTAGCTTTTTAACGCCTTCTAGGTTTGCATGAGCATAAGCACGAGCACGAAGGGTTCGAGCTCCTGCAGACACATTGCAGGGGTTTAATTTATATTTTCTTTCTTGGAGTCTCAGAGCTTAAGTGAAGGCAGTCTTTCTCCTAATATGAGAGTTTGACGTCCCTCGAATATTTGAGAGGGTTTAAAATCTGAGTAGTGTCATATTAGAATTGATGTAAACGAGTCTTAGTATTTATATGATTGCAAATATCATGGGCAATAGTCTCCTAAAAAAAAAGGTTTGCATGAGCATGGTTGATTTAATTTATTAGCTTCGGTTTCTTGAGAAATTTACAAAACTAACCATAATAATTTTACTTGTTTTAATGTTGACCCCCCAAACTTTTTTCAATCAATATTAGCCACAAATTAATTTTGAGAACCAAAATACCCTCATCACTTTCACGTTTCTCTCACCCCCAAATCCTCTCCCTCCACTGAAAACTCATCACCAGAATCCCCTATACATGGCCGAAATCGTAGATCGGCACGGGATTCCATCGTCGGTGGCTGAAACAAGGTATATTACGTTTAAAATCTTTCGAAATCTCCAAAATCAAAGGCTAAAATTCAAACCCTAGGTGAGGTATAACTTATTTTTTTATTTGTGTTGCTATTTTGAGTTGTTGCTAGTGTTGTTCTTGTTGTTGTTGTCGTTGTTGTTGTTGTTGTTGTGGTGGTGGTGGTGATGGATTGAGCATTTGTGGTTGTTAATGGTGGTGGGGGGGTGAGGTTGTTGTGTTGGAAGCGGGAAAGGTGATGTTGCGGTGTGTATGTATTGCATGGGTGTTGTAAATTCATCCATCCACAGGGTGTTGGGGCACAGATGCGCGCGAGAGGCGTATTGCGAGAGATGGCTCGCGCGATTTGTGCACCTGTCGCACGGGTTATCGCGCGCGCTAAGCATGCGACACTCGCATCTCGCGCCCACGTCGCGCTCCTGTTGGTGCGCATCTCGCGCCCACTCACATCTCGTGCCTGTTGGTGCGCATCTCGCGCCTGCGACCGACAGGGCTTAGGCTGGTGCGCACCTGTCGCACGTCGCGCCTGTCTCACATAAAACCTGTGAATATGCACTACATTTCCATGGATGAAATGAAGTATACAATTTTGGATTTGATTCGTCTCGTCGTAAGCTTCGAAACGGTATATTATATGCCTAAAACGGACACATGTAGTCCAAGTTATAACTTTTAAAAAATAGCTGAAATTTAGTGAAACGGGTAGTGGGACAGGCGCCTGTCTCACATAAAACCAGTGGCAACAAGTGAGACAGGCAGTGGGACAGGAGCCTGTCTCACATAAAACCAATGGCAACTAGTGAGACAGACATTGGGACATGCACCTGTCTCACATAAAACCAGTGGCAACAAGTGAGACAGGCAATGGTACAAGCGCATGTCTCATATAAAATAAGTGGCCACAAATGAGACAAGCAGTGGGATAGGTGCCTGTCTCACATAAAATTAGTGGCAACAAGTGAGACAGACAGTGGGACATGCGTCTGTCTCATATGAAACCAGCAGGTTTATATTCGATAGACGCCTATCCTACTGCCTATCGCACATATTTTGGTGAGACAGACAGTGGGACATGTGCCTGTCTCACATAAAATCAATGGCAAAAAGTGAGACATGCGCCTACCTCACTTGATATGGGCATCTTTTTTGCCCGATTTTTCAGAGATTTCAATGATTTATCCTCATTTCTCAACTCAAACTAACTACTTAAATGAATCACATTGTTTTGTTAATGAAAAATAACAACGTTTGCAACAAAAATGCGCTTTAATTTCGAACTTAAATGATAAAATCAATAGATTAAAAATTTAAGTTATGATAAGATTATAAACTAACCTTAAAAAGTTCTTCAATTGATAATTATATCTTCAATTATATAATGTTTGTTTGATGGAATTTGTTAATTTATTAAGGATGAAGGAGTTTGTTGAGAACAATGAACTTTATTAAGTTGTTGAGGAAGATTAGGGTTTACTAGTGTAGGAATTGAAAAAATGGTAAGCCTTTGTAAAATTGATGAAAGTGGTGAGGGTAATGTAGTCCAAAAATAGGGTGTTTGGCTAGTTATTATAGAAAAAACGTTGGAGGGTTAAAGTTGAAAAATGTAAAACTTTTATGGCCATTTTTGTAAATTTTCCCAGTTTCTTCGGATGGAATATCATGCACATTTGCTTAATTGCTTCAACAAATTGATTTGATCTTTAATGCTGTCCTGTTGTTATTCTTTATGCACTTTTCATCCATAATCTTTAATTAATTCCCTATTCAAGAAAATAATTCAATTAATTAAAAATAACAACTAAAAATAACTAGTAATTAAATAATTAAAGGAAATATATATATATATATATAAATTACGCCCATCACACACCACACCAACAATAATTAAGAATGCATTTAATTTTTCTATGTAGCTATCTGCTAACTGAAGAATTTGAGTTCTAGCTTGATGTGATTTGCAAGTGAATGGTATAGTCGTGAGCTTCAATGTATAGATGAAGTGCTTGATTGATGATATATGAGCAAGTTTGATAGATTATATGAGTATGTTTGACGAACTAAATGAATGTTATGGTTGTGAGCTTCAATTTAGTTAGTTCTTGAATTTATATAGTCCATGTTGTAATCGTTGTGTTCCTAACGGCTAGTCGGCTACAATATGAAATCTTTTTTTTTTTGGTCATTTATTTAGGATAAAATTGTCATTCTATATTTGGGGCAGAAAAAATCTTTTGACTAATATTTCATTAAATCTCTTTATGGTATTCTGGTAAAAGTGGAATAATGAAAATTTTGTAAAACTTTGGGTGAATTTCTGCCCAAAAAATTTTTTTTTTGTATGTTTTAAAAAAAGTCTGAAACAATAGGTGATTGGTAAATAATTATTTTTTTTAAAATTAAAATAATACTAGAGTGACAATTTTGTAAATATTATCACGGCAATTAAGTGAAACTACAATAGTGATAGTTTTGTAAATACTACTCTAGCATTTTTGTATATTTGAGAAAGTGGCAGTTTTGCAATAAAACTAAAAATTTTCTCAATATTTAGTATGGTTAACGCCTAGTTTAACTTACCAAGAATTTTGTCGCTGTCTTCATTTCACTCCATTGTCATCTCTAAAAAGGTTTGTCTCACTTTAACATACTAAATTTACATTAAAAAATTTCAATATATTCTATAGTAAAACTTACTATTTTGCCACATAATATAGGTAAAGTGAATCATCCTACACAAATTTTTTCAGCTACGTTAGTCTGTCATACTCGAGCCCAAGCACAGCCACATTCCCTCATCTTAATATGTAGATTTTTTAGTTTTCACGTTAGACGATAGGTATAACGGTCTTGTTAAGTTACACTCATACAAAAATCAAGGGGGGTCTCACTATCTGTTGCTACTTTTTGCATATTTTTTGTGTGGGCTGTAAATTACAACAGCCGTAAATTAGCAATTGCCCAGTTAAAAAATTTTGAAGGGTGATTAACAGATACCACCCCTGATGTTTGGAGAAACCACCGGTAAATGAAGCCGTTTCCTAAATTCACAACCACCTCCCCCAGACGTGGAGTTATTTAACAGGAAATATCAAATTGTCTAATCCAAAGTTGAAACGACACCGTTACTTCAGCACTTAGTGCTCTGCAAATCTGCATCCTCCGCATCCACCTTCGTCATCCCATTGTTTGTTCGTCGAGCGAAAGCAAAGAGAAAATATAACAGATCATTGTTGATTATACTTCATTAAAATGTGATAAATAAGTAACTGTATTTGAATTGAAAAAAAAAAAAATCAGTAGTTACAATGGCGCATTGGATCTCCAACAAACTCAAAGTCGCTGAAACTTTCCTTCAACAGGTTCAATTTCCCTCTTTCTCATTTCTTCATTTTTATTGAATGCTTTTATTTTTTTAATATTACTTTTTTTTTTCATTTTATGTCAGTTTTATTCTTTTTCTGTAAATTGAAATACTTAATCAACGGCTCAGATCGATCAACAAGCGGCAGAATCGCTTGGCAAGGGCGATAAGCCTCGATCTGAAGATCAGCAAATCGATGGTCCATCAAAGAGCAGTGGCTCTGTTTCATTAAAGGATCAATTGAAGAAGAGAACACAAGAAATTAATGATTATAGAGGCAAATTGCAGAGTGACCCTAATGTTAAAAACGTTTATAATAGAAATAATTCATTCACAAGTTCGAAAGAATCTAAACCTAAGTCTACGCTTACTGATAGTGACTGGACCGAACTGCTTGGCACGCCTGATAAGGGTCTGAGTTTGGGAAATGTTAGGAAGGATGAGAGAAGGCGGCAAGGGGGCACTTTGGGTAATAGAAATAGGAAGATTAATAATAATAGCAGCTTGATTAAATCTGGATGGAGTAAGGTAAATGGTGGAAATAAGCCTAGTGATGGGGACGAGTCTGGTTCTTCAGGGAGGTCTTCAAGCATTGAATTGCTAAATGATGGGAAGAATATAAATGGGCAAGATGTAAAGCCCCAAGACGATAGAAGTAAAGAAAATGACGATGTTAAGAAGAATAGCCGGCTGCAAATGGTGTCCGTGCCTGGGAAAGTTGATGCATTTTCCAATGTGAAGATCGGAAGGAATGATGTTGATGAGCGGTCGACGAGTAACATTAGAGGGAACCATAAATCCAATGCAGGAATTAGGGCTTCTGTATTAAATGATTCGAAGAGAGGATCTTCTTCAACAAGTGAGGATGGAACTGATTCCAATTCAGATTCGTCGTCTTCTGAATCTGAAAGTGAACGAGAGAGGGAGGAAAGGAGGAAGCTGAGGGAGAAGATTTTGGCTGAGAAAGCAGCAGCTAAAGCAGGGGATGCCATTAGAGAGCGTGAAAATATGGTTGCTAGATTAGAGGGTGAGAAGCAGAGCTTGGAGAAAATACTTGAAGAACGAGCCAAACAACAAGTAAAAGAGGTAATGTTGTTGGTTATTTATTTGATGATTGGTTTAATCACGGTCATGCTTTTCTTTGATGACTGAAATAATAATGCCTAGTTTGCTTTCAGTTACAAGCATAATAATGAGCAATTATATGTTTGTGATTTCTTATTGCAAGCTTTGAATTTTGAACCAGTTTATCAAATAATTTGAAGTGAATATATGTTTGAAAGAACCATGGTACTTCTAGGATGAACAACTTAAGAGCAATTCTGTGTTGTTATAACTTTTATTGACTTCAGGCACTTTTTAAAATTGTTTTGCACAGCTGACTAAAAAATCAGTGTAGGGAAATTGCCTTGATACTTTAACTGAACATTTCCTTCAGCATCATCCAAGCATCTACTGCTTCACTTTGCCAGTAGAAAATTGAGTTGGAAAGTAAAAGACAAGGCTTTCTCCTGAATCTCAAGTGTGATCCTGGTAATTTGACATCCTTAATGTGTGATATGGTAAAATATGTAGCTTTTTCAGATGTATGAGTTATCATGATTAGCACCTAGGAACTCCTCCCAGACCCTCAGCCGTAGCACCTGGGAATTGTTTTTTGTGGCTAAAGTGTTCTGCCATTACAATCTTAGCATTGGTATTCTTCCAAAAAGATGGCTTTTGGTAAGTTTGGGTCAAGATTAGTATGAAAGTCTTCTTTGAACATCAGTTCAGGTTCATGCTTGGTTTTCAGATTCTGGGAAATTCCAACTAACCTGATGCAAACACTCAAAAACACACACTCATGAAATATATATTTACTTATTTATTCACTATGCTTTTAATAAGAAAGAAGTAATAGGATTGCTGCTTTCTTTCTTTCCTATTTCTTGTCCTTCTCTCATTAGGTTTTCACAATTCAAAGGACCAGGCCAATTGTTTGCATAGGATTTAAATGCTACTGTCGTTTTAAGCACTTTGAGGGCTCAATTTTAAGGGTTTCCAGTTTGATCTTGAAGCAGTTTTAATATATGAATATAGTATCCTGAAAATTTAAACATGTGAAACTCTACAAAATCCTCTTGTTCTGTGACAAATACTTTGTCCCCTTAAAACAACATTCTTAAAAGAAGCATGTTCTATTAATTTTTTTTCAGAAAGATGCTTATTCATTCTGGCTTTTTATCATTAGGATACATATTAAACAAGTTTGTATGTGGCAATGATTCTGTAAATGGGTTGTTCATGTAAAATTTCTAAAATCTTTGTGATTCACCCGATTTGACCCGTTCAGGAGCTTCCAAGATTTTCTTATCTCCCAAGAGTTTATACTCGATTCTCTGGTGTTATTCATAGTAGTTGACATCATCTTCTAACTTCTTTCAGGCTTCAGAGCTTCAGACAAGTATGATGGAGACCATGAATGCTGTTGAGTTAGAAAAGCAGAGACATAATAATACCAGAATGGAAGCCCTTCAACTATTGGCTAAACTGGAGGTACTGCATCCTTTTTTAGAAGGCTGGATTACATATTATTTGGACAGTGTCATAAATTTTTTGTTTGTGTCCTATGACGAGCTAAATGATTTCTACTTTATTGAAGTTCTTGCCATGCCAATCATTAAGGTTTAATTTGTGGTTTCTAATGAGAAATGCTGGTTGCAGACTGCAAATGCTGATCTTGCGAGAGCCCTTGCTACTGCACAGAAGAAACTTGAAATGGAGGTATGATGTCATTCTAATTCTTTGTTGGGTTGCCAAATCCCTGTCCTTCTTTATCCTGTTAACTGTTCTTCAATTATTTTGGGAATCTTAGAGCAGTATATATATATATATATATATATATATATATGGGGCTAGTTTAGATCCTACTTTTGCATTATTACTTCTACAATAAATTATTAGTACTGTGATTTATCCGCTAGTTATTGTCTGAGCATTTGTGGCAAAATTATGGTGGTTTAATAATGAGATATATTCATACTGGCGATGGTGAATCATTGATGAGCTATAGTGTCAAGCAGGATAAATTTTTTTCTCGGCTTCCCCTGCTTTAGCTTGTGAAACTTCACTAACACTGATGAATACACGCAAGTAGTGGTGTAAATTGGTAAAAATTTGATGAGTTATAGTGTGAAACAGAGCAAACATTTGACTTGCCTCCTTTCGATTTACCAACTACGTGTTTAAATAATTGTTTTTTCCTGTTTTTTGTGGGGCCAGACTAATCAAGTGGCTGAACTTCGACAACAAATAGAGTTGAAAGAAGTGGCCCATGAAGGTATGTTATCTTTTGATATTATCTGATCGTTTGAATATTGTGAAAAATAAATAAATAAAATAAATCTCCCTACGTTCTCCCCCAGCCTCCCCAAAATGATGTCACTGCATGGGGGTGGACAGAACCGAACTGGTTCCGAGAAAACGGATTCGGTTTGGTTTGTTTTCCCCTAAAAAAACAAAATAATAATATAAATCCGAATAAAAAAAAATCGGAACAGAAAATTTCGGTTTGGTTTTCAGTTCAAATTCTCAAAACCAGAACCGAACCTAAAAGAGGGTTAACATTTTTTATATTAAAATGGTGCCACATGGCATGATTTAAGAGACATAAGAGAACCAAAAATAAAAAAGTTAAATTTTGTAAGAAAATTTATAAATAAAAATAAAAATAAGAAAATGAACAAAAAAATTTATAAATTTATGAAGGACCAAGCTGAACCAAAATTTTCAGTTGCCCACCCCTAGCACTGCAATTCAACCACTTCCCTAGCAATCAAATGGGACTTAAATGACTTCTTGAAAGGTTGCTACCTCATTGTTGGATAAGATCGCCAGCAAAGGGGCAGCCCAGTTGGTTGAGGGCTTGAGATTTGGTGCTTGGCTGTATCGAGGTCTTGGGTTCAACCCTTTGGGTAAGCTTAAAAATTCCACCTTTTGTTGTCAATAGGTCACGTGGTTTGGACGCCTGATTGATCCCCCAGTTTAGGGCTTGGCGGGGGTGGACCGATGGTCCCATGGTGCAAGAGTCTGGGTTATCCCAAAAAAAAAAAATAATAAATAAATAAGAAAATTGCTGGATAACACCAAAGTTCAACGCTAATTATTGCAGTTTTCTTTTTAAATCATAGGTGGGCCACGACTGTAGGCTACTTTAAAAGCTGCAATCTTATTGTATATGTGATGATAATTGTATTTGACGCGGCAATGGTTGGTTCCTGTCTCATTGCTGGCCTCCAAAAAGTAACCCTTTTTTTTTGGGGAGCATTCAAAAATTAAATTGTGGGAATTTCAGCTCACATTATGGGACTTTCTATTTTGAGGTTAGATGAAAAAAGGATATAAATTAGGATTTGAAGATGTTTATATTGCCTGACTCCGGTAAAATAGAAAAGCTGAAACCTTCTAGAGCATTAACCTTATTATTAGTTATTAGAGCTGTAAAACTAAGGTAGAAGTAGAATCAATAATAGTGATTAAAGAGTAGTTTTTTAGATTAAATGGCTATCTTGCAAGTTTTGTTACGCTGGTATTAGTGGTGTCAATAAGAATCTTTAAGAATGATTGTAGTTTCCAACAGACACCTTTCATACAACTAGCTTTCTTGTTTCTTTCTTGGTGGAAGCTGTTTGAGCTAAAGAAATAAATAAAAGGATAATACTTCTCTTTGTATCCTAGAGTTGACTACAGAATGAAGCGGCCATATAGCCCGATTGATAAATGAAGCAATGTAATCAAAAGTGGGGTTTCGTGCGTCCCTGGAAGTTGCAGTTTCAATTATTGTATTTGTTTCTCAATTCAGTCATGACTTTTGTCCCTTATTTTAAAGTGTACACCCTGATTGGATATGTGTCCATCTGTTGGTGTCTGATGTGCCCTCTCCATAATTATGTCCATGCAACAACATGTCCAGCATTGGTAGAAAATGTTCTGCGACTCATAAATGCTCAAGGCGGGTTTATTTGTATTGGCTGTTTTGCGTGACATTCCATGTCTCATCTGACCTCCTACACCTTCTTGAAAGTTTATTTTATCTCCTCACCGTGCAAAGGATCTTAACCAAGTTTGTGATGACTGTCCGAAGTGCAGTAATTTTCAGTGGGTTAATGTCAAACATTCATTTAGGTGGTTTTTTGTCTCTAAAGATTGTTTAGCATATAATTGACTACATTTGAGTAATGTAATATTTGGATTGTTGTTGAAGAGAATTTGTTCGATATGCTTAAGATTTATCCTGCCTATATTCAGTGCTTTGAATGAGTCTTGAAATACCTTTGTTTTGTTCTAGAACTCAGCCAGAGGATCTCCAATACTCATCAAACTGGAATTTATCTAAAGCAAGTGAGTTACATCTGCCAGTCCCCCGTAGGTTGCTTAGGATGTGTTATTTACTTTTATTTATTTTTCCCTTTTCTTTTTATTCAGCTTTTATACCATCCTCCTGCACAAAAAATTCTTGCATGACTGTTTTGTGATAGGATTTTCATTTTATGTGAAAATGTTTAGTTAGCAGCTTCAAAAGGAGTTGAATTTGAACAGGAGATACTTGAGGCAGAATATACTTTCATAGCTGACAAAATCATCCAATTGGAAGATAAGGTGAGCTTGTATTTCAGATGTTACTCATTTACAAACTGAGAAGTTCGTGTGTTCTAGAATATTGAGACGATATAAACAATGCAGTGCATCTATAAGGTTCGAAGTCTTATAACACCATGACTTAATAGTGAAGTTGAGAAACTGACTGAGAAGTAACTCAAGCCATTCTTATGTTTAGAATATTTTCTTTTATCTGTTAGTGTGAATGAGATCATTTTGGTAACATCGATTTTTAATAGTTTGTGTTATATCTCAGGCAAAGAAGCTGGAAGGAAACATCGAAATGACAAGGAAGGAGATAGAGGATCCAACAGAAGTAGAAATTGAGCTACAGCGAAGGCTTGGTCAGCTTACAGACCATTTAATTCAGAAACAAGCACAGGTTTTCCTTTTAAACCTTTTACCTGGTCGCATCACAATTTCCAGTAATGAGGATGTTTAGCTTGGCTTTTGTTCACATGGATGGGATTATAGAAACATCTAGTTTTTCCATAATAACATTACTCCTTTTCATGGAAAGAATGCTTTCTGTTGAAATATTGTACTAACAAAAGTATGAAAACAAGAAGTAGAAGTCCTAAACCTTTTAATGTAAAATTGTAAACATAGTTTATTCATTTTACTAAATGTTTTAACTAGTAATGGAAGACCACATAACAGTTTGAACTACTAGGCGTCGAGTGTTACGGTGCCATATCTGCAATTTTCAAAGACTGGTAACTTTTTAATTCTGCTCATTCAACCAGGTAGAGGCTCTCTCCTCAGAGAAGGCCACTCTTGCGTTCAGAATTGAGGTAAAATTTCACTCTAGAACTGCTGTTTGCTTTCCTTTTTGGGGTAAAAAAAAAAGTGTAACAAATTTAGTTATTGATAATTTCTGCCTGACACATTTGCAGGCAGTTTCAAGGTTGCTGGATGAGAACAAGCCAGTGACCAGCTCCACAAGAGATTTAGAATTTGGAGCATGGGATCTCTCCCAATCAAACTTGAGGCCCCTCTTTGAAGAAAAAATCCGTTCTGGGAAGAAGCATATAGGATCATTGCTTAAGCAGTTGGATTCTATATTTTTGGCTGGTGTGGTGTTTCTGAGGAGAAATCCGATAGCAAAATTGTGGTCTTTGGCGTATATTGTATGCCTTCATTTATGGGTCATTTACATTCTGTTATCACATTCACAGTCATCAGCCGAGGCGAGATCTGGTGCTGTCTTTTCTTTGGAGAATATCAATAACACTGGAAGTTTGTAATTGACCTTTTTTTGGTCCAAATTTGTTGTTCATTTGTTTAGCCTCAGCTTTTTAATAGGTCCTTGCCACCTGGGGTTTCATTTGCTCACTTTCCCCCTTAACCGAGACAGAATTGGGCAGGCCATGTAATCATGTACATATTATAATGGCAACATGTTACAATGATCAACTGCATTTCAGCATTCATCTCTCTTAACACCTGAAGTTGCCCTAATGATCTCTATATTCTCCAAGCTTCTATATAAGCATAATGCCACGTTATCTCATGTAGCCTATAAAACAATTTCAAAGAAAATATAAACAAGCTTCAATTGCAACAATCGCATTGTCATACCCCAGAGGCTGTAGAAAAGTAGTAAGTAGGGAAAAAGCTACAAATGAAAGCTAGAAAATAAGTATAGTCCTCTTTGATAGTTGAAACCTTGTATAACCAATGACCACATCGAAAATTTGAACCATGAGAACGTGCTTAACCCATCTTCGATCCATCGCTGCTTTCTCTGTGGCTTGTTCTACACCTTGCACAATGGAAAATGCCTTATAAATACTAATACATGCATCAGATTTAACTTAGGAGAGTACATCCACTACATAACATAACATTATTCTGAAATTTTATTACTCTCTTTCAACTTATTTATCTGTTCAGATGTATTTACCAATTTCCCCCTTACTATAATCAATATATACCATTTGTCTCCCCGCTATTTTTATAATAACTAATAATCCCCCAACAATATAAGTTTAGAAAATTACTCTTATTTTCAAATACACTTTTATTTATATTTATTATAGATTAAATAAGTCATATGACTAGAAAAGTATTGAAAATAAGAAATATATGTTTTGATGTGAACAAATATAAATACAAATAAAAGTAAATTTGAAAATAGAGGTAATATTGTAAACTAATACTATCAGGGGGATTACTGGCTATTATAAAAACAGTAAAGGGATAAATGACATATATTAATTACAGTAGGGGGAAAATTAGCAATATTTTCTAATTATCTTTCATTGTGCAGTAAGAAATTTATATACTCTAAACTGGAGAAGATACTTTTGAAGTAACTGCAATTCCAGCAGTAAAGCAGGCAGCTAATTATCTCTAATGGATCAGTTCTGATCTCTTACATTAGAGAAATTTTTGAAGATAGACTCGGTGAAGAATATAGGCTAGTTAAGAGTGACCAGACACCTCCTTAAAAGTGGAAGAAACAAACCTCAAAGTTACAACGAGACTTTGCAGTTTGAGAGGCATAACTAACACTTCCCATTCAACAGGGGGGAGAAAAAATAAAATAAAATAAAAAGAGGAAGAGACAGAGACAAATTTTGCTATTTCCATTGCAGCTATAATCCTTTCTGTTTGGTGTTCATTTTGGAAGAGATGGGTATCACGTGCAACTTAAACAGGTGGGAGTCTACTTTTGGCACCATATATGTGTTTTACCTGAGCAAACCTCGTAACAATTGTGTTACCAAAGTAAAATTTTCTAGGAGAATCAACTTAAAGAAAACATACAGCTGCAATTCCATAAT
The DNA here is from genome assembly GCA_030449925.1 of Citropsis articulata. NCBI lineage: Eukaryota > Viridiplantae > Streptophyta > Magnoliopsida > Sapindales > Rutaceae > Citropsis > Citropsis articulata. The sequence continues at coordinate 1,540,716 of JASUUH010000212.1, read as the reverse complement.
TCCTTAAGGAACGACAAACTAAGTGCACAAAGATGAACAGACACGCTAGTTACGATATTCATTCCAATGATAAAATAATTCTGGCGACAATCTGTAGTCTCACCAGTTTGGCCCTTCTTGTGGAAGATTACGGCTGTACAAAGGCAATTCAAAGAGTATTGTCTTCAACCACAAAGGTAAATTTCCATACACTACTGGGGGCAATGGAATCAGAGGGCTGTAACAGAGAAATCGTCAAAAAATGAACAGAACATGTTAGGTTTGCTCCTCCACCAGATTGTATCAATGTAAATCTATAAAAACCAACCTGGTTGTTTTCTTATACAGTCTGAACGCAGGCATATTGCCAAATTTCTTGTCTGCTGACTCCTGCATCCGTTCATATGAATGAAGCGTGAAAGGCATCATAAGCATATTTTCAAATGGAGATGGACCTATAAAATGTGTGTGTGCGTGTGCGCGCGCGCATGTGTGTGTGTAACAAGAGAAGCAAACCTCAAGCAATGGTATGCCACTGATAAAAAGAAGCAACAATGTAAGAAAGATCGGCCCAAGGATTACAAGCCACTCAGCACCATCCAGTACCGGAATAGAAGCAACAAAAATTCCCCACCATAGGAAAATCTGAACACAACATTTATCAATTAAAAAAGTTAAAGTCAAGGCAACAGATAGCAGAGTTGATTGACAGCTATCTATCCTTAGAGTTGGATGCTAACTGCAATTTGAGAACACAATGAGGGTTTTTACTTATTGCTAAATGGCTACTCTGTTTGAAAGTATCAATTTTCTTGATCCATACAAGTACTGCAGCACACTCAGGTACCTTATATATGCGCAGGTTAATTTCACTGACCGCCTGTAAGTTTTGCATTGGATATACTAGCATTTTAATTGCATTTCACAAAACATCGTCCATTAGCTTTAATAAAGTAGGGCCATCTAAATTATTTGACAGGCATCTGATTAGTAAAACAATCTTTAGATAGAGAGAGAACGCAACCCACTATCTTGCCAATTTGACTAACCATGCCCCTGTGACACATCTGCCAAAAGACAAATAAAATAAAAACCCACCAACTCCTGAAACATTCTCATATACTTACAAAGTTCATAGGAAAACTTCATAGCAGCTTTTTGAAGCCCTGATCCAGTTGCATAAGTGACTGCAAAAGGATTTCAACCAAGACTTGCACCAGAGCATTACGCCATTCATTAACCTTAAAAAATTGGCTAAAGAATGCTTTCGTTTTCCATTAATGAGATTTTGTTATCATAAAGCACAAATCTGTTGTGCTAGTGAAAACCCCAATCTGACAAGTATGAATGTGTTTGATGTTGTACATATTTAAGCAGGATTTCACGGTGCATGCATGACACCACTGTGGTAGATGTTTGTCATTATGACTTAATGATATGTGTGTCATTATTATGGTTTAGAATGAATAATATTCAACATTTTGGTATTGAAACCCTACACAACCCCTCACTAAGCAAATTATAGACAGTTTGAAGATCCTGGACACAATCTTCCTAGAGATGGAGAGCCCCTTGGCTCACTTTTTCAAGCCTTTTAATCTTGAAGATTAGTAACTGTTAAAGCATTCACCAGCAGTGGTAATCTTATAGCCATAATTATGTAGACATGTTATTACATATCAAAAGCAACTAGTTGAGTTCTAGAGCCAATGATTTTTTCATGATTTTTATAAAAGTTTCATACTTGAAATAAAAGACTTGAATGGAAATCAGAAAGCTAGCCACGCAATAAAACAGAGATATAATCACTTTACTATGACCAAGACCGTAAAATCTTGATAATGACTAGATTTAGTGATTGCAGACAAAAGCCAGATCTAAGAGGCAGTGACATTTAAAAGAAATGAAGGACCAACCTCACCAAAATAGTTTGGATGTCGAGAATATTTCCACAACCCAACATTACACCACTTCCCTCTGTTTTCTGGGGAGTTCTTGAAAGACAGTTTTTGCTGATCAGCTATAGCTTCAATAGAGACACCCACCAACCACATGATCCACCCAATCGCATCCTCAGCCTGAACAGATGGATCTCTGTCACTCGCATTAACCACCGTTACTGGTAAACTCACAGTCCACACCCAAACAGCCTGTAGTATAAATTGCATAAATCATATTTTAATGGTAACATATTCCCCCATGAATAAACTAGAGAGAGCTCTAACTGATTCTCTAATGTAGAAAGCAATAAATATAAGATACCTGAAATATCCAGAAAATTGCCAATTTCCCTAAATTACTACGCATTTCATCAAAGCGTCGATCCTCACCCCACTTCAGAATCCTGGTCAGAAACATTAATAGAGTTAATGGAGTAAAATCACAAATGACACATAACAAAGTGGTCATAAATAGCATTCCTTTCCATATTAGACTGAGGGGGTAACACCACAAGCGTCAAAGAATCCAGAGGATGGCATGAAAAATTTTAGATAAACTTTAACTTTATGAGTAGTAACCATACTGCTTATCAAAACAAAAAAAAATACTGTTTATAAAAAAATAAAATAATAATAATAATTAAAAAAAAAAAAAACCTAGCCATACTGGAGAGGAGAGGATAACTGTGCAACATTTGGTTACATTGAAAAGGTATGCCTGCTGAATGTTCTAGAAAGATAGTAGAAGGGACTATTAGCAACACTAACTACAGGCTAAGCTGTTATGATAATGGCCCAATAGCCCCTAAGTGGCAGTTTATCAGGAACATACCTCCAAAAGCCTTAAAAATGGTACTCCTACATCTGACCTCTTATTCTTGTCCAACATTAAAATCCCTCATCATCCCTTTCCCTTCATGACTACTACTTTCAGCAACAAGAATGGCAAAGTACCTTTCCATTCTTGATTGGATACATATTTGGTTTGTTTGTGTGTGTGTGTGTGCGCATATTTTCATTTAGTAATATTTTCTTTGAAAGGAATAATCAATGTTTCTAAAGATAAAACAATACTTTATAAGAAGCACAACTACTCTGGAGGCAGACATACCTTCAGCTGCCACTTAAAGAATAACAATTACCATTATCCCAAAAATGTGCAAGACCAGTTTACATTACTATGGTTAGACAAAGATTGAAACTTACGCCGAGGGGGCTAGCCAACCACTGTTCCCAACAGTGTCAGTCTGACTGTGGTTCTGGTAAATCTAATTCTTTTGAAGGTCAGCTAAACTGTTAGGTATGATACACATTATGGACACATGTACATGGGCATATTTTTTCATCTAACACATGATATGATATTGCACCATGATCTACCGACGATAAGAAACCCAAATTGCAAAGCTACTTTAAGATAAAGTACTTAACTCTTCAGACATAAGATGAGAACTGTTTCATTGGAATGTATTTAATTGTTTATATTAATTAAGCTTATGTGTGATACACGTTCCAAGTGATTAGTTCCCTACAAAATATTTCAACTGGAGTTGTAAGATTCTATGCATTACACTGAAATAAAGATACTGAAAACCATTAGTTTACTGATTAGAGAAAACTAAACCATTAAAACTCAGATCAATTTCAGGTAATGCAAACTTTTATTTCATATATGCAAGAATACAGAAGAAGAAGGATCAGAATGGTGAAATTTGATGACTAAAACATCCAAATAGATAAGGTTGAAGCTTTTAAAATTAGCAAGAGGCAGGAAAAGTGAAATAGAATATCTTCAACATTGTGTAATGGAAAACTCTGGACACAGCACATATGTTATGAAATGGCCGTACGGACATTCACACTTAAAAACAGTATTTGTTAGTCAAACTGCAGTATAAAAACTGATTCTGACATGAACAAAACTAAGATGATTGGTGTTGTACAAGAAAACATAAAATAAGAAACATTCAGGTAAAGCAAAAGTAAACAGCCAGGGAAAAGATGAGGAAGCTTGACAAATAGCCAGGTTATTTGAAACGAATACTAATTGCAGCAGCAACTCTCAAATAAAACAAGGCAAGCCAATAGCAAACAGTAATTACACCAAAACACTAGTTGTAGCTTAATGATGTAAAATATGAAGTTTTAAACACTAATTAGACAGACAAAGACAATGTTAAGTGAGCTCCTGAAAAGTATGATAAAGCTGCATATTCAATAACCAGACAGTTGATATGTAAAATATGGTCTTCCCAATCAAAGAACTACCGTTCGTATAACATTAATATTTTGAACCGATATTGTACAATAACTAAAACAAAAATCCCTGGCAGAATAAGAAATTTTCTTTTCATGCAATGTACCTCATCAATAGAAAGAGAGCTAGGCGAAGACCCCATACGACTGCAAGAAATGTCAAGACAACCTGCAAAATTAAAGCAACAAAACCATTAAATGAATAATGAAGTAGAGAACATAAAGAGTCTCGTATGATAAATGTTTGAAGGAAAATAGAAGGTAAACAATATAATGCCACGTGTCGATGAGGGTTAGAAATAAAAGAGTATTAAGTAAAGTTGGTTTACATTGGCCACTCCAAAGATTAACGCAGAGAGGAATGCTCATCCTAGCATGGACAGAATGAGATGAAGATTATTTTATTAATAGGCAAACGAGGGGTTGTTATCACCAAAAGGAATATTGTTTCCTCAGCTAGAAATAAGGAACCAATGGGAGAGCAGCTTGTCAAAAAAGAGGAAATAAAAAACTGCCATGCCAGTAGCAGATGAAACAGCTCCCTCAAAGATGATTGGGACCTTTTTGCTACGCTTGACACGTGTACAAATGGACAAAGCGAGTGAATGAACGAATGAGAACAATAATTAAACAAGGCTATTAAGTTGTTTACACCACCTGAAGGAAAGACAATGTGGTACCTGCCTGAGTAGGGAAAGCATCAATAAAGTAACGCCAAGTGGCAAGGTGACAGGAATACCCCAAGTGCACTCAATATATAAACACTCAGGTTTTCTCTTTTATACCAAGCAAAATGCACCAACAAATTAAAAACAAAAAAGGTCAAGGCTCGTCTTCAACCTTGAGCCAACGCCATTGTTGAGGGTTAGCAAACCCTTGACACCAAAACCAACCTAGAACTAACTTGAACATCAGAGTATGATCGCCAGCCACCACTAGCTCTATCTCTAATCTCTTTTCCCCATTTGAATTGGATAAACATGCTCCCAAAATTGCCTCCTTCTATACCTACCTTCCCTTCTTAGAAACTCGCTGCCCTCATTCTAACCTTAAGCTTTGATCAAGATATAAACAAGCAGCGCACCATTACACTAGGCACTGAACCATTACTTATAAATTTATTGTGTTTGGCTGCATCTGCAACTTCCCCAAAAATCTAGTTATGCATTTTTTCTCCCTATAAAATCTAAACAACAGTTATATCTGGATCGTGCATTTAGGTTCAGCCCTTTTGCATTAAGCTTTTATAATATTTTGATTGGCAGTTATTAGATGTGATTAAATCTTCACTGTACAATGCTATAAATGCAGGCATGGCAAAAGATTATAAAAAGCTTAGCATAGCTCAACCCAGCACTGTGATCCAAATTCATAAATCAGGTCCTACTTACAAGCAGGATTACAAAGCTAGAGATAAAGCGGAATCTAACATGCCTTGCTTGAAAATAATAAGAGTTCTCTAATTGTCATACAAAATTCCATGGTACTCTTTCATTAAGTGTGTGTGTGTGTGTGTGTAATAATTTACCTGTCTAAAATGCCATGAGCCTTTGAGAATGAGAGTCAACAAAGCTATAATAATAAAATTGGTGCTTCCTAAAAGAAACAAAAGAAACCAAAAATTAAAACAAAATCAAGTAGCAACTAAAGAATCCCAATTAGTGGTTTTTGAAAATATATTTACATGAATGCGAGGAAACAAAGGAGAGTGATTATGATATGATATCTACCAGCAAAGTCAGTGACTTTATCGAACTTGAAAAGGGCAGTGATTACAAAGAAAAACAACTGGTAACCCACCTGCAAACAAACACTCATCAACAAGTTTTAACACAAAAGAGAAAGAGCAAGCAAAGAAAACAGAGAAAGAAAGAGGCAAGTTTTTACAGTGACAATGGCAGTGAGAGCTAAGAAATGGGAATCTATTACTGTTCCCATTCTTGTTCTTGATGCTGCTCAACTGATTCTGATATTATTGACACGATGATATTTTGTTTTTGCGTTTCTTTAATTTCCCATTTATTATTATATATATGGGGGGTGTGTGTATTCATTGGTGACGTGGCGTATCGTATGTGGTTAGAATTAGAACAGCGTTGGATCAATTCTCTCTCTTTTCGAATTTGTGCTCCGCACGGCAAAACGACAGCTTTTCAATTTTTACGGGTAATTTCAGGGCATTTAGTGAGAATGCATTAATACACTCGGGTGCGTTCGTCACGTTGTATTGTATTATGTTATATTACATTATTTTAATATTGATGTATTATATTATGTTGTATTATATTAACACTGTATTATAATAATATTATATAATATTTGGTACTACACTGTACTGTATTAATTTTTTTATAATTAATTTAAATTATATATTTTATTATATTAATATTTTATAATATTAAATAATAAATTATATATTTATTAATTTATATTAATAATTATAATATAAAAATAAAAAATAAAAAAATTATATAATGTTATATTAAATTAAAAGTTTTATTTATTTATTTATTTATTATTATTATAATAATAAAACAAAAGCCAAAAAGTAAAAGTCAAAAAATAAAACAAAAGTCAGCAACTGCAAAAGCAAAAAAGTAAGGAGAAAAAAAAAAAAAAGCGGCACATGCCGCATTAACTTGGGCCAATAACGAGGGGTTGTTGTGATTTTTTGTTTGTCAAACATGGGCTTGTGTAAAATTAATACAATGAGGAGTCCTAATACTATATAATGCGGACGGCCAAACACGCCCTCAATGTATTTATATGCCCTTGGTATAATCAATGTTTTGTATCCTAATATCTAAATCTTAATTTTTAGTTTTAATATGCTTAAATATTAAAATTTCTAACATTATTATTATCTAAGTATTGTTGAAAACTTTATACAAACATTAAAAAAATTACAGTAGTTAGTAGGGGTGGGTAAAATCGGGTTCGGGTCGGGTTCGGATCAACCCGATCGGGTTTCGGGTTGATCGGGTTGGATAAAAATCCATCCGAACTTCACCCGAACTTATAACCCGATCCGATCCGATCCAAATTACATTCGGATCGGATCGGATCGGATCGGGTTAAAAAATAGGGTGAAGTTCGGATCGGATCGGGTTCGGGTTATATAGGGTTCGGATTAAATTCGGGTTATTCGGATTAATTCAAATTAATTCGGGTCGTGTGAAATCGGGTTCGGATCAATTCGGGTCTATGCAATTTTGAGCAATTTTCTTTGCCTTTAATATGAATCCGTTAGCACACCCCACTTAAAAATTTATCATAAACAATTAACAAATGCCAATCTGTTGTAGAGATTAGAAAATCTTTAATTTATCCATGGGCTAAAACATAAAGGCAAACCTTCCCCAATCCATTAATCCACATGAAAAATAATAATACTAGTAATGATAATAATAATGTTGACCAATGAAATTTCAATTAAAAAACCTTCTTGTCACTTACTAACTAAGACATTTCTCTCCCACATTCGATGTCCTCCCTCATTCATCGACCTTCCTAATCATTTTTTTACTAATTTCCAACCAACAAAAAAGGAAAACTACTATAGAAGTAAATTCAAATGAATGAAAATTAAAAATTGACACAAAACATAAAATTAAAATTAACCCAAAGTTTAAATTTAATAGTCTCCATCCAAAGCACAATGTCCAATTCTAATTTCTAAACATCAATCTTTAAAACACAAAGTCACAAAATTAAACATAATTAAATAGTTTTCATTTTCCAAAACATAAATGATAAAGTTCCAAAACACAACAAAGTTTAAATGTAATTAATTAATTTATAATATCTAGTTATCCATTGGCCAAAATAATATAATATTAATTGCATATCCGTTTCTTAATTCTTACTATAAACCCCTAAATTTTATGCCCAGATTATATATTTATATGTTCTTAACCACTTAATATTTACTTATTGCTTATCATGCAATTAATTAAATTGATTAATTATTTATTGAAGTTGAAACTTGAAACTACTGCAATTAAATATTTAAATTGGTTAATTTTTAGTTGAAGTTGAAACTCCTGCACAAGCACACTGCACACATATCATATGACATATATAATTATTTTAATTTTTAATATACCTAATCTATTCATACAAAAAAAAAATCAATTATTAATAATAACAAAAAATTAATGCCCCAAATTTTCCATTTTATTGTTGAAATTTAACAATACATAATTATATATTATTAACATAACAACCAAATTACAATTAACAATTTAACATTTCACTTTCTCAATTCATACAAAAAAAATCAATTATTAATAATAACAAAAAATTAATGCCCCAATTTTTTCATTTTATTGTTGAAATTTAACAATACATAATTATATATTATTAACATAACAACCAAATTACAATTAACAATTTAACATTTCACTTTCTCAATTCCCTATTTCTCATATAACATTAACATATAACAATTAACAAATTAATAATATATAATTAATGCATATATAATAGTAATACCATCACTTAAGTATCAATTATCAAAGGCCGGCTTCAAAAACTTGAGATACTTAACAGTAAATAGCACAGTCCAACACTCAACAGCCGTCAGCCAAATGAGCAAAAATCCAAATGGAGCTTCAATCAGGGGCAGCTAGCTGGGTGGACCTTCAATCGGACCGGGTGATGGTGGAGTGAAGGATTGAAGGCCTAGATCCGGTGCTTGGTAGCTGCAGATCTGTAGATCGGGTCACGATTTTCGCGAATCAGCTTCGGTTGGCTTCATTCTTGGCGGCGGTTGCTGCCAGCGTGTGGTGGCCGCATGAAGCTAGCTCCGTGAACTTGCGTGTGTCTATTCACTCTGTTGCCTGTTGGCAGTGGGATGCCGTGGATGGGTGTAGCCGTGTACCTTGACTGTGTGTGTAATAAGCGTTAATGGCGGGTTAATTGCGAACTTTTGAGGTTTGTGAAGATGGGTGTGAGGTTGTTGTGTTGGTGTGGGCCAAGAGGTTTGTGGTTGATGAGTTGTTCTTTGTGTGGCTATCCGTGTGTGTGTGATAGTGATTAGTGATAGTGTGGCTGTCCGTGTGTGTGATAGTGTGGCTGTAAAATTTCGAATTGGGGCTGTGGGCACTGGGCAGTGGGCACGGGGCTGGGTTACAGTTTACTATAATCGAGTTTGGTTTTTTTTTATTTTATTTTATTTGTCTCAACCCGATCGGGCTTTCGGATCGAATCGGATTTCACCCGATCCGATCACGATCCGATCGGGTTGACAGAAATTCACCCGATCGGGTTTCATTCACCATCTGATCCGATCCGAACCCGAAATTATTCGGATCGGATCGGGTCGGATCGGATCGGATCAGATATTTTGCCCACCCCTAGCAGTTAGTGAGGAGAGTTATAAAATTTTTTTTTTGAGACTATTGCTCATGATATTTACAATCATACAAATATTACTGAGACCCATTTACATCAATTCTGATATGGCACCGCTTAAATTTTAAACCCTCTCAAATATTCGAGAGATGTCATACTCTCATATTGAGAGAAAGACTACCTTCATTCAAGCTCTGGAACTCTAAAGAAGGAAATATAAATTAAACCCCTGCAATACGTTTACGGGGGCTCGAACCACTTCCCTCACAAGTGTGAGGGAGTGGCTCTAGTCACTTGGGCTAAGCCCAAGTAGGAGAGCTATAAATTAATGTAGCATATATTTGTTTTTATTTTGCCAAACATTTATTCTATCCCTCTCTATTCATATGAGCAAGTTTCGAACGTCAGACTCCTTATTTTCTAAAACAAGAGATTTTATCATCCTAATTAGTTGTACTCACAATTTTATTAGTTGGATAAAAAATAAAAAATAATAAAAATAAAACATGTGAACTGATGAGTATTTTCATCATGCTCATGTAATTATGTCCTGGTAGCTTGTATAAGAGCTTATGATTATTTGACACTCAATAGTCTAACTTTTTTTTTTTTATTATTACAATGCTTATTACAATATGAAATTTATTAGAAATTTGTATTAATAAGCTTACAATACAACTTAGAAGTCTATCGAGCATAACTCTAAAATCTACACCTAATAAAATCTACACTAAATAAAAGAAGACCTCTACTCCATATTTGGAGAGATGTGTCTGTACAAACTTATGTTGTACTAATTGAAGTAATGTAATAGCATTGGTTTTGAAAATAAATACAAAATAAAAAAATAAAATCATCTAGAATTAGAGATATTTTCATCCAACTAATATATGGTCAGAGATTATAACTCTACTATTGCTTTTTTGAAAGAAAAAAAAAAAAAAAGAACAACAATGAGATATCTATAACTTGATTTACAAAACTTCCTTGTATGATTTAAGATGTAGATTATTACATATTATGAAAGTATAGGTCTAAAAATAATGAAAATAATTATATAGGTAATGCGAGATTTTCAAGTTTCAACCATCCAATCATTTTATATCATTGATACCTAATGATTTCATTAATGAGAAACACTAGTGTAGGATAGTCCAATATTACTCTGCCATGCGACAGAATAATAAATCTTTAAAATAAAACCATTGATAGCGTATTATGAAATCGATGAAATTTAAAATTAAAAAAATGGAATACCATTGAGCTGTCTATCGCCTCATGCTGAGGTGGTAATGCGTAATGCCCAAGAGAGAGGTTTTGACTCTCGATGGAGATAAACAAATGAAAGTTTTACAGCTTCAGCCTGCGTTTGTATTGTTATAACAATGCTTTTCAATGTTGATGTCACTGCTTCGACTATTAAAATGCTGATCATGCAAATTCTAGACCGAGGTTCCACAAGAATGACCATTTTGTGAGAGTGTTGTATCTTATAACATCTGTAAGGTAGTTAACCTTAATCTTTAAGGTGTCATACGAACTTCATTTGGTCAAATCTCGCCAACATGATTTGTTTGTATGGATATAAAATGCTAAACAAAGTAAGGCTGTGTAAAGTATTAAAAGAGTGGTGTTATGTTTATTTAATTGGGATATATTTATTATGTATTTTAATTAATGTGTCACCAACAAAAATTTACTATTTGAATTAAAAATGGTAATAATTTCCAATCAATTAAATCAATTAGACAGAGATACATCATTTGTCACATTGGTTAAAATACCACTGAAATATCTCAACAAAGTAAATATAATATTATCATTGTTAGAATTGAATACTTCGATTATTTGCTTTGTTTAAGCTTTTAAATTTTGTACGATCTAAAATTAGTTTTCTAGGTGTTCAAATTTTGTTTGGAGGTTTAGTTGAATGATTTTCAATAAATCACCAATTACCCATAAATTTATGACTCAAAGATGGGAAAAGGAAACCATGCATTAAATACAATTTCTTTAAGTGATGTTTCATTAGAAATGTAATATCAAGCTGGTGCAATGGAAACTTTCTCAACTTCCACAATGTACTCAAGAGTTGCAAATGGAGGAATTTGCACCCCGTTACCTAAATCTGCACCATTCGCTCCAAATGCTAAATTTGGAGGAATAATAACTCTCCTTTTACCTCCTGCCTTCATTGATCTCAACACATATTCAATGCCTTCACACATTCCCTTACCATAAGGCCTTGAACCCATTACTAGAGCCAATGGCTTCTTGTTTCCACCAAATGTATCAACAAAAACTTGCCCACTTCCTTCTACTTCTCCCCACAAATCAATCACCACCAAGTCTCCTGTTCTTGGAGTGGCACCACCTCCCACTTTCAATTCATAATATCTGTTTCAAATTATTATAAATGTAAATTTGTGATACAATGATAAAAGCATCTGCGTTTGATTTGATCACATGCAATACAAGAGGTTTGAATCAAATATACCTTATGCCATTAGGCAACACCACTTCCTCTTCCTTCTCCACATTTCTACATACAACAAACTATTTTTATCAATCAAAATTATGTTATCATAGTGTCTCACAAATATATATATATATATACCTCAAGGTGCAAAGCAAAGGCTTTTAATCATAAACAATGATATGATAGTTTAATGAAGCTCGCAGGAAGAGATGTGAGCACCTTGTATTTGCTTCTTGTTGAGAGACTTCAAGGCGGGTCTTTATTTGTTCTGAGATAACACCAACAGCTAGAAAGGCTGCCCATGCAAGGCCTGCACCAAGTCCAAATCTCCTTGTTAAACTAGAAGCTATCCAATCTGTGCTTTCAACAGTGGCTGGTTTAGCAGGCTTCTCCTGCTGCACCTTAGCGGTAACTGGTGCTGGCTGCTCAGAAGAAGCAGTGCTTAGTTGTGGAGATGGGGTTGGAGATTGTAGTTGTGATGGTTGATTTGATGAAGATGGAGGGGGCGGCGGCGGTTGTGCTTGCGATGATGAAGAGAACTGGTGAGTTCTTGTAATTGGGTGTGAGAGAAATGTTGGAGATCCAAAGAAAGTAGCCATCTTGTGTCTTATCAAGATATGTAATAAGATAAATGAAAATATCTTGGTCACGTCAATGAGGGGTTTTGGTTCCCCGCCTTATCCTTTATATGTGATCATCAAGTGCAAACTCGAAGAATAGTTCCCTTATCCACGATAACAGGTGAGAAAAAGTGCTTTTGTTAGTATTCTGGAATTATGAATAATAAACTACTTGTAGACATTTTATAACTTAGGCCCTATCCAGTTTTGACCCTCTAACACCCGGTTATTGCAGCATTATGATCTCAAGAGCACCACAGCAACAAACAACATTGTGCAAAACATTGATTACAACAATTTCATTTGAACCTTTTTTTTTTTTTTTTTTTTTTTAACAAGCAAATGCACAAGACTAAGCATGCTTCAACAATTAAGGATACAAAATAGAATGGGAAATGTTAAAAAGAATCACAATCATCTCAACTGGAGTACATGTTGGGTTATCACCATCATCATCTATCAAACATTTTCCTGTCCCAACAGTACAGGACTTGCCTCTGTTTCTAGGCAAACCAGTGAGCCGAGAATTAGTTTATAGCTGTGGACTCTTGCTCATTTAGCCTGTTGAGTCTGCCAAAAATTTTCATATCTGACCAGTCTCGCGGCCACTACTTACAGATGGCACCGGTCTGGGCACTTGTGAACTAGTTATCGGCTTCTGCAATGGCTTCAGAGCAGCCATGATCTCTGTAAATGTCGGTCTCATTTTTGGATCTCTACAATGTTAAAAAGATGATAAATATCAGTTCTGTCAATTAATACACCCTGATGGATTCAAATGTATCTAATACATTTACATTTTATACACACTGAAATGACAACAATAAAATAACAACACAGATTTCTTCCCCAGAGTGCATTTACAGCAGCCAGGCTCATCTAATATTTACATATACAATATTGGATATTTGATTCAACGAGATGGTGACACACTGACGATCACTCACAGAAACTGAGGGTGGCTGCAAGAGATAGAAACTTTCAAATAAACAGTCTTAAAAAGAAACCACACCATCTTGCGGAAAAGTATTCCGGGAAATAATATAAGCTTTACAACTAAATGTGGCAAGAATCGGTTCGAGCAGATATCATGATAGATCAATCAATTTGAAGAGAACAACAGCTACTTCAGATAGAGCAAATATAAAAGGACAGGATACAAACGAATAGGGATATTTTTTTAAGAGAATTTAAATGCGAGGCGAGTCATGGCTTCACCACTCAAGTACAGTCCATATATATTCAAGATGAGTAGATTTTGTGCACATGTACCATAATTCACTGCATTTCTTGTTTATACCACCAAAACATAGTCAATTTCTAAATACTACAATCTACCTTCCCTTTACGAATACACCTAAACAACTTCGAAATAAGCACTAGAACCATTATCAGCCAAGATTACCTGTAGCTTCTTGAAACATTTTTTCATGGTCTGAATGTCTTCATTAACAAGAGGGTAACTTAGCCATCAGGTTACAAAAATTCAATTTGAAATCAATTTAAGAAGGTAGCTTGATTTATTCTTGGGATTGGATTGTTCAGGAACAAATTTTGAGAACCCTTCATTCTGACAGAAGATAGGTCTCAGCATAACTTTATATGAAGGTTCACTGAAGTTATGTAAAATAAATATAAGTGTAGCATGGAAAACTAAGTGGCAGAAGAAATAACAGAAAAAGTAAAAATGAGGTAAAACAAACACATGTTATCAATTTACATCATAGACTATCCACCAGATCATCAGCAACATGTTAATACCTAAAAGTTTGGTAATTACATTAATGGTGGCTACTAAGCAAAATAAAGTATCAATGCCTACTCTAGTTTAAAGTCACCAAAAAGTATTGAGCTTTTGATTTTATGTATTGTTGATAACAGTATAGGTCCCTAATCAAGCACGTTAAGTATAAAGGCAACAAATGAACAACTGTAAATGTACTCACGTCTGCCAGCACTTCCTAATTATATCTGCAACAGCAGGATCCAAATTGTCCGGAATGTCAAGACGACGGTGTTGAAATCCTACTGCACCAACAACTTGCATGGGGTTCATTCCCCCCCATGGTTGCTGCATCGTACAGAGCTCCCATAATATGACCCCAAAGCTATAAACATCGCACCTGCATTGCGTATTGATAAGATTATCACAAACAATGAGTAAACGATCTGATGAAAATAATGTTAAATAAGTGAAAGCCATACTTTTCATCGGAAGGTTCATTTCTGAGAACTTCCGGAGCCATCCACTCAGCCTGAAGAAAAGTATTACGACATGAACTTACTTTAATGCAGAGTAAAGTGATAATTCGCAAGGGTGAACAATAATGCAAGCGATACATCAATAGTCTCAACATTCACGTCTTCATTACCCTCCTAAATCAATTGCTTTCTTTCGTTCAGTATAACAAAGTTGCAGGAGTACCTAAACCGTCAATACTTGTGTTCGAACACATTGGATTACTTCAGATTGCCCCAACTATTAAACTCATAACATACATCAGAAAATTGAGTCCAAGGATCTCTGCAGAAATACCCAATCCAACTGTATTTTTATGTCTAAGATTATAATTCCCTTTAAAAGTGCCTAGAAAAGTTGATACTTTGTTCAGAATTTTATTTTCAAAAATATAAAATAAAATAACTATAATTTAGCATTCACGAATTCATACAGTTGCAAATCCAACGAGCAGTTTCTTTCTCATATTGAAGAATGCCAAAAGAATATATCAATAAAGTCTTTTCCTTCTGAAATTTGGCAATAGAACACACACAGATACAAACTGACAATTGTGCTTAAATTTAAAGTTAGAGTAATGATATAGCCACAAACTCTTGTACAAACTTATCTTGTACAAACTGATGTGGCATGATAAAATTGGTTAAATTAAATATCTCTTGGCCTAAATGATTGATTTTCATTATTTTGTATTTTCATTCAATCAATTCATTAATTGAATGAAAATACAAAATAAGTTTGTAAAAGAGTTTGTGGATGTATCATCACTCTTAAAGTTATTAGACATATCAAAGCAATACCGTCATCTACCACTAAATGAACATGATTTTCAGATCCTACTTTTAAGATATCAACCACAAGCCAATAACTAACAAACATAGAAGAAGTAATACATACATTCATATATGCTTGTAAATCTCACTTGCACTTGATAAGAATACATTATTTTAAGATTAGTGAATTACAACTATCAAGGTCTATGAAAGATGTTTACTGAACATCTATCCCAACTGCACTTTTCAAATTAAAAGATTTTTCATGTGGACTGGCAGGTACCTTCAAGCACCACATTGCAGGTAATAATTTTTTTGTCAAGCTACAAGCTGGGGTTAAAGTGACCTCAAAGGCCTGGATAGCAATTGACAAAACAAAAACTTGGGAAAAGACAAAAAGAATGTAAAAGTGATCAATCTGGATGACACAACAATTAGGGCATAGTTATTGCCATTATTGCCAAACAATGATCATAAGCAGTAATCATGTGTATCACGTACACAATTGCAACATGATTTCGTTTCATTTAAGACAGAGCCATCAGAAACACCAAAGGAGACAGACCATCAAAAAAAAAATTTAATTAATTTGAATAAAATTAGGGGGAAAAAAAGAAGAAATAAATGTCCAGCTGGTTGTTTAGCTCAACTCACCGTCCCTGCAGTTGACCTTGAGGAAAGAAATGTGCTGTGCTTCATCCTTGATAACCCAAAATCGCCTACCTAAATTACAGAAAAATGTGTAAAAGGAAAATTGCAGACAAAACTATATGCCAAACCAAATTAGGCATATGAGAGACTTTAGATGTGAAAAAGAGATAAAATAGAACCTTAACAACCCAGTTTTTATCAACTAGAAGATTTGGGGATTTCAGATCACGATGTACAATTACTGGGGTACAATTGTGCAAATAATTCATTCCCCGAGCCTGAAAGTAGAATTTTCAAAAGAGAAAAATTATTGTCAGCTAAGACACAAGAAAAGCACATTTATGCAGAAAGATATGAAACCGTAAGGTAAGAATGACAGAATCATACAGCATCAAGGGCCATTCTCAAACGCCTTCTCTCATCTAGTTGATTGTTAGGCCGATGAAGTAACCTATACAAACTACCTCTGCAAACATAAATCAAGCTTTCCAATTAAAAATGAATAATAAAAAACCAAAAAGTTAATAATTATGAAAGAAACACAGGCACGGGGGCTTCTAACAGCACTTTCTGGTGAGAGATAAATTTGAGCAACTATGCTGCAAAATACCAAGTGCAAAAGGGGCATTACAACTGACAAAGTGAATATACAGCCCAAGAGAAAGATTTAATCCAATGATAAATGATTTGTTGTTTAAAGCACATTTATTAGTGCCTCTTTTGAAATCATCTCATTTACTGATAATGAATTAGATAATTTGGATATGCTTCAAGACTTAATATCTGCTAAGTCTTCACCAAGGAAAACTAGTTGTGGTCAACTAGTAACTGGAGCATTATAAAAGTCCTGTAAGCCATGAATAAAATTCCAACACAGCAATCTCAGAAAATTATTTAATGAGGATTATAATAAAAAATGTAAAAAGAGGTAAAATATGGAAACATACCGAGGAAGAAATTCTGTAACAATTGAAAGATTCGGAGGACGAGTTACAGCTCCCATAAAGAGAACAACATTGGGATGCCTAACCCTTTTCATGATTAGCACCTTAGAAGAAAATCAAAATATCAATTCATCAATGTCAATACATACTCTGACTCACTCTTGGGCAATAACCACAGCAAGTGTTAGCATTTTGAATTCCAATGGGAGGCATAATGATTTCAAATTCCATTACTTGAACACAAATGTAATTTTGAAAATGAATAGTAATAACCTTCCTCACTAGAAAAGAACGGCAGTATTTAGGGAATTGAAAATGAAGTAGTTAGTAAGACTCCAAGTAGCTTGAAGCCTAATTCAATGTATCATTACTAAATACTAATAATATATTTTTGGCACACAAATTGGAGGTATGAGAATAAAGCAGAAGGTTAGGGCTCAACAAATTACTAAACAGCTACTTTCCAAGTCTTTTGGCTAGAGGTTAACCAAGGAGAACAATGAATGCATCTGAGCTAAATACTAAGCTAAATCGACAGGTTTACATCGTGTGTAGTGTGAGAAATGTTAAATTATGATCATGACATAATCATTAACCATGGGTTCTGAATCATGGACATGTCTCCTCCACAGATATCATAATCAAAAGCATATAAAAAATGAGGTGATGGCATGACTAGTGACATCATCAAAAGCCTATTCAGCTTTTGCAACTCAGGATTTTGAATTAAAGGATATGTGAGCAAGGGAAAGATTAAGGAGTAACTTGCACCTCACTTCTGAATTCTTCAAGTGATTCACCAAAAAAATCTTGGTCTAGGAACCTCTTCACAGCAACTTCCTATAAGTAAACAGCAACTTAAGAAACATTAAAAGAACAGGGCTTATAAAAAGTAAATTTGGGGGTAAACTAAATTCTTCTACCAAAAAAAAACTAATAATAGTAATAGAAAAAAAACATATATTCTATAATATGTATTAACAAGACAAATATATTTGAGATTACATTATGAAATTCATAATAAAAAAAATTGGTGATCATTTTTTTGGCCCAAAAATTTTTATACTTGTTCCAAATGATACTGTATTTCTATTATAAAGAAGATGCGGCACAAAGAGTTTGGTTGGATAAAAGCATCACATGGCCCACAAAATAATTGTATTGACTTTTCAACCAATCCCTTTATGCCACATCACTTTTGCACACTTCATCATTCAATTTTTCTTGAGGTATCCCATTCTTTGACCATGTACCCGACATGCTAGAATCCCATTAGTTTTAAGATTTCTTCTTTTACAATATTAGAATTCTTAGGACGCGTAATACTAATTAGTTTCCTTCTAGGTTTTGTATTTCTGTTTTTAAGCCCAGTATACTTTAGAAGCAAGAAATAAAAGCAGTCTTTTGAAAAACAGAAGGAAGATCCCCTTGAAGAGATAAACCCTTTGCGTCATTTCTATTTTAGTTCAAAATCTCCCGGGGTAAAAAAAATAAAAAAATCTTTCATGTATAACACCAGCCAAATGGCTTATAATGAGCCATCTTGATTGGCTTTCTTGTACAATACTTTTGTATAAAATTTCTGTGACTCTCAAAATAAAGCATAAAGACATTATCAGAACCATCATAGACATGAGATTGAACAAAAATAAAGGGTCAAAATTTTAGGTTCAGCCAATGAAAACTCACAGTTCCATGCCAGTCTCCACGATATACCTCTCCATAAGATCCTGCAAACACAAAAAACAAACCAAAAGACAATAGTTATCTGAACATAACTGGAATCTAGATTATCCACAGACACAAAGTAATAGAAATACATAGTGTAATTCTCAAGTCAATACCAAGTCCGATACGCTCACCCAAGGTGATTTCCTCCCATGGAATCTCACACTCCGCAACATCATCTCCAACATCAGATTTTGAGCTATCATTACTGGCTGATCGATCTGATACTCTCTCACCTTCTGAATTAGCTCCCAAATAATTATGTTCCCGGCCTCCACTGCCACTATCACGAGGTTCATAACCAGCAGAGTCTGCATCTACATCACTCCGAATACTCGGCTCATACTGCTGGTAACCAACAGCTGCAGTTGTCGCTACCATAGCTGCAGCAGTAGCAGTGGCGGCAGCTGCTACAGGAAGTTCAAGATTTGAGTCAGTGTTTGACTTTGCTACAGCAACTACCATTGAAGATGCAACCACAGCTGCTGCTGCAGCTGCAGCAGCAGCAGCAACAGGAACGTCTTTTCGGTATTTTATGGGTGCCGCTTCAGACTCTGGTGAAAGAGGCTGTCCGGCTGCTGCCATTACGTCTGATTGACGACTTAAACCTAGACCTTCCTCAGGTTGATCAAAAGAAGAAGTTGCCTTAAAAGGGGCTCTAGGACGAGGTAGAGGAGGCAAAAAACGAGCTGGACTTGGATCGTCTTGATTCTTTCTCTCTTGGGATCCAGTACCCTGCTTATTTTTATCCTGAGTTTCAGTTGGGGATGTGACCTCAGCTGTTGATGCATCTAATTGCTCAGCGTAAATTTCAGTAAACAAGTTTGGAGGAGCTACTACACCACTTTCAAGCAATACATCATGAAGTTTTTGAGCTAATTGCGGATTCTCTTTTGCAGCATCAATCATATATTGTGAAACATCTTTCACTTTCATTCTATGAGCAGCAGGAGAGCTAACACCTTCAGTCCAGGAAGGAGATCTCGTATGTGCATGAGGATAATTAGGCTTGTTGGGAAGCTCTGGTACAAAGGCCTTCTCTCTATTGGAGGGATGTTTATTATCCGGAAGCATCTTCGATTCTTCTTCACCATCAGTCGTTCTGGTTAGATTGAAAAAAGCACTAGATTTTCTAGTTTCATTAGATTGACCTGCTACAGCAGCAGAATTCCTGAACCTCGATCGCTGGTCAAATGTCCCAAACTCAGAATGTTCTTCAAATGAGCTGTCAACCCCGCTGCTGGATGATGCTGCATGAGACGAGTCAATGTCTCTGGACAAAGGACTGGCTGAATAGAAAGAGTCATCATATTCTACATGTGATCCAACTGCATCCGAAGGAATAAGTGTACCAGGAGCTGCCATTAGATCAACAATGTACTCCCTGAAATTCACATTAACCTTCATCAATCATTTTTAAAAGAGGTCCACATTTCGCAACAGCAAACAAACAGTTCATAGCTATCATGGCTGCCATCATCTCAATTATGACGTTGTTAGGGCATTTAGATTATAAAACAAAAAACGGAACCACATAGTAAATCTTAAGATATACAAAGCCCATTGGAGATTTCTTGACTGTGAATCTCATATAATTGAAGTCAGAAAATCCTAAAACACGCATTTTTTTTTAAAAAAAAAAGGACCACGAATTTTCACTTGAGAAGAAATCAAAGCATCCTACTCACATAAATGATAAATCATTTTAACTAGAGTGAATGACCTTTACATCCTAGTGTTCGTTCACATTGCAGAAACATTTAAGTTCAAATTGTAATAGTGATTACCTTCCACCTTTACATCCTAGTGTTCGTTCACATTGCAGAAACATTTAAGTTCAAATTGTAATAGTGATTACCTTCCATCATCAATCCTTACAAAGTTCATTGCCACATCATCACAACCTGTATATTGCTGCCCTTTCACCAATCGGCATGGGATCCCCACACTATCAGCCAAAACCTGCATAACCATGCAAACAAGTGGAAGATAGACAATTAATGAACTGGTGTTCACATTAAGGTGAACTTGATAAACAAAAGTTATAGGATAGAGCGCACGTATAAAACTCAACTATCACTAACAAGTAAATAAAATGAGGAAGCTTTGTACCATTCAAAATATGATTTTTTAGGTCAAATTTAAGAGGTATAATTTTAGCAACAAAATGCCATAGCCAATCAAATTTAACAATACAAGCCACAAGAGTATATACAAACTAGGAATTCTACATGAGTCAGAAAGAAAGAAAGAAGAATAAGTATGTCCACCAGCCAACTTTCTAATAACCCAGAAGAATAAGTATGTCCACCAGCCAACTTTCTAATAACCCAAGTTATATTAGCAGCACCTTCTGGGTAAGTGCACTAAGTCAGAACAGCACAAAAACCAGAAAGCAGAAGCAATCCTAACTTCAATTTAAGTGAATTACCTCTAACTAGGATAGCTTTTGAGTTCTGTCTTGGAAATCTTATTCGACAGTTGGATTAATCAAAACAATTTTTCATAACAATAGAAAAATGAATAAACAAAATTTGCTGACAGTTGGATTTATCAAAACAATTTTTCATGACAATAGAATAATGAATAAACAAAATTTGTTATGTGGTATGCATATAACTTTATTATTCGACCAAAAAATTCTAGGGTAAACCAATAATAATTAATCTCATGAAAAAGTTATGAAGGAAAGTTTTTTGTTAACATAAGAAATGCATTAAGTCTTTTCCTTATAAGAAACATTACAACAAATGCACCGAAGAAATATATTCTAATTTAGTTTCCAAATTAAGATAAACTTTTATGGAGTCAGTCCATGAGAAGAAACTGATCATGTGCGCAGGTGATTTTCACTAAATATTACACTTGGCATATTAATCCACCTCTTCTATTGGTGTTGTTGGTGAGGAATCCCACATCTATTAACTATCCGTTGGACCTGTTGACATAACTGCTTATAGGTTGCTTGATATAACTTCTCTATTGGCTAAAAGAGCCTTCTAATCCTTAAAAGCTCTTTATGAAAATTTAAAGAGGTTTTCACATCTACCTAAAATGCTCAACCTTTGAACTTCTGTGAAAGCTATTTTTGAGCCTTACTAAAAAGGAAAACAATAAAAAATACATTCTTTGTAATTATTTCACAAATCATACATAATTCTCTCAGAATCTTTAAGGTAATTACACAATTATGCAAAAAAATGATTGATAACCTAGCAACTAGTACCTAATTATAAATGCACTAATGGTATAAATTCTACTACTAAGAGCTCCACTAGAAAAGCCACATAGAACAAAGCCTAAGCTTTTGAGTTGGTTTAGGTTGATTTCCTATAACAGGCAATTGCCAACCTATGATTTGCAGAATATTAGAGGCTTGCTGGAAATGGATGGACATGAGCAAGTGCAAAGGAATTCACTTCCATAAAACAAGAAAAAGGAAAAATTATAAAATTATTATGGAGCTATTAATATTGTCAAGAAAATTGAACAAATTACTATTTTCATCGCTGTTTCAATATCATCAAGGAAACAAATATTCTGTCATAGTTGATTATAAGTTTCAAATCTAAACACATCTAAACCATGTTCCAGATCTACTACATTTTCAGGAGTTGTGTCAGAGTCATAACCAGCCCAGACAAACGGAAAACTTGGCTTAAAGTGCAAACTAGCCCAATCAGAGGTTGAACTAAGCTTACTTCTAGTGTCTGCTTCTACTTCAGTACAATGCCTCCTGAGAAGCTTTTATTCTATTCTCACTTCTATATAAATGCAAGGCAGGTTTGAAAAACAATTCACCCCTCTTCCATTCAGTGTCCACATCTTCCTCCAAAAACAGAACTAGGTCCCTTATCTCATTTGATCGCAGAGGGTTTTATCAGTGGCCATCATCAGCACACCTGACATTCATGCTTCCCAAGCCAATGAAGCACTAAATACCAATTCTGACCGATAGACTGACTTTAAAAAATTGGAATTTGGATAGAAAAAAGTCCCAATGTGTAGCTTCATCCATAATTAATACTTAACCAAGTCTTAATTCTGATAAATATAATGCTTTAACCCTTTTTCAGTTCTAGTCTATTAGGTCAAAATTTCAAGCTTAAATAAATAGCTGGAGCTCCTTACCAGGAGAAAAATAAAAAATGTGGGGGATGTACCTTAAACAACAACGCTCGGTGACGAGCCAAACCAATTGTCAGGGAACCAAGTGGCAACACCATGCTACCAAGAGTCACTTTCAAACTGTAACTAAGACTCCGTGATGCTCTTGACATGTTTTCAGGATCCCCAACCGGCCCACCCATGTAATCAGCTACTAAAACAGCAAGGTTTCGCACCAAGTCAATCCCCACAAAAGCTTGAGAATGCGACCTTGACTTGACGGCCACCTCAAGGACCTTTTGTTCAAGTTTCAACAAATTAGAATCAGCAGCCCTATTGACCAAAACTGCTTCCCACATGACACTACCTGAGACAGGTGTTCCTTGAAGATCAACAAGGGACGGCATTCTGTCTGAGGTGGACTCAGAAGGGACTCCATACAGATCGTAAAATCCATCCATGATCTTGTCATCATAGCTAAGAGAATTGTAATTCTGTGAAGCACGGACAAATCTACGATATGAGACAGGTTAGAAAGGAACAAACATGAAGCAAATAAATCTGAAGAAAAACTATGCCAAACATACAAGTAAACACTTTAGAGATAGTACATCAGACAGAACTCCAGCTTTTCAGAAGTAGTTATATAAGTTAAAAAAATATTAATGAACCAACAGAAAATCAATTTTCCTAGTTGTTTCGCTTTAGTGTAATTATTCTAAAGTTCCTAGGGGAAAGACCAACGGCCTTGTTCTAATTGAGCAGTAAGGAGAAAAGACATTTATAGGCAAAAAAAAGGAAAACAAACAAATAATTCCAATACTTAGTAACATCATTTACCAAGTGTGACTGAAAATGTAGCATTTACTTGCTAGTTGATTTCAATGACAGTGATATGTGGTTATATTAATGATTGAAGCTGATTAATGAAAAGGAAGAGTAAGGGGACATGTGATTCCCAATCTTCACGACCGTGAAAGGTCTTTAAATCAAGTGGTTAAGTAACACTAACAACACCACCTAACAAATGGTTGTACATCCAAGCAAGGCATTCTCGGATGTGGGTTACACTATATTTTTAATTAACAAGGATATACTGATCAAACTGAAAAATGAAACTGAAAATAATGGGCAGTGAAGTAAATCATTAGTCACAAGAAGTTCTTTTTTTCATCTTTTCTGATAGAATCATAAGAAGTTCTAGCATAACCATCAAGATATACAGTACAGTAAAATTTGAATCAATTAGACCGGCGGATGAAGAGGCAAACGTCAAACTTACCCAGTATCTATAGGCAACAACTTCAGCTGGAGTGTTCTCTGGATCACAAGAACCCAAACTGATTTGCTTAACAGCCTCAATCTGAACAGCCTCAGGATCCTCTTTTGCACTCAACTCCAAAGCCATTTGTATTTGAAACTCCTCTTCAACATCAGGATCCCTCGAGTTATTAGACTCTGAATCAAGCCGCTGAGTCTCTAAAGCAACATCTAAGCGAGAGACATTAACTGAATCAGCAGGTTCTGTTCTCTCAGCCGCCGCCCTTTTAACATTTGAAGAAGATGGTGGACTTGGACTCTTTCTATTTACAACTGAATTTAACCAAGTTGAAAGACCTGAAGCTGGTTTATTAATATTAGGCTCAGGATTATGAAGGGAAGCTAATTCATTTGACTTATTATTATTATTTCCCCTTGAAGAAGTAGACCCTTCTGCATCATCTGATGGATTAGACATGATATGGAGCTTCTTCAAAAGATTCTTCATACTAATCCAATAAAACTAATGAAGTGTATTGAATGCTAAAGAAATAAAAACCTGGCCATAAACATCTCCATTGTCTTGGACCAAACATGAAATTCAATCTCGATCTCAGTCTCAATCTCAAATCTCAAATCTCAAATCTCAGACCTCAAACTTAAATCAAAATCAGAAGAAGCCAGAAAGTTCAAAGCAATCCAAAAGAGTCCTTTTTAGGCTTACCCAAGTGAGACCCCCTAAATCAACCATTTGAAGCAAACATATCCAGTAAAGCTCATCCAATATTAGAAAGTACCACCGAGATGATGCTTTGATTGAAAAATAATATAACCGCATCCACTTTACAAAGACTTACAAATCAAACACACAATAAAACAATTGCCAAGCTCATACTGCCAACCTCAAATATATCAGGATTGAAGCAAAGAAAAACAAAAGGATCTTTCTTAGGATAAAGAGTACATAGAAAAGAGAAAAACAGAGAGACGAAGAAAGGGCAAAGAGCAACAAGTGGGATAGCAAGTAGGACCTCAACGAAAACAAAGAATGACCCACTTGAGTTTAGAGACAGAAGGATTTCAAGGTCCCATAAAAAGATAAAACTGGTGGCAAAAACAACTCCAACAACCAGCAACTTGCTCTCTCTCTCTCTCTCTTCACTCACACTCTCTTTCTATCCAAAAAGTCCAAAAACGATGGTCCCTTTCTCTCTCCTCTCTACAAAAACTATTAAACTAATGCTCTCTCGAAAGTCTCGGGGGGTCAACAAAAAATCACAAATAGTACCGAAGGATAAATGGTTGCATGAGTTGGAAGAACAACAACGTGAAAAAGGAAAAAAACGATCATTCTTTTGCAACTCTTCTTGCAAGTTTTTCATGTGAATTTGTCACCTTCTTCTTCTTCTTCTTCTTCTTCTTCTATGTTTTTCACTTCGAAGTCGTAAAAATTTTAGGGTCATTTTGGCGTACCTGTGATTTTCTACTTTGCTTGATAAATACTCGTAGCGTACCTGTGATTTTCTACTTTGCTTGATAAATACTCGTTGGTGAAAATTTTATATTTTTTTAATATCTTACAATGTTATATAATTGGAGTTGTATAAGTTACATTTTAACGTAACTTACCGTCAGAATTGATGTAAATGAGCCTCAGTAATTATAAATATCTCATATAATATAAGTTGTAATATGAGCATTAGTCTCGTGTAATTTTAAAAAAAAAAAAGACACATGGCTGCCAATTATTAAGTGTGTATATTACATTAAATGTAACATAGTAAGTTCCTATATAATTACAGTTAAAATTCTATAGGTATGCTCTTAAATTAATTTTATAAAGTATAGTTTAGAATTATCCTTACTAATTTTTACAAACCAGTTGAAAAAAAAAAAAAAAAACTAGGACTCAATTTAGATGCATGACTATTATTGTTCAGTAATAATTATTTTTAAGTCATATTTATGAAATATTACTTGAGTTGTTTGTTAAATTTTTTAAGTCCAAAATTTTATTAATTTTAATTTTTTAAAAAAATTTACTTATTTTTTTAATTTTGATTTGATTTTTAGGCATATATAAATAGAAAAAGTAAATTTTTATAATTTTTATTTAAATAAAAAAAATATCCGAATTACAAAAAAATTATATTTCAAAAATATCTCCATAAAATATATTTATTTTCTAAACTATAAAATCTAATCTATTTTTTTTTATTTTGATTTATAAGAATATAAATGTCGCATAACTATGTTCAAAATGTTTTTATATTTATAAAACAAAAATAATGTGACTTATATTTAAATATTTAAAAAAAATACATTATGATGTTCGTATCAAATCTATTTAGGTATTAAAAATTTAAACCCATTTAAATTTTTTTAAAAATAATAAAGGCTACCTAACTTTTGTTTTACAGTTAATAGCTAGGGACAAAGAGTAAGGGCAGGGTACAACGGACTCTCTTGATCCGGATAAATCTAATTAAGCTTATGGCCTTTAAGAGTTTTGTGTCTTAGTAAAGTTTAAATTTAAATGAAAATTTTCACTTGATCTAGCTTCGATTTCATAATGGTTAGTTGGTTACCAGCAAACAGAGTGTTTAGTTCATTGTCTCGCTCTTCTCCAGCATGTCATGGAATTTTCATGTTTGAGTCAGTTCACCTCGGCTCTGGTTGGGACTTAGCTATTTAGTCTAATATATCCTCCTGGGATTTTATTATCAAAGGGAAAGAAAATCTTGGATTTTTTTTTTCTCTGTATTTTATTTTTTTCCTTAGAACCCAAAAATAGATAAACGTGTCAAAGGGAGTTATTTAAAGAGAATGCATTTCATTTGGACAAATTGTTTAGACCACGTGCTGTTTCTTGTAGTGTGAAAAAGTTGCTTCTTATAGACTATACATTTTCATCTCTTTAATTTTTACTTTTATCTAAAAATTGATAATAGGTTATAAGTTAATGTGAGAATTTTTCATTTATTATCTCAATATAGAACCGGCGGAAAATTATTATAGAAAACGCATTTCTCTTAAAGATTTAGATAACACTGCAAAAATAAGCAAGTATGTGAGCTACTTGATTAATGGTGTGCCTTTCTTTTTTTTTTTTGAACTGGTTACACACCAGATACTGCATTACACTGATATTTACAACTGTTATTACAGCAGACCAATACACTGATATTTACAATCAGATATATACCTGAGACTTATACTATTACATTTTCATTTTATTAAAGTACACACCAGACGAACACCTCCATGAGGATGATTCTACTCCACTGATTTCGGCAAAGGAGAAATACTAGAGTCACATTAATGGTGTGCCTTTCGAGTTCGGTTTTATTTAATTTTTATTTTTGGAAAAATTTTACTAAATCAAAATTATTCGCTTTGGTTAGGTTCGGTTAGATTTTATTAGGCTTAATTGTAATAAATTTGTGGGTTTTTTTATTTTAACTTTTCATCTAAATCTTAAATTTAATTGTAATATTCTCAAAGTGACCTCTAACAATATTCATTTATTATTTATATATTAGAAGAGTGTTTTCTATTTTTTTAATTTTTTAATATTAAAAATTAAAAAAAAAAAACTGAATCAAATCAAATTTGTAAATCAAACCAAATCAAATTAAATTGAAATCAATCTGAACGGAAAAAAAAAAAAAAACTGATCAGTTTCATTTCATATATTAAGACCAGAAGGTTACCACATTGAAAACGAGACCAACTCAAATCCGAAATTTTGATTCAGTTTTGGACAAACTGAATCATATGCCAAATCTAGTAGCTCGAACGAAAGGCAAACTCTACACCTTGACTTTGATATTAGAAGGAGCCGTCTCAATGCATTATCCAATAAAGTCATGAGCATTTTAATTTTTTCCCTTCACTTTTAAGAAATTTTTTAAATAATAATTTAAAAATAATAAACAACTTAAAAGATTATGCCTTAGATTAAATCATAATAAAATTTAGAATAAAAAACGGCAAATCCATGTTCATATCACGACGCAGTATTGGTGAGAAAGAACTGCTTATGTTATAAACATGAAGATAAAATCAATCAGAAAGTCAAATTCAGATAATAAATGCTAGTGGTTTGTTGATTATATTTTCTACCAGGTGTAGCACGGTTGTTTTTTTGTATGGACGTCACTCCTTCACACAAAAAAGAATATATTAAAAATATTTAAATTGTTTCTTTTCGCAAAGTAATGAAAAAAACTATTGAATTAACCGAACAAGTCGAATCAAAAGAAATTCAAGTACAAATTACAAGGCATCATGATTGAAAGAAATTGCGCAGGTCGACTGGATTAAAGAAGGTAGAGTTCCTCTAAAAACCATTGGAGCTAAAATTGATTATTGTTCTAATTCAGTTTGAACTATAAACAGGGTATTAGGAATCAAATTTTGATTTTTGTATATGAAGGGAAAAAAAAAAAAAGAAGAGTCTCTGTCTCTTTAGAGACTCCCAATTAATAGAAATAAACCAAACAAAGAACAAGTTCTTTTTAAGTGCCTAACAGGAGAAGTGCATATATATATATATATATATGAGAATGGAGAACATAGAGACGGAGCTTGGTACCTTGACAGTGGTGCAACAAACCACATCTCAAATGATTTCAACAATCTTAATATTAGCTCAGAATACAAAGGAAATGATCAGCTTGCTGTAGGTAATGAAGTTAAACTCAAAATAGTTTAGGCACTCACTGCTTAGCACACTTGATTCACACACATTACCTCATATCAATCTTAACCATATACTTTATGTTCCAAAGATAACAAAAAATTTAATCAGCATTTCGAAACAATTACATGATAATAATGTTTATATTGAATTCAATAAAACCTTTTGTGTTGTCAAGGACAAGAGAAGGGGGAGTGTTCTTTTGAAAGGAATGGCTAAAGATGGATTGTACAAACTGTTAAGTTTGCCTTATGATTCCAGTCAAGCCAAGTCAATTATGTTATCTTCTGTTACTACTCCTAGTTTGCTTACAGTAAATAAAGTACATGAACCTGAGTCTATGTTGTCTGTCAGTTGTAATGTAAGATGTACAAGCAACAAAGTACTTGATCTGTGGCATATGAGATTAGGCCACTCTAATGTCAATGCTCGCATGAAAACCTTGTCAGCTTGTAACATTTCTTTTAGGAATAAAACGTTTGGTTTATCCTTTTGTAAAGCCTGTCAGTATGGAAAACAACACAGACTATCATTCAAACACAATGAAACAAAAACCTCAAAAGCTCTCGAAGTTATTTATAGTGACCTTTGGGGTCCTAATCCCACTAAATCAAATCAAGGCTTTAGATATTACATAGCTTTCATTGATGACAAAACTAGTTACACATGGATTTATGGATTAACACATAAATCACAGGCACTCACAACATTTATTTCTTTCAAAAACCAAATTGAGAAAGCCTTGAGCTGAAAATCAAAGCCTTACAGTGTGACATAAGAAGGGAATATAAAGTGTTTGAACCTTATCTGAAACATGAAGGAATATCTTTGAAATACTCATGCCCATACACTCATTATCAAAATGGGAAAGCTGAAAGAAAGCACAGACACCTTGTAGAAACTAGATTGACACTTCTTGCTCAATCTGAATTACCTCTAAAATTTTGGTGGAAAGTTTTCTCTAATGCCACATACCCTATAAACAGAACTAGCACACCCATTTTAAATGCAAAACACTATTTGAATCTCTCTACTCAAAGAAACTAAATTATTCTCTTATCAAAATATTTGGCTGTAAGTGCTATCCTGTCTTAAGACCCTACACCTTTCTTAAGACCCTACAATAGACACAAATTTGATTTTCATACTTATAAATGTGTAAATTTTGGTTTCAATCACAATCACAAAGGTTACATGTACCTAAATTCAAATGGAAGAATATACATAGCAGCACATATTAACTTTAATGAAAGCTCCTTTCCTTTCAAAACAGATCTAAAATTCATGAATTCAAAACCAGTTCAATCATCTGAGTCTTTAAACTCCTTCAGTAAATTCATCACAGTGTCATTTCCTTCTGAAAATCATATTCATGAGGCAACAGCAGCTGGTTCAAACTCATCTGAGAATCCAATCCAAGAAATTACTTCCTCTGATGATCAAGACTCTGACAACAGTCAAAATCAAGTTACTCCAGTGCCAAACAACGTTTCAAATACTTCAGATCGTTTTGTTGCACCCGAAAACACTGAAGTCCAAAACCAGAATCCTAAAATGCCTCAAATCACTTCTAAACTTAACCCTTCACATCTTATGATAACCAGAGTCAAAGCTGGAATCTTTAAGCCTAAAACCTACAATATTGAAAAAGCCTTGTCTTTAGAAACACCATCAAGTGTTGCTGAAGATTTAAGTGATAAAAACTGAAAACTAGCAAAGCAGGATGAGTTTTATGCTTTAATAAAGAACCAGACCTGGTGTTTAGTTCTACCAAAACAAAATATGAAGCTTGTGAGAAATAAATGGATTTTTAGAGTGAAACAAAACTTTGATGGAACAATAAATAGATACAAAGGTAGATTAGCAGCAAAGGTTTCTTGCAAACTGAAGGGGTGGATCATCAGGAAACTTTCAGTCCTATAGTGAAAGCAGCTACTATAAGAATTGTTCTGAGCATGGCTGTGATGAATAACTAGGAGTTGAGATAGGTTGATATTAATAATGCATTCTTAAATTGAGAATTAACTGAGACAATATATATGCCTCAACTTGAAGGATTTGTGGATGCAAATCACCCAAAGTATGTTTGTAAATTGAAGAAAACACTCTATGGTTTAAAACATGCACCAAGAGGCTGGTTTGATAAATTAAAATTAGTTCTAGAATCATGACATTTCTGTCGAGCAAAGTCAGATACATACTTATTTTTCAAACGAAATGAAAATGATCTAATTTTCTTGTTAGTTTATGTTGATGATATTATAATCACTGGGAGTAATTATGTTGAAATAGAGCAGCTTATTTCCAATCTAAGAAATGCTTTTGCTCTTAAGGATTTGGGACAACTTAATTTCTTCAATGGTATTGAAGTTCAAAAAAATGAAGATACTCTAGTACTGTCACAGTCCAAATACTTAAAAGAGCTACTGACCAAATTTGATCTGAAGAACTACAATAGATTAGACACTCCACTTGCAACTATTGAAAAGTTGAGCAAATATGTGGGAGAGAAATGTGCAGACACAACTCAGTACAGAAAAGCTATTGAAGGACTGCAGTATGCTGTGCTAACTAGGCTTGAGATTGCATAGGTAGTAAACAAATTAAGTCAGTTTATGGCTAATCCTCTGCAGCCACATTAGACAGCTTGTAAATGAGTGCTGAGATATCTAAAGGAAACAATTGACTATGGTCTAGTTTTTAAGAAATCTGATTCCCTTGATTTAATAGCTTACTCAGATGCAGGCTGAGGAAGTGATTCTGATGGTAGAAGATCTACTAGTGGTTATTGTATATACTTGGGTGATAATCTGGCTAGCTGGAGCTCAAAGAAGCAAAGTGTGGTGTCTAAATCATCAACTAAATCTGAATACAGAGCTATGACATTAGCTAGTGCAGAAATAAAATGGATATGTTAGGTTCTTAAAGAATTTGGTGTAAAACTCAATTGCACTCCTCTGGTAAGTGATAGTACAAGTGCAGCTGCAATTGCCACAAACCGAATTCTTCATTCCAAAACCAAACATATTGAGATAGGCATTCATTTTGTCAGAGATAAAGTTGAGAAGAAAGAAATTGAAATTGCTGTTGTATCAAGCAATGATCAAACAGCAGATGTGTTAACTAAGCCACTCACTTACTTCAAGTTCAGCTTCTTCAGAAACAAACTTAAAGTCTCTTCTAGAGACTTAAGTTTGAGAATGAATGTTAAGATTATGAATGAAGCTGAACCTGGATCAACTCACGTGGGAATACTAGCTAGAGTTTACTTGTTAACCAAGGAAAATGCTCACACAAGTGGAGTGATGCAATCTACATGTGCAGAGAAAGAAGAATCTAGATGGCAGAACATCTATACATAGATTCGACAATTGTTGTGTGATGTATTTAGTTAGTTATGAATGAACGACTGTGGTAAAAGCATAACATACACACTTTACTTGAGTTTGTTAATTTGTAAAACGAAATTGATGACCTGGGCAGTTATAAATACCAACAAAGATGTACATTGTAGACAAAAATAAAACAGTTGCATTTCATTACTCAACAAAATGAAAACTCTTTCAAACCCATTCGCTCATACATAAACTCAAATTAAGTGACTTCCTCCTTTAAGATTGATGTGAAGAGAATTAAATCCTTAGCCTCTTATTTTAAAAAAAAAAATTCAAATTCAGTGATTATTTCCTAATTCCCAGGCGTAAAGAAAATAGACGGATATTTGGTGGCACTTTTTAAATGTTTTAGATATATGTATATATATACCGGTTCAAACTTGATCCATCCAGTTTGTCTGGCCTTTTTGCACTTGACTTTAATGAAAAGTCCTTTTTTTCTTTTCCCCTCTTTCAAATTATTTTATAATATACTAATACAAATAAATGCTTGTTTGGAAATCCTAATAAGCAGCCGTCAACAACCCATCACCACCATGCACTCTTAAGCAAGCACCGACTACTGTTTAACTATCACCAAATACTAATGTAAGTGGAAGTCAAATTCGATACTTTTGAAATCCTTATCTCTACATCTACACAATATGTATAAATGCCATCAGTGATGGAGGTCATGTTTATAGAAATAATAATATTACTATAGGAATGGCAAAATCCTCTATAGGTTTAGGGTCACATGTACCTCATTTCAGATAGAGTGAATTTTAAATAATTTTTAAAGAATGGAGGAAAAATAATCTCTAGATTTTTAATTGGGGGATTTTAATTTTGTACTCCCTATCCCCACCCCAATCTCCATTACAAGTAAATACTTTTAATCTTTGTTACTAAATTTCTTTTTATCTTTACTTAATATACATAGGTTGTAATTTTAAAAAAATTACAATATAATTTTTATTCGATCTTAAAATATTAGTTAATTTATAACAGAATGACAAACCTTACTATCATAAGTTATATGAATATGATAAAAAGAAGATGAAGCCATTAATAAAGAAGGATTTGAAACCATGTATACATTTTTTATTTTTTTATTTACTATTTATCCAAATATTTTACAGTTTGGATATTAATTCAAGATATTGTTTCAAACTTTTAGAAATTTTTTTAAATAATTTTAAATACTTTATAATATGGTGATGAATATTTAAATTTTTAATTTTTAATTTATTAAAATTATTGTTAGAAAACCAGAAACCAGTCAGTTAACAATTAATTGAGAATAATTGGAAACAAACTGAACAAAACAACAGCTACGCATAAACTGGAAAACCAGTGAGTTAACAGCAGGTAAATAATAGCAAAATAAGCGAATCGAAAATTGAGATGAGAAATAACGAAGCAAAGAAGAACCCGAGGCCTGTAAGACAGTGTCCTTAAAACAGATTTACCACCTATTACAGCGCTTTAGGTTCGTTGGTAACTGTTTTCCAGGATACAACGGGCACGAGTAATCAGTCAAGCACAGACAAATTACTCCGGCGAACTACAACAGTGTCGAAACTCAATGAAAACGAAGAACAACAGAAGGAGGGAAGGAAGAACGAGTGCTCTGTGTGCTGTATATTTGAGTTGTGTGTATGAAATGAAGGGGAAGCTGCCCTTTTTATACTTGTGCGAGGTTGTAACAGTAGCAAGGCATTGAATTTCTGAATTCAATACCTGTTATTAAATTATTGTAACAGTCAAATCAATTAACCCAATTCAATTCGAAATTGAATTATATAACAGCCAAAAATAATTGCTAAGCTGTTACAAACCTTTTGAATCCGAAACTGTTACAACAAGAAAAAAAAATTTAAAAGGAATAAAAAACGTGGCCATGCAAATCTAGTTGATTTTGGGCTGACATTCACAGCGTCTGTGAGAAGCACACGAGTTCAACCAAATCAGTTTATGATTCGCAACCCCCCCGCGCATGCGCGTGTGGAGAGAGCCTTTATCCTTAATATTCTTACTCATGCATGGATAAGTGTCTATATACAAACACAATTCCCTTGGCTTATTTTTCCCATGTGGGATAAGCCTCATTTCCTTTCAAATTTCCAACTTCAAGGGTGCATTTTGAGAGGTAATTTCTCATTCACCCATACACCATTTTGAGTAAATAAATACATATATTTGAAGTATTCACGGAGTTGAATCCGTATCTCTCAAGTTTTTCCACTTTCGACAAGTGGGACCCACTCAAAATGTGTCTACAAATTAGCATATTAATATGCTATTTTCCAACAATCCCCCACATGAATGAAAATTTGCAGTAAAACAGAAAACCGCTAAATTTTGACATCAAAACCATTTTTGACTTGACTTTAATGACCGAGTTTCTTGGATTGATACCTTGCAAAGGATAGGTAGGTCTTATCCTTTGAACCTTCCCTTGTGATAGTATATTTAATTTACTGACTGACCAGTAGACGCGATGTCTTTGAACTATTCTGTCGTTAGTGTAAATGATCACATACTACACATAGATATCTCTCCTAACACTATTGAGTTCTCATGGTTATGTTCGTTTTGGCCTTGAACATCTATCTGGTTCTGCAAGAGTTTCTAAGAGCTGAACCCCTATCAGCTCCCTTTGAAGCGGCCCCACTTCTCTCTCACATAGGTGATATCTTAATTAAGAGTAACCCGCATTACTCTGCTCGAATTTTCGACGCATAAGAATCATTAAGAGTCTAGCTCAACCTTATTTCCTATGGGCATCACTGATTCATCATAGGAATGGTCAATGAGGTAATCCTCATAAGAGAATGACCCTCACAGTGATCCAATTTTAGTCTTTAACAATTAGGTTGTCCCATTGAACCTAGATCTTGGGATCGCCAGTCAACTAGGTTGGGTTTTCCTTTGTCATTAACTAATTATTCTAAGGGTTTTAAACCCATTCCCCTCGATGACTTTTCTACTAGCTCTCTATTTAACCCTTTGGTTAGTGGATCCGCAATGTTATCCTTTGACCTTACATAGTCAACAGAAATAACTCCAGTAGAAATGAGTTGTCTAATGGTATTGTGTCTACGACGTATGTGTCTAGACTTACCATTATACATATTGCTCGCGTCTCACCGACAATGATTGACTATCGCAATGAACACAAATTGTTGGCACAGGCTTTGGCCACTTTGGAATACCTTCTAAAAAGTTTCGTAGCCATTATGCTTCCTCACCACATTTATCTAATGCAATGAATTCAGATTCCATTGTAGATCTGGCAATTACTGTCTGTTTAGTAGACCTCCATGATACAACTGCACCTGCTAGTGTAAACACATAGCCACTAGTAGACTTTGAGTCTTTTACATCAGATATCCAATTAGCATCACTATATCCTTCTAATACTCCTGGATACCTAGTATAGTGCAAACCATTACGAGTGTATTGAAGATACCTGAGTACTCTTACGATAGCTTTCCAGTGATCAATTCCTGGAT
Source organism: Citropsis articulata (assembly GCA_030449925.1). Lineage (NCBI taxonomy): Eukaryota > Viridiplantae > Streptophyta > Magnoliopsida > Sapindales > Rutaceae > Citropsis > Citropsis articulata. The sequence goes on along the minus strand of JASUUH010000212.1, from coordinate 1,504,791 downwards.
TACTCGTATATCTACTAAGTTTACTTACTGTATAGGCTAGATCTGGTCTGGTACAATTTGTTAAGTACAATAGACTGCCTATTACTCTGGCGTATTCTACTTGAGAAATACCCTCTCCTCTATTTTTCGATAGATGTAAACTTGTATCTAACGGAGTTTTAGATACAGTATTATCATCTTTATTAAATTTCCCAAGAATTTTATCTACATAATGAGTTTGACTTAGAATAAGTCCATTAGAAGCCCTTGAGATTTTAATTCCCAGAATGACATCCGCAAGACCCATGTCTTTCATGTCAAACTTAGACTTCAGCATATTCTTGGTAGATTTAATCATATCATTATCACTCCCAACAATGAGCATGTCATCAACATATAAACATAAAATGACATAGCCATTTTCTGTTTCTTTGACATAAACACATTTGTCACACTCGTTGATCTGAAAGCCACTAGCAAGCATTGTATGATCAAATTTTTCATGCCACTGTTTTGGTGCTTGTTTCAAGCCATATAATGACTTCACCAATTTACAAACTTTCTTTTCTTGTCCTGGAGCTATAAAACCTTCAGGTTGCTCCATGTAGATTTCTTCATCTAAATCTCCATTTAGAAAAGCTGTCTTTACATCCATTTGATGTATCTCAAGATTACGCAAAGCTGCAATTGCTATTATCATCCTAATGGAATTTATTCTTGTAACAGGAGAATAAGTATCAAAGTAATCAAGACCTTCTCGTTGTCTATAACCTTTAATTACAAGTCTAGCCTTATACTTATCGATTGTTCCATTGGCTTTCAGTTTCCTTTTGAAAATCCATTTATACCCTAAAGGTTTACAACCTGGAGGAAGATCTACTAGCTTCCAGGTGTGATTTTGTAAAATGGATTCAACTTCACTGTTAATGGCTTCTTTCAAGAAAGCGCCTTCCAGTGAAGTTATTGCTTCCTTGAAGTTTTGAGGTTCATTTTCTAGCAAAAATGTCAGAAAGTCTGGACCAAAAGACTTTTCTATTCTAGCTCTTTTGCTACGTTTAACCTCAACTTCTTGTTCTTCTTCTGGAGCTTCATCATTTTCTTCATTTCCAATTACTGTTTCATGAAATTGTTTTAGATCTCTTGATTCCACTCTAGAATTGCAAGGAAACACATGTTCAAAAAACGATGCATTTCTTGATTCTATTATCGTATTTTTGTGGACATCTAGAACTTTTGACTCATGCACCAGAAATCGATAAGCATTACTGTTTTGTGCATATCCAATGAAAATGCAATCAACAGTTTTTGGTCCTATTCTCACTCTTTTATTTGAAGGAACCACTACTTTAGCAAGACACCCCCACACTCGTAAGAATTTATAAGAAGGTGTTCTACCTTTCCATAGCTCATATGGGGTTTTGTCTTCTTACTTTCGGGGTATCTTATTTAACAAGTAATTAGCTGATAGAACAGCTTCTCCCCACATATTCTGAGGTAAACCAGAACTTATCAACATCGCATTCATCATTTCTTTTAAAGTTCGATTCTTTCGTTCTGCAATCCCATTAGATTGAGGTGAATACGGAGCCGTGACTTGATGTATGATTCCACTTTGTTCACATAGTGTCTCAAAATGAACAACATACTCACCACCACGGTCCTCCGTAATTCTTTAATTTTTCTATTAAGTTGATTCTCAACTTCATTTTTATAAAGAATAAACTTTTCTAAAGCTTCATCTTTACTTTTCATCAAGTATACATAGCAATACTTTGTGCAATCATCAATAAAAGTAATAAAATATTTATTACCACCTCTTGTTTGAACAGATTTAAAATCACAAACATCGCTATGTATTAAATCAAGTGGTTCAGTGTTTCTTTGTATTGTTTGGAAAGACGACCTAGTTAGTTTTGCCTCAACACAAGTTTCACACTTATGTTTCAAATCAATTTGAAAATTGGGAATATGCTTCATGTTAATTAATTTACGCAATGAATTGAAATTAACATGTCCTAATCTACCATGCCAAAGATTAAAAGACTCAAGCAAATAAGCAGAAGAACTAGCTTCATTATTAATTTTTGGTTTTACAGTCATTACATTGGGCTTAAACAGCCCATTATTGACATACCCCTTTCCCACATACATCCCATTCTTTGACAAAACTACCCTATCTGACTCAAACACCATTCGAAAACCATGTTTGTTCAACAGCGATCCAGACACCAAGTTCTTCCGAATTTTCGGTACATAAAGCACATTGTTCAGAGTCAGCTCTTTCCCAGATGTCATCTTCAGAACCACCTTCCCTTGACCCTCGATCTCAGACGTTGCAGAATTCCCCATGAATAACTTCTCTCCATTGGTTACAGCTTCAAATGAAGTGAATAACCCTTTGTCTGAGCACACATGTCTAGTTGCTCCCGTATCAATCCACCATTCTCTTGGATTTGAGCCAACCAGGTTCACTTCAGAAACCACTGCTGAGAGGTTAATGTCTGAAACATGTTGAGTGATATTTTCTAACACATTTGCCTCTCGCTTCTTTTTAGGCAACCTGCAATCCGAAGCCTTGTGCCCCATCTTATCGCAGTTGAAGCACTTTCTTTGAAACTTCATTTGTTTCTTGGAGATACCTCCTTTCGGACCCAGTTTTTTATTTTTCCAATATTTAGGTCCATGTTCAACAACATTTGCCTTAGCCATAGAAACAACCCCTCTTTTTTCTGCATTTCTGTTGTCTTCCTCAATTCGGAGCTTAATAACCAGCCCTTCAATATTCATTTCCTTGCGTTTATGCTTCAAGTAACTCTTGAAATCTTTCCAAGCAGGAGGCAACTTTTCAATAATTGCAGCCACTTGGAAAGTTTCACTTAATATCATCCCTTCAGCAAGGATTTCAGATAATATGATCTGAAGCTCTTGTACTTGACTTATCACAGTTTTGGAATCCACCATTTTGTAGTCTAGGAAGCGGCCAACAACAAATTTTTTCGTCCCCGCATCCTCAGTTTTATACTTTCTTTCTAAGGATTCCCACAGCTCCTTGGCTGTTCTCTTTCCTATGTATACATTATACAATGAATCACTAAGGCCATTCATTACATAATTTCTACATAAAAAATCAGAATGATGCCATGCATCAATTGCACTAGCCACTTGAACATCCGTTTCACCCTCTTTGGGTTTAGGAGCATCCTCCGTCAAGAACCTCGCAAGGTTCAACGTGGTCAAGTAAAAGAACATCTTTTGCTGCCAACGCTTAAATAGTTGTATTAAGGGTAGAAAGTACAGTTGCGACTGCATATATGACGGGCTCTTATTTGAGGAGCAATGGATCTCACATCTCAAACATTATCATTATTATACATTAACTTTCTCCTTATAGACCACTTGAGCTAAGCCCAAGTGACTAGAGCCACTCTCGAGCCTCCACAGACGCATTGTAGGAGTTTAATTTATATTTCCTTCCTTAGAGCCTCAGAGCTTGAGTGAAGGCAGTCTTACTCCTAATATAGGAGTTTGACGTCCCTCGAATATTTGAGAGGGTTTAAAATTTGAGCGGTGTCATATTAGAATTGATGTAAACGGGTATCAGAATTGATGTAAATGGGTCTCAGTAGATGTAAATATCAGTTGTAAATCTCATAGAATATAAGTTGTAATCTGAGCATTAGTCTCATGTAATTCAAAAAAAGAAAAAAAACTTTCTCCTTATAGAATATTCTGTCTTAAAAAATTCGATAAAAAATTCGATGACTGATTTAATAGTCGGAGATCTTTACCAACAAACTAGCACCTCTAATCTTTTCTTTGTACTCGTAGAGTAATTATCGAGCCAATTCATGTTGGATTTGAGGATGAAGATTCATCCTATTCCAGGAATAAGACATATGATAAGAACAAGCGTAGAGCTGGTAAAATTTGATATGATTTAATTATTCAATACAAACACGACACGAATAAATGAATATGAGTTGTCAAATTTGACACGATTATTAAATGGACGGGTCAGAATCGACTCATTTTTTCCGGTCGTCAAATTCATGTTGGATTTTTTTCCTATCATATCGACATGACCTGATGACCCATTTTGGTGGCTCTTAATAAGCGACTGCTGAGTTAACAAAGAAGAATTCGTTCTTGTTAAGTTCGAGGATGAAATACTCAATTCGTTCTTGTTATGTTCGAAGATGAAAGACTCAATGCGGTTCAAAAGGAACCCACGTCCTATTTTTCAGTCAAAAGTGGAAAAAGCACAGTCAATGATCATATTTTGTACAAAGGACCCCAACAGTTTTATTTATTTTTTAAGCTTTTTGCAAATAAAAAAAGTGAAAAGGTAAATTTTGGATTAAATTGATTTTTTCCAAATCACTTGTTTTATTTTTGATAATCTTAATTTATCTCTTATTTTTATTAAGAAGACCACTAAAAAAAAAAATCAACTCATCCTCCTCTTTTTCTTACTTTTTAAATAAAAATGAGATAATTTAAAATTTTATAAAAATAAAAATAAAAATTTAAAAATAATTAATTTACGAGAAAGATAATCCAGAATTTATCCAAAGTGAAAACTCAATTAAAGTATGTAATTAAGGTCAACTCTAAGCCACAATATCTATCCTTATTGCTCTCATGAATTTCCAATTCCACCGGTCCAGCTTGGCCTATTATTTTATTAGTGCTCACTAGTACATGTCTATTTATTTATTATTCCAGTCCCACCTATCAATAATAAAAAATACAAAATTTTTTAGCCCATTTTTTATTTGAGGCACATGACATAACTTCTTCGAAGAAAAATTGTTTTATGTTTTTTATATTGACAATAATGGTATGCAGAAACTATAGCTCATTATTCACATCTCAAATTAAAAAAAAAAATTATTCCAATATAATGGCTGCAAGGAATGCGTACAGATAGGAATGCGTACAGATGAGGGCAGCTCTTCCCCAAGAGTTCTATATAAGCGCATATATACTAAATTTTTTTTCTAATATTATAGTTATTAAATTATTTATTTATTTATTTATTATTATTATTATTATTCTATAATAATCTTTACTCAAATTAATTATTAAATTCCTACAAAATTTCTATTTAATGTTATTTTATTTAAAACTCTATAAAAGTCACACAATCCATTATTATTTTTATCAATTAAATGAAAAAGGCACGACACATTCAATGCTTTAATGCATAAGGGAAAAAAAAGCTTTCTTTAATTTTTACTTAAGAAAAAAAATCAACTATTTCTATTGATCATTGCTATTTAAAATTTTAATCCCTCAAAGTTAAATTTCAAATATTCAAGTTTTTTCTTCCTATTCGCTTCTTAATTAGTTGTGTTATTCAATTGTTTTTGTTTCTTTTTTAAATATTATAGTTGTTTTCTTTTAGTTATCTAGCACAACTATTTGCTTGTTTACTCTTCTATCACTAAAAAAGAAAAAATATGTCTAATAGAAAATGTGCATCAAGATACAAAAATTTTGGGGAAAAAAAGAAAAGAATAAAAAAGTTAGTTCGATCTAAAAAATGAGCTCTTGATAAGTTTGTCAAGAGTAGTAAAAAAGATGTGAATTAGAGTTAAGATTTAGTAATTGACGAAAATTTTCAAAATTAAAATTGATAAAAACTTATTTAAGATCAACTAAGTCGAAAAAAAAGTTAAATGATTTAGCTCTATTGAAAAAAATATATCAGTGAAATTAGAATATAAGAATTTGATCAAAAATTTTGTACCTAAGAAAGTTAAAAAAATTGATTTTAAATAAATAACTTTTTTAGTAAAATTAGTACATATGTTTAGCCTCAAATTTTTTAAAAGACCTAATTAAAACCATTTGCCTGCCGCCTCAAAAATTACCAGTCACTCATCGCATAAAAAAAAAAAAAAAAATAAATTAAATAATTTAAATGTTAAGATCATACTATTAAAATAATAATTAAGAAAATCAATTCTACAAGCAAGAAAGTTTCAACAGTCCAGATTAGGGTGGTTAGATAAGACTGATTCCCCATTTTTTTAAAGAAAACATATTTCATGCCACGTAATATTATAATAAACTTAATGCATATATACAAGAACAAATTCAAAAGGCTAATTAATTTTGTCTAAAGTTCTAAATTTTATTAAGGGTGCATGTGTATATGTTGTGTGTAGGATAATTTTTGAAGTTCGAAGACAGGAAAACTTCTGGAGGTCACGATTTGTGCGATATTTTTTTTAAAATAAAAATTCATAGGAAAACAATAATATTTCTAGAGCAATGATATAGTTACAAACTCTTATACAAATTTATTTTGTACAAACTGATGTGGTATTAATTCATTGGTTGAATTAAATATCTCTTGGTCCACATGTTTATATTATTTTATATTTTCACTCAACCAATGAATTAATGTCATATCAATTTGTACAAGATAAATTTATATAAAAATTTGTGGCTGTATCATCACTCATATTTCTAAGTTCATATTTAGAATCCGAAAAGTAATTTTTTTTTTATATAAAAATTTTGCTGACCCACCAGGAAGATAAAAAATAAAAGTTGATTATTTGATTATATCCTCCACATGCAATGCCAGTCATCCATGAAACACAAATCATTGATATTTTTCAAGATTACATGATTTTGATTTAAACCAATAAATACTTTAAACCTTAAATAATGTCACATCAATATATAATAAAAACATACTATTTGTCTCTGAAAGATAATTGGATTTGCTTGCGCACCAGGGAAGACGGAAGAGACAGAAAATGATTGATGATTCTGTTTCTTCATTATCGCCGTGATTACGAAATTCATAATCTTAAGAAAACTATTTATGCAAATAAATTAATATTTCTTTTTGTGATTGGAGAATAAAGAATACTCTTTCATGGCACGTAATATCCAGCATTCCAGCCTGGTGGGCGCGGGCGCGCATAAATTCAACCGAGAATTACACAATGTACACGCAATAATTGTCCAGAAAAAAAAAATTGTACTATTTTTTTCCATCTAAAGAAAAAAAAAGTTCTAATAAAAAGACAGCATTTTTCCATTTTGATGACGAAATGCACAGTTTCTTAACGATGACTTGTCCTACTAAATTTTGCATCAGATTAATTAAATTTTAGGTTATAAAATTTTAATGATAATTTTAAGTTATTTTAAGGATGAGAAATTGGGAATTTTAATGTGATCCCAAATTTGGACACTGTTAGAAGGGTTGTAACTATGGTTGCTAACTTTTGTTGACTTGATAAACAGAGGCGAAGTACAACCGAAAATTCTACAGGGATTAATTTTTTCTTTTGAAGTATTAATTAATTTTTGGGAAATTTATCAAAAAAAACCAAATAATTTTGTCATTTTTCACATTTAACCATTTTTTGCTATCATAATTAGCCAAACACAAGGTTTCTTCCCTAAATTATCCCTCTTAGTTCATAGCCAAACACAACTTCTCTCCCTCCTTATCAAACCAAACACAATCTTGCTCTCTATAATCTTCACTGGCAACGGCAAAACCTAGGAAAGAAAATTGGGTTTATAGAAATATTGCGTATGAAATGTTTGATAAAATATTTCTTAGATTGTTTATACTTGTTTTGCATCACCAAGTGTTAAAGAGGTGTTTGTCAACTTCAATTTATGTAAGAAGTGAGTTCAAAGCGATTGTATGTTGGTGCAACATGCACCTATTGCACAAAATTGGTGCGACAAGAACCTGTCCCACGAAATTAGTGTGACAGGTTGAAGTGCAACTCTCTCTTGACCTGTCGCACGAAATTGGTGTGATAGACAATTTGTCGCACTTATTTGCCTGTTGCACCAAAAGTGCAACTCTCTCTTGTGCGTCTGTCGCATTAAATAACACATAATTTTGCTCGATAGGTGTCGACGGCAAGATCAGATCAAGAATAGCTAGGAAAGCACAGTCAGACTAGTGTCACGCCCAAAGCACCAAGACTGCTTATTCCGCTAAAACAGCAAAGAGACAGGACCGGTGACAATTTTAATGTTCGCCTATGCGCCACACCAACAACTTTACCTATGCAATCAACATCACAAACACTTCAATCTTCACTCACCATCACCAACACAACCAAAAAAAAAAAAAAACATAAAAGAAGAATAGAAAATACTTCAAAATCTAGGGTTTTTTTAAACTAACCTTTAGTTTTAGATTTTAGCCGAAATTTTGGTGATGTTGGCTGCCGAGGATGGAGTCCAGGAAGCCACCAACAATGAGTGATCACCTTGGGAGAGAAATCATTGGTTAGAGAGAGAGAGAGGAAGCTTGGTGAAAATAAGAGGGGTATTTTCACCACTTGAGAGGATTTTTGACTAATGTTAATAGAAAAACGTTTGGGGGCCATTTGTGAAAATTGTAAAAAATTGTGAAAATCATTGGTTAGAGAGAGAGAGAGGAAGCTTGGTGAAAATAAGAGGGGTATTTTCACCACTTGAGAGGATTTTTGACTAATGTTAATAGAAAAACGTTTGGGGGCCATTTGTGAAAATTGTAAAAAATTTTGCGTTATTTTTATAAAATTTCCTTAATTTTTAATGATGTTTCTGATCTTTGTTGTGGAGAGATGGTCAGAAATTTGTGGTATTAGTTGCGTAGCTTCTCATTTTTGGAGATTTGTTATTTAGCATGTGTTTTAGTGAAATTGTAAAATTACTTTATTATCCAATATATAAAATTTATATATCAATTGTACAAGAACTAATATAGACTTTTTACACTAATTTTTCATATTTTATTTAAAAATCCTAAAAATTTTTAAAACTGTACAAATGCCATGTCATCCCTATGCCTTATAAACCCTCCACCAGTGTCACTAAAAATTTGGCGATACTCACACCGGAGGATGCAACAGCACACTTGCAGGAACCGCCCTACAAAAGTCTGTGAATATATATTTTTTAATTTTTCTTTTCCAGAACCAATACAATCTCCTTATGTAATAGAAACAAGTCGAGTTCTTTAGACTTTAATAGTGAAGTATTGTACGAGTAGCCAAAAAAGTGTTCTGATGATTACAAATTATAGGGAATGAATTGATTTGTGGCTCGACAAATATAAAATTCATATTGAGTCTTGTTGAGATATAATTAATCTAACCTACAGTTTATTTAAAACAATACAAAAATCAAATAAGCTCTACTGTCATATTACTTATTTATGCATGCTTTAGATAAGTTGTAGTTATACTATACGGGAGTCCTTATGTTACAATTAATGTAACATACACACTCTATCATAACCACACAAATTATGGGTACATACAATTTGTGTGGTTGTAATAAAATATATATGTTACATTAATTGTAAGATAGCATTTACCTATACTTAATTGTAACTTAATAAAATACAATATTATCACATCTTTTATTTTATACATACTTTCCTTTTAAGAATCAACAATGGAAGTGTAAATGATAAGAATTGGAATTAAAATAAGAGAAATTAATAATAATAATAATAATAACATAGAAAACGTCAAGGTCTTAAGTTGGTTGGGTTGGACCGACTCTTGGGCGGCAATATTTGTCTGCATTGACCCTTTTAATGCTAAAAGTTTGCATTTTCCTTTCTTAAAAAGCGTGGACAGAGTTGCTTTCTTTATTAATTTCGACAGAAAGAAGTCCATGTTCGTGTATCTCACGCGCAATCCATTTCAGATGCTCATTAGCGCGTGATTGACACGGTTTGTCAGAAATATTTGACTGCTGTAGCGGGCCTCTTCAATCGGAAAAGGCTCCTTAAAGTGGAATTTCTATATCTGTGATTGGAGCGTGTGAAAGCGCGTGGTGCGTCGACGCTCCGAAATAACTCGATATTTAGTGCTGCCACCTCATTCCACCATGTAAATTTATTTTTTTATTTCTTTATTTTAAACAAAAAATTACTGCTGAATCCCAAATAATAATAATAATAATAATACACAATTTAATGAATTTTTTAATGAAACAGTTGTGCTGCGCACTTCATTCGTATTAGTTTTTTTCTTTCGTGTTTTTAATTTGTATTAGGGTTTGTGCGTGTATTTTATTAGAATAGGGTTTCTCAATTATCCTTCTTAATTGATTTTGGGTGCTATTTTTCCACTTCAATCTCAAATATTTCAATCACATAAAGCCACTTAACAGGTATTTATTCTATTTTTATTTTCTTTTTTTTGCCAGGGCTGATATTGCATTTTGATAATTTAGTTAATTTGTTGAAAGAGTTATGATTAATGAACGAAATTATTACTTGCTTTCAACCTCCATTCCGCGTGCTTTATCTTTTATTATTTCTAGTGAAATAGTTTGAATGGTTGCTGCCTCATTCTAATTGTATATTTGTATTTCATATACAGTGGCGGTGCCACGATTTATTTTGGAGCGGGACTTAAGTTTAAATAGTAATTTAATTTAAGAAAATGATTAATGAAAAACATATATCAAAATAAAAATTCATCAAAATATTTAATTCAAAATACTTATAATTGTTCTTGACGTGATTTCATATGTTGAAATATTGAAGAATAACCTTATTATCAAGACTATAAAATATGTCTTTTTCTATTTATACAACAAATCTATCATTCATCTATTACTTTCCCATGTAATTTTACAGATGATTTTTCAAAAAATTTATAATTGAAATTACCTTTTCTATTGTAATTGTGGCAACTGATAAAATCAATACTAATGTCACTAATAAATAAATTAATGAATATAATTTATCCTTCTTAGTTTCACCAATAGCATCGTTATTTAATATTTATAATAATAAGTAAAGTTAAAATTAAGTAGCCACAATAGCATTGCCAATATTTAGTTAAGCACCTTTCCCACTTTATCAATCCACAAAGCATTGTCACAATAAGTTAAAGCTAAGAATATTATTCAATTCAAAAAGGCATAAACCAATTCAAAAATCAAAATTTTAAATCACAAAGTAGCAAAGGTGCTTCATAATCAAAATAATTTAATCAATCTAATAATTAATATAAAAGGTTGCTAAGGTACGGAGGTGACATCAGAAAAATTGCAAAGATGCGATAGTGTGCGTCTGCGAGTGCAAGCTGCAGGCTGTAGCATCTATGGCATGAAAACAAAGAGGTGTGATGGCGTGGGAATCGGCAGAGATAGAGGATAGGCCGATGGTAGCTGATAGAGGTTTTTTTTTAATTTTTTTTTTTCACAAAGGATTAATGACGGGGGATTTGATTTTTATTTGATTTCGTTTTTTTAAAACGCTGTATAAAAAGCATTGGTATTTTAGTTATCTTAAAAATTTACCAAGGATTTTCTTGTAAATTCACTAAAAAAATGAATTGAATTATTTTTTCAAAATCAAGTAGCGGTGCCGCCACTGTTCATACATATATATTTTCTCTTCTTCTAAGTGAGAATATATTACGTTGTTTTTCAAATGTTGTAAGATAGTTTCCTAGTGTTGAATTCACATGCATGTTTGAATTCTGCACGATTGAATTGGTGTTGGACAATTCAAATTTTTTTAAAATAATTGATCATCCATATATTTTAGCCCAGTAAATTGAATATCTTTACCCATAATGTCTCAAAATTTCCTTGGCTTGAGTAATAATATATACTTATATAATTCTTCAGCTTGAATGTTCACTTTCAACCCAGTTTAATGATAATAAATAATACATAAAATTAATCAACAAGTAATGGTCAAATTAAAGTGTTGTATACCTAGCTAGCTACCTGCGGTTTGTTGTCAAATTTTCATAATGTAGGCATAATTTTTGTTTATCCATGCATGCTAAAACAAATCTTTCTTTATAGTAGTTCAACGTAACCATGGTTTTAACTTTAAGGTGGTTAATGAATTTAATTTTATTTGAAGATAACTCCAACAAGTTCCTTGGTCTTATAGATATATACCACCACCACCCACATCACATCTCTTGATAACAACCACCAATATTAATATATGATGAGCATAATTTATTTATATATTTCTGCTTTCTCATTAATTTGTTAGTCTATTTTATTTATATTTTTAGTTAATTATTCTATTTTTATTGAACAGGAAATGAATTAAATATTAAAGAATAAACTGTTCTAAAAAAATTAAATTGGAGAAAAACGAAAGATTATTTGGATTTGTTATTAGTGGGCTCATGGTCGAATTACAAATAAATTCATTGGCCCCATTTATAACAAAATCAGATGAGGTGTGATAGCCAAATTAAATGGCTCGATTACAAGTCCAAGTAGGGAGCACGTGGGCGACACAAAATTAAAATAAGGGGATTTTCTTACCGATTACCTTGTTCTTTCACATTTTTTTAAAATATACTTTTTTTAATTTTTTATTGAGGTCCACTTGAAGTTATATTATTTTGCATCTGTTCACTGCCATCTTCAAATTGTTAAGATTTGCTGACGTCATAAAGGTAAAATGATCATTTTACCCGCGCTTAAAAAAAGACATCATTTAGAATTTATGATAAGGAAAAAAAGAAAACAAAAGAAGCGCATAGTGCTTCACAACACAACAAGCAACAAAAACAGCCATAGTTTATTCCCCACCACCATGCATGAAGAAGCAACAAAATCCCCCCATTTTTCTTGTAGTTTCCATGAATTTACATCAATGAACCATGCTTAAGTTTCAAATCTTTTGTTAATTTGAAGATTTAGAGGCATTGAGGAAAGTGCTGAGTTATTAAGAAGTCGAGACGTTTTGGTTTTCGGGGGGTTTGAAGCTAAAATCAAGTAAGTTTTGTTTTATTTATTTATTTTCATTTAATTTTTCACCGAAACAATATTGTTTTAGATTTGTCTATTGATTCTTGTTAATCGTTGGTACTTGAAACCCTAAAATATAGATTAGGTCGATTTGTAACAAATTTTTTGGGGGTAATGATAAATACGCGAGTAATATGTTGTTTTCGATTGTTGAGATGTAAATGCATGAAATACTACTATAGTTGAATGCATGTTTATCCCTTACTTACTCATGTATCTCTGCATGTGGTATACATATAAAATTTGGGGCTTTTGACAATTTTTTGTTCATGAACTATGAGTCGTGGTTTTTTTGAATTATTTTAACCCCTGGCTATATATCCATATCCCTAAACCCCCTAGAGAAGATTTGGCTATTGCACAAAAATTTAGAATGTCACAAAGTCCAATAGGATGTTTGTTTCCATGCCTTTTCTTTAAGTTTTTTACCTGCAATATTAATAATGCATTAATAGGAAGATAATAAGAACATAAAGATAACAATAAAGATGTTTGAAATAACATTGTAGGTATTTGTCTATATATATAGGTATTGGTCTGTGTTTACATAGTTCAGTAACTAACATTGTACTATAAAATATAAGAAGTTTGAATGATTAAAACCTGGCTTTGTTTCAATACTCAAGAACTGTACCAATGTTGATTTTTTTTTTTAATATTTTGGACATTGAGGATGCAACAAGTAGAGTTAGTGATATCCTTTCAAGGCATAAAGACGAATTAAGGGTTGCTTGAACTTGAGTGTACCGTTGCGAAAATTTAGAATGATGTTTTAAACATTACAAGTCTATATGGGCTAGATTATGCTTCAAAAAATTGTTAAACATTACGAACCCAGAGAATAAGGTTAAGATTGCTCTAGATTCAAATTTTGGGCTAAAATGTTTACTTAGAATCCATCAGGCTTTGGGTGTCAATACTTTTACAGTTGAAGTTGCACCAGTGCTATACCTTTAGTTTTAAGATTCTACCTTACTACAAGCATTATTGACTAACCTAGGAGTTGTATTGCCTGATGAACTGATTAATTAGTTGAATGATTCTATCAGGGAAAATGCTTCTGTTGGGGACAAGCTCCTGTTGGAAGAGAAGCTGCTGTTAGAAGACAAGCTTTTGTTAAGGAAGCTATTGTTGAGGGATAAGCTACTGTTGGGACTGATGAATCAGATGAAGATGCATTACTATCTAACTACTCAAACAAAAATGATTGTAGCGATGATGATGTTAATGCAGAAGTCATACAAGCAGAAGTTGATGGTACTGCTAAAACTACTCTTGTTGATGAGGATAATGAAGGCACTGCTAAAGCCAAAGTTGATTCTGATTCAGATGGTAGTTTATCTGATGATAATAAAGAGGTAAAAAGGGTTGTTGATTTTCCTGATGATGATATTGAGATTGGCATTGTGAAATTGACTAAATACATAAATCAACATGAGTATAAAGTGGGTGTTGTGGGAAAAATAGGCTAAAATTAGGACATATATTTAGAGATGTTTCTCATTTTAGAGAGATATTGCATGAGGTGATGATTAGGAAAGGGTTTGCTATTAAAACAATAGATAGTAAAGTAAGAAGATTTATGGGTACTTGTAAAGAGGCTGGCTGTCTATGGTATGTGGCTGATGCAAAATTAAATAATGGAACTGGTTTCTTATTGTGGGAATACAACAAGAAGCATGACTGTAGACTTAATAGCAAGACAGTGAAAGTTACTTATACTTGGGTAGCTAATAAAATAAAAAGTCAGGCTGTTGTTGACCCGAGTGTGAAGATTGATCTTTTAAAGTATTATATGCAAGAGTCTTGTGACTTGAAGATTGAAAAGATGACATTAAATCGAGCTAGAGCAAAGGCATGATTAGAGGTATTTAAGGATCATTCGAAGGGATGTCAGAAATTGTTTGAGTATGCTGCAGCCATTTACGAAGCTGATCTGAGAGCAATATGCAAGGTGTCGCGTGATGTTGTTTATATATACGACAGGGTATTATTCCAAAGATTTTTGTTTCATTTTGGCACAAAGAAATGAATTTCTTAGTGGCTATTTTTTGTTAGAGTAGATAGACATCACTTGAAGGGTAAATATGGTGGAGTATTGTTAGCCGCTGTTGGCATGAATGGTAATAATGCGATTGTCTCATTGGCAATATGTATTTATGAGATTGAGAATATAGAGACATAGGGATGGTTTATGCAGCACTTCTATAGTTATCTAGATGATGGAAGGCGGGTGACTTTTATCAGTGACAGAAAAAAGATTAATGCAATTTCAAATACATGACCTACTGCTTATCATAGGGCATGTTCTAGGCATGATTATGCTAAGTTTTCTAAGTCATTTATTGGTGCACAGTTAAAACAACTATTTTAGAAAGCTACTAAGAGTTGTAATAAGCATGATTTTGAGAAAGCAATGACAGATATAAAGGCTATAAAAGAGGCTGCATTTGAGTAGTTGGAAAGAAAACTGCATGGTTATAATTGGTCGATGCACACATATGATAGAAATTGCATGGTAAACCAGACTAACAATAATGTATCAGAGTGCTTCAACAGCTAGACATTACATTATCGAGACAGACCTTCCTTGAAAATACTTGAAGAAATCAGATGTAGACTTATGAAATGGTTTACAAAGAGAAAAAAATTAGGCAGCCACTCGGAAAAGGTAGTTGACGCCTAAAGTTTTAAGAGAGTTGGACAAAAAATGAAAGCTTGCACAAAAAATGATTGTACAAGCTTCTGATGAGCTGAATTTTCAAGTCATTAGATACAACCTATAAGCTTTCTAGGAGGTTTGTGGTGAAGTTAGAGACCAGAACATATGATTGCGGTTATTGGGAAATTACTGGCCTCCCTTGTCAACATGCGATGACTGCCATTATATATGCAAGATATGTAATTGAGGAGTATGTTCTAAGATGATTTACTAGACATGCTTACTTTAATACATATTCAATGATATTTAGCCCCTTTTAGAATTAGTGGATATGAAAGCATATAGGAAGACAATTGATTGATCCACCAATTGTGCAGAAGATGGTTGGAAGGCCTAAAAAAATTCAGAAAATGAGCATAAAAAAGAAAAAAGAAAAATCTTTATTATTTGCTCATTCTGTAGTGGCTTTAACCACAGTGAAGTCCTGTCTATTAAGGTCATTTATTGCAAGGGCAAATAGAGGTAAAAATAATATTTCTCAGGTATACATAATATACTAATAATATCTTTTTAATAGTTTATGATTATATATTATATGTAATTGTTATTATATGTATATTGTCATTAAATAACGGATATCATGTTTTGTAGGCACCAACTACTTTAAGTCAAACATTAAATGCTTCACAACAGGCAATAATAAAAGAAAACAAGTGCTAACTTGCATATATATTTTACTTTTTATGGCTATCTAGTTGTTTTATGTATAATATAAGATTCATTTATAAATCAACATGTTTTATAGGCATCAACAGTAAAGTCACCTGCTTTAGAAGCTGCTGCATCATAAACAACAAGAAAGGTGTTGTCTTTATGCATGTTCGTATATTTTTATTCTTTTTGTTTAAGTTTTTAAACTAACAGAACATATATTTAGATGCAAAGTGGTCTAGGTCAAAGTTCTAATGCTGGAACAAGGAAAACAAGGGCTCAAGCTGGCTCTAGGGATGCTGGAACAAGAAAAAGACAATAAAGTTTGGGACTAACAGAATCCCAAAATTCATCTCAAGCTTCAAATGTGACAGGTTCTTTGTAGTGATGAATGAGAACAAACTAAACTTGTTTGAACTTGCTTTTTTGGTTGTTATCTTGGAATATTGCCAGTTATTTTATAATATTGCTCACTATATAGCTGTTAATTGTTATTTGGGCTGTATTTTGATGATTTTATTAATGGTTATTTCTAATTTTTTTTGGATTATTAGACATGTTATTTTCGATTTATTATGCTTGAAGTTATATTTACGATGTATTTAAGCATAATCAAGTCTAGGACAATTAGGATATAATTAAGCTCATTTCATTCATGCATATTTTGTAGGTTATATTATATTTTAGCAAACACAACTGCACAGACACATACTAACATAATTATTATACATTTAAGCCTTCCTTCAATGACCTTTACCCTTTCTTTATCTTTACCATATCATCAGCTCGAAAGTTAACTGCATTCAGCTCTAAATTTTGATTATCTACCATTGGTCACTACTACTAGGGTATATGAGAGCTTCGATTGTAAACCATTGCCAAAACTTGCATTTATTGAACCTACATGACCAAAACATTGCATTACGATTCTGTGGTGTAGTGGAAACAATAGCACATGCCTACACACCATACCAGCCGTGAATTGGAGTGCATTTAACTTTTATATATGGCTGTCTATTGGCTACAGAACTTGAATTATAACTTGATGCCATTTTTGAATTAAATGTGTGGATGATGTGTTTAAATGAATGGTTGAGCAGGTGATATGTGGATGATGATTGAGCAGGTGTTGTCTTTGAATGAATAATGTTTGAGTGGTTATGATGTTTAAATGTCTAGATAATGAGTTTCAATAAATGGCACAGTTGTTGGCTTGAATATGTAGATGATGGGTTATGGATTGTATGAACAGATTTTAGATTGTATAAGTAGGTTATATGGATGATTGTGAGCTATGGCTGGTTGTGAGCAGCTTGTATAGTTGCTTGAATGGCACAAGTTTCATGCATGCTCATTATTGGGTTCATAGGTTTATATACCCAAAATTGTAGTCGTTAGGAGCTCCCAACGACTATAATGTTAAATGTAATTTTTTTGGCATTTATTTAGGGTAATGTTGTATTATTTTGATTCAATTGCTATTGGTGTCAACGTACAAGTGTACAAAATAAGTAATAAAATGATAAGTTATTTAGATCGTCTCTATAGGGATTGATGCCATTAAAGTTGTTATAGCAACTTCAACAATGAAATCTTTTATCCAATTCAATAGACAAAAATAATAGAAAGATCAATTAACTAAAAGGAATAACAAAACAACATAAAATATAATAAAACTAAGGTTCACGTAAGCACAAAGATGAATCAATGAGCATGTAGTAGTTGAGTGAGCATATTCTATTGATGGGTTGACTGTTTAGTTCATGTCAAGTTTAGTTGCTCCAGCATATGCTATAGCACTGGGTAGAATTCTCATACATCCTCATCCATTGCATGTTGGACATCTCATACTTTTATCTAACCAAACAGTGACCAAGTGTTATGTCAACATAAGATATGACTTTACAAGCTTAGATTCTTTTCACCCGACAAGGTGAATCCTTATATCTAATTCATCACAAGTCTTAAATTAAACACGGCCCTTTTTTGGACTCAAGTTAGAACTCAATCTAGGAAACTTGAATTAAGACCAAGTATCGCTCTAATATGTTCCATTAAGAAAGGCTCTTTTGTGGCGCTCTCTTAACTTGTATCATTAAATGGGAGGTCAACTGAAATAATGAATGTAATATAAATTATTATAGCAAAATGCTACAGCAAAGATGTAGCAACTTATAAAATCAGTCAATTACCCATCTATATTATTTATCACTAAACTACAATTAGATTTAGTTCATAATTTGTAAAAGAAAGACGAATAACAAAGTTTCAGCCATCAAACACGTTTTCATAATACAAAAGTAAACAAAAAGACAAGAGAAGAATAAAAAGAATTGTACTCCTAGTTGATTTTGCAATTCCTTCTTGTGCAGCCCTTAATCCTTCTTTTTAATTTTGTTTTTCTTTTGTATTTTTACGATTTTCTCTTCTTGGATGTCGGCCCCCTTATTTTTAAGATGCATGATCCTTTTATAGTTGAAAATTCGGGTAGACAAAAGCCTAAGTTGCGTATCTTCCAAATTAGAAAACTGCAGATCGTAATATTCTTCAAGATTTTCTCTGTCGTTGTTCCAGGATTGCTGCAGCAATGGCTATAGCAACTGCACTTTCCAGATTTGTTTCAATTCTTCTGTAGCGAAGTTGTTTTTAATCTTTTGTATGCCTATTGCAATGATACTCCTTCCTTGAAATTTAAGCTTCCAATTATCTACAATTATGTATATGATTTAAGCACACAATTTATTCTAAATCAAACAAAATTTATTAAGAATAAACTAAGATGAATGTTTATGCAAAAAATAACAACAAATGCAATGAAAACACATCATTTACTCTCTAAATATTATTGATTTAAGTCCAAAAGTGCCATGATAACTCTTATTTAATAGAGTTATCACACCCTCAAACTTAAACCATTACTTGTCCTCAAGTAATGACAACAACACTAACACTTCAATCACACAGTCATGCAACAAATAACTTAGCTCTATCATCAAATTTGTAAGGATTCTTCAACCCTCAGATCACACTCTTAATCATACAAAATTGCCATAGCAGTTCAAGTTTTAGACTTAGGCCTCATTTTATCTAAAATATGTGTGTGCCGTTTTGATCAAATGCCAGAGGTGCTACAGCATTACACAGACATTGTATATAATTCAAAGGTAGAACCCAAATATATTCATATAAAGGGGAGCAGAATTCTCAAATAAACTTGAACTGTGCTACAACAAAAATAAAACTTTTTTTTGTAATATTATTACCCAAACCCTTCAATGCAACAATGAGCTTTCATGTGAATGCCTATCACTTATAATGACGACACCCAATTAGTCACTAAAGTACATGTCATAGTTGCTGCAGCAAACACATCCAGGGTGCTATATCTAGGTCTTACCTTTAGACACCTTTGACTCAAGGCCGAACATTGGGCTCATGAACAGACTTGGTTACTCAGTGTCTTAGACAGTGAACTCCTATATATATATATATATATATATATATAGGATATTTGGGAGGCAATTAAAAGAGTAAGTCCTTCGCGCCCGTAAGTGCCCAGCAGTAACGGGATTCTCCCGTTACTTGGACGGTTTTGGTAGCGCTTAAGTATAAAGTAGCGCCTCTCCTGACAGCTATAGCTTTTGGGAGGATTGGTAAGCGCCTTAAGATAATTTTTCTTTAGGTGGAGAAGTCTGGGAGGCTTTGGAGGGTGTTTGGGATACATATCAGATTCTGCCATAAAACCTGCTACGTTCCTTCGAAGCATGGTATCAGAGCCAAGGGGAAGTAGTGTTTTATAGTTTAAAGATTTTGTGTTTGTAAATCTAGGAGGCTTACAACAATGACGATCGGGATCGTGGAAAGTGTGTGAGTTCAAGAATAATTTCAATATTAAAGGTTTTAATAAACAATTTTAATTGGTACGAGGCGTTGTTAGACCAGATCGATGTAGAAACTAGTCTGCCTTTGGACCCAGATTTGACTTAGAACAGATAATAGTCCGCACGTTCTGGTTTCCAGCCAATATACCTTTAAAAGTTGATTCTTTATGCAACCTTAAGCAACACAAGGCTTAGAGAAAATATTAGATCTGGATCCCAGAACTAATATTCTGATTGGAAGGAGGAAGAAGAAAAGTACAATCGAAGGGAGAGATCTGGTCTCTATGCTTCGAAGGAACGTAGCAGGTTTTATGGCAGAATCTGATATAGATCAGTCTACGAAATATGCTTTAAAATAAATTGCAGAAATTTAAACAAACATTTGAACTTTAAACTTTATTACAAACTTTAAATACATGAATTAGAAATCTTACATGTAGTCGTTGCTTGAATCCAAATGCTTTAAAAGAAAATAAATATTACAGAAAGGTTTGGCAAATTAATCTGACAACAGGAAAATATCCTTGATGTTTTCTGATTTTGATTTCCAGACCTTGAGAGAATTAGAGGAGGAGAATGAAGGTTCTGAATTCGGATGCCCTCTTTTATAACTTATGCTTCTTTAAATAGGCTGGGTGACGTTGTGGAGTCACATGGGAGCCTTGGAGTAGGTGTAGAGTGGGCCCTTTATGTCGGAGCATCTTTTACTTTTGCTTTTGAAAAGTAATCTGCTTTTACTTTTCCTTGTGCTTTTTTCTTTGTTGCTTTTTGCTTTTACATATTCCGTGAAAGGAATAGTGAGAATACAACAAAATAAAGAAAATTACAAGAAAATAAATTACAAATAAACAATAATTACATGGAAGACAAAATAAAAATTGCAATAATTACATTGACTTCTTTAAAGATATGAGGGGAAAGATTCCAAAGCAATCATCTTCATTGTCGTCCCCGAGAGATATAAACGGCTCTGCACTGTCGTGATCAGATGAGCTGGCGACAAAAGGCTCAGATCTGGATGCGAGAAGCTGTTCCATGACTTTAAAATTTTCTTCTTCTGTTTTGGCACTGGCCAAAAGAGATTGAGCTTTCGATTTTTGGGTAATGAAGGTTCCCTGGGCTTTAACATCTTTAACACTGGGGGTCAGGAGATGTTTTGAGGATAGCCATTTTTAGACTATGTCTTCAGTCAACTTTGACTGTTCATCAAATTTGGACCACCATTTTACTTTAAAAGTTCTTTGTAAGATAAGTTGGGATTCTTGGGTGTGATATCTGAAATTTCACATCCATACCCATGGGAGGAAGAAATTTGTACAGAAACAAAGAAAGGGGGAAAAACGTTTCTCAGATTCTGTAGGGGTATAATGGGCTTTAAAGAGATTTAAACAATGGATAGCGTTAGGAGTAAGAATATCTGGGCTTGGACCAAAATAATTCCACCATTGTTGGAACCAATTTGGTAGGCTTTGCATGGTTATTTTAGAATTAAAGAAAAATAACCATGAGTGGGTCTTTTTAGGGTTTTGTATGAAGAAGGTGTTGAACCAGGCTTGTTGGTAATCCCAATAGGAGAAGGATAGACTATGGTTCATACGGCTTTGAAAATTTAGAGGGAAGGCTTTGGGTTTGTGGAGTAGCTCACCCTACTGTTTTGGGCTCAAAACTTTCAAAATGGTTGCCGTTGAATAGGCGAGCTCAGAATGAGCTTCACTGAGATAAAAATGTTTGAATTTCACAGACTCTGTGAATTCCAAAATACTTTGATAATAAGACTGGGGTTTTGATAAATCCCATGGTTTAAAAAACTGCCTTTGGGGAAAATCTTTAAAATTGCTTGAAATGGATCAGTATGGTAAAACCCATCTTCCATGGATAAAATATTTTGAAAATAGGTTTTATCAAACCATTCCGAGGTTTTCTTTGAAAGTTTTGTTTGTGAAAGAACAATTTGAGAGGATGAACTTTCACCTGAAAGAACTACATTTTGAGGAGAAGCTTTGGAAATTTCTTTAGAAACAGGGTTTTGAATTTCTTCTTTAGGAGAAATTTGACTTTGAGAAAAACTTTGTAGAGCGAGCATGAGCTCAGGGGATTTAGAGATGGATTGCATCCATTCTTTTACCTGCTCCTGGGAGGCAAGGGCTTTAGACTGAGCTTCTTGTTCTTCTACCATATCAGTCCAAGATTTGATAAGCATAGTAGAAGAGAGTAATTTTTCTTTAGGTGGAGAAGTCTGGGAGGCTTTGGAGGGTGTTTGGGACACAGGATCTTTGAGAATCCATTTCCCTTTGTCTTTTCTTTTTGGCGGCATTATCTGTTTTGAAGAAATTCCCTGGTTAGAAAATCAGGGAGAGAATTTGTATCTCCTTTAATAAACTCAATATCGAAATAAAAAATACTTAAAATAGCTTGCCATCGTGCAAAAATTTGTTTTGATGCAATGTTTTGGACATCTTTTTCTAAAACATGTTTTGCAGCTTTGTAATCAATTCTAAGTAAAAATTTTTGATTTAATAAATCACTTTGAAATTTAGAAATACACAAGCCAAGAGATAAAATTTCTTTTTTACAATGTTGTTCTAAATCCATATTCATTTGAATAGGACGTGCTTTAGTAGGTATTTGTTTTTCATCAAAAGAGTTTTCATATGGCAAATCTACCAAATGTTGTTTTCTGTTCCAAAAAGCAGTTGGTAAATCAGCACATATTTCTTTTTCAATTAAAGTTTTAAAATTAGAAATTTTTCTTTGTATGAAATCATTTTTAATTGGCTTTCTATTCTTTGTAAATTTAATTCTTTTTGTAAACAAACCAAATTAGTTTGTTTTGATTTGAGCAAACCATTTATTTGGTTCTGATAGACAGAACAGGCTTTTACGATGTTTAAGTTCCTGGTTTTAAGTCTTTCTATAAAAGGAAAAATTAATCTTTTTCCTTTTGCTTTAAACGATATACTGTCATAATTTACAGTATAGGGGTAATAAGGTTTATAAAAGGGGTTGCTAAAATAATAACATGATGAATATCATTTGTCAAAAGGAAAGAGGTTTTAAATTCAAAATCATTGTTGTGCACGGATGCATCAACTTTAGATTTGATCTTTAATTTTGAATTGTTGGCGGCAGAAAGCCTTTCATTTGTTTTTTCATGAAATTTCTTTGGAACAATATCTTCTTTAATACAATTTAAATCAGCACCAGTGACAAATAAGGCAATGGTGGCAATTTCAAATTCTTTGGAAAAAATCAAAGTAATTTTGATTAAATATTTTCTTGTGGTGATTTGTTTTTAAACAAAAAGAAAATCATTGGGTATTGATTCAATGTTTTCAAGTTGTTGATTATTCTCATCACCAGAGTTTGATTTTTTATCAGAATTATCCTGTAATTGTCTTTGTAATAAAAGCTGGATAGTTTCTGAGTCATTTTGTTTGTTTTTCTTTTAAATCTTTGATTTCAAGTTTGATTTCTTTAATCTCTTTTTGAAGGTCTTGGATATTTGGAGTTGTTTTCTTTATTTTCTTTTTATCCAAGATTTCCGTGAGATCATAAGTGTTCTTTTTAATTGTTAGAGCTTTAGAAGTTTCTGGCTTGTCTTTTGTTTCCAGAGTCTTTAATAGTTTATCAAGGTATTCTCTTTGAAGTGTAGGATCAGAAATGTGTTTAACAAGTTCAAAAAAAATCTCTTGTTCTTTGGTTAAAACATTGATCTTTTTTAAAAATGATTCTGCATCAGAATTAGTATTGCTTGAGATAGAAGTGTCAGAATCAAAATCATTTAATTCATTAACTTGCAAAGGATCACTGTCTCCAGTCAAGGAGGAATTTGAATCTGAGTCAGAAGACTCAATGAGCAAATGAGAGAATTTAGAAAGGATTTCTTCATCGAGACCAAGCTCGTGAACTTTTTTGCTCATTCTGCAAAATTTTGCAGTATGACCTTTTTGTCCACATTTGTAGCATGTGGCTTTTTTGTAATTGAAGGAAGTTTTTTGTTTGGCTTTATGATCTCTTCTTTTAGAGAAATTGGGCTTTTTATAAGGCCTCGAGGGTTTCTTATAAAAATGTTGTTCTCTAAAATCAGATATGGGCTTTTTATGGCTTTTAGACCTGTAATGCTTTTTGTAAGGTCTCGAAGAGCACTTACCATTGCAGTCTTTAGAGGTGGGAATTTTAAAAGGATCATAATTGAACTGCTTACAGAAATTGCCTAATTCTTGCTTAGATTTTCTAAGCTCCCATTTTAGACGTTTCTGTAATTTCAGATCTTGACATATTTTTAGACCTTCTTTATTGACAAGGCTGACTAATTCACCATAGGTGAGTTCGTCATAAGGAATGCGATTGTCATAAAGAGCTTTAATGGAATTTTTGACCTTTTCTCCTAAGAGAGTAGGTAAACCAGCAAGGAATTTTTCTTTCCAAGTTATGTGGTTTGCATCATCTCTTAAGAAAAGTCTAGTGAAGAAAGTGGTTTTATAGCTTTGAAAATCACTAAGTTTCCTACATTTTAAATTATGTAGTAACTCAGCATTTTTGTCTCTGAGGTGAGAAGGGTCTCCAATGAAATGGAGGGATATAGTATAGATTAGGGTGGCAACTGCATCCTGAATTGGGCGATTAAACTCATGAAGGATGGGCGTACCATCTTCATCCATTTGAATGGAATTTAAAATTTCTATTTGTTGCTGTTTGGTGAGAAGATGATCCAACCAGCCTTTAAGTTGACTAGTAAACCCGGCGATTAGAATTTCTGCAATAGCTTTATCAGAAGTTCCCGATTGGGTTTTATAGGCATTAGCTGCCATGGTCATCTGTTGCAACAATCCCAGAATATTATATTCAGACATTCCATCTATATTCCACTCATAGACAGAGGATGCATTAAGACGAGATTGATTTAACGCACTTGGTCTATTATCTATAGCTAGATCTGGTGGATTTTTGATGGTTGGGAGTGCTAATTCCCAATGAATTTTATTGGCTTTAGGAATAGATTCTTCTTTAAAGGCTTCTATATCAGAAGAGACTATAGAAGATTGATCCTGTTCTAGTACTCAAATCTTGCTAGATTGAGCTCTATCAGGAGCAATTTGTACTTTAGAAGTAGAAGCAGAAGAAGATGCTTCTATTCGATCAAGTTGTTCTTTAATGGCTTTGGCAAAATCTGATTTAGAGTCTTGAACAAGCTTTTGACTATGTTTCGAAACCTGGAAAGGTTTGAAAATAGGTTCTTTAAGCTTTTTCAAGGAGTCAGATTTTGATATAACAGGAGAAGGAATTTCAATGGTCCACTTCTGGATTTGACTTTCTATCCTGGTCAACTGTTTTCCTATTGTATTTAGATTAGCATTACAGAAATTATTCTGTTGGATAATGCTATCTAAATTTTTCTCTATATCATTTGATTTTTGGTTTTTATAAGGAGAAGCTTTGATTTGAACAGGCGGTTCACCATGACTAATGGTAACACTCCTGAGAGGAGGATGCTCAGATTCAATGGTTCTATCAGTATCTGATAGATTCCATTCAGTGATCTTTTTACGAATTGTGATTGGATTTGATTCTTTAAAAGGATATGAAATGTTGTTTTCCGAAGCATAAATATCAAACCAATAAAAAAACATAATATGAACTTTATGCAAATTTACAAACTCATAGTAAATTTCTTGGATTTCTTTTCTTTGGTTTAGAAAATGTTTAAAAAACCAAAGTCTTTTTTCTTTATTATTGTTAGAATAAAAATCTTTATGCAAAAGAGTTTTGTCAAGTTCAAAATCTTTTTCAAGAACATTTATTATATTTTCTGTAACTGCAGAAAATGTAGGAGAGGTTGGAGGAAAAGGTTCCTTCTCTTCCTGTCTTTGTTCTTGTTGACTACTAGTATAAATTGGGTGAGGAACACTAGTAGTATAATCAACAGAATGTATAGACGAACTAGGTATGTCCGAAGTGGAAAACCTTGGCTGGCTTTGAAAAGGCAAATTTATAACTGAAGGAATTTTTGAGAATTTCCTTTCCAATATCGGAATACTGGAACTTGGGTCTTTGTCAGAAGATGTGGATAATCTAGATGACATAGATCTTTTGAATGATAGTTTGACTTTACCATCAGAATACTGAGTCACATTATGCAACTCTGTATTTGGCTCAAATTGTTTAGGAATCACTGGTTCAGTAGCTCCTTCAAGAATCCATTCTTCTGGAAGGTTAATGTCCTTCAATTGGATGAGTCTGGGTATAACAGTATTTGCTTTGGATAGGTCAGTCTGCAAGAGAAGAGTTTCATCTCTTTTTGACTGGAATTTATGTTGCGTGTTAAACGCTGAAATTATGGCTTTGTATGATATTTTGAAAATTAATGTAACTGGAACAGATCCTTCTAACATATGGTAGTTATGTGTTTTGATTTGTAAAATCATGCTTTTCAAAATATTTTTGTCTTTTAAAGAAACCGTTATGTTGGGATAACAGTCGAATGAAATAGGTCATTTGCAGAGACTAGATTCAATACTACTAAGTAAAGAATCATCAAAGGAGATGAATCTCCCATCTCTGAGGACTGTAAGAATAGAAGTATTTAGTCCTTCTTTAGTTAAAGGTTTTATACCGACTTGGATCAAGCCGATATGAACATAATTAAAATTCTTTTATTTTAATTTCTTTAAAGAATGTTCAGAAAATAAGTGAATTGTCTCAAACGGCTTTGAAAGAGTAATATCCCTTTCTTCTGTCTTTATAACACAATCAGTCTTTAAGAAATCAAGTTTTTTTATTTTATAAATCTTGTCTTTAGAAATCTTTGGTAATTCTCAATTGTCAATTGCTTTGTCAAAATCTTCAATAATAAATTCTTTTGAATTCACCTCGTTCTTTGAAACATTAGTCTTCTCGGAAGAAGAGCTAGAGAAAGATGATGTTGTACGGAGTAAAGACTCCATGAATGCAAACTTATAAAAGACTCAAAATTTACAAATTAGGTAAATCAATCCTAGGCTAAGAATTGGTTTTACTGCCCTTGACTTCAAAACGGGACTTATGACTAAATGCTACCTAAGCACCCGAAGGTAACCCATTACCGTTTTCAGCAAAATTTTTAATCTTATTATAGATTTACAAACACAAAATCTTTAAACTATAAAACACTACTTCCCCTTGGCTCTGATACTAATGACGACCGGGATCGTGGAAAGTGTGTGAGTTCAAGAATAATTTCAATATTAAAGGTTTTAATAAACAATTTTAATCATCTAAGGCGCTTACCAATCCTCCCAAAAGCTATAGCTGTTAGGAGAAGGCGCTACTTTATACTTAAACACCACCAGGACCCCAGGTCACGGGAGAATCCCGTGGTTGCTGGGCACTATTACAGGGAGTGAGACTCACGGACATTGCCAGGGATATAATCTTAGCCCATTCCTCCCCCACCAACACTCGAACCCTGGAAGGCTCTGATACCATCTAAGGCGCTTACCAATCCTCCCAAAAGCTATAACTGTTGGGAGAAGGCGCTACTTTATACTTAAACACCACTAGGACCCCAGGTCACAGGAGAATCCCGTGGCTGCTGGGCATTATTACAGGGAGTGGGACCCACAGACATATCCAGGGATATAATCTTAGCCCATTCTTCCCCCACCAACACTCTTCAAAGTATTTTGATCAAACTAAAGTCAGGTTTCTCGGTCATTGTATTTCAAAGGGAACTATCACTCATATTGAAAGATCTCTTGCTTTCACTGATAAGTTTCCTGACAAAATCCTTGATAAAACCCAATTGTAAAGATTTTTGGGAAGTCTAAATTATGTTCTTGATTTCTGTCCTAACATCAATAGGATAGCAAAACCATTGCATGATAGGTTAAAAAAGAATCTTGTTGTATGGTCAGAAAATCATACTAAAATTGTTAAACAGAGATCCGGACGCGAGAAGCTGTTCCATGACTTTAAAATATTCTTTTTCTGTTTTGGCACTGGCCAAAAGAGATTGAGCTTTGGATTTTTGGGTAAGGAAGGTTCCCTGGGCTTTAACATCACCCTAATCATTACTATATCCTTCCATTTCATTGGAGACCCTTCTCACCTCAGAGACAAAAATGCTGAGTTACTACATAATTTAAAATGTAGGAAACTTAGTGATTTTCAAAGCTATAAAACCACTTTCTTCACTAGACTTTTCTTAAGAGATGATGCAAACCACATAACTTGGAAAGAAAAATTCCTTGCTGGTTTACCTACTCTCTTAGGAGAAAAGGTAAAAAATTCCATTAAAACTCTTTATGACAATCGCATTCCTTATGACGAACTCACCTACGGTGAATTAGTCAGCTTTGTCAATAAAGAAGGTCTAAAAATATGCCAAGATCTGAAATTACAGAAACATCTAAAATAGGAGCTTAGAAAATCTAAGCAAGAATTAGGCAGTTTCTGTAAGCAATTCAATTATGATCCTTTTAAAATTCCCACCTCTAAAGACTGCAATGGTAAGTGCTCTTCGAGACCTTACAAAAAGCATTACAGGTCTAAAAGCCATAAAAAGCCCATATCTGATTTTAGAGAACAACATTTTAATAAGAAACCCTCGAGGCCTTATAAAAAGCCCAATTGCTCTAAAAGAAGAGATCATAAAGCCAAACAAAAAACTTCTTTCAATTGCAAAGAAGCCACATGCTACAAATGTGGACAAAAAGGTCATACTGCAAAATTTTACAGAATGAACAAAAAACTTCACGAGCTTGGTCTCGATGAAGAAATCCTTTCTAAAATCTCTCCTTTGCTCATTGAGTCTTTTGACTCATATTCATTTGGTAGATTTGCCATATGAAAACTCTTTTGATGAAAAACAAATACCTACTAAAGCACGTCCTATTCAAATGAATATGGATTTAGAACAACATTGTAAAAAAGAAATTTTATCTATTGTCTTGTGTATTTCTAAATTTCAAAGTGATTTATTAAATCAAAAATTTTTACTTAGAATTGATTGCAAAGCTGCAAGACATGTTTTAGAAAAAGATGTCCAAAAAAAGACCTAAAACCAGGAACTTAAACATCGTAAAAGCCTGTTCTGTCTATCAGAACCAAATAAATGTTTTGCTCAAATCAAAACAAACTAATTTGGTTTGTTTATAAAAAGAATTAAATTTACAAAGAATAGAAAGCCAATTAAAAAATGATTTCATACAAAGAAAAATTTCTAATTTTAAAACTTTAATTGAAAAAGAAATATGTGCTGATTTGCCAACTGCTTTTTGGAACTGAAAAATATTTAAACTTGATAAAAATGGTCGTTAGCTTATCTTACAATTTAGAAAAAGCATATTTCGCAGACTGATCTATATCAGATTCTGCCATGATTTCGATATTGAGTTTATTAAAGGAGATACAAATTCTCTCCCTGATTTTCTAACCAGGGAATTTCTTCAAAACAGATAATGCCGCCAAAAAGAAAAGACAAAGGGAAAGGGATTCTCAAAGATCCTGTGTCCCAAACACCCTCCTGAAGTTTTGAGCCCAAAACAGTGGGGTGACCTACTCCACAAACCCAAAGCCTTCCCTTTAAATTTTCAAAGCCGTATGAACCATAGCCTATCCTTCTCCTATTGGGATTACCAACAGGCCTGGTTCAACACCTTCTTTATACAAAACCCTAAAAAGACCCACTCATGGTTATTTTTCTTCAATTCTAAAATAACCATGCAAAGCCATCCAAATTGGTTCCAACAATGGTGGAATTATTTTGGTCCAAGCCCAGATATTAGCCCATTAAACCCTCGAGGCCTTATAAAAAGCCCAATTTCTCTAAAAGAATAGATCATAAAGCAAACAAAAAACTTCTTTCAATTACAAAGAAGCCACATGCTACAAATGTGGACGAAAAGGTCATACTGTAAAATTTTACAGAATGAACAAAAAACTTCACGAGCTTGGTCTCGATAAAGAAATCCTTTCTAAAATCTCTCCTTTGCTCAAGTGTCAGAATCAAAATCATTTAATTCATCAACTTGCAAAGGATCACTGTCTCCAGTCAAGGAGAAATTTGAATATGAGTCAGAAGACTCAATGAGCAAAGGATAAAGTCTCGAAGAGCACTTACCATTGCAGTCTTTAGAGGTGGGAATTTTAAAAGGATCATAATTGAATTGCTTACAGAAACTGCCTAATTCTTGCTTAGATTTTCTAAGCTCCCATTTTAGACGTTTCTGTAATTTCAGATCTTGGCATATTTTTAGACCTTCTTTATTGACAAAGCTGACGGTGGAGAAGTCTGGGAGGCTTTGGAGGGTGTTTAGGACACATGATCTTTGAGAATCCCTTTCCCTTTGTCTTTTCTTTTTGGCGGCATTATCTATTTTGAAGAAATTCCCTGGTTAGAAAATCAGGGAAAGAATTTGTATCTCCTTTAATAAACTCAATATCGAAATAAAAAATACTTAAAATAGCTTGCCATCGTGCAAAAATTTGTTTTGATGCAATGTTTTGGACATCTTTTTCTAAAAAGATTTGATCTTTAATTTTGAATTGGCGACATAAAGCCTTTCATTTGTTTTTTCATGAAATTTCTTTGGAACAATATCTTCTATAATACAATTTAAATCAGCACCAGTGTCAAATAAGGCAATGGTGTCAATTTCAAATTCTTTGGAAAAAATCAAAGTAATTTTGATTAAATATTTTCTTGTGGTGATTTGTTTTAAAACAAAAAGAAAATCATTGGGTATTGATTCAATGTTTTCAAGTTGTTGATTATTCTCATCACCAGAGTTTGATTCTTTATCAGAATTATCCTGTAATTGTCTTTGTAATAAAAGCTGGATAGTTTCTGAGTCATATTTTTAGACCTTCTTTATTGACAAAGCTGACTAATTCACCATAGGTGAGTTCGTCATAAGGAATGCGATTGTCATAAAGAGCTTTAATGGAATTTTTAACCTTTTCTCCTAAGAGAGTAGGTAAACCAGCAAGGAATTTTTCTTTCCAAGTTATGTGGTTTGCATCATCTCTTAAGAAAAGTCTAGTGAAGCCTTTCATTGGACTTAAGTTTACATATATATATATAGCAATGCTCATAGCTCTTGTTGCCTTTGGACTTAAGTTTACATATGGAGTGCATACTTAGCCTTAGTTACTCAGCAACTTGAGCCATTGGAGCAAATTTTTGTTTCATAATAAGCACAGTTCCACTAGAAATTTTCCTCTAAACTTGAGATGTTTTCTACCCTCAAAGTTTTTCTTCTGGCTCTACTACAATATACTAATAAAACTCAACCAAAGTTTAAGTGTCGGGACATAATTTCAACCTCTATTTATAACTATCCCTATTTGGCATTCTCATGAATATTGAATAGCACTCAATTTATCTTCATTAGGTTTTCAAATCCATATCCAAATACTAGATAACAGAGCTTCACATAACACACAACACGAACACATGCACTCACAAACATTTTACACAATAATACAACGTCCCAAACTTAAGAGGTGCTGTATCCTCACAGGCACATAAAAAGAATAGAACTAGAAATGCAGATAAAAATGATAGCATTAAGAGTGAAAGAAAAGGTCTGGAAAAAAGAAGAAGCAAATTGAGCTGAAAGAGGGCTTCCCTAGTGTACTACAGCAATGGTTCACTGCTTTTTCGTAGCACTCCATAAACGATCTTTCGGGGAACTTTGAGGTGTGGTGGCAGGTTTTGGTTTCTTTTAGCGAGGAGGTAGACTGGTGGAGAGTGTGGCCTGAGTAGATCTTGTGCGTTTGAGCTCTGGGTCCATTGGTTTTATAATGCCTTTGTTGAGTATTGGAAAGTGTATATTTATAAACGAGAAAATTGTCATTTTACGTTTTAAGTCTCACTAACGTCCCTATTTTTATGTATTTAATTCGCTTGTTATTTAATTATGTGTGTTGTATTATAATTAAGTATTTTATGTATTTTAGGGGCATCATGATTGTTTCATAATGAATGAGTGATCAGATAGCAAAACTAACATCACTTTTGAACTCAGGACGGTTCAAAACCTTAAGAGGAGCATAAAAGAAAAATGGCACTGTTCATACGTGCGGTACTGTTCATAATACTATTCACGATACTGTTCACATATACTGTTCGATGACATGGCATTGACCGATGACGTGGCATTGACCGATGATGTGGCATCGACATATGACTTGGCAGTATTTGATTGGATGAATGATGTAGTATTGACTGCTTACGTGGCATTGACCAACTTATGGCATTGATCGATAATGTGTCACGATCCTATTGCACTAAA
The DNA here is from genome assembly GCA_030449925.1 of Citropsis articulata. Lineage (NCBI taxonomy): Eukaryota > Viridiplantae > Streptophyta > Magnoliopsida > Sapindales > Rutaceae > Citropsis > Citropsis articulata. The sequence goes on along the minus strand of JASUUH010000212.1, from coordinate 1,472,497 downwards.
ATTCTTATGTACTATTGATCGGTGACGTGACAGCATTTCAGTGGATTAAAAATATTACGTACGGTGCATACACATACATGGAATTATTTACTATTCAAACCGCGTCACTGTGCAAATCGCGTCACTGTGCAAACCGTAGTCAAACCACGTATTGTTCAAACCGCGTACTATTAACTGATGACGTGGCACAATCATGAGCGTCCAAACTGTTTTTGATCTGATGGCCATAATTTACTAAATATAATTATAAAAAGAGGGCTCTGCCCCTTTAATTTGATACCTCTGAATCTATTTTTAAGCTTAGTTTTCTCTAATTCGTTGTCCATCTTGTATTTTCTACGTATTTTAATAAATTTCTATTTTATCCCTAGTTCAATTATGAGTGGCTAATTTTCTTTCAAGTTTGGGTTGAAGGTGAAGTTTCAACATGTTCCATGGGCTTAATTTAGTAAATTTATTTTCTCTTCCCCTCTAATATTTGTGGATGTTTTGACTTTTTGTCGATAAATAGTAATAATCTTATCTAGATACCGCACTGGTTAAACTGGCTCCCTAGTACAAGGTTATTGTTATTTGGCACGATAAGCCCTTAGCACCATATTTAATTGAACGTGGTTCATGAGGTGTGGAAACCCCCCTCATGATTTAATTGACATTAATAAGGAATATTTAGCCCATGGAGCATGTTGATGCAGATCCAAATACCCAAGTGCTTTATATCAATAGATTTTATTTCAATTTATTTCTTCCATTTTAATTTTAATTTTAGGATAATCTAAATCACTTCTACCACAAATCTAATCACCCACTGAAAAAATTAATTCTACATATAATTAAAATCCACCTCCTCATGGGATTGACACTCATCACCATTAATATATTCTGCAATAGATTCGTGCACTTACGAGTTCAATAAAATTTGCACAACAAGTTTTTGGCACCGTTGCGGGGGAAGTAAGTATTTTAATTCATAAAATTAATTTTTTTAAATATTGATTTATTTTTTAGTTGTTTTCTTGTATTTTTTTCTCATTTAAAAAAAAAGGAGAAAAAAAGTGAATCTGTATTTTAAGGTTAGAATTTTATTTCTTTTTCTCTTTTTTAAATTTGTGTAATTTAATTTTCACGTTATTTTTCTTGATAATTTTTTTTGTTTATTTTGTTATCTTTCTTTGTAATTTATTTTAATTTTAGTTAATATTTGTTTCACATAATTTTTTTTCTTATAACACTTGAGTGTGTTTTCATAATAAGATTGTAACAGCATGATAAGGTCAGTATCGTAATTTCTCCCTCTTCTTTATTTTTATTAGTTTTGTTTGCATTTTTTTTTATGTTCTTTGCATGCATGGTCGAAGTTCATTATTACCTAATCTTGAGCCCTTAGATCTTCAATTGGAAAAAACACTTCGCACACACAAACAAATTGCATTTAAAAGTAAAATTGAAATGGATTTGCAGAACCAACAACCAGAACCACAGGAGAGGCCATTTAAGGATTATTTCAGTCCCTTAGCTAATTTGAGTACATCATGTATAAGGTACCCAAATGTAATTACTAGAAGTTTTGAGTTAAAACAGAGTGTGCTTAATTATCTCTCAATATTCTATGGCCTAGAAAATGATGACCCATATAATAATCTAAATGATTTTCATGCTATTTGTCAAACTTTTAAATACGAGAATTTTTCAAATGATGATATTAAACTTAGATTATTCCCATTTTCTTTAAAGGATAGAGCTCGTTCATGGCTTAATAAATTGCCTGCTAATAGCATTACATCATGGGAACAAATGGTAATAAAATTTTTGAATAAATATTTTCCAGTTTATAAAACCAATGCTATTCGCAGAGAAATTTTAGAGTTTACCCAGAGAGAAGACGAGCAATTTTTCAAAATATGGGAGCAATTCAATGGGTTACTCTTGAAGTGTCCACATCATGAGTACGAGAAATGACACCGATGCCAACACTTTTTGGAGGGATTATTGCCGCATGTGCAAGAATGACTAATGGCAACAAGTGGAGAAGAGTTAATGTCAAAAAGTGCATAAGAGATTTGGGATTTTTTTCAGTGACAATCAGATAATTACCAACAACGGAGTCAATCACTTAGGAATACTAGGAGAATTAAGGGAGTAAATGAGGTACACATTGGCGAGTCAAGTTCAGGAATTAAAGAAGTCAAAGAGATAGTTGAAGGTCTTTCCTGACAAATAGCATCATTGACGACAGCTAAATCAACAGAACCACATGATCATGACTTATACTCAGATCAAGCCAATGCCATAGGTGTCATGAGAAAACCATCAAATTACAACCCATACTCCAACACATATAACCCTAGATGGAGAGATCACCATAATTTTTCATGGTCTCAAGGATTCTAACAGAATAGACCAGCAGCTCCAGCTCCACTTATGCAACCTATTCCTCAGATTCCTCAAGCCTCTCAGCCACCATTTAGACCATACAAGCAGAACCCAAACCACTCTCAACCCAGACCATGGGAGGATACGTTCCAGAATCTGAAGAATCTTACTCACTCTACGATCGAGTAACAGAACTGCACCATTGATGAACTGCAAAATGAGATGAGAGGATGCTTGAACTCACAAGCACAATCAGTTTCAAACCTCGAGAAGATGGTTGGACAACTTTCTTCTCCAGTTCAAACCTTGACAATGACTGTTGAGAAAGGAAAATTTCTAAGTCAACTAGTGCCTAATCCCAAAGGAATGCATGAAGCGAGTACCAGTTCACCACAGTAGCATAGAGAGGTCAAAGCCGTCATGATCTTGTGAAAAGGGAAAGAAGTCGATAGCAAGGTAGAGATGCCAGTGACAAAAATAACTCAAATTATACCTGTGAATACTGATGACTCATCATCAGAGGAGAGAGAGAAAACCAATCCATGAGAGTAGGTTCCTAAAGCTCCATTTCTTTAGAGATTAGCTAAAGGGAAGAAAGGAAAATTCACGGGTGAAATTTTTGAAATCTTCAAACAGGTAAGTGTTAACATCCCTTTACTTGATAAGTGCCATCTCATGCCAAGTTTCTTAAAGACCTTTGCACTAAAAAAAGAAACATTCATGTTTAGAAAAAAGCTTTTTTAACAGAAAACATTAGTTCTATACTCTAACATAAAATGCCTCTGAATATCAGAGATCCAGGCTCTCCTACTATCTCATGTAGTATATGGAATCACGCAATTGAGAATGCTTTGTTGGATTTACTCAGTTTTTATGAAACTTGGACTGGGAAAATTACACCCAACACCAGTGGTGTTTCAGCTTGCAGATCGGTCCACGAAAATACTTCGTGGTATTGTGGAGAACGTGCTTATCCAGGTAGACAAGTTTTATTTTCCTGTTGATTTCATTGTAATTGATACTTAACCAGTCCAGGATTCAAGGAAGCACATCTCCATTATCCTTGGCCAACCTTTCTTTGCAATTGCCAATGCTTACATTCAATGCAGAACTGGAAATATGCAATTGTACTTTGGCAATATGACTATCGAACACAATATTTTCAACATTGTCAAGCAACCTCACAATGTAGATGATGAAATTGTTGATGTGGATTTAATAAAAACTTTAGTTGATAATACTTTTCTTTCAAACCTTAGTGATGACCCTTTGCAAACATGTTTAACTCACTTTGGTTTGCATTTTGATATTGACAGATCAGTCGATGAGGTCAATGCACTATTTGACTCAACACTATCTATGGACACTAATAAATGGAAGTTAAGAGTTGAACAACTAGTGTCATTAGAGAAGAAACTCAGCCCATCATCAGAATCACCACCAAAACTCGAGCTCAAACCAGTACCCAACACTTTGGAATATGCGTTCTTGGGAGTAGAAAGCACTTTACTTGTAATCATCTCTTCCTCCCTAAATGACGAAAAGAAAGGTACGTTGTTGGAAGTTTTAAAAGGACACAAAGGAGCATTAGGATGGACCATAGCAGACATAAAAGGTATAAACCCAATAGACTGTATGCATTACATTCACCTTGATGAAAATGCTAAACCTACTAGGGAAATGCAAGGTCGGTTCAATCCTAATATGAAAGAGGCTGTTAGAACTGAAGTCCTTAAGTTATTAGATACATGTATCATTTACCCTATTTTTGATAGTTCATGGGTCAGTCCTGTGTAAGTTGTCCCCAAAATGTTAGGAGTCACAGTAGTTATCAATGTTGATAATGAATTAGTGCCCACTAGAGTGACTATAGAGTGGCTTGTATGCATTGATTATAGGAAGTTAAATTTTGTCACACGTAAAGAGCATTGATTATAGGAAGTTAAATTCTGTCACAAGTAAAGAGCATTGATTATAGAAAGTTAAATTCTGTCACACGTAAAAACTATTTTCCTTTACTATTTATCGATCAAATGCTTGATAGATTAGCATGTCACAAATTTTATTACTTTTTAGATGGCTACTCAGGATTCAATCAGATTCCCATAGCACCAAAAGATCAAGAGAAGACCACTTTCACTTGCAATGTTGGCACTTTTGCATATAGAAGAATGCCATTTGGATTATGTAATGCACCTACTACATTTCAACGATGCATGTTGAGCATTTTTTCTGATATGGTTGAACGATTCCTTGAGGTCTTTATGGATGATTTTTCTGTCTTTGGTGATGCATTTGATCAATATTTACATCATCTAACACTAGTTCTACAGAGATGTATCGAGAAGAATTTAGTCTTGAATTCGGAAAAATGCCATTTTATGGTAAAATAAGGTATTATTTTCGGTCACATCATTTCGAGCAAAGGTATTGAGGTTGATAAAGCCAAGGTGGATCTCATTTCTAATCTTCTTCCACCTAAACTAGCCAGAGAAGTAAGATGTTTTCTTGGGCATGCTAGTTTTTATAGATGTTTCATTAAAGATTTTAGTAAAGTTTCTATACCCTTATGTAATCTACTTGCTAAGGATGTACCTTTTGTCTTTGATGATTCATGTCTTGTGGCATTTGAAAAACTAAAGGAGTTGTTGACATCATCACCCATCATTCAGCCTCGAAATTAGAACTTACCATTTAAGCTTATATGTGATGCATCTGATTATGCAGTAGGAGCAGTATTAGGATAAAGAGTTGATCGAATTTATCATGTTATCTACTATGCTAGTATGACATTGAATGATGCACAGTTGAACTATTTAACCACTGAAAAAGAAATGCTAACTGTAATATTTGCATTAAAAAAATTTTGATCTTATCACATTGGTTGTAAAATAATTGTATTCACAGATCATGCTGCTCTTAAATATCTTCTTACAAAGAAAGATGCAAAAGTTAGACTGAGTTTGACTTAGAATTCAAAGATAAAAAGGGATAGAAAATATTGTGGCTGATCATCTCTCTCGTCTCTATTTTGACACAACTATGGAACCATTACCCTTGAATTAGTTATTTCCAGATGAACAATTGATGAGCGAGGAAGTAGTACTATGGTGTGCTGATATAGTTAATTATTTTGTTACAGGTCAACTTCCAAAACATTGGACCAAGCAGGACAAGGCAAAATTTTTTACGGAAATCAAGAATTTCTTTTAGGATGACCCGTATCTATTTAAGTATTGTGCAGATCAAATTGTTAGACGATGTGTCTCAGAGAATGAATTTCAAAACATCCTTTCGTTTCGCCATGAACAAGCTTGTGGAGGCCATTTTAGCGCTACGAAAACAGCTACTAAAATTTTACAATATGGTTTCTATTGGCCAACTATATTTCGAGATGCTTACACCTTTTGTTCTTCATGTGATAGGTGTCAACGAATGGGGAGCATTACACGAAGGGATATGATGCCACTAAACCTAATTTTAGTAGTTGAAATTTTTGATGTATGGGGTATCGATTTCATAGGACCCTTTCCCCCCTCATTTGGCCATCAATACCTATTGGTTGTTGTTGACTACGTATCGAAATGGGTAGAGACAATTCCATGTAGAACCAATGATCACAAGGTGGTGATAGGATTTTTGAAAAGTAATATTGTTTCACGTTTTGGATTCTCTGGAGCAATAATCAGTAATGGTGGTGCATACTTTTGTAGTAAATCATTCAAAGCACTTTTGATAAAGTATTCCATCACTAATAAAGTGGCGACCTCATATCATCCTCAAACCAGTGGCCAATTTGAGATCTCCAATCGAGAAATAAAGCACATATTAGAAAAGACGGTGAGGCCAGATATAAAAGATTGGTCATTGAGACTCGATGATGCATTACGATTGATACTGAAAAATGACATTTGATAAGGATAAAATTATTAGTTTTTCACTTATTGTGTCAATTAATGCGCTCATTATTTCTAAATTATTTTAATACTCCCCAAATATACTTTTATGTTAAAGTAATTCACAATATGTTAATTTTCATCTTGTAAATATTTTTTTAGGAGTAAAGATGGAATTGGAATTGAAAGCGGGAACAAAGAAGAATTATTGGAGCACAATTGAGAAGATGTAATAATAATAGTAATAAAATAAAATAATAAAAGAACAAAAGAATCAAAGGCAACCATGTTTTGGTTGCCCGTGATGGTCAGGAGGCCATCATGCCTCCTGACCATTGCACTCTTCAATGTATATATATATATATATATATATATATATATCATAATAATAATAAAATAAATAAAGATAATGCATTCCTTGCCTATAAAAGGCAAGGAGATGGAGGGAGCAGTTCGTTCAATAAATTCGAGAGTGCGAAAAGCAGAAAGAGGGTTAGAGTGTTGAGAAATTGTGTTTTCTCTTCTTTTTCTCTTTTGTTTTGTAATTAATTTTCCTTGTAATATATTTCCAGCCGATCAAACAACAGAGGTTTGTTTTCTCTCAATACGAGTATTAATTTTAATCGATGTCTATGAAGTGGCTTAAGCTCAAAGTTTCAAATTATAAGCAATTACTTTTCTTGTGAGTTTTAAGTTTATTTATTATTATTTTATGTCATGTTAATCTACAAGTTTCACTCTCGGATTTATATTATTGACGCTCGTTTCCACATTATTACATATACTTGTAAGCATTAGAACTTTATTCCATATTTATCCACACACGTAATTAAACATATAATAAATAACCAGAAAAACGAGGCAAAAATATAAAACGAGAGAAGAATAAAATTATACTAACACAAACAGATGTGGTATCTCAGTAACCTTGAAATAGATTTTTAAATTCCATTTTTAAATAGTTTTTCCCACAATTAATTTTCTTAGTTTAAATTGACCTTACTTAATTTTAAATTTTCATGACCCTTTATTCAATTACCGTGCTATATTATAACTAGAGTATAATTTTATACTCTGGGAAATTGAAATACACTTTGAAAGGTCGCCATGTTTAAATATTGTATCAATTTTGATTACTTTATTACTTAGTTTTATTTATTTTTTTTGTTTATTGCTTATTTATCTGTCATTATTTTATTTTATTCTTTTACCAAACTTCAAGATCCCTCTCTCTCAAATCTTAATATTATCTATAAAATTCTGGGTGAAAACTCACTTTAGCCCAATTTATAAATCACTCAAACTAAATTCTTTCTTTAAATTTTGAATTTACTTTGAACGGCCATTTCATCATTTAATTGTTATTTAAATTTCATTAATTTATTTATGTTTGTTTATATGGTCGGTTCTATAGCCTAATATTTTAATTTCAGTTTATTTATTCTTATACATTAATTTCTTTAATTTTATGTTCCATTATACTACTTATAGTCGGTTTTAAAATAAATACTAACTTGCTTTTCTTTAATTTTATTTTACGGTTCAAACTATCGCCATTTAATATTTTATGCTAAGAATTGCTTTTAATTACTTTGTTTTATATTGGTTTCACTTAATTTATTTTATTTCATTGTTGCTTATTTAATTTGCGCTTATTTTTTTCCGTACTCATTTAGCTTTTATGCATTATTGTTTCAGCACACATCACTGCATTGCATGCGCCGCGTTGGTGTCGCATAAATAGTGGCAGTATTACACTAAGATCACCTCACCACCTTAGATAATACGGCTAATATGACTAAATTTTTCAGCAGAAAATAAGACAACCAAGCTTACAAAAATCTTCATGAACAACCCATGACCCTTTAGAGATTTTACATGCATCTTACTAGAATAGATCACCATCATGCATAATCTTTCCTGATGGCATCACGCTTTTAATTTCAAACCCTGATATCATTCAATCACCGCTTTCACGGTTTTTCTGAGTATGAAAATCACATTTACATTTCAAGAGAATTCCCTGTGGAAGTTTGTAACACTCAGATCCGATCAAAATTGTAGCAATACGAACATAATCGACTTAAGTTTTTATTCTCTACTAAAAAGATAAATCTAAAACTGTTACAAAATCTTAGTCAGATCATTAAGAGTCAGATTTAAATGCAAGCACAATTTTTGAAAAATTCTTCCCACCCTATGTAACAAATTTTAAAGACAAACCACCACTTTCACTTAAAAACCAGGAGAAACCTCTACTAAAGTCGATAGGTATAAAGAGCTACTTAACATTTGCCCACACCACGCTTTGAAACATGGAGGTTAGTGTCTTATTTCTACGAGGATTAACATCCCAAAGTAGACAAGTCGTGAAATGATGCGATGGTGAAGTTTAGGATAAAAGTTGTGAAGATGCATTAGATTATCTTGACTACATAGCAGTAGAATGCACACATCGGGATACTTGGGTCTTGTGAGTTATCAAGTAAACCTCACCATCTCCATCCGGAGGCATACGACAACCTAGGAAGACCATGACCTTCAAGCCAAATTTGCATTATTAGCTAGAAAAGTCAAAGCACTAGAGTCGAAAAAGAATGATCATGTAAAGTCTATTCAAAGCATTTCATGTTATGTTTGCGACTCTACTGACCATTCTATGCAGGATTGTCCAATATTGCCAGCTTTGAGAGAAAATTTGTACGAACAAGTAAATGTCGTTGACAATTTTAAAAGGCCAAATCCCAATCCATACTCCCAAACTTACAACTTTGGTTGGAAAAACCACCCAAATTTCAGTTGGAGAAATGACAACCATGCACAACCTTCACAACCAGTTCCTCCACGTCAAAATTTCCAAAACCCCCAGAGTTACCCACCATATGTCCCACCACCAAGAAAAAATTTAGAAGACACATTGCATTCGTTTATTGAAAAACAAGAGTCGATCAATAACCAAACAATGCAGACCTTAATCAATCTAATAGAAACTATCTCCAAACTTACATATGCCCTGACCTTGCATGAAAAAGGAAAGTTTCCTGCTCAACCTGAACCAAACCCTAAGAGTCAACAACATCCTCAAATAGGGAGTTTAAGAAACCAAAATATGAGTCAAGTCAAATCGGTTATACCCCTTCGTGGTGGAAAAGTTGTTGAAAAACATATCTTTAACGCTCGTGAAACTAATATAGATTTAATTTCAGAAAACTTGGAAGAGTCCGTCGAACCTTTAACCCACGAAGAAATAACCAAATCTCCGCATGTACCCCCATTTCCTCAAGCACTAATCAAGCCAAAGAAATCAAACCCTAGTCCAGAAATTTATGAAGTTTTTAAATAAGTAAAGGTTAACATTCCTCTTTTGGATGTCATTAAACAGGTGCCTTCTTATGCTAAATTTCTGAAAGATCTGTGCACAGTGAAAAGGAAACATAAGGTGCAAAAGAGAGCTTTTCTAGCAGAACAGGTAAGTTCCATTCTCTCAACTAATAGTGCTTTGAAATATAAAGATCCTGGTTGTCCAACTATTTCTTGCATTATTAGGGATCATAAAATTGGACATGCTTTACTTGATCTTGGTGCCAGTGTTAATTTGCTTCCTTATTCAGTGTACTAACAACTCAATCTCAGTGAGTTAAAACTAACTTCTACCACTCTTTTACTTACTGATAGATCAATTAAGGTTTCAAAAGAATAATTGAAGATGTATTAGTCGGAGTCGATAAATTCATATACCCTATGGATTTTATTGTTTTGGAAATGGAACCAATTGGTAATGAATGCAAACAAATTCCTGTTATATTGGGTCGACCATTTTTAGCTACTGCTAACGCTTTGATTAATTGTAGGAATAGAGTAATGAACTTATCTTTTGACAACATGACATTGGAACTCAATGTGTTCAACATGTGTAGACAACCTCACCACCAAGAAGATGATGATAATGAGAATGAGGAGATTGATCTTATCGAGCCAATTATTGAGGACCACATTCAGGATAAAAATTTTACAAATTCTGTGGATATTTGTTTCGTTGTTTCTTTTAAATCAAGTAAAGAACTAAATTATGATACTGCTAACATGCTCTACACTTGATTCTATGCAGGTACCTACTGGTGATGATGACCGAGTAAACTTTGAAGATATGACACAACCTGAAGAACTAAACGAAGAGGAAGCACCAGAGCTCGAATTAAAGCCCTTACCAGAAAAATTGAAGTATGCTTATCTTGGAGAGTAGCGGACATATCCGGTGGTAATTTCTTCCCAACTTACGCATGATCAAGAAGGCCATATCATGTCGTCAAAAGGAATTGAAGTTGACAAAGCCAAAGTTGAAGTCATTTCAAAATTACCCTCACCAAAGACAATTAGAGAAGTCCGTTCTTTTTTAGGGCATGCAGGATTTTATTGGAGGTTTATAAAAGACTTCAGTGCCATATCTAGACCACTTTGTAACCTCCTAATAAAAGACACATCTTTTGAATGGACAAATGATTGTCAACAAGCCTTTGAAAAAATAACTAGTCTTTTGACATCAGCCCCAATAATGCAACCCCCTGATTGGTCTTTGCCTTTTGAGCTAATGTGTGATGCCAGTGATTATGCCCGTAGTCGTTTCTCGGACAGAAAGGAAGCGTAAGCCCTTTGTTATTTATTACGCAAGTAGAACTTTGAATAGTGCTCAAATGAATTACACCACAATGTAAAAAACTACTTGCTATAATATTTACGCTGATAAATGTCGTCAGATTTAATCGGTTCATCTACTATTGTTTATTCCGATCATGTCACGCGAGATATTTAATGTCGAAACAGGATGCCAAACCAAGGTTGATACGATGGATTTTGCTACTTCAAGAATTCAATTTGACAATCAAAGACAAAAAGGGTGCTGAGAATGTTGTTGCAGATCATCTTTCAAGACTTACAAACGAGTCTTCAATTGAAACAACACCCATCAATGATTCTTTCCCTAATGAATTTTTGTTTTCTATAAACAAAATGCCTTGGATGCTAATATTGTCAATTATCTTGTAACAGGTGAAATACCATGGATCAAGTTCCTGTGATGCGAGGAAATTCTTAATGTATGAAAAGCTTTTACTAGGATGATCCATACCTGTTCAAGTACTGCTCTGATCAAATTTTTTGAAGATGCATACCAGACGACAAAGTAAGTAGGGTCATTCAATTTTGCCATTCTGAAGCATGTGGTGGCCATTTTTCTTCAAACAGGACAACTGCAAAAATATTGCAGTGTGGATTTTATTGGCCTACATTATTCAAAGATTCATATGCATTTCGTAAAGTGTGTAAGAATTGTCAAATGGTAGGGTCCATTTCAAAACGAAACATGATGCCTTTAAACCTCATTCTTGTCATTGAAATATTTGATTGCTGGGGAATTGATTTTATGGGCCCTTTTCCATCATCATTTGGATTTGTATACATTTTGGTTGCTATTGATTATATTTCAACATGGATCGAGGCGATTCCTTGTCAGAACAATGATCACAAAATTGTGATCCGCTTTCTAAAAGAAAATCTTTTGAGTCGATTTGGAATACCTCGAGCCATTATCAGTGATGAGGGAAAACATTTTTGTAATAAGCCATTTGAGTCCTTGATGAAGAAATATGGAATTACACATAAAGTTGCCACCCCTTATCACCCTCAAACAAGTGGTCAAGTTGAATTAGCAAATAGGGAGATAAAACAAATTTTAGAAAAGACAGTTAATCCAAACTGTAAAGATTGGTCTCTTCGACTAACTGATGCACTTTGGGCATATCGGACTGCTTTTAAAACATCTTTAGGAATGTCACCCTATCGACTTATTTATGGAAAATCTTGCCACTTACCAGTTGAACTTAAACATAAGTCATTTTGGGCCATTAAAGCTTTTAATTCAAATCTTGATGATGCTGGCAATGTGCGTAAATTATAATTGAATGAACTTGAGGAATTAATGAATTATGCATATGAGAATTCTAAAATTATTAAGGCAAGAACCAAATTTTTTCATGACAAAAGAATTTTTTGAAAAACATTTGAAATCGGTCAAAAAGTCTTACTTTATAATTCTCGTCTTCATTTATTTCCAAGGAAGTTAAAATCAAAGTGGAATGGTCCGTTTGTTATAAAAAATGTGTACCCATATGGGGCCATAGAAATTGAGAATCCAAAAGATGGTGTCACATTTAAAGTTAATGGTGAAAGATTGAAACCATATCTAGAATACCAACCACGTGAAGCAGACACCGAAATTAATTTGAGTGACTCACCAAACCTTGATTAAGCCTTTTGTTTTAATTTTTTGTGAATTGGTTTTACTGTTGCTTTATCGTTTGAATTATTTGGTTTTGTTTTTCTTCTTTTCTTTTCCTTATGTCTTGAATGGAGTGCACTGCATTGTTTTTTATTATGTGCTGTTTGACAAATGTGTTTTAGCTCACCAAATTTCTATACTTATCATGAGTACCTCCATGAGAAATTTCCTTTTCGATCATCTTAAAACATTTTTACATGTAAAATTTCACTTGAGGAAATTGCTCCGATTTTGCAAATTACATCCTATTTGGGATCTACAACCACCAGAGTTAGTATCCTACATTAAAGATCTAGAAAGACAACTCACAGAAATAGAGAATGGTATTTATGATATGCAATTAGAGCTAGAGGTAAATCAATAAAAGGACGAAAGTGAGTTATATTTCTTGTCTGTTTTTGCTTTATTTTATTGTACTTCTTCACTTTTGATTTGATTTTACAGATTTGTTTTATTTTGTTTTAATTCACTCTCCCGTATAAATGGTGGATAACGATACTCTGTGACTTTTTAAAGTCGGTATTCTCAATTTCCCATAATAACTGAACCCCAAAGTCAAGCATGGAAGAAATACAACAAAAATTACATTAACGTTTTCCTTCTCTCCCTCAAAATGCTCTCAAGAAGATTTACAAAGCTCGTTGTGAATGACTGCGCTTATTAATGATTAATGGGATTCCTGCTAATATTCGCTGGTTAATTGAAGCAAAGGTCCAACTTACAGGTGAGTTTTCTGATCCATTCATTTCTTACATGCCTGGTGTTGGTAAAAGCACGTTTGCGAAAAAAAGAAGAGCTAAGCGACTTGGCTCTAAATGTCCTAACTGTGTAAGAGTTGCTTGCAACAAACCTCGTTGTAAAACTTTAGGAATGGTTTCTATAAATCGTGAAGATAAAATCAAATTCGTTAAGGATTGTATGAGTAAAGAATCGTTGGATGATGTCTTACGATCTCTTGAGACGCATCCGAGCGGATTTGTTCAACGAGAAATTCATAGTTTATGGAAGTTGTTCCAAAACGAAAGTGCACAGTTTAGTCTTGGGAATCTGACTCTAAAAGACCCTGTTTGCCAGTTTATAAGAAAACTAGATGGGAAGCTTATCCTCAACCCATAGAGGGCGTTTAAGCCGTTACTGGACATAAAACTAGAGGAAGATGTGAGCCACAATCACGACTACCAGTAAATATCATTTTATTTTTTGCATTATTATACTTGTTTTTTTTTTGTAATTTTATATCTAATCATTGTTTGCTTTTTCTTTTCACTGTTTGCCTTTGAATTATTGAGCCAAAAGCTTCACGTGTCGTTTGAAAAACACACGATCCCATTTATAGATGTACATCATTATGTCTATCATCAAGATCCTTAAATAAGAGCTCCTTTTTAAGCATTCACAAATTGTTTCTTTTTAGAATTGTTTTAATGGCAGGAACTTCAAGCAGACAGCTTAAGAACATTTGTGTGCTTTCTGGATTTCATTATGGAAAGCATAAGGAGTTTGTTCAAACAGCCATAGAGTTTGGTCGTGCTATAGCAGAGCAAAAACTGCATCTTGTATATGGAGGAGGTGACCGAGGGTTATCAAAACTTGTCTCTGAAGTTGCTTTCATTCGATGAAGCCAAGTGCTAGGCATCATTCCAAAAGCCTTAAAACCTTTAGGATGTCTACCAAACCCACAAATTGGAGAAGAGTTAGTTGTCTCAGGCATGTACGAAAGAATATCTGAAATGTTATATCATGCTGACGCTTTTATTTTCCTGCCAGGAGATCTTGCAACTTTAGAGACGCTAATTATATTTGCTTCTTGGGACCATTTGAATATCCATAAAAATCCATCGGTTTGTTAAATGTTAATTGTTGAGTGTTAGAAAGTGTATATTTATAAAGGAAAAAATCGTCATTTTATATTTTAAGTCTCACTAACATCTCTATTTTTATGTATTTATTTATCTTGTGATTTAATTATGTGTGTTTTGTTATAATTAAGTATTTTATGTATTTTAGGGGCATCATGATTGTTTCACAATGAACGAGTGATCAGACAGCAAAACGGACATCACTTTTGAACTCAGGACGGTCAAAAACCTTATGAGGAGGATAAAAGAAAAAATGTCATTGTTCACATATACGGTACTATTAATATGTACGGCACTGTTCATGTTACTGTTTACGACACTGTTCACATATACGATCCAATGACGTGGCATTGACTGATGATGTGGCATCGACCGATTGACGTGGCAGCACTTAGTTGGAGAAAGATGTTGCATTTGGTTGCTTATGTGGCGTTGACTGATGATGTGGCATTGACCGATGATGTGTCGCGATCCTATTGGACAAAAATTTTTATGTACTGTTGATGGATGACGTGGCAACATTTCAGTGGACCAAAAATCATGCGTACGGTACATGCACATACATGGGATTATTTACTGTTCAAACCGCGTTACTGTGCAAGCCGTGTACTGTGCAACGTATACTGTTGACTGATGACGTGGGGCAATCCTGAGCATCCGAACTGTTTTTAATCCGATGACTATGATTCACTCAATGTATCTATAAAAAAGGGGCTCCTTCCCCTCTAATTTGATACCTCTGAATCCATTTTTGAGCTTGGTTTTCTGTAATTCTTTCTCCTTCTTGTATTTTTCTATGTATTTTAATAAATTTCCATTTTACCTCTAGTTTAAAAATGAGTAGCTAATTTTGTTTCAAGCTTGGGTAGAAGGTGAAGTCTCAACATGTTCCATGAGCTTAATTTGATAAATTTATTTTCTCTTCCCCTCTAATATTTGTGGTTATTTTGACTTTTCATTGACAAATAGTAATAATCTTGTCTGGATACCGCCCTGGTTAAATCGGCACCCTAGTACAAGGTTATTATTATTTGGCACAATAAGCCCTTAGCGCCGTATTTATTTGAGCGTGCTTCATGAGGTGTGGAAACCCCCCTCATGATTTAATTGGTATTAATAAGGAATATTTAGCCAATGGAGCATGTTAATACAGATCCAGATACCCAAGTGCTTGAATTTTAATAGTTTTCCAGTTTAATTTATTCTCGCCATTTCAATTTAAATTCTAGGATAGTCTAAATTACTTTCACCATAAATCCAAACACCTATTTAAAAAAATTAATTCTGCGCATAATTAAAATCAACCTTCTCGTGGGATCGACACTCGTCATCGGTAATCTTTTCTACAATAGATTCGTGCGCTTGCGAGTTCAATAAAATTTACACAACAAGTTTTTAGCGCCGTTACCGGGGAGGTAAGTATTTTAATTCATAGAATTAATTTTTAATAATATTTATTTATTTTTAGTTGTTTTCTTGTAATTGTTTTTTCTCAATTAAAAAAAAAAGAAAAAAAAGGTAAATCTATATTTTAAGGTTAGAATTTCATTTCTTTTTCTTCTTTAAATTTGTGTAATTTAATTTTCATGTTATTTTTCTTTATATATATATATATTTTTGTTAGCTTTCTTTGTAATTTATTTTAATTGTAGTTAATTTGTTTAACGTAATTTCTTTTTCTTATAGCAATTGAGTGTATTTTCATAGTAAGATTGTAACAGCGTGATAAGGTTAGTATCGTAATTTCTCCATTTTCCTTATCTTTATTTGTTTTGTTTTCATTCTTTTTTTTTTCTTTGCATACATGGTCGAAGGTCATTATCATCTAATCTTGAGCCTTTAGACCTTGAATTAGAAAAAACACTTCACACACACAAACACGTTGCATTTAAAAAGAAAAGTGAAATGAATTTATAAAATCAACAACCAGAACCACAGGAGAGACCATTTAAGGATTATTTCAGTCCCTTAGCTAATTTGATCACATCATGCATAAAGTTCCCAAATGTAGCTGCTAGGAGTTTTGAATTAAAACCTAGTGTGCTGAATTGTCTCCCCACATTCTATGGCCTAGAAAATGAGGACCAATATAACCATTTGAATGATTTTCATGCTATTTATCAAACTTTTAGATATGAGAATTTTTCAGATGATGATGTTAAATTCAGATTATTCCTATTTTATTTAAAGGATAGAGCTCGTTCATGGCTTAATATATTACCTGCTAATAGCATTTCATCATGGGAATAAATGGTAACAAAATTTTTAAATAAATATTTCCCAGTTCATAAAACCAATGCTATTCGCAGGGAAATTTCAGAGTTTACCCAGAGAGATGATGAGCAGTTTTTCGAGACATGGGAGCGATTCAATGGGCTACTCTTGAAGTGTCCACATCATGGGTACAAGAAATGGCACCAATGCCAATACGTTTTGGAGGGATTATTACCACATGTGCAAGAATGGCTAATGGCGACCAGTGGAGGAGAGCTAATGTCAAAAGTGCATCAGAGATTTGGGATTTCTTTCAGCGCCAATAAGATAATTCTCAACAACGGAGTCGATCACTCAGAAATACTAGGAGAATTAAAGGAGTAAATGAGTTTCACGTTGGCGAGTCAAGCTCGTGAATTAAAGAAGTCAAAGAGATGGTTGAAGGCCTTTCTCGACAAATAATATCATTAACGACTGCCAACTCAACAAAACCACATGATCATGACTCATATTCAGATCAAGCCAATGCTATAGGATTCATGAGAAAATCATCAAATTACAACCCTGACTCCAACACATATAACCTTGGATAGAGAGACCACCCCAATTTTTCATGGTGTCAAGGATTCCAACAAAATGGACCAACAGCTCCACCTCCACCAATGCAACCAATTCCTTAAATTTCTCAAGCCTCTCAGCCACCATTTAGACCATACAATCAAAACCCAAGCCACTCTCAACCCAAACCATGGGAGCATACGTTCCAGAATTTCAAGAATTCTACTCATTCCAGAATCGAGCAACAGAACCGCACAATTGATGAACTACGAAATGAGATGAGAGCGGGTTTCAACTCACAAGCTTTTTTTTTTTCAGCAAACCTTGGCAATGAGAAAGGTAAATTTCCAAGTCAACCAAAGGCCTAATCCTAAAGCAAAGGTAATGAAGCAAGTACCTCACCACAAAGAATACATGGAGAGGTCAAAGTCATGACCTATGGAAAGAAGTCGACAACAAAGTGGAGATGCCAGCAACAAAATCAACTCAGATTGTACCTGTGAATGCTGAGGACTCATCATCAGAGGAGAAAGAGGAAACCAACTCACGAGAGTACGTTCCTAAAGCTCCATTTCCTCAGAGATTAGCTAAAAGAAAGAAAAGAAAATCCACAGGTGAAATTTTTGAAATCTTCAAACAGGTAAGTGTTAACATCCCTTTATTAGATGCTATAAAACAAGTGTCATCTTATGCCAAGTTTCTTAAAGACCTTTGCACTAAAAAGAGAAATATTCATGTTCAGAAAAAGACATTTTTAACAGAAAATGTTAGTTCTATACTCCAGCATAAGATGCCTCTAAAATACAAAGACCAGGCTCCCCCACTATTTCATATAGTATAGGGAAACACACAATTGAGAATGCTTTGTTGGATTTAGGAGCCAATTTAAGTCTGTTGCCTTACTCTGTATTTGTGAAACTTGGACTGGGAGAATTACACCCAACTCTAGTGGTGTTACAGCTTGCAGATCGGTCAACAAAAATACCTCGTGGTATTGTGGAGGACGTGCTTATCCAGGTAGACAAGTTTTATTTTCCTGTTGATTTCATTGTAATTGACACTCAACCAGTGCATGATTCAAAGAAGCACATTCCCATTATCCTGGGCCGACCTTTCTTGGCAACTGCTGATGCTCACATTGAATGCAGAACCGAAAATATGCAGTTGTCATTTGGCAATATGACCATGGAGCTCAACATCTTCAATATTGCCAAACAACCTCACAATGCAGATGATGAAATTGTTGATGTGGATTTAATAGAAACATTAGTTGATAATAATTTTCTTTCAAATCTTAGTGATGACCCTTTACAAACATGTTTAACTCACTTTAGTTTGAATTTTGATATTAACAGATCAGTCGATGAAGTCAACGCCCTACTTGGCTCAGCACTATCCATGGACACAAATAAATGGAAGTCAAGAGTTGAACAACTAGTGCCATCAGAGAAGAAACTCAGCCCATCATCAGAATCACCACCAAAACTCGAGCTTAAGCCATTACCCAACACTTTGGAATATGCATTTTTGGAAGAAGAAAGCACTTTGCCAGTAATCATTTCTTCTTCCCTCAATGACGAACAAAACGGTAAGTTGTTGGATGTTTTAAAAGAGGACAAAGGAGCGTTAGGATGGACCACAATAGACATAAAAGGTATAAGCCCAGTAGACTGTATGCATTACATTCACCTTGATGAAAATGCGAGACCTACTAGGGAAATGCAACGTCGGTTAAATCCTAACATGAAAGAGGTTGTTAGAACTGAAGTCCTTAAGCTATTAGATACATGTATCATTTACCCAATTTCTGATAGTTCATGGGTCAGTCCTGTGCAAGTTGTCCTTAAAAAGTCAAGAGTCACAGTAGTTACCAATGCTCATAATGAATTAGTGCCCACTAGAGTAACTACATGATGGCGTGTATGCATTGATTGTAGGAAGTTAAATTCTGTCACACGTAAAGACCATTTTCCTTTACCATTTATCGATCAAATGCTTCATAGATTAGCAGGTCATGAATTTTATTGCTTTCTAGATGGCTACTTAGGATACAATCAGATTCCCATGGCACCAAAAGATCAAGAGAAGACCACATTCACTTGCCCTTTTGGCACTTTTGCATATAGGAGAATGCCATTTGGATTATGTAATACACTTGCTACATTTCAACGATGCATGTTGAGCATTTTTTCTGATATGGTTGAACGATTTCTTGAGGTCTTTATGGATGACTTTTCATTTTTTGGTGATTCATTTGATCAATGTTTACATCATCTAACACTAGTTCTGCAGAGATGTATCGAGAAGAATTTAGTCATGAATTGGGAGAAATGCCATTTTATGGTAAAACAAGGTATTATTCTTGGTCACATCATTTCGAGCAAAGGTATTGAGGTTGATAAAGCCAAGGTGGACCTTGAAATACAAGTGTGCAACCCAAGAGGGGGGTTGAATTGGTGTTTTAGAAATTATCCTAATCAAATCACACAACAATCCAATCTAATGCCTTAATAAAATTAAAAACAATAAATTCAACGAAAGCACAATAATAAATGAGTAAGAGAGGAGAAAGCAAACTCAAGGATTTTTACGTGGTTCGACTATCCCCGCCTACGTCCACGCCTCCAAGCAACCCAAGCTAGAGGATTTCACTATCCAAGCCTTCCAAGGCTTCAAAAGCTTACAATTGACTTCCAAGGTGTCAATGAACCTTTACAACAAAGAGATTATCTCCCAATCTCTTCACTCAAGTGTCTCACACACTTAAACACTCACAAATTTGATGAGGAATTGAAAATTACAACAAAAACTCTCTCAAAGAGTAGATATACAAAATAAAGAATAAATATGATTCAAAGATTTATGATTCACGAATTGAGAGCTCAAGATATGTTGTATGCCTTTTGTTTGTGTCACGGAGATCTTGAAATGAATCGATTTCGCTTTTATAATGAGCTAAAAACTAGCCGTTATTCACTTTTTTGTTCATAATTGGCTTACTGTTTATGGAATCCGGTTAGCCGCTTAAATGTTACCGTTAAAGCAAAAATTTGAATTTCACAATATCCTAAGATGCCGCCATTTATAACCTGGATAGCCGCTTATGTTTTGAAACTTTCGATCCAGAATCGGATACCGCTACCAAACCGAATCTGCTTTTCCATCCGGAGAGATTCTGCCCACTAACCGGCTAGCCGCTTGTCATATCCGGTTAGCCGCTTGCTACAGTGAATTATTTTCTAAAATTATAGTTTTATCCTAAAATTTTCAATAACTATACTATGGCCCAAAACGTTATGAAACTTTGTAAATAGGTCCAATTTCAGAATTTCTAAATAATACTTTGTGAATCTCAAAATTTTTTAAAATTATGAAATGGCCCAAAATATTATAATAGTTTTCAAATAAGTCCTTCTCTAAAATTTCAAACAATACTTGTTGATATTGAAGTTTTCAAAACTCTTTCAATTAAACCATAACTTGAAAAACAACCAATTTCATAAAATCATTTTTCCATTTAATATAAAACCTTTATAATGTGAAAATAATGATTTATTTAAAATGTATAAAAAATAATTTAAGTTTTTTTTTAATACTTAGTCATTCTTAATCTTATTTGTTATCATCAAAATCAACAATATGTTAACATGTATGTTAACAATCTCCCCCTTTTTGATGATGACAGATCTTTCATATTTTTATTGAATGATTCCACAAATTGCTCTCCCTAAATATAAGCTCCCCTTTCAATTTAAGCTTAAAGGATTAATCATTCTTAATCTTGTTTGTTATCATCAAAATCAACATTATAAAAACATATATGTTAACATTCTCCTTTTTTTTTATGATGACAAATATTTCATGTATTTAAAGAATGATTCCATAAATTGCTCCCTCTAAATGTAAGCTTCTCTTACAATTTAGCTAAATTAACAAATTTAAATACATCTATTCTTCTCCCCCTTCATCATCAAAAAGAAAACTTAATAGAAAAGAAAAAAATAGTAAAATTTTGTATAAGTTTAAAACATGTATTTTTCTCCCCTTCATCGTAAAAAAAAGAAAACTTAAAGAGATAGAATAAAAGGAGTAAATTTGTTACCCATGTTGTCCAAGTAGAAATTTTGATAGAATCTCCCCCTAACAACAAGCATCACCTCAAATACAAGTTTAGTAATATAACTCCCAAATTATTATAAATCATGATGCGAGCCAACTCCATATACAAATCATCACACAATTTATCAACCATAAAATAATCATGAATCATGATTCCATCAATTATGAAATCAACAACTTAAAACATAAAATCACCATATAAAACACCCATGTAATCAAATAATCAAAATATCTCAAAATCATCAAAATCATTACCATAATCATATATCAACCAAAAGAATACTCAAAGCGCATATTATTCTCCCCCTTTTGACATCATCAAAATGGCATATTACTTTGTCTCCCCCTTTGGATAACAAAAATGTTCAAAATGCATATTATCCAAAATAGAATAAGTAATAAGCTAAGCAAGGGAATACAAGAGTCATAAGAGCATAAAGTCAACAATCCAAGCTCTATAAATAATAACAAGACAACTAAACTCATAAAAAATTTAATGTGACATTTCAATAAAATTAAAAAAATCTCATATGCTTAAGAATCTCAAAGGAAATGTATTTCTCTCTTACAAATAATATCTCCCTCTTTATCATCAAAGATAGTAAAAAAGCTTCCCCTATCAATTATTAAAATCTTAAGATAGGCATATTAGTTCAAAAATAAATTATCCAAAATATAAGAAAGAACATAATAATCAATCAAAGCGAATCCATATCATCCAAAACAAATATATAATCTAAAACAGAACAACCATGCATAAACATCCATAAAAGAACATAAAACAGTAAATGAAATCTAGGTGTGTCCAGATACAAGCATAAGAGACTACTTATGAGTTTGATGATGAAAATGGATTTTGAAGATGACTTTGAATACAAGAAATCGTGAGAAATAATTTTTACGAATCGATTTGATGTGAAAAAGGATGAAGATGATGGATTTTGGAGAGAGGAAGAAACGGCTTTAGAGAGAAAGCGGAACCGGTTTGCCGAATGAGAGAAAAGGAAGAAGACTTGCTTAAAAACCCGTATCCGGATAACCGGATATCACTAACCGGTTAGCCAGTTAGTGAACAAAATGAGAGGAATCGAAACCGCCACCGTTTATCTAACTGCTTATCCTGGATGAGTTACGAACGGTTACTTGCAAAACGGATTTCCGGTTGGAACAACCGATTATCCGGTTTTAAAATAGAAAATTTCTTGTGAGAATCCGGTTGACCGGATGAGCAAACCGGTTATCCGATTTCAAAACAGAATTATATGCAAATGTAAACGGCTTACCGGTTTGAACTTGGAAACATTTTTACGTCACATAGAATTTTGGCAAGCTCTTATACTTGTATTACACACACCAATTTATTTTATGGCTTTAAAAATTGATCAATTTTAAATCATTTTGTGATTTAAAACTTTTCAATGAGTCATTCAATACTTAAACCATAAATGCATACAAGAACAAACACAGCAACAAATCACAAATCAAGGTATTATCCATCCATTATGATCTATTCAACAAAATAAATATTGCAAGAATTGTTACCAAAGCAATTAAATCATCTTGCCTCATTATTTTTGCTTAGACCATGATCAAGTGATTATCCTCACAAGCTTCATCAAAGAACTCTCCACCATTCCTTGTTTGTGGTACCTACAAAAAATATTCAAGTTGTGTGCTTTGGTACCCAAATACTCTTGGGTCCTTGCGTGTTAGATTTAGTTCCTTTTGGAACCCAAATATATTTTACTCCATAATATACATTTCTTTTAACCGGACATCTATTCTTCATGTGACCATCTTGATTGCAATAATGACAAACAATTTTATGATCATTTGTGGAGGTAACCTTAACAAAGTAATTCTTATAATATTTTGGTTTCAAATTTAGCTTATAACCAATACCTCCTCTGTCAAACATCTTTTGTCCATTTGTAAATTTTAACACAATTTGATTTAGGTCATTGCTCTTCTTCTTTAGCACTTCATTTTCTTTCATTAATACATCAACATGTGATTTCTCATGCTCATATGAAGTACTTTGTTTGCATTTAAATGATGCAATCTTATTATGTAACATTTCATTATCTAATTCCAATTCTTTGATCTTTTCATTTAATGAAACATTGCATTTTTGCAGGACATCTTTTTCATTTTTCAAGTCATCTACATGTGATTCTAGATGCTTGTGTGAAGTGTTAAGTTTCTCATTTGATAATGCAACTTTATCATGCAATGTTTTAATCTCTAATTCTAGGCATGTTATCTTTGCACTTAGATATTCATTTTTATTAGTGAGCTCGATAATTTTCCTTTTAAGACTTGCATTCTTTTTACCAATTTTCATAAACTCATCATGTAATTCTTTAAAAGCATCATGCAATTCATCATAGGTAGGATCACTTACCTCATCAAGCTCATCATCCGATTCATCTCCAATTGCCATAAGTGCCAAATTTGATACTCCATGAGAGTCCTCCTCATTTGTAGTCTCTTCATACACAACTTCAAGTTTTCTCCATATTTCATAAGCATTAGAACAATTTGAAACTCTATAAAATTCCTTTTTATCTATGGCACAAAATAAAGCATTCATAACCTTGGAATTTAAAGACATATTTTTTCTATCCAAATCTCTTAAAGTATTCTTCTTAAGAATGAATGAGTCATTACAAACTGTTTCCCATATTTCATAATCTAAAGATTGTAAATAAATTCTCATCCTAGTTTTTCAATATGAGTAGTCATTACCATCAACTAATGGTGGCCTAGTGATGGATTGCCCTTTCATGAAGATTGAACTAATTTGGGTTGCTATTGATCTTTTACTCTAGACGGTTAAGTCTACACAAGTGCACATCGCTCTGATACCAAATGAAATACAAGTGTGCAACCCAAGAGGGGGGTGAATTGGTGTTTTAAAAATTATCCTAATTAAATCACACAACAATCCAATCTAATGCCTTAATAAAATTAAAAACAATAAATTCAACGAAAGCACAATAATAAATGAGTAAGAGAGGAGAAAGCAAACTCAAGGATTTTTACGTGGTTCGACTATCCCCGCCTACGTCCACGCCTCCAAGCAACCCAAGCTTGAGGATTTCACTATCCAAACCTTCCAAGGCTTTAAAAGCTTACAATTGACTTCCAAGGTGTTAATGAACCTTTACAACAAAGAGATTATCTCTCAATCTCTTTACTCAAGTGTCTCACACACTTAAACACTCACAAATTTGATGAAGAATTGAAAATTACAACAAAAACTCTCTCAAAGAGTAGATATACAAAATGAAGAACAAATATGATTCAAAGATTTATGATTCACGAATTGAGAGCTCAAGATATGTTGTATGCCTTTTGTTTGTGCTTGCTGGAGATCTTGAAAATAAATTAGATTTCAGTTTTTATAATTGGAACTAAAAAACTAGTCGTTATTCACTTTTTGTTCATAACTAGCTTACTGTTTATGGAATTCGGTTAGCCACTTAAATGTTACCGTTAAAGCAAAAATTTGAATTTCACAATATCCGGCATGCCGCTTACGATAACCGGATAGCCGTTTATGTTCTGGAAACTTTCTGATCCGTAACCGGATAGCCGCTTACTAAATCTGGATAGCTGTTTTCCATCCGGAAAGATTCTGCCCACTAACCGGCTAGCCGCTTGTCATATCCAGTTAGCCGCTTGCTACAGTGAATTATTTTCTAAAATTATAGTTTTACCCCAAAACTTTCAATAACTATACTATAGCCTAAAATGTTATGAAACTTTATAATAGGTCCAATTTCAGAATTTCTAAATAATACTTTGTGAATCCCAAAACATTTTGAAATTATGAAATTGCCCAAAATATTATAATACTTTTCAAATAAGTCCTTCTCCAAAATTTCAAACAATACTTGTTGATATTCAAGTTTTCAAAACTCTTTCAATTAAACCATAAACTTGAAAAACAACCAATTTCGTAAAATCATTTTTCCATTTAATATAAAACCTTTATAATGTAAAAATAATGATTTATTTAAAATGTATAAAAAATAATTTAAGTTTTTTTTAAAAACTTAATCATTTTTAATCTTATTTGTTATCATCAAAATCAACAATATGTTAACATATATGTTAACAGACCTCATTTTCAATCTTCCTCCGCCTAAAACAGTCAGAGAAGTAAGATCTTTCCTTAGGCATGCTGGATTTTACAGACGTTTCATTAAAGATTTTAATAAAGTTTCTAGACCCTTATGCAATCTACTTGTTAAGGATGTACCTTTTGTCTTTGATGATTCATGTCTTGTGGCATTTGAAAAATTGACGCTGTTGTTGACATCATCACCCATCATTCAGCCCCTAAATTAGAACTTACCATTTAAGCTTTTGTATGATGCATCTGATTATACAGTAGGAGCAGTATTAGGACAAAGAGTTGATCGAATTCCCCATATGATTTACTATGCTAGTATGACATTGAATGATGCACAGTTGAATTATTCAACTACTGAAAAAGAAATGCTAGCAGTAGTGTTTGCACTAGCGAAATTTCGATATTATCTCATTGGTTGTAAAATAATTGTATTCACAGATCATGCTGCTCTTAAATATCTTCTCACAAAGAAAGATGCAAAAGCTAGACTAATTCGGTGGGTGTTACTTTTGCAGGAATTTGACTTTAAGAAAGGAACAGAAAATGTTGTAGCTGACCATCTTTCTCGTCTCCATTTTGATACAACTATGGAACCATTACCTTTGAACGAGTCATTTCCTAATGAACAATTAATGAGTATGGAAGTAGTACCATGGTATGCTGATATTGTTAATTATCTTGTTACAGGTCAACTTCTAGAGCATTGGACTAAGCAGGACAAGGCCAAATTCTTTACAGAAATAAAGAATTTCTTTTGGGATGATCTTTATCTATTCAAGTATTGTGCAGATCAAATTGTTAGACGATGTGTCCCAGAGAATGAATTCAAAACATTCTTTCTTTCTGCCATGAACAAGCTTGTGGAGGCCATTTCAGCGCTAAGAAAGCAGCTACTAAAATTTTACAATGTGGTTTCTATTGGCCAACTATATTTCGAGGTGCTTACACCTTTTGTTCTTCATGTGATAGGTGTCAACGAATGGGGAGCATAACACAAAGGAATATGATGCCACTAAACCCAATTTTAGTGGTTGAAATTTTTGATGTATGGGGTATCGATTTCATGGGACCCTTTCCCCTATCTTTTGGCCATCAATATATACTGGTTGCTGCTGACTATGTTTTGAAATGGGTAGAGACAATTCCATGTAGGACCATCGATCACAAGGTGGTAATAGGATTTTCGAAAAGCAATGTAGTTTCACGCTTTGGATTTCCTCGAGCAATAATCAGTGATGGTGGTGCCCACTTTTGCAATAAATCATTCAAAGCACTTTTGACAAAGTATTCTATCACTCATAAAGTGGCGACCTCATATCATCCGCAAACCAGTGGCCAAGTTGAGATCTCCAATCGAGAAATAAAGCACATTTTAGAAAAGACAGTGAGGCCCGACAAAAAAGACTGGTCATTAAGACTCAATGATGCATTATGGGCATATAGAACGGCTTTTAAGACCCCAATTGGGATGTCACCCTACAGGCTAGTGTATGGAAAAGCTTGCCACCTACCTGTGGAACTCGAGCATCGTGCGTACTGGGCCATCAAGAAATTCAATTTTGACATGCAGCAAGCTGGCTCAGAAAGACGATTACATCTGGCAGAACTTGAGGAAATTCGTAATGACAAGTATGAAAATGCCAAGATTTACAAGCAATGAATAAAAGTCTTTCACGACAAGCAAATTATGAGAAAATTTTTCACTCTAGGTCAGAAAATGCTTTTATTCAATTCTCGCTTGCACCTATTCCCAGGTAAGTTACGTTCTCGATGGTCTGGCCCATTTATTGTTCACACTGTTTTTCCACATGGGGCAATTGAAATTAAAGATACAAAGAACGACGTCACTTTTAAAGTTAATGGTCAAAGATTAAAGCCATATCTAGAGTACCAACCACATTGAGAGGATAGCGAAATAAATCTGAGTGACCCACCAAGTTTAAATTGAGGTTTTTCTTTTCTTTTCGGTGATTTGATTTGATTTATTTCTTTTCTTTCTTTTTATTATTCTTTTGTTCATTGAAATTATTTTTGCATAAGTGTGCTTGTTTAACCATTACAGTTCTCTCTTATCATTTTAATCATGAGACAGTACCTCTTGTACATGCTTAGAACATTTCAACCTGACTCATCTCAGAAAGAAGATACGATTTTGTAAAACACATCGTATTTGGGCTTTGCAACCACCAGAGTTAGTCGCTTATGTTGAGGATTTAGAAAGCCAACTCAGAGATATTGAAAGAAGTATCTACAACACCCAATTAGAGCTTGAGGTAAATTCAATAAGAGGACGATTTTAGTTTGTTTTGTGTGTTTTAATTTGTTTATCTGTTTGTGTGTTTTAGTTTGCTTTGTGTGTTTAAGTTTGTCACCCCGGTGAAGTGGCGGATAACGATACTCTGTGACAATCAAGTTGGTTACTTCAGTTTCCAATAATAACTTATATTCTGAGACGAAGGCATGGACATAGACGAGATTTTAGCAAAGCTTCACAAACGATTCCTTTCGCTTCCTCAAAATGCCCTCCTTTCAATCTATAAAGCCCGATTCGATCGCATGTGATTGCTTATGAAGAATGACATACTTGCTGACATCCGCTGGTTAATCGAGGCCAAAGTACGCTTGGCAGGTGAGTTGCTTGTCATAAGTGTGCCAGAACGATATGCAATAACAAACCATGTTCTTCAGGAATGGTGTTTGATAACAGGGAAGATAAGATTAAATTCATTAGGGATGGCTTGAATAAAGAGTCATTGGATAATATCCTTTTTTCTATTGAAACGCATCCCAGTGGATACGTACAAAGAGCGATTCTCTAGTTATGACCATTATTCGAGAAAGAACGTGCATGATACAGTCTCGGGAATCTGACTATAAACGACCCTGTTTGCCAGTTTGTAAGAAAACTATATGGGAAGCCTATCCTCGACCCATAGAGGGCGTTCAAGCCGTTTTTGGACGTAAAACCAAAGGAAGATGTGAGCCACGGTCACAACTACCTGTGAATATCCTTTTACTTTATTGTTGTTTTATTTCACTGTTGTTTTACCGTTCGCATTATTGCCTTTAATAATTTTCTATTATCATTATTTGCTTTTCCTTTTTACTGTTTTCTTTTTGACTCTCGAGCCATGTGCCTTACGCGTTAATTGACATAATACCTCATACACAGCTGTGACCCGTTGTCACCTAGGTTCTTAAATATGATTTTTTGTTGTGCACTCACAAATTAGTTTTGAGCAGTATCCTAATGGCAACTACTCCCAATAAACAATTTAAGAACATTTGTGTGCTCTCTGGGTTTAACTATGGCAAACATAAAGAGTTCTTTGAGGCAGCCATAGATCTTGGTCGAAGAATAGCAGAGAGAAAACTGCACTTAGTGTATGGAGGAGGTGACCGAGGGTAATCCAAAATGGTCTCAGAAGCTGCTTATGTCAGAGGGAGCTAAGTGTTAGGAATCATCCTAACAATTCTCAAACCTTTGGGCTGTTTGTCTGACTCGTCAACTGGAGAAGAGTTAGTCGTCTCAGGTATGCAAGAAAGAATAACTGAAATGTTAAATCATGCCGCAGTAAGAAGTACAAATTAAATTTAACTCTCCGCTTGTAAATATTTTCTTCTGTGTTGCACTACCCAGGTGATGTCTTCTAAACTCTACTCTTTTCCTTTCAAACATTGAGGACAATGTTTCGTTCTGGTTGGGGGGAGGGAATAGTTGACAATTGTGGAATATTGGTTAAGTTTTTACTAATTTTTATTGTAGAACTAACCGTGACTAACTTTTTTAGTAGAAGATGGCCGTATATAGAATGTAGTTACTCTAGAAACGCGTCTTCTTAGTTTGAAAGTTAAAAAAAAAAACAAATTATCTTATTTTCAGTGTGTTGTTTCTAACTTTTTCTTTTTGACTTCTCCTTTATAAATATACATTTTTAAGTTTAGAGCCCTAAAAGACGATAGAAGGCCATTTTTGACACGTTTGAGCCTTTCTAGCCATCCTTGTTGTAAAATATCCATAGTTAGCCCTCTTGAGCCTTTTATTTAAAAAAAAAAAGTATTTTCTTTGTTAACTTATCATCCTGACCCACTCCAATTTGGAGTATTACTCGATGTTTTACAAGTTCCATCACCTATTCATGTTTGAGAAAAAAAATATAAATAACTATTTTGTCTAGCAAAGTTCTGCCATACCAAAAAAAAATTGTTCAGAAAAAAAAGAAAAAAAAGGAAAAAAAAATAGAGATACAATAATAATAAATAAGCGAAATGCACCTTTTAATTTCCAAAAGATCTCTATTTTTTCTCAAACATGTATTTTTGTTTTCCCTATTTCCCTTTCTTTGTTAGCCATGTCCCTAGCCTACGTTACGTCCTAATAAAAGTCCTTCTTGATTTTAGAGAACTATAGTCTGAAGTAAAAGCTAGTTATATGGGCTATTAAGATGTAGTGATACATTAAAAAAAAAAAGAATAAATTGGGTTGACTAGTATTTTGTTTGAGATCGTATTATTTCTAAACTGTGGGCATATTCTTTTCATCTTGGTGAGAGTGTGTGATATTTCTCGATTATTTTCTCTCAATTTACCATTCATTGTAGTGACAATTTTTATTGGGTTTAATTTCTTTGTGAGAGTGTCACTACTACTGGTGAGATTTTGGGGTTTGACATGTCATTCTTGAAAGTGGCCTGATTACTATAGTCTACTGGACTGATGCATATGGATGGTTAATGTGATTGTGATATTTTTTTAGATTGGAGATAGTGCTTATACTTTTATTTGATTGTTGTCATTAATCTGATTGAATAAACACAATTGTGTAAAAAAAAAAATTCATTTTTGGGTTTGAATTTTGTTTTCACTTTATTAGACCAGCAATGTTCGTGTGTTGAGTGTTAGAAAGTGTATATTTATAAAGGAGAAAATCGTCATTTTATATTTTAAGTCTCACTAACATCTCTATTTTTATGTATTTATTTATCTTGTGATTTAATTATGTGTGTTTTGTTATAATTAAGTATGTTATATGTTTTAGGGGCATCATGATTGTTTCACAATGAACGAGTGATCAGACAGCAAAACAGACATCACTTTTGAACTCAGGACGGACAAAAACCTTAGGAGGAGGACAAAAGGAAAAATATCATTGTTCACATATACGGTACTGTTCATACGTACGGCACTGTTCATGTTACTGTTCACAACACTGTTCACATATACGGTCCGATGATGTGGCATTGAACGATGATGTGGCATCGACCGATGACGTGGCAGGACTTGATTGCAAAAAGATGTGGCATTTGGTTGCTTATGTGGCGTTGACTGATGATGTGGCATTGATCGATGATGTGTCACGATCCTATTGGACTAAAATTCTTATGTACTGTTGATGGATGACGTGGCAACATTTCAGTGGACCAAAAATCATGCGTACGGTACATGCACATACATGGAATTATTTACTATTCAAACCGCGTTACTATTCAAACCGTGTACTGTGCAACGTGTACTGTTGACTGATGATGTGGCGCAATCCTGAGCGTCCGAACTGTTTTTAATCCGATGGCTATGATTCACTCAATATATCTATAAAAAGGGGGCTCCTCCCCCTAATTTGATACCTCTGAATCCATTTTTGAGCTTAGTTTTCTTTAATTCTTTCTCCTTCTTGTATTTTCTATGTATTTTAATAAATTTTCATTTTACCCCTAATTCAAAAATGAGTAGTGAATTTTCTTTCAAGCTTGGGTTGAAGGTGAAGTCTCAACATGTTCCATGGGCTTAATTTGGTAAATTTATTTTCTCTTCCCCTCTAATATTTGTGGTTGTTTTGACTTTTTGTTGACAAATAGTAATAATCTTGTGTACATACCGCCCTGGTTAAACCGGCACCCTAGTACAAGGTTATTATTATTTGGCACGATAAGCCCTTAGCGCCGTATTTATTTGAGCGTGCTTCATGAGGTGTGGAAACCCCCCTCATAATTTAATTGGTATTAATAAGGAATATTTAGCCCATGGAGCATGTTGATGCAGATTCAGATACCCAAGCGCTTGAATTTCACTAGTTTCCAGTTTAATTTATTCTCGCCATTCCAATTTAAATTCTAGGATAGTCTACACTACTTTCACCATAAATCCAACCACCCATTTAGAAAAATTAATTCTGCGCATAATTAAAATCAACCTCCTCGTGGGATCGACACTCGTCACCGGTAATCTATTCTACAATAGATTCGTGCGCTTGCGAGTTCAATAAAATATACACAACATTAATAACTTTTATGATGGCTTAATAACATTTCTTAATCATGCAATTAAAAATTATTTCATTCATTTCTCAGCGAGAAAACTCTTTATTTGTGCTCTTACTGCTAATGAGTTACTTGATCTTTTACAAGCTTATAAAGCAGAGACAGATCCCATGACTTTGGCATTGGATTGGGAACTGATGACGATGGCAGTAATCTCATAAAAAGTGTAAATTAGATTTAACTCTCCGTTTGTAAATATTTTCCAACAGTGACCAGATGATATCTTCTAAACTCCACTATTTTATTCTAAGACATTGAGGACAATGTCTCCTTTAAGTTGGGGGGAGGAAATAGTTGACAATTGTGGAATGTCTCAATTCTGGTGATGTTTTTACTAATTTTTGTTGTAAATACTAACTTTGGATAAAAATTTGAGTCGAAGATGGCAGAATATAGAATGTAGTGTCTCTAAAAACGCATCTTCATTTTAAAATTTTGTTTTCTCTAAAAAAAAAATTTCTTTTTCTCTTAATCATCTCCCTTAAGTTTCTGCAATCAATTCTAATTTTTTTTTATGTGTTCTTTAACTAAAAAAAAAACAAAAAACAAAAAAAAGTTTTTTTTTGGTGTGATCTTTTAATATTAGATAATATGATGATTTTCAAATTTTGGTATTTGTATTATCTTTGGCCTTGAGTTATGTTACACTATGTTTTCCTCTTTACATGTTAAAATGTAAATTGAGAAATTTGATGAGTGAAATTGATTAAGCCATTTGGAGGAATGTACATATCATGAAAAGTTCAAGCGAGTTTTAGAGCCTATTATTCTTAGAGAGTAACCCTATTTGCCTATACAGCTTCACAATTTATTGTGCAAGATCTTTATATTTTCTATAAAAAAAAAATTTTTTTTTTTTTGCAGTTGCATCTAAAAGTTCATTGAACTAGTGGATATGAAAGATTATTTAAAGCCCTAAAAGATGACAGAAGGCCATCTTTGATCCGTTTGAACCTTTCTAGCCAACCCTATTATAAAGTATCCATAGTTAACTCCTTTGAGCCTTTAAAAAAAAAAGAAATTTTTCTTTGATAACCTATTATCTTGTCCCACTCCAATGTGGAGTATCACCTTATGTTTTATGTTTTATATTTTCCACCACCCAATTATGTTTGAAAATAGGGATGATTATGTATTCCTGATAATAGTGCTAAAAAAACAATAGAAAAAAAAGAGAGGATATGTATAAATAAATCAAATAAAAAAAAACAAAAAAAAAGTACCTTGTAATCTCTAAAAAATCTCCTATTTTTCAAACATATATTTTTGTTTTCTTATTACCCTTTTTTGTTAGCTATAATCCTAGCCTACGTTACGTCCTAATGAAAGTCCTTCTTGATTTTAAGGAACTATAGTCTGAAGTAAAAGCTGGTAATATGGACCTAAAAGATGTGGTGATGCATAAAAATAAATTAGTTTTGCTATTAATTCTTTGGACTTGAGATCATTTTATTTCTGAGTTGTGGGCATTGTTTCTTCATCTTGGTGAGAGCGTGTGATATTGTTTTATTATTCTCTCAAATCTATTTTTTTCTCTAGAGTGACAGTTTAATTTGGGGTATATTTTCTTTTGAGAGAGTCACTCTTAATCGTGAGGATTTGGAGTTTGATGTATCATTCTTAAAAGTGGTTTTGATTAATGTAGCTCTGATAATTGATCATTTTACATGATTTTACTTAACTGATTTATGTGGGTGTGATTTTCTTTAGGCTGAAGATAATGTTTATACTTTTATTTGATTGTTGTCATTAATCTAATTAAAGAAGTGAGCACAATGTTTCTATTAAAAAAAAAAGGATTTTCAATTTGGTTTTGAAAATTCTCTAAATGTTTTATCGCTTAAATTGCTAGGGCCTAGTAATAAGCTGGTTGGGGGGTCTGATTGATACTGAAAAGTAACATTTGATAAGGATAAAATTATTAGTTTTCACTTATTGTGTCAATTAATGTGCTCATTATTTCTAAATTATTTTAATACTCCCCAAATATACTTTTATATTAAATTAATTCACAATATGTTAATTTTCATCTTGTAAATATTTTTTCAGGAGTAAAGATGGAATTAGAATTGAAAGCGGGAACAAAGAAGAACTACTGGAGCACAATTGAGAAGATGTAATAATAATAATAATAAAATAAAATAAAAAGAACAAAAGAACAAAAGAATCAAAGACAACCATGTTTTGGTTGCCCATGATGGTCAGGAGGCCATCATGCCTCCTGACCATTGCACTCTTCAATGTATATATATATATATATATATATATATATATAATAATAATAATAATAATAATAATAATAATAATAAAAAAATAAATAAAGATAATGCATTCCTTGCCTATAAAAGGTAAGGAGATGGAGGGAGCAGTTCGTTCAATGAATTCGAGAGTGCGAAAAGTAGAGAGAGAGATAGAGTGCTGAGGAATTGTGTTTTCTCTTCTTTTTCTCTTTTGTTTTGTAATCAATTTTCCTTGTAACATATTTCTAAAGTGTATCAAATAAATAGAGTGTTTTGTTTTCTCTCAATATAAGTAGCTAATTTTACTGAGCTGAGGTGAAGGGTGAAACTCAAAGTTTCAAATCATAAAAGTAATTACTTTTCTCAAGTGAGTTTTAAGTTTATTTTCTGGTTATTTTTATGTCATGTTAATTTACAAGTTTCCTTGGATTTGTATGCTATTTTGACACTATGTCGACACATTATATAGTTGTGGCACATTAGGTACTTTATTCCATATTTATCCACACACACAGAATTAAATGATATAATAAATAACTGGTAAAAGTGAGGCAAAATATAAAAATGAGAGAGCAATAAAATTATAGTTTGAATACTGAGAGTGGATCTTGTAACCTTAGCATATTTTTAAATTGGTTTCAAATAATTTCTTTTCCCCACAATTAATTTTCTTAGTTTTAACCGGGTTATAGTATAACTAGACACTCTTATACTTGGGAGTAATACACTTTTGAGTTGTGTCACATTATAGGCATATAGAACGGCTTTCAAGATCCTGATTGGGAAGTCACCCTACAAGTTAGTGTATGGAAAAGCCTGCCACCTACCTGTGGAACTCGAGCATCGTGCGTATTGGGCCATCAAGAAATTCAACTTTGACATGCAGCAAACTAGCTCAGAAAGAAGACTACAGCTGACAGAACTTGAAGAAATTCACAAGGATGCGTATGAAAATGCCAAGATTTACATGCAACGAATGAAAGTCTTTCACGAGAAGCAAATTATAAAAAAAATTTTCACTCCAAGTCAGAAAGTACTTTTATTCAATTCTCGCTTGCACCTATTCCCATGTAAGTTACATTCTCAATGGTCTGGGTCATTTATTGTTCACACTATTTTTCTACATGGGGCAATTGAAATTAAGGATCCAGAGAACAGTGCCACTTTTAAAGAAAATGGTGAAAGATTAAAGCCATATCTAGAGTACCAACCGCATGAAGAGGACACTGAAATAAATTTGAGTGACCTATTAAGTTTGAATTGAGATGTTTCTTTCTTTTTGGTTATTTGATTTGATTTTTTTCTTCCTTTTCATTATTCTTTTGCTGATTGAAATTATTTTTGCATAAGTATGTTTGTTTAATCATTAAGTTTTCTCTTATTATTTTTAATCATGAGACAGAGCCTCTTGAACATTCTTAGACAATTTCAACGTATACGTATCCAATCTCATCTCAGAAAGCAGATACGATTTTATAAAACATATCGTATTTGAGCTCTGTAACCACCAGAGTTAGTCTCCCATGTTCAGGATTTAGAAAGCCAACTCAGACAAATTGAGATAAGTATCTACAATACCCAATTGGAGCTTGAGGTAAATTCAATAAGAAGACAATTTTAGTTTGCTTTGTGTGTTTTAAATTGTTTATCTGTTTGTGTATTTTAGTTTGCGTTGTGTGTTTAAGTTTGTAACCCAGTTAAGTGGTGGATAACAGTACTCCATGAAAATCAAATCGGTTACTTCAGTTTCCCATAATAACTGATGAGACGAATGTATGGACAGAGACAAAATTTTAGTAAAGCTTCACAAACGATTCCCTTCGCTTCCTCAGAATGCCCCCCCTTTCAATCTATAAAGCTCGGTCCGAACGCATGCAATTATTTATAAAGAATAACCTCCTTGCTGACATCCGTTGGTTAATCGAGGCCAAAGTATGCTTGGTAGGTGAGTTGCCTCTTAAATTTATTGCATACATGCCTGGTTGTGGTAAAGGAAATTATGCAAGAAAACGAAGAGCTCAAAGACTTTCTGTTGATTGTCATAAGTGTGCCAGAATGAGATGCGATAAAAAATCATATTCTTTAGGAATGATGTCTGATAGCGAGGAAGATAAGATTCAATTCATTAGGGATGACTTGAATAAAGAGTCATTGGATGATATCCTTTTGTCTCCTGAAACGCATTCTAGTGGATACGTACAAAGAGTAATTCTCTAGTTATAGCCATTATTCCAGAAAAAACATGCATGATACAGTCTCGGGAATCTGACTATAAACGACTTTGTTTGCCAGTTTGTAAGAAAATTGTTTGGGAAGCCTATCATTTACCCATAGAGGGCGTTCAAGCCGTTTCTGGACGTAAAACCAGAGGAAAATGTGAGCCACAGTCACAATTATTTGTAAATATCCTTTTACTTCACTGTTGTTTTACCATTGGCATTATTGCCTTTAATAATTTTATTTTATCATTGCTTGCTTTTTCCCTTTTACTGTTTTCTTTTTTACTCTCGAGCTATGTACCTTACGCGTTAATTGACACAGATATACCACCTCATACACAGTTGTGACCCACTGTCACCAAGGTCCTTAAATATGACTTTTTTCTATTAAGCACTCACAAATTGTTTTTGAAGTAGTATCCTAATGGCAGCTACAATAAACAATTCAAGAATATTTGTGTGCTCTCTGTGTTTAACTATGGCAAACATAAAGAGTTTGTTGAGGCAGCTATAAATCTTGGTCGAAGAATAGTAGAGAGAAAATTATACCTGTTGTACGGAGGAGGTGACCGAAGGTTATCCAAAGTGGTCTCAGAAGCTGCTTATGTCATAGGGAGCCAAATGTTAGACATTATCCCAACAATTCTAAAACCTTTGGGCTGTTTGTCTAACTCATCAACTAGAGAAGAATTAGTCGTCTCAGGTATGCAAGAAAAAATAACTGACATGCTAAATCATGCCGATGCTTTTATTTTCCTTCCAGGAGATCTTGCAACTCTAGAGGCACAATCACATTAGCATCTTGAGCCCATATGAACATTCATCAGAAACCCATCGGTTTGTTAAATATCAATAACTTTTATGATGGCTTTATCGCATTTCTTAGCCATGCAATAAAAAATTATTCCATTCCTTCCTCAGTGAAAAAAGTTTTTATTAGTGCACATACTGCTAATGAGCTACTTGATCTGTTACAAGCTTATCGACCAGAGTCAGATCCCAGGACCTTTGTGTTGAAGTGTTCAAATAATGATGGTAACAATAGCCGCAGTAAGAAGTACAAATTAGATTTAACTCTCCGGTTGTAAATATTTTCTTCTGTGTTGCATTACCCAGGTGATGTTTTCTAAACTCTACTTCTTTCTTTTCAAACATTGAGGACAATGTTTCGTTCTGGTTGGAGGGAGGGAATGGTTGATGATTGTGGAATGTTGGTTAAAGTTTTACTAATTTTTTGTTATAGAACTAACTGTGGCTAACTTTTGAGTAGAAGATGGCTGAATATGGAGTGTAGTTACTCTAGAAACGCATCTTCTTAGTTTAAAAGTTAAAAAAAGAGCCAAAAAAACAAAAAAACAAAAAAATTATCTTATTTTAAGTGTGTTCTTTCTAACTCTTTTTTTTTGTACTTCTCCTTTATAAATATACATTTTCAAATTTCTGAGTCGAAGATGGTTGAATATGGAGTGTAGTGACTCTATAAATGTATCTTCTTAGTAAAAAAAAAATTCAGATATTTTCCTTTTCTATAATTTTAAGTTTAACTTTTCTAACTAATTTTTCTGCATCATTGTCACCTTTCTGCATGCATATTTTCTTTTATGTTTAGAATAGGTTGTGGGGTAGAATGTTATTAAAAAAAAATTTGTAATTTTGTGTGAGCTTTTAACATTGGATGACATGATGACTTTCGAATCTTAGTATTTGTATTATCTTTGATCTTGAGTGATGTAACACCATATTTGCTTTTCTACATGTTGATGTTGGAGACAAATATGAATTACTTGAAGGAATGCACATATTATAATAAGTTCCAAGTGAGTTTTGAGCCTGTCATTTTTTCTTAGAGAGTAACCCTTTTTGCCCATTCTTCATACAGCTTAACAGTTTTTTATTTTATATATGATCTCTAGATTTCCTTTAAGTCAACCTTCTAAAAAAATGATAAAAAAAGAGAAGAAAAAAGGAAAAAAGAAAACAATATGCTGCTCCATCTGAAGGTCCACTTAACTAGTAGATATGGAAGATTATTTAGAGCCCTAAAAAACGATGAAATGCCATCTTTGACCTGTTTGAGCCTTTCTAGCCATCTTTGTTGTGAAATATTCATAGTTAGCCCTTTTGAGCCTTTAATTAAAAAAAATACTTTTCTTTGTTAACTTATAATCCTGACCCGCTCCAATTTGGAGTATTGCACGATATCTTACAAGTTCCATCACCTATTCATGTTTGAGAAAAAATATAAATAATTATTTTGTTCAGCAAAGTTGTACCTTACAAAAAAAATTAAAAAAAATTAAATTAGTTCAAAAAAAGAAAAAAGAGAAGAAAAAAAAAGAAAAAAAAGATATGCAATAATAATAAATAAGCGAAATGCACCTTCTAATTTCCAAAAGATCTCTATTTTTTCTCAAACATATATTTTTTTCCCCTGTTTCCCCTTCTTTGCTAGCCATGTCCCTAGCCAACGTTACGTCCTAATAAAAGCCCTTCTTGATTTTAGAAAACTATAGTCTGAAGTAGAAGCTAGTTATATGAGCTATAAAGATGTAGTGATGCATAAAAAAAAAAATGAATACATTGTGTTGACTAGTACTTCGTTTGAAATCATATTATTTCTAAACTGTGCGCATATTTCTTTTATCTTGGTAAGAGTGTGTGATACTTCTTTATTATTTTCTCTCAATTTACCATTCATTGAAGTGACAATTTCTATTGGGATTAATTTTCTTGTGAGAGTGTCACTACTACCAGTGATATTTTGGGGTTTGACATGTCATTCTTGAAAGCTATGAGAAAGTCTGCTAGACTGATACATGTGGATGGTTGATGTAGGTGTGATGTTTCTTTAGACTAGAGATAATGCTTATACTTTTATTTAATTGCTATCATTAATCTGATTGAATAAACACGATTGTTTAAAAAAAATTATTTTTGGGTTTGAATTTTGTCTTCATTTTATTTGCTAGGGACTAGTAATAAGCTGGTTGCGGGGTGTGTTAAGTGTTGGAAAGTATATATTTATAAAGGAGAAAATCATTATTTTACGTTTTAAGTCTCACTAACGTCCCTACTTTTATGTACTTAATCCGCTTGTTATTTAATTATATGTGTTGTATTATAATTAAGTATTTTATGTATTTTAGGGGCATCATGATCGTTTATTAGAGTGCAATTTATGCACTAGTTTTGCATTGTTTACTTCCTTTAATATCAATGTTTTGCACTTAATAATAGTGATTTACTTGTGTTTTATTTTGTTGGTGCAATTCTATTGATTTGTGCTAAAATTGAGCTATAAGATGATGTTTGAGGATGATTATTTTCTTGGAGAAATTATGAATTTCAGAAGAACTTTGTTGATAAGGCGTGGGAGCATGCTGTCAACGAAGAACTTGCAGTTTTTATTTTAACGTGTTTTAGCTTTTTGGGTTATTTTTGTAATTCCGAATTTAGAGAATATTTTAGATTTTAGTATTCTATTTTTAAAAAAATTCTACAATACAAAAGGGACTAAAACACAAAGAGAAGGGGATCATTAAGGAGTGGAAAAAGAAAAACCCTAGATCTAATTCTTTTCTCTTCTCTCTATGAGGAACTAAACTTATTATTCTGGTTGGAGGTTAATGAAGCTTTGATTCATCATTACTGTGAGATCTTTCTTATGCTTTAATTATTTTATTGCTTTTTGGGTATTTGTTTATTCTCTGAATTATTATCATGATTATGTTTGTTAATTAGATAATTGGCCACTATTTAATTACCAACTTAATTTATTGTCAATTAAAAGATTCATCGTATGAAGATTTTAATGTTTGTGACAAATAGCATAGCAGTGCGTTATGTTATGAGAATAAACAATCTAATTTAAATGAACCATCGTATGCGTTTGTTGATTAGGATTTGGGTCTCTCTGGTTTTTCAGGTTGTCAATTGATTAAATCCTATGATCGTATCTAGGGTTGTCTATTGATTAGGGAAATAACCAATGGTCGTACCTTGGTTATCGACTAGTTAAGGAGAGATTGGCTATTAGAGGGTCTCAGTAGCTATAACCAGTCTATTCATAAGTAGTAATGATTTATAATTGGATCAATGATCAGTAGTCGAATCAAGCTGAGTTAATTCCTTCAACCAGAGCTTTTCCCAATTTGAATTACAATTTTAATTTGCAATCTTGTTATTTTAATTTGATTTTGATTATTGTCAACAATTCCTCCCATTTTGCATTTTACATTTTAAAAGGATTTAAATAATTACCAATCTCTGTGGACGCGACCCTGCTCAATCACTATACACAATTTATTTAGAGTAGGTATTTATTTTTGCTGGCTTCGACAACCATCAAATTTTGGCACCGTTGCCAGGGATTGGTTTCATTTATTTAATCCTTTTTACGTTTTACTGGGTGTATGGTTCGTTCTTCTCGTACAGGTACACTTTTGTTTGATCCTGAAATTGAGAAGACAGCCAAAAGACAGACGAGCGAGCTAAGCAACAATCCTCATCGCTTTGCTTGGATTGCTCGATTTCGTTGAATCATCTAATATCTGTAAGAAGAACAAGTGATGGATAGAGCTGCACCTGTAGAAAGAACTTTTAGAGAGTTAGTTGAACCAGATTTGAGTCAGCAACCACTCTGCATTCAATATGTAGATTTAGAGGTAAATTTCGAATTAAAATATAGTCTTATTCATTTATTACCCAAGTTTCATGGTCTTGCAGGTGAAGATCCTCATAAACATCTAAAGGAATTTCATGTGGTGTGTTCAAGTATGAGGCCGCAAGGCGTGACTGAAGAGCAGATTAAGCTGCGTGCTTTTCCTTTCTCTTTAGATAGGCTATCTAAAGACTGGTTGTACTACTTGCCTCCTGGATCGATTACAACGTGGAATGGTTTGAAGAAGCAGCTCCTCGAGAAGTACTTTCCTGTTTCAAGGGCTGCCAACATCAGAAAAGACATTTGTGGGATCAGACAACTTCCTGGAGAGACTTTGTATGAGTATTGGGAGCGATTCAAACAATTGTGTGCCAGCTGCCCTCAGTATCAAATTTCTGATCAGCTTCTTATTTAATATTTTTACGAAGGATTGTCATTGATGGATAGAAGTATGATAGATGCTGCTAGTGGAGGTGTGTTAGTGAACAAGACCCCTACTCAAGCAAGGGAGTTAATCTCAAATAAGGCTGCCAATGCACAACAGTTTGGCACCAGGCAAGATCTTATTTCAAGGAAAGTGAATGAGGTAAATATTTCTTCTATTGATCAACGTTTAGATAAACTTACTTCGCTTGTGGAATGCAATTGGAGGATTTCCAGGCTTGCCTCAGAGGAGGTATGATTCCTATGCACAAACATACAATCCGGGATTGAGGGATCATCCCAACTTCAGCTATGGAGTTAGGCCATCAGGATTCCTACAACAATACCCACCAAGACAACCAGCCCTTCCACAGTCAAACTCAACAATTTCAGCAGGCAACCATAACGAGCATTCAGAACTTGGAGGACCAAATGAGTCAATTGGCGACTACAGTGAGCCGCTTGGAGTCTCAAGTAGCAGGGAGATTGCCTTCACAATCTAAGGTGAATCCAAAGCAAAACGCTAGTGCTGTCACCCTTAGAAGTGGCAAGGAGTTGCAAGAGCCTACTAAGAAAGTGACAAAGCAAGTAGAAGATGAGCTTGAGAAGGATGAATTGATGCCTAATTCTCAAGATGCACAACCCACCAGAGTGAAACCCCTACTTGTGGTGATACCTCCTCCTTTTCCAAGCTGGTTTGCAAAATCCAAGAATGCGGAACAAGAGAAAGACATCTTTGAGATATTTCGCAAGGTTGAGGTAAATATTCCTTTATTAGATGCTATTAAACAAATACCTCGATATGCTAAATTCCTTAAGGAACTGTGCACATCTAAGAGAAAGTTAAGAGGAGATGAAAAAGTTCACATGGGGGAGAATGTTTCAGCAGTTCTCTAAAAGAAACTACCTCCCAAGTGCAAGGATCCAGGTATGCTTACTATCCCTTGCAAAATTGGTAATGTTAGAGTTGAGAAGGCTATGTTAGATCTAGGAGCTTCTATTAATGTCATGCCTCGTTCTATTTATTCATCTTTGACTGTTGGTCTATTACAAGAAACTGGCATGATAATTCAACTAGCTAATAGGTCTAATGCGTATCCTGATGGGGTGTTAGAAGATGTCTTAGTGCAAGTTAATGAGTTAGTTTTTCCTGCTGATTTTTATGTACTTGATATGGAAGAGGATAACTCCTCTAATTATGTCCCAATTTTGCTAGGAAGACTTTTCTTAAGACTGCTAGAACTAAATTGGATGTACATAAAGGGATTCTCACTATAGAATTTGATGGAGAAGTTATAGAGTTCAATATGAATGATGCCATGAAATATCCAAGTGAGGAACATTCGATGTTTTCTGTGGATGTTATTGACCCTATAGTGCAGGAAGTCTTTTATTTGGATGTTTAAGATTCATTGGTAGCTACTTTAAATAATAGTTTGGGCCTCAAAGGATTGCAAAATGATGGAAATGAGTTTATTTTAAATTCTGTATTGCAAGAGACAATTTATGAATTAAATTCTTTAAGAACTTTAACTCATCATATGTCTTATATTGAATTACCTTCATCTCATGCAAAACTTCTTCCATCTATTTTGCAGGCACTGAAAATAGAGTTTAAACCGTTACCAAGTCATCTAAAGTATATTTCTAGGAGATGGTGAGACACTTTCGGTGATCATCTCTTCAAAGATTAGTACTTTAGAGGAAGAAAAGCTTATTAGAGTGCTGAAGGATTACAAAAAGGCTTTTGGATGGACAATTGCTGATATCAAAGGGATAAGTCCGTCCACGTGCATGCATAGAATATTGTGGAGGAAGTTGCAGCTGCAAGAGTTGGAGGAGATTAGAAATGAATCCTATGAGAGCTCGCGATTTTACAAGGAAAAGACGAAGATATTTCATGACAGAATGATTTTGAGAAAGGAGTTCTTTGTTGGTCAAAAAGTTATTTTTTTCATTCTAAGCTTAAACGTTTTCCTGGTAAATTACGTTCTCGCTGGGTTGGACCCTTTATTGTTACTAATGTTTTTCCTCATGGTGCAGTTGAGATTCGAAGTCCGACCTCTGACAAAGTTTTTAAGGTTAATGGCCATCGCTTAAAACCTTTTTATGAAGGTTTTTCGGTGAATATTGTGGAGGAAGTGGCTCTCGAGAGTCCCATTTATGGAGATTGATGCATGAACGTGTCTAGCCAAAGACATAAAACAAAGGCGCTTTTTGGGAAGCAACCCAAAAGAATTATTTATTTTGATTTTTGTTATATCTATTGCTTTTAATTTTGATTCAGATTGTCTAAATAATGTTTTTGCTTATTTTAGACAGAAGTAAATTTTTGGTAAGGCGTGTCCGCACTTTAACTAAGAAGTACTTCTGTGATTTTAAAGTAAAATGGTTTTAATGCGTGCCCACGCTTTAACTGAGAAGTACTTCTGTGATTTTAAAGTGAAATGATTTAAGGCGTGCCCGCATGCTTATTAAAAAAGTACTTCTGTAATTTTTGGCGTCTCAAGTGTCTCTTTTAATTTTTAGTTTGTAAAAAAAAAAAAGAGTTTTTATTTTATTTTATTTTTTTTATTATATAAAAAGGGTTTTTATTTTTTTATTTTTTTAAAATTCGAAAAAAAAGGGGATTTTTTTATTTTTACTTTTAATTTTATAAAAAAAACACACAAAATGATTTTACTATTCACAAATCCCTAACACTGTTTTCTCAACCCAGCTATTTCCACTGTGGTGTCTCACAGATCCAAATTTCACTCAGCCGCGTGACTCAAAGAAGAAGATCTCGGGCCTCAAGGCGTGACTTCACCATCAAAGACTCACCCACCACTCAAGCAGCCCGTGCCAGCCAAACCAATTTTCCAGCACATTTCAATCCAGTTTCCAGCCAACCACCATTCCAGCCGCGCTGCAAATTTCGCATTCAACTGTACCAATGCCGAAGAGGAAAGCGTCAACTTCTAAGTCATCAACACCTAAAAAGAAACCCGTTGCAAAGAAATCCAAGATTGCTGCTCCCACTACGGTCCCATGGAACACCGTTTCAGATTCACGTCAAGCCGTGAGACAAAGATCGAAGCATGGAAAAGGCATGAGTGTTTTGCCGCTTGCTGAATCCAATCTCGGAGGGTACCTCACATTCACGACTCAACAAGAAAAAGAGCGGTACAAAGATATTTCCAAGCGAAAAACACTTCCAGCTAAGTATATTCATTACCCGACTCTTGAAAAATTAAATGTTAAGGATAAGTTTAATGCTTTGATAGATAAAATTGGTTTGCGACAATTTGTTGATGTTGATTGTTTGGGTTATGTTGAGTGGATTAGGGAGTTGTATGCTACTTTTCAATTTAATATACCGAATGATTTTACTTTGCATACTCCGAATGTTATAAAGTTTAGGTTAATGGGACGAAAGTTTTCACACTCTATTACAGATTTTAACCTAGCTTTAAGATTCATTGATGATGATTATGCTTCTAGCGATGCATATTTAGGGACAACTTGTGACTTTCACGAAAATTTTGAGCCTTATGGTCTTTGGCGTAATTTATCTTTAGATCACAGTGCCTATGACCCGAGTAAATCAAAGAGCTCTTTCTTACGTGATCCTGTTTTGAAATGCGTGCATCGGTTCTTG
The DNA here is from genome assembly GCA_030449925.1 of Citropsis articulata. NCBI lineage: Eukaryota > Viridiplantae > Streptophyta > Magnoliopsida > Sapindales > Rutaceae > Citropsis > Citropsis articulata. Next base: position 1,427,504 of record JASUUH010000212.1, on the reverse strand, counting down.
GCATATATTTTTTAGGAAAGAAAGATCATTCGGGAGTTTTCTCTAAAACTGAGTTTTATTTTATCTGATGCATGTTAAATGATGTGAGGCCTAATTTAGGTTTTTGGTTAGCAGATCAATTTCAGAGTGTGTTTAAAAAGTATAGGACTTTATATCTTGGTCCATACATTACTCTGTTAGCTATAAACTTATGTGTGCTTGATCCTGTGGATAATGATTTACATCCTGCTTGCAAAAAGCAATTTTTAGATATGTCTGTATTTGAAAGAACAGGTGTGGTCGAATTCAAGTAGGGGAGATTTCAGTTTACTGAATCAGGACCCACTTAACTTCCTAAGAAGCTTTATGTTAGGAGTGGCGCCACCTCTGATGACGAGTTTGACGACGAAGTTGTTGCCCCACCAGCTATTCCTTCTACATCGGCATCACATTTGAGCATTCAGTTAGAGAAAATGGAGCACAAGCTGAACAAAATATAGCACAATTTGGCCGTATACTTCGAGAGTGTGGGATTTATCCCACCATTTCCGCCAAGCCCATAGACTTTATGTGGATCAAAGCTCACAATTCAGGGACGTTTTTCTTTTTGGCTTTAATCTTTTATCCTTATGCATTATTTTTTTATGTGAGCTTTGATTATCATACATTGAGGACAATGTAAGTTCTTGGTGTGGGGGAGGGATTTTTGCAATATTGATGTCTGGAAGTGTTATTTTCACTCTGCTCATCCTTAAATGATTTTGGAGTTAGTATGCTTCATATATTAGGTTTAATTTCTTTTCTTTTCTTTTCTTTCTCATTTTTTTTCCCATTTATCTCAATTCATTTACATCTATTTCTATTTTATCATACCCATCAATTATTTTTCTTTCTATCTCATTTTATCTTTCATTTTGTTATCACTACATACATCTTTCTCGCTTCTTATTCTTTTTACCTTCCCTTTTATATATCACTCATACCTTCTTCTCATTCTGCACCACTTTTGATAGTTGATTCATTTGAAAAGTGTAATTGATTGGTGGCAAATTTACCAACTTTGTGAGGATTTGAGCCTATAAGCAACCACTTTGCTCTAATTATTTTTGTTGTGTGAATATCAATCTTAGTTTGTTTATTCTAGAACTTGCTTTATTATGCATGTTGAAGCTGCATTACGGGATTTTATGCATTAAAATGATCGTCTTTTAATGGCTTACAATGTTGGGTCTTTGAGGAGCAAAACCTCTTTGGAGCTGTCCATAACAGAATGTATGTAGTGTTTTACTCTTTGCCCACTGACTTTAAATTCTTGGCCTGTTCTCTCATCTAAAAGGTCGACAGTCCCATGTGGATAAATTCTAATTAACTTGAAATGACCAGACTATCTAGATTTTAGTTTTCCTAGAAATAACTTGAGTTTTGAATTGTAGAGTAAAACTAGTTGGCCAGGAATTAAATGTCTTTTTTGGAGGTGCTTGTCATGCCATTGCTTTGTTTTCTCCTTGTAGATCTTGGCATTCTCATAAGAGAATCTGGAGTTCATCAAGCTCACATAGTTGAAGTTTCCTCTGGTTTGCTACATCATGTATATCCTAGTTTATTTGCTTCAATGCCCAATATGCTTTGTGTTCCAGCTCAAGGGGCAAGTGACGAGCTTTTCCATATACAATTCAGAATGAGGACATGCAAAGTAGTGTCATTTATGTTGTCTTACAAGCCCATAAGGAATCATATAATCGCAATGACCAATCGTTCCTGGTGGGGTGGTTCACTACTTTCTCCAGAATTTGTTTTATCTCGCGGTTGGACGCTTCTGCCTAACCATTAGATTGTGGGTGATATGTTGTAGCAATCTTATGCTTGATTCCATATTTAGCTAATGTTAAATATAGAATATCTTGTTGCAGAAGTGTATGCCTTCATCACTATTGATTGCTCTTGGAGTTCCAAATCTTGAGAAGATGCTTTTCTGAAGAAACCTCACCACTGCTTTAGCATCATTTGTTGGTAATGTAGTAGCCTCCACCCATTTGACACATAATCCACAGCAACAATATGTATAAGTTTCCAAAAAAAGGTGGGAATGGGCCCATGAAGTCTATCCTCTATATATAAAAAATCTCCGCATCCAATATGTTTGTCAATGGAATCTCATGTCTTAGAGATATATTCCTTATCCTTTGACACCTGTCATAACATTTAGCAAACTCATAAGCATCTTTAAAAATAGTAGGCCAGTAGTAACCTAATTGCAGAATTTTGGCAACTATTCTGTGGCCACCAAAATGTCCTCCATATGCCGCAGCATGACAAGAATGCAGTATGTATGGAATTTCTTCATCTTAGACACATCTTTGAATCACATAGGCTGAGCATAACTCATATAGATAAAGATCATTGTTGAGTGTTAGAAAGTGTATATTTATAAAGGAGAAAATTGTCATTTTACACTTCAAGTATCACTAACATTGCTACTTTTATTTATTTAAGTATTTTATTATTTAATTATGTGTGTTTTATTATAATTATGTATTTTATGTATTTTAGGGGCATCACGATCGTTTCATAATGAACGAGTGATCAGACAGCAAAACGGACGTCATATTTGAACTCGTGACGGTCAAAACCCAGGTGAGGAGCATAAAAGAAAATGTCATCGCTCACACAGACGCAGATCGCTTACGCATCGCTCATACATCGCTCATATATACGGTCCGATGACGTGGCATTGACCGACGATGTGGCATCGACCGTGACGCGTGGCAAAGATTTGATTGGACAAATTATTCGACGCATCATTAATCATGGCTGACGTGGTATTGACCGAGACCGATGTGTCACGATCTTATTGGGCTAAATTTCATGCATCGGATCGGCGACGTGGCAAAGATTTCAGCCGAGCAAAAATCGGTGTACGGTACATGCACATACGGGATTATTTATTATTCAAACCGCTATCGCAAATAGTATTACTATGCAAACCGTGTTACGCAAAAACCGGTCAAACCGCCATCAGACAAACCGTGTTCAAACCGTGTTACTGTTCACATGTTGACTGTTGACTATTGACTGATGACGTGGCGCAATCCTGAGCGTCCGAACTGTTTTTAATCCGATGGTCACGATTCACCATCAGATCTATAAAAGGAGCTCCTCTAATTTGATATCCTCAATTCATTTCTAAGCTTAGATTTTGTAATTCCTTCTCCTTCTTGTATTTTCTACGATTTTAATAAATTTCCATTTTACCCTAGTTAAAAATGAGTAGCTAATTTTCTTTAAGCTTGGGTCAAGGTGAAGTCTCAACATGGTCCATGGGCTTAATTTGGTAAATTTACTTTCTTCCTCTAATATTTGTGGTTGTTTTGATTTTTCGCCGACAAATAATAATAGATTGTTCAGATACACTTGTTAAACCCAAGACCCTAGTACAAGGTTATTATTATTCGCACGATAAGCACCATATTTATTTGAGTGGTTCATGAGGTGTAACCCCCTCATGATTTAATTGGCATTAATAAGAAATATTTAGCCCATGGAGCATGTTGATGCAGATCCGGATACCCAAGTGCTTTATCTCAATAATTTCCAGTTTAATTTATTCTCGCCATTCCCACTTAAATTCTAGCATAGTTTAAATTAATTTCACCACAAATCCAACCATCCATTTAAAGAAAATTAATTCTACACACAATTAAAATCCACCTCCTTGTGGGATCGACACTCGTCACCATTGATCTATTCTACAATAGATTCGTGCGCTTACGAGTTCAATAAAATTTACACAACAAGTTTTTGGCGCCGTTGCTGGGGAGGTAAGTATTTTAATTCGTAGAATTAGTTTTTTTTTAATATTTATTTATTTTTTTAGTTGTTTTCTTGTAATTTTTTTTCCTTTTCTCATTTAAAAAAAAAAAGAAATTAAGGTTAGAATTTCATTTCTTTTTTTTTCTCTTATTTAAATTTGTGTAATTTAATTTTCCTATCATTTTTCTTTGTAATTTAATTTTGTTATCTTGTTATCTTTCTTTGTAATTTATTTTAATTTTTGTTAATATTTGTTTCACGTAATTTCTTTTTCTTATAGCAATTGAGTGTGTTTTCATAGTAAAGTCAGAATAACGACAAGGTTAAGATCTAATTTGTCCTTCTTCTTTATTTTTATTTGTTTTGCTTTTATTTATTTTATTCTTTGCATGCATGGTCGAAGGTCATTATCACCTAATCTTGAGCCTTTAGATCTTGAATTGGAAAAAACACTTCGCACACACAAACACGTTGCATTTAAAAATAAAATTAACATGGATTTGCAAAACCAACCAGAACCACAGGAGAGGCCATTTAAGGATTATTTCAGTCCTTTAACTAATTTGAGCACATCATGCATAAGGTACCCAAATGTAGCTGCTAGGAGTTTTGAATTAAAACCTAGTGTGCTAAATTGTCTCCCAACATTCTATGGTTTAGAAAATGAGGATCCATATAATCACCTGAATGATTTTCATGCTATTCGTCAAACTTTCAAATATGAGAATTTTTCGGACGATGATGTTAAACTCAGATTATTCCCATTTTCTTTAAAGGATAGAGTTCGTTCATGGTTCAATACATTGCCTGCTAATAGCATAACATCATGGGAACAAATGGTAACAAAATTTTTAAATAAATATTTCCCAGTTCATAAAACCAATGTTATTCGCAAGGAAATTTCAAAATTTATACAAAGAGACGACGAGCAATTTTTCGAAGCATGGGAGCGATTCAATGGGCTACTCTTGAAGTGTCCACATCATGGGTACGAGAAATGGCACCAATGCCAATACTTTTTGGAGGGATTATTGCCACATGTGCAAGAATGGCTAATGGCGACTGAGGAGAGAGCTAATGTCTAAAAGCGCTCAGAGATTTGGGAATTCTTCCAATGACAATCGATAATTCCCAACAACGAGTCGATCACCTGTAAATACTAGGAGAATTATGGAGTAAATGAGGTTCACGCGAGTCAAGCCTGGAATTAAAGAAGTCAAAGAGATGGTTGAATGCCTTTCTCGACAAATAGCATCATTGACGCCAACTCAGCGAGAACCACATGACCATGACTCAGATCAAGCCAATGCCATAGGAGTCATGAAAACCATCAAACTGACCCCTTACTCAACACATATAACCACGGATGGAAAGACCACCCGATTTTTATGGTTTCAGGATTCCAACAAAATGGACCAACTCCACCTCCGATTCCTCGAATTTCTCGAGCCTCTCACCATTTTCGACCGTACAATCGAACTCAAACCATTCTCGGCCCAAACCATGGGAGAATACATTCCAATTTCAAAATTTTACTAATTCTACAATCGATCGTGAACCGCACCATTGATGAAGCTGCGAAATGAGATGAGGCGAACTTGACTCATGATCGGTTTCAAGCCTCGAGAAAATGGTGGGACAACATGCTTCAGTTCAAACTTTAGCCATGACCGTTGAAAAGGTAAATTCCCAAGTCAACGATGCACAACCTAAAGGGTGCATGAAGCAAGTTCCGATTCACCGCGTGACATGGAGAGGTCAAAGCTATCATGACCTTACGAAAAGGAAAAGAAGTCGACAACAAAATGGAGATGCCAGCGACAAAATCAATTCAGATTGTACCTGTGAATACTGAGGACCCATCACCTAAGGAGAAAGAAGAAACCAACCCACGAGAGTATGTTCCTAAAGCTCCATTTCCTCAGAGGTTAACTAAATGGAAAAAGGGAAAATCCACGGGTGAGATTTTTTAAATCTTCAAACAGGTAAGTGTTAACATCCCTTTACTCGATGCGATAAAACAAGTACCATCTTATGCCAAGTTTCTTAAAGATCTTTGCACTAAAAAGCGAAATATTCATGTTCAAAAAAAGGCATTTTTAACAGAAAATATTAGTTCTATACTCCAACATAAGATGCCTCTAAAATATAAAGATCCAGCTCTCTCACTATCTCATGTAGTATAGGGAACCACATAATTGAGAATGCTTTCTTGGATTTAGGAGCTAGTGTAAATCTATTGCCTTACTTTGTATTTGTGAAACTTGGACTGGGCGAATTACACCCAACTCCAGTGGTGTTACAGCTAGCAGATCAGTCCACAAAAATACCTCATGGTATTGTAGAGGACGTGCTTATTCAGGTACACAAGTTTTATTTTCCTGTTGATTTCATTGTAATTGACACACAACCAATGCAGGATTCAAGGAAGCACATCCCCATTATCCTAGGCCGACCTTTCTTGGCAACTGTTGATGCTCACATTCAATGTAGGACTGGAAATATGCAATTGTCATTTGGCAATATGACCATCGAGCTCAACATCTTCAACATTGCCAAACAACCTCGCAATGCAGATGATGGAATTATTGATGTGGATTTAATAGAAACATTAGTTGACAATAATTTTCTTTCAAACCTTAGTGATGACCTTTTGGAAATATGTTTAACTCACTTTGTTTTGGATTTTGACATTGACATATCAATCGATGAGGTCAATACACTACTTGACTCAGCACTATCCATAGACACAAATAAATGGAAGTCAAGAGCTAAACAACTAGTACCATCAGAGAAAAAAGTCAGCCCATCATCAGAATCACCACCAAAACTTGAGCTCAAACAATTACCCAACACTTTGGAATACGCATTCCTGGGAGAAGAAAGTACTTTGCCAGTAATCATCTCTTCCTCCCTCAATGACGAACAAAAAGGTAAGTTGTTGGAAGTTTTAAAAGAGCACAAAGGAGCATTAGGATGGACCATAGCAGACATAAAAGGTATAAACCCAGTTGACTGTATGCATTACATTTACCTTGATGAAAATACTAGACCTACTAGGAAAATGCAACGTCGGTTAAATCCTAACATGAAAGAGGTTGTAAGAACTGAAGTCCTTAAGCTATTAGATGCAGGTATCATTTACCCTATTTATGATAGTTCATGGGTCAGTCCTGTACAAGTTGTCCCCAAAAAGTCATGAGTCATAGTAGTTACTAATGCTAATAATGAATTAGTGCCCACTAGAATAACTACAGGATGGCGTGTATGCATTGATTATAGAAAGTTGAATTCTGTCACACGTAAAGACCATTTTCCTTTACCATTTATCGATCAAATGCTTGATAGATTAGCAGGTCATGAATTTTATTGCTTTCTAGATGGCTACTCATGATATAATCAGATTCCCATAGCACCAAAAGATCAAGAGAAGACCACCTTCACTTGTCCTTTTGGTACTTTTCCATATAGGAGAATGCCATTTGGATTATGTAATGCACCTGCTACATTTCAACGATGCATGTTGAGTATTTTTTCTGATATGGTTGAACGATTCCTTGAGGTCTTTATGGATGACTTTTCTATTTTTGGTGATTCATTTGATCAATGTTTACATCATCTAACACTAGTTCTGCAGAGATGTATCAAGAAGAATTTAGTCTTAAATTGGGAGAAATGCCATTTTATGGTAAAACAAGGTATTGTTCTCGGTCACATCATTTCAAGCAAAGGTATTGAGGTTGATAAAGCCAAGGTGGATCTCATTTCCAATCTTCCTTCACCTAAAGCGATCAGTAAGTCTTCCTTGGGCATGCTGGTTTTTATAGACGTTTCATTAAAGATTTTAGCAAAGTTTCTAGTCCCTTATGCAATCTACTTGCTAAGGATGTACCTTTTGTCTTTGATAATTCATGTCTTGTGGCATTTGAAAAATTAAAGCAGTTGTTGACATCATCACCCATCATTCATTTCAAATTAATTTGAGCTTATGTGTGATGCATCGATTATCACGATGGGAGCGATATTAGGACAAAGACTTGATCAAGTTCCCCATGTAATTTACTATGCTAGTATGACATTGAATGATGCACAGTTGAATTATTCAACCACCGAAAAAGAAATGCTAGCTGTAGTGTTTGCATTAGAGAAATTTCGATCTTATCTCATTAGTTGTAAAATAATTATATTCACAGATCATGCTGCTCTTAAATATCTTCTCACAAAGAAAGATGTAAAAGCTAGACTAATTCGTTGGGTGTTAATTTTGCAGGAATTTGACTTAGAATTCAAGGATAAGAAAGGAACAGAAAATGTTGTGGCTAACCATCTTTCTCGTCTCTATTTTGACACAACTATAGAACCATTACCCTTGAATGAGTCATTTCTAGATGAACAATTAATGAGTGTGGAAGTACTACCATGGTATGCTGATATTGTTAATTATCTTGTTACAGGTCAACTTCCAGAGCATTGGACTAAGCAGGACAAGGCCAAATTCTTTGCAGAAATAAAGAATTTCTTTTGGGATGATCCTTATCTATTCAAGTATTGTGCAGATCAAATTGTTAGGCGATGTGTCCCAGAAAATAAATTTCAAAACATTCTTTCATTCTGCCATGAACAAGCTTGTGGAGGCCACTTCAGTGCTAAGAAAACAGCTACTAAAATTGTACAATATGGTTTCTATTGGCCAACTATATTTTGAGATACTTACACCTTTTGTTCTTCATGTGATAGGTGTCAACGAATGGGGAGCATAACACGAAGAAATATGATGCCACTAAACCCAATTTTAGTGGTTGAAATTTTTGATGTATGGGGTATAGATTTCATGGGACCCTTTTCCCCATCTTTTGGCCAACAATACATATTGGTTGCTGTTGACTATGTTTCGAAATGGGTAGAGGCAATTCCATGTAGGACCAACGATCACAAGGTGGTGATAAGATTTTTGAAAAGCAATAATGTTTCACGCTTTGGATTTCCTCGAGCAATAATCAGTGATGGTGGTGCTCACTTTTGCAATAAATTCTTCAAAGCACTTTTGACAAAGTATTCCATTACTCATAAAGTGGCGACCCCATATCATCCGCAAACCAGTGGCCAAGTTGAGATCTCCAATCGAGAAATAAAGCACATTTTAGAAAAAACGGTGAAGCCTGACAGAAAAGATTGGTCGTTGAGGCTCGATGATGCATTATGGGCATATAGAACAGCTTTCAAAACTCCAATTGGGATGTCACCCTACATGGTAGTGTATGGAAACGCTTGCCACCTACCTGTGGAACTCGAACATCGTGCGTACTGGGCCATCAAGAAATTCAATTTTGACATGCAGCTAGCTGGCTCAGAAAGAAGATTACAGCTGGCAGAACTTGAAGAAATTCACAATGACGCATATGAAAATGCCAAGATTTACAAGCAACGAATGAAAGTCTTTCACGACAAGCAAATGATGAGAAAAGCTTTCACTCCAGGTCAGAAAGTGCTTTCATTCAATTCTCGCTTTTTATTTCCGGGTAAATCTCGATGGTCTGGCCCATTTATTGTTCACACTGTTTTTCCACATGGGGCAATTGAAATTAAGGATCCAAAGAACGGCGTCACTTTTAAAGTTAATGGTCAAAGATTAAAGCCATATCTAGAGTACCAACCACATGGAGAGGATAGTGAAATAAATCTGAGTGACGCACCAAGTTTAAATTGAGGTTTTTCTTTTCTTTTCGGTAATTTGATTTGATTCTTTTCTTTCTTTTGATTATTCTTTTATTGATTGAAATTATTTTTGTGTAAGTGTGCTTGTTTACCCATTACAGTCCTCTCTTATAATTTTAATCATGAGACAATACCTCTTGTACATGCTTAGAACATTTCAACCTATCCGAACTCATCTCAGAAAGCAGATACGATTTTTTAAAACACATCGTATTTGGGCTTTGCAACCACCAGAGTTAGTCGCTCATGTTGAGCATTTAGAAAGCCAACTCAGAGATATTGAGAGAAGTATCTACAACACCCAGTTGGAGCTTGAGGTAAATTCAATAAGAGGAAGATATTAATTTTCTTTGTGTGCTTTAATTTATTTCTCTGTTTGTGTGTTTTAGTTTGCTTTGTGTGTTTAAGTTTGCCACCCCAGTGAAGAGGCGGATAACGGTACTCCGTGACAATCAAGTCGATTACTTCAGTTTCCCATAATCACTAATATTCTGAGACGAAGGCATGGACAGAGACGAGATTTTAGCAAAGCTTCACAAACGATTCCCTTCGCTTCCTCAGAATGCACTCATTTCAATCTATAAAGCCCGATCCGAACGCATGCAATTGCTTATGAAGAATGACATACCTGTTGACATCCGCTGGTTAATCAAGGCCAAAGTGCACTTGGCAGGTGAGTTGCCTCCTAAATTTATTGTATACATGCCTGGCTGTGGTAAAGGAAATTATGCGAGAAAACGACGAGCTCGGAGACTTTCTGTTGCTTGTCATAAGTGTGCCAGAACGATATGCAATAAAAAAACCATGTTCTTTAGGAATGGTGTCTGATAACAGGGAAGATAAGATTAAATTCATTAGCGATGACTTGAATAAAGAGTCATTGGATAATATCCTTTTGTCTTTTGAAATGCATCCTAGTGGATACGTACAAAGAGCGATTCTCCAGTTATGGCCATTATTCGAGAAAGAACGTGCACGATACAGTCTCGGGAATCTGACTATAAACGACCCTGTTTGCCAGTTTGTAAGAAAACTGGATGGGAAGCCTGTCCTCGACCCATAGAGGGCGTTCAAGTTGTTTCTGGACGTTAAACCAGAGGACGATGTGAGCCATAGTCGCAACTACCTGTGAATATCCTTTTACTTTACTATTGTTTTATTTCACTGTTGTTTTACCATTCGCATTATTGCCTGTAATAATTTTTTTTTTGTTATCATTGTTTGCTTTTTCCTTTTTACTGTTTTCTTTTTTACTCTCGAGTCATGTGCCTTACGCGTTAATTGACACTGACATAATACCTCATACACAGCAGTATCCTAATGGCAGCTACTCCCAGCAAACAATTCAAGAACATTTGTGTGCTCTCTGGGTTTAACTATGGCAAACATAAAGAGTTCGTTGAGGCAGCCATAGATCTTGGTCGAAGAATAGAGAAAAGCGCACTTGGTGTATGGAGGAGGTGACCGAGGGTTATCCAAAATGGTCTCGTGTCGCTTATGTCGAGGAGCCAAGTGTTAGGCATCATCCCAACAATTCTCAAACCTTTGGGCTGTTTGTCTAACTCATCAACTGGAGAAGAATTAGTCGTCTCAGGTATGCAAGAAAGAATAACTGAAATGTTAAATCATGCCGATGCTTTTATTTTCCTTCCAGGAGATCTTGCAACTCTTGAGGCACTAATCACATTAGCATCTTGGGCCCATCTGAACATCCACCAGAAACCCATCGGTTTGTTAAATGTCAATAATTTTTATGATGGCTTTATCGCATTTCTTAACCATGCAATAAAAAATTATTTCATTCCTTCCTCAGTAAAAAAAGTCTTTATTTGTGCACATACTGCTAATGAGCTACTTGATACTTATGTTTATCAATCGAGATGATCCCGAATCGCTGTGTTGGAGTGTTCAAATAATAATGGTAACAGTAGCCGCAGTAAGAAGTACAAATTAGATCTAACTCTCCGCTTGTAAATATTTTCTTCTGTGTTGCACTACCTAGGTGATGTCTTTTACACTCTACTTCTTTCCTTTCAAACATTGAGGACAATGTTTCATTCTGGTTGGGGGGAGGGAATAGTTGACAATTGTGGAATGTTGGTTAAGTTTTTACTAATTTTTGTTGTAGAATTAACCGTGGCTAACTTTTTAAGTAGAAGATGGCTGAATATAGAGTGTAGTTACTCTAGAAACGCATCTTCTTAGTTTGAAAGTTAAAAAAAAAGAAAACAAAAACAAAAAAAAATTGTCTTATTTTAAGTGTGTTTTTCTAACTTTTTCTTTTTGACTTCTCCTTTATAAATATACATTTTCAAGTTTTTGAGTCGAAGATGACTGAATATGGAGTGTAGTGACTCTAGAAACACATCTTCTTAGTAAAAAAAAAAAATCAAACATTTTTCTTTTCTATCATCTAATTAATTTTTCTGCATCATTTTTTTTCATTTTTCTACATGCATGTTTAGAATAGGTTGGGGGGGTAGAATTTCGTTAAAAAAATGGTAATTTTGTGTGAGTTTTTTATATTGGATGAAATGATGACTCTCGAATTTTAGTATTTGTATTATCTTTGGTCTTGAGTGATGCTACACCATATTTGCTATTCTACATGTTGATGTTGGAGACAAATATGAGTTGCTTGAAGGAATACACATGTCATAATAAATTCCAAGTGAGTTTTTGATCCTATTAATTTTTCTTGGAGAGTAACCCTTGTTGCCCATTCTTTATACAGGTTAGCAGTTTATTATTTTATACATGATCTCTAGATTTCCTTTGAGTCAACCCTTAAAAAAAAAAGTGTGTTGTTGCATCTAAAGGCCCACCTAACTAGTAGATATGAAAGATTATTTAGAGCTCTACGAGACGATGGAAGGCCATCTTTGATCCGTTTGAGCCTTTCTAGCCATCTTTATTGTAAAATATCCATAGTTAGCCCTTTTGAGCCTTTTAAAAAAAAAGTATTTTCTTTGTTAACTTATCATCCTGACCCACTCTAATTTGGAGTATTACCCGATATCTTACAAGTTCCATCACCTATTCATGTTTGAGAAAAAATATAAATAATTATTTTGTTCAGCAAAGTTGTGCTATAAAAAAAAAGAAAAGAAAAAAAAAGAAAAAAAAAGGGAGAAAAAGATATGTAATAATAATAAATAAACGAAATCCATCTTTTTATTTCAAAAAATATATATTTATTTTTTCTCAAACATGTATTTTGTTTCCCATATTTCCTCTTTTTATTAGCCATGTCCCTAGCCTACGTTACGTCCTAATAAAAGTCCTTCTTGATTTTAGGGAACTATAGTCTAAAGTAAAAGCTAGTTATATGGGCTATTAAGATGTAGTGATGCATTAAAAAAAAAAAAAGAATAAATAGGGTTGACTAGTACTTTGTTTGAGGTTGTATTATTTCTAAGCTCTAGGCATATTCTTTTCAACTTGGTGAGAGTGTGTGATATTTCTATGTTATTTTCTCTCAATTCACCATTCATTGTAGTGACAATTTTTATTGGGTTTAATTTCTTTGTGGGAGTGTCACTACTACCACTGAGATTTTGGGGTTTGACATGTCATTCTTGAAAGTGGCCTGATTACTATAGTTTGCTGGACTGATGCATGTGGATTGTTGATGTGGTTGTGATATTTCTTTAGACTGGAGATAATGCTTGTACTTTTATTTGATTGCTATCATTAATCTAATTGAATAAACACGTGTGTTTTATAAATTAAAAGAAAAAATTGGTTTTGAATTTTATCTTCGCTTTATTTGCTAGAGACTAGCAATAAGCTGGTTGAGGGGTGTGTTGAGTGTTAGAAAGTGTATATTTATAAAGGAGAAAATTGTCATTTTACACTTCAAGTCTCACTAACATTGCTAGTTTTATTTATTTAAGTATTTTATTATTTAATTATGTGTGTTTTATTATAATTATGTATTTCATGTATTTTAGGGGCATCCGATCGTTTCATAATGAACGAGTGATCAGACAGCAAAACAGACGTCATATTTGAACTCAGGATGGTCGAAAACCTTAGGAGGAGCATAAAAGGAAAAATGTCACTGTTCACATATACGGTACTGTTCATACGACGGTACTGTTCATGGTCCTGTTCACGACACTGTTCATATATACGGTCAGATGACGTGGCATTGACCGATGATGTGGCATCGACCTGTGACATGGCAGCATTTGATTGGACAAATTATGTGGCATTGACTGCTTATGTGGCGTTAACCGATGATGTGGTATTGACTGATGATGTGTCACGATCTTATTGGACTAAATTTCTTATGTACTGTGGATCGATGATGTGGCAGCATTTCAGTGGAGCAAAAATCGTGTGTACGGTACATGCACATACATGGGATTATTTACTATTCAAACCGCGTTACTGTACAAATAGTGTTACTGTACAAAACCGCGTTACTGTACAAACCGAGGTCAAACCGTGTTACTGTACAAACCGTGTTCAAACCGTGTTACTGTACAAACCGTGTTCAAACCGTGTTACTGTTTACATGTTGACTGTTGACTATTAACTGATGACGTGGCGCAATCCTGAGCGTCCGAACTGTTTTTAATCCGATGGTCACGATTCACTCAATGTATCTATAAAAAAGGAGCTCCTCCCCCCCTAATTTGATATCCTTGAATTCATTTCTAAGCTTAGATTTTTGTAATTCCTTCTCCTTCTTGTATTTTCTACATATTTTAATAAATTTTCATTTTACCCCTAGTTCAAAAATGAGTAGCTAAGGGCCCGTTTGGTATTGTTTCTGGATTTGTATTTTTTGAGAATAAAAATAAAAATGAAAATGGTGTTTTGCAGTTGCTGTATTTCGAATTTAAATATGCGTTCGGTATCATTTTTTATATCCTGTATTTTAAAACTGAAAACAGTAATATGCGTTCGGTAGATAAAATTGAAAATGATAAAAACAGAGAATATGCGTTTGGTAAGACGTTTTTAAAAAACAGTTCACTGTAGCAATCGGCTAACCGTTAATATAAAACGGCTAACCGATTATGTCCAGCAAGTATGCTCTACAAAGGTTTGTTAAAATGATGTTTCTGGAAATTAACGGTAAACCGTTTACGGAAAACGGTGAACCGATTATTTCCAGTTTGCTAAGCTTGAACCGTTTAGTTAGAACGGTTAAGCCAAATTTGTTTGGCAGGTCTCTGGAAATTAACAGTAAACCGTTTACTGACAACGGCAAACCGTTTACGGAAAACCGTGAACCGATTATTTCCAGTTTGCTAAGCTTGAACCGTTTAGTAAGAACGGTTAAGCCAAAATATATTTTGCAGGTCTCTGGAAATTAACGGTAAACCGTTAACGGAAAACGGTAAACCGTTTACGGAAAACGGTAAACCGTTTACGGAAAACGGTGAACCGATTATTTCCAGTTTGCTAACCTTGAACCGTTTAGTAAGAACGGTTAAGCCAAATTTATTTTGCAGGTCTCTGGAAATTAACGGCGAAAGGTTAGTGACTAACGGTCAACCGTTTATTTGAAATTTAGCCCAAACGGTTAACCGTTAACGGTTAACGGCGATCCGTTTTCTGGCAAAAACGTGTGTACCAGTTAGTTTTCAGCTCCAACTATAAATAAGCTCATTCAGATCAAATCAAGGGTTGATCACAATACGACCATTGAGCTTATACACGATTATACAATCTTCATAGAGCTTCAAATACATTTTTATTTATTATTGTGATTTCATTGAATTTATTTATTGTTTTTGAATTTATTAAGTCATTAGATTAGATTGTTGTGTGGTTTGATTAAGATAAGTTTTAAAATACCAATTCTCCCCCCCTCTTGGGTTGCACACTTGTATTTCAATAACATAATCGATAAATCTTAATTGACGGTAGCAGTTTGCCAACATCCAATAAAACTGGACAATTTTCTTATACTAACACCAACTTAATCAATCTCATGCCAACAAAATTATATTTACTAAATATAAAATAATTAGAGAGAAGGGGAATGATATAAAAAATTACTAGCAAACACAATCTCACTGGGTTCGTTTTCTATTTGGTAATAATAGAAAATAATTATTGAGTACGGATTCTCAACACTCACCATTTTCCCAAGCAAATCAAAACCCAATGAATGCCAACGACAATATCACTAGTCATTTTATGCAATGACACTGCTCCATGCTAACAGACCAGACTTATAGTGCACTACATATAGAGCTGATTTATTCTTGAAAGCAAGAGAATCAAAATCATGGCATGTACAGCATGAATTTAGCAAGTTTACAACATCTCAAATTACAACAATTCAACTCACATTTTTACAACAATGTTTTTAGTTTTCCTAAATGATTTCTTTTGCAAAGATACATTGTTCACATTACAAGGAAGATTTGGTAAATACACTCAACACGAAAAAGCAAACAGAATAACAAGTGCTCTATACGGAGACTACTCCTTCAACTTGCTGTTGTGCAAGGTATCTTTCTCTTCGCTCTTTCTGCACAAACAGGATAACAATATTTGCTCTGCGGCCGTTTGATCCTTTTCTGCACAAACTGGCATTCAACAAAATTACATGAGATATAAAGAATAATAACAATCAGAAAAAGTCTCAATTGTTGGCAATGTTCAACATACCAGCTCAGGGACATAGTCTACATCCCCTTTTTGCCAGAAAACGGATCGCCGTTAACCGTTAACGGTTAACCGTTTGGGCTAAATTTCAAATAAACGGTTAAGCCAAATTTATTTTGCAGGTCTCTGGAAATTAACGGCGAAAGGTTAGTGACTAACGGTCAACCGTTTATTTGAAATTTAAAACTAACCGTTAACGGATTGATCCGCTTTAAAAACGTACCATAGTTGTTTTTCAGCTCCATAAGCTCATTCAGATCAAATCAAGGGTTGATCTGTCGACCATTGAGCTTATACACGATTATACAATCTTTCAGAGCTTCAAATACATTTTTATTTATTATTGTGATTTCATTGAATTTATTTATTGTTTTTGAATTTATTAAGTCATTAGATTAGATTGTTGTGTGGTTTGATTAAGATAAGTTTTAAAATACCAATTCTCCCCCCCTCTTGGGTTGCACACTTGTATTTCAATAACATAATCGATAAAACTTAATTGACGGTAGCAGTTTGCCAACATCCAATAAAACTGGACAATTTTCTTATACTAACACCAACTTAATCAATCTCATGCCAACAAAATTATATTTACTAAATATAAAATAATTAGAGAGAAGGGGAATGATATAAAAAATTACTAGCAAACACAATCTCACTGGGTTCGTTTTCTATTTGGTAATAATAGAAAATAATTATTGAGTACGGATTCTCAACACTCACCATTTTCCCAAGCAAATCAAAACCCAATGAATGCCAACGACAATATCACTAGTCATTTTATGCAATGACACTGCTCCATGCTAACAGACCAGACTTATAGTGCACTACATATAGAGCTGATTTATTCTTGAAAGCAAGAGAATCAAAATCATGGCATGTACAGCATGAATTTAGCAAGTTTACAACATCTCAAATTACAACAATTCAACTCACATTTTTACAACAATGTTTTTAGTTTTCCTAAATGATTTCTTTTGCAAAGATACATTGTTCACATTACAAGGAAGATTTGGTAAATACACTCAACACGAAAAAGCAAACAGAATAACAAGTGCTCTATACGGAGACTACTCCTTCAACTTGCTGTTGTGCAAGGTATCTTTCTCTTCGTCTTTCTGCACAAACAGGATAACAATATTTGCTCTGCGGCCGTTTGATCCTTTTCTGCACAAACTGGCATTCAACAAAATTACATGAGATATAAAGAATAATAACAATCGAAAAGTCTCAATTGTTGGCAATGTTCAATATAATTCCGTGACATAGTCTACATCCCTTTGACCTTCATGCTAATTATTTTAAACTTATCTCTACTCTTTTGATACATCGGTTTTCATTGTTCTCTGAAGCTCCACAAACTTGAAGACTAGCACATCATGCAAAATCAAGCACAAGCAATCATTTGTAATAGTTGGTAGCATCAATTGTGTCCCAAACACCAAGATAATTCAAATTGAAGGCAAACCATTTAAGTTCATGAGCAGATGGTTACCGGTTGCTATGAGACTCCTACCGGTGCAAGAATAGCACCGGAGGACGATGAGTGGTTTTAGCAAGCGAATATGAGCATGAACGATGGAGTAGATATTGGAAATATTGACTTACAAATACAAAGACCCGTAGCGGAAGAAGCACAAGACATAGCGCAATTAATACTATCAGTTCGGCAAACAACAACATTTAGAAAATAGTATTACAATAAGAGAGCTCACCTGAAATGTGGACATTAACAAACCCATAGCATTTACTGCAACATATTATCCATAATGTTTAAGTTCTGTAACTACCAAAGTCATGTTTAAGGCTACAATTAAGTTACAAAGAGCTGTCTAACTTAAAAACAATTTGGACTCAATAATTTTTGAATTTATCCCAAAGAGAAACGAAATCACAATAAATAAAGAAGAGAACAAATAAAATCAATCAACAATCATATGAACAAAACTAAAAAAGAAACAAAATCAATTAACAATCATACGAACAAACCCAGAAAAACAAAGTTAATTACAATCATATAAACAAAACACAAAAAAATAAAATCAATTAACAATTATATGACAAAACCCAGAGAAAAAAAAAATCAAATAACAATTGAATGAACAAAATAGACGCAGCAAAAGTTACTCAAATAAATGCAGTAGTAGTAGTAGCAGTAACAGCACCAGCTGAATCAGAAAAGAGATGCAGCAAGAAGTGACTTACCCTTTTGAAAGCAACGGGTTGGTTATATCCTAATTTCCGTACCTGAACCTCTAAGGGATCTTGTTCAGCGAGCAGCAGATTCAGCGGGCGAACTCGGGGGACAGCGCCAGAACCCGGCGAGGGGTCTTGGATAACAGCTTTAGCCCTTTCTCGACCACCTGTACGACTTCGACGTTTGATTCTTTCTATCTGGGATACCGATGGCTAACCGGCCGGCGAGCCGAGCCGAGATGTTGCGTGTAGTAGCAGATTTCTATCTCAACCTAGCAAGAAATTGCCAATGCTCATTACAAGAAACAGAGAGAGATGAAACAAAGAAGACCACACCGAGCCGACACGAAGAAGAGCCTCTCTCAAAACACAAAGACCCATTTTGCTTCAAGAACAAAGGATGAGAGAGAGTGCGGTCAATTATGGATGAAGAAGAAGAGTATTCACAGAGTGAGAGAGTTGCAAATTTAGATCTAGATGAGGGTGGTTGAAGAAGAAGAGAATTTTGTTTTATAATTTATTTTGTAATATAATTTGTGATTCATTGAGAACGTGTTAAACACGTTCTCGGTGCTATAGCTATAAACTAAAATATGAATTCTGTGTTTTATAATTTGTTTTTTGAATCCAATTGACCGAACATGTATTACACATGTATTTCCAAAACAAAAATGAAAACAAGCTTATGAAAACGGTACCGAACGGGCCCTAATTTTCTTTTAAACTTGGGTTGAAGGTGAAGTCTCAACATGTTCCATGGGCTTAATTTGGTAAATTTACTTTCTCTTTCCCTCTAATATTTGTGGTTATTTTGACTTTTCGTCGACAAATAATAATAGTATTGTCTAGATACCGCCCTGGTTAAACCAGCGCCCTAATATAAGGTTATTATTATTTGGCACGATAAGCCCTTAGCACCATATTTATTTGAGCGTGGTTCATGAAGTGTGGAATCCCCCCTCATGATTTAATTGGCATTAATAAGAAATATTTAGCCCATTGAGCATGTTGATGCAGATCCGGATACCCAAGTGCTTTATCTCAATAATTTCCAGTTTAATTTATTCTCGCCATTCCCACTTAAATTCTAGCATAGTTTAAATTAATTTCACCACAAATCCAACCACCCATTTAAAGAAAATTAATTTTACACACAATTAAAATCCACGTCCTCGTGGGATTGACACTCGTCACTATTGATCTATTCTACAATATATTCGTGCGCTTGCGAGTTCAATAAAATTTACACAACAATGATCCCACTGATAGCTTCTAACATAATGAAGAAACCTTTTTTTGCTGATAATTCAACTCAGGTAGTAGCAATCCACTTACAAAATAATTAGCAAAGTCTGCATACCATGGAAGTCCCGATTGCTGCAACATGCGTGCATGCTATAACTTAAGCAGTTGTTCATCAGGGAAAGTTTCAGTAATGTCAAGCTTGGTCAATATGTTGGCATCTGTTTCTAGTCGCGATAGATAGTTTACTACCTGATTTTCAGTCCCTTTTCTATTTTTGATTTTCAAATCGAATTCTAGTAACAATGAGATCCATCTTATCAATCTTGGTTTTGCATCTTTTTTTGAGTTAAGTACTTTAATGCTGTATGGTCTGTGTAGACTGTTACTTTGGTGCCCATTAAGTAAGCTCAGAACTTATCAAAAGCAAACACCACTGCTAGCAGCTCTTTCTCTATAGTGGTGTAATTAATCTGAGCTTTAGCAAGAGTTTTGCTAGCATAGTAGACAATGTGAAAAACTTTATTCTTTCTCTACCCCACTATTGCTCCAACAGAATAGTCACTAGCATTACACATCAGTTCAAAGGGTAGATTCCAATCTGGTGCTATCACAGCTGGTGTTGTTACTAAAGCTTTCTTCAACTCACTAAAAGCTTGGAGGCAATCCTTATTGAAGTTAAAAGGCTTGTCATGCTCCAGCAGTGAAGAAAAGTCTTGGATGAATCTTCTATAGAATCCAGCATGACCCAAAACGCTTCTAACACCCTTGACTGAAGTTGGAGGTGGCAGTCTAGCGATCACTTCTATTTTTGCCTTATCCACCTCTATTCCATTTTTGGATACTCTATGCCTCAACACTATGTCCTCTTGTACCATAAAGTGGCATTTTTTCCAATTGAGTACCAAGTTAGTTGTCTTACACTGTTTAAGCACATCCTCTAAGTTGTGTAAGCAATCATCATATGTTTCTCCAAAAACTGAGAAATCATCCATGAAAACTTCCAATATTTGCTCAATTATATCTGAAAAAATTGACATCATACACCTTTGAAAGGTTACTGGAGCATTGCATAAACCAAAGGGTATTCGTCTAAAGGTAAAAGTTTCATAAAGGCAAGTGAATGTAGTTTTTTCCTGGTGTTCTAGTGCTATAACAATCTGGTTGTTGCCTAAATACCCATCTAAGAAACAATAATAAAGTTTTTCAGCAAGTCTATCTAACATCTTATCTATAAATAGTAGTGGAAAGTGGTATTTTCTTGCGACTTTGTTGAGTTTTCTATAGTCCATACAAACTCTCCATCCAGTTACTGCTCTTGTAAGAATAATTTTATTCTTCTCATTTGCTATGACAGTTACTCCTCCTTTCTTTAGAGCACACTATATTAGACTCGCCCAAGAACTATATGATATTGGGTATATAATTCCAGCATCCAACCATTTGATGATCTCTTTCTTCACAACTTCCTTCATGATAGGATTCAGTCTCCTTTGTTGCTCTACTGAATTGCTGTAACAGTTCTCTAATAGAATTTTCGCATGCATATGAATGGGCTTATTACCTTAATGTCTGTCATAGTCCATCCAATTATTATTTTTTTTGTATTTTTCCAACAATCTACCAAGCTCATTTCTTGATCTGCATTCAAAGAAGATGAAATGATTGCAGGGAATGTATTATTCTTACCAAGATAAATATATTTTAAATATGAAGGTAATAATTTTAATTCAAGAGTATGAGGTGATTTAATAGATGACACTATTGGCTTTACTTCTATGTTTGATAGATCTTAAGATTCAAAATGTCTGCTGTCTTTCAGCTTGTTTTTCTTCTAACCATGCCATCTGCATTGCTGCAACATCCTATTCTTCAAGACTTTCAAAAGTGGTAGCTTTTATTGTAATGAAATTGAAGGTGACTTTTCTTCTTTACTGCAGCATCTGTCTATTCTTTCTATTACAGCAAGAGCTACGACACTAATGAAAGTGTAATCTTCTATGTCATCAAGACTCTTCATAGCTTTTAACATATTGAAGGTAACTTGCTGGTCATTTACCCTCATAGTTAATTCTCCCTTCTACACATTGATTAGAGTCTTTCCTGTAGCTAGGAAAGGTCTTCCAAGTATAATTGGTACCTCTTTATCAGCCTCAAAGTCTAGTAAAATGAAGTCTATTGGAAAAATGAATTTGCTTACCTTCATTAATAAATCTTCGATCTTGCTTTGAGAGTATGCATAAGATCTGTCAGCAAGTTCTAAAATGACTATTGTTGGTCTGCAGTCTCCAACTCCC
Source organism: Citropsis articulata (assembly GCA_030449925.1). Lineage (NCBI taxonomy): Eukaryota > Viridiplantae > Streptophyta > Magnoliopsida > Sapindales > Rutaceae > Citropsis > Citropsis articulata. The sequence continues at coordinate 1,405,632 of JASUUH010000212.1, read as the reverse complement.
AATTGCTCAAAACTGATAAAGGCATTAAATTAATGCTTGCTCCCAAGTCACAAAGTGCTCTACCATTGTATCTATTGCCAATAGAATATGGTATCGTGAAACTTCCTGGATCTTACAGTTTCTAAGGAATTTTACCTTGAAGCATATGGTTGCATTCTTGTGTTAGGGCTACAGTTTCAAATTCTCCCAACCTTCTTTTCCTTGCTAAGATATCCTTTAGAAATTTCACATAGTTAGGTACTTGTTCTAAGGCTTCCATAAAAGGTATGTTAATATGTAATTGCTTCAGCACTTTAAAAAATTTACCAAACTGTTTATCTTGCCTTTGTTTTTGAAATCTTTATGGGAAATGAAGTGGGTACCAAAATTTTGCACTACCACAAGAGGTACAAGTTGCTGCTCTTTTGGTTGACTTTGAGTTGTCACCACTGGTGTTGCAGCATCTACATCAATAGGTATTGAGGGATTTCTTTCTAAAGTTGCAGCATCCTGGCTACTCTCACCAATATCTTTTTGTGATGAAATAAGTTCTAACTTTTTTCTTGACATATCAACAGAACTATCAATATTCTTTCGAAATCTTAAGTTTATCACCTTGCAGTGCTCCTTACCCTCTCTTTTTGAATCTTGTGTATTGCTGGGTAAACTCTCTTGAGGTCTGCTACTCAATGTTATGGCAAGCTGTCTAATTTGGTTTACAAGATTTCTCAAGGATACAGGTTGACTTTGCACAATTGCTTCATTCTTCACAATGTATCCCTTAAATAAGTGTTTTCAAGGAACTAAGTTGATCATTGCCAATGTTTCTTTGTCCTTGATTTTGCTGATGAAAATCAGGCGTTAAGCAAGTCTTTTCTGGCCACTGAGTGCTGTAGCATGTTGATTCTAGTTGCTCCATGAAAAGTTTGGTTGCTGCTTCCATCCAGGGTTATATATATTAGAATATGGATTGTTCTGGTTCTGTAGGTTAAAATTACCCACATAATTTACTGATGTTGGATTTCCTGGGCAGTTATCAAACAAGTGCTCTTTTCTATAATACACACAGGAAATGTCAGCAACTTGCTTGACTGTTGCTGGAGCAGTGGTCATAGCTTTCACCATGTTGGTCAATGAGGTTACTAGGGCTGATAGTGTTATAAATGCATCTTCTGAGTTCAAAATTCATTGTCTTGAGTGAAATTTTGGGCTTCTCTAATTCTGCATTCACCGTAAATAATTGGTTATCTTTTTTAGTAATTAAAGACTAATAATAAATTACATCAATCTTAAGTTTTGCCTTATCATCCAAATGATTGGATACTTGAATCATCAAAGTTATATTCTCATTATAGACTTCTTCTAATTTAACAATCTGTCTTATAGCTTTCATGAATTTTTTTTTTTTGTCATTTATATAAATGTCATTAACGATGCTATCTGAATCATTTTTCTTGTTATCATGCTTTAGAGTTGTGTCAAGATAGGAATCAGTGTTTTCATGTTTAAACTAACTTCTTACTCTAAAATAAATCCTACTCGTCAATTATAAAATCATGTCAGTAGTTGACTAGATAAATTAGACATCTAATTAAACTAGTAAACAAATATACCTACTAAGTTAGAATTTCACTAAATTAGGGATTGAATAAATTAAACACTGTTGCAAGATATTCAATAAATAAAATTCCAATTTAACTAGACTTGTTATAAGATGCCAACTCTATAAAGAATGGACTTAACACGCTCGGAGAATCACATACAAAGTGCCAAAGCAATAAGATTTTAAGCTCCTTAAATTAGAGGTGCTTTACTTGAATTAGTAAAAGTTTGTGATGATCCTAAAGTAAACGCAAAGCTAAATGCTTAGTAATATATGAATTGGAGAACTTTGAATTTCTGTTAGTTATGACTATTTGTTATAGTATATTATTTATTGTGAATACTATTAATAAACAGTTTACAAAAAGGACAATATGCAAATTGATGTTGCTGCAAATCAACTAAAAGGTCTTACATATATTTAGAAAATTATAGTGAAAATGGTTTTGTGTCTGCCATGATTCTAGCCAAAGAGATTGCAAATTAAATGGAAATAAAATCAAAATTTCATAAAAAATTGATAATTCATAAAAAAAAAAAAATTGATGAGAATGATAATGAAGAAAGAATTATGTTTCATGAAGATTATTTTAGAATTGATTACTTTGTATAAATAGTAGATCAAACTATTTCTTTAATCACCAATAGATTTGAGCAATTTTAATTATATGAAAATATTTTTAGATTTTTATTCAATTTGGAAAAATTACAATTATTACATGACGAAAGTTTAAAAAGTCATTGTATTAATCTTGAAAATGTCTTGAAATATGATGGTTTGCTAATAATGATAGATTAGATTTGTTTTCAGAGTTGAAAGTCTTAAAGGAAGTTTTACCTATTGAAAGAAATACTCCACTTTATATACTTAGTTATATTAAAATAATAGATTCTTTTTCAAACACGTTTGTTGCTTATAGAATATTATTGATAGTTCTTGTAATTGTTGCTCCTGCTTATAGAAGTTTTTCAAAATTAAAATTAATAATATTATTTTAAAACAACAATATCACAAGAAAGATTAAATGGATTCGCTAAAGTTAGCTATTGAAAAAGACTTGTTAGCTAAATTAGAATACAAGGTTTTAATTAATAATCTTGCATCTCAAAAAGTAAGAAAAAGAAAATTTAATTGATTAGCAATTTAAGTCAGTGTCAAGATAGTTGAATTTTGAGCTATTTAATGTTCCAACAAGAGTTGATATTGTTTGACGTCAGAAGGCCTAAAATCATATTTTGCCTAAGTCCTCCAGTTGATTAGCGCTAGCTATAGATTGTAGACAGATCCCATGCAAGAATAGAAAATTTTGGCAGGATAAATAATACCAAAGCATATATCTTGCACCATGATATACATGACAAATTCCCAAAGAATTATGCAAAAGAGTTTTCCAAGTAAATAAATTTATCTAAAAATTGGCTATATGGATGCTTGGTGGGAATTTACAAAATTAACCATAAAACTTTATCAAATTCCAAAAATAACCACAAATACATTTTTCTATCAAACATAACCATAGATCACTCAATTTGAAATCATCGTAACCAAATCACCTTAAAATGCTTTCCATCCTCGGCAGCTTAGGACAGTGACGATAACCAAGATCACAAAACTGAAATCACCTTGATGCGTGTTCGATCGTCCGTGGCCAACTTGTTATGTTTGGAATCATCGGCGACCAGACTAGCTATGTTTCGAATTACAAAACGAGGTTGGCTATTTTTTCATCTTTTCATCCTATTTTATGCTTTATTTCGTTGGCTTTTATAATTGTTGTGTTATGTTGGTTTAAGAATGGTGACGTTGGCAATGGTATGAAAATCATGTTGGGGCAGAGGCAACAACCTATCTCACTAAAATTGGTGCAACAAGCCATCGCACCAAAACACACTTGCTATATTTTCTTTTTTTTTATCATAATCTTTCTCTTATATTATTATTATAATTTTATAAATGTAATAATGAATAGAATTTGATTTTTGTTACAGATATATGGTAAAAAAAATAAATTAGAAAAGCAAAATCCACATGCACCGGGGAAATAGCCAGGCATGATGAAGTTATGTTTTGATGATCATTTCTTGGGCCGTATTATAAAGAAATCAAAATTTAAAAAAGTTGTCTAAGCTATCCAAAGAAAATTAACATGCAAACAATTATTGTTATTCAAGAATAATATGTTCGAGCATTTGATAGATTTGAAAAGTTATGCAATTAGTGACGTTATAATATGCAACTTCTTATTTTGATAAGCAGCTCATGAAAAATCCAATAAAGATCAATTGTGGTCCAAATTGATGAGCATTTGATACGTTTATCAATTGGAGAGTGAAGCCTAGTTATGGGACACTCTGTTGGCATAAATGTCGTACCAAAAAATACGGAGATGCACCATAGGTTACTTAATAAGTACTTTGACGATATGTTTGAAAACTTAAATTTTAATCAATTGGATATTAGATTCTCCAATTTGATCTTTAGTGCTATAGATGACATTGATGTGCTAAAATTGCACCATATTATTTTATAGATAGAGTATTGAATGAGAGAAAAATATCACTGTCAAGTTGATTTCTCATTGATGAATTATACTGACGATGTAGATCACTTCTGAAGTCATCCAAGAGGTGGTCTATCATGGGAAACGGTATATGATAGTATTGACAATATGTTGAACAACAGAGCTAATAAATTTAAGAGTGATTAGTTGCCAAATTTCAATCGTAAAATTGAGAGAAACAATATTTATGGCTTCAATCATATGGTTTAGGTGGGTTGGAATGAAAAAAATAAAGTTAGTAAGTTTTGTACTTATGAATAATTCACAAAACTTTGTTAACTTTGATTGTTAGAGGGTTAGCTTTTCAAAGTCATCGAGAGGCTATCATCACAGTGGGCCGTGAAAACGAAAAAAAAAAAAAAAGAAAGATTCCCTACATCTTAAACTGAAAGGCGATTGCTTTTTAAAAAATAATTTTTGATGTACTGCTTTCATTTTTCAATGATAACACTCGTACTATAACTATTATATATATAAAATCACTTTCAATATTACTCAGTAGCATATGATTATTCCAACCTAAAATTTAGGCTACTCCACAGCAAGGTAAGGTTATACAAACCATCCATCCAGATGAAAAGGAGAAGTAACAAATTATTAAAAGACTATAGAATATCACATGCCATATATCCCAAGTTGGGTTTTGTAATGTAGACATCGTTGAGTACATTATATATAGGATTTAAAATATCATCAAAACTCGATAATTTACCAATTATTTACTATTTTTTAATATTGCTTTGTGCAGCATCAAACTACAATTAATGTGCCGCCCATTTGAAAATAAATAGAGGAGCATCATGACACCATGAGCTCAACACAAGAATAGCAAATCCCCATTCAGAATGAGCATGCTACAGCTGATTGTCACGACCACTAACACAATTTCGATGACAGACAGGATTTAAAGGTTACTTTTTAATGTAAAAGGTCATTTCATTTGCTCAAATATAAATTAAAAAATTATTTTAACATTCTCACTATACTTTTGTTTCATGATAACAGTCTAGGACAAATTTTAGTTATGATTATGCCATTCAATGAATGAATAAGATTGATCATTCCATTTCTAAATTAAAGTCAATAATGGATAAAAAGGATGGATAACATTATGTTGGCTAGGTAAAGCACAACAAACAAAAATATTTTAGACAAGTTGTCATGGGTTTTATCAATTTGTATAATGAAAGTTCATCCAAGCACTCATGCGGTGATTCTTTGAGTCGACGTTCACTTACGGTGATCAAGTTTCTAACATCTAATAAGTATGATCTTTTAACTTTTAATCTAGTGAGTATAATATGTTATCCTTGCTAATTCACAGGCCCCTAATGAATGTGGAGTTTATACTAATATTGATAGTCATAAGCATTACACTCTCATGTCGCTTTATAGTTTCTACAAAGACCTAAGTGGTGATAAATGCAAATCCTCATAGAAGCACCTCCCCATGTTAAATGTTGGAAATTGTATATTTATAAAGGGTAAAATCGTTATTTTATACTATAAGTCCCACTAACATCTATACTTTTATGTAATTAAGTCTTTTAAGCTTTAATTTGAGTATTTTATATATTTTAGGGCTACTTTGGTTATATCATGATTAATGAGAAATCAGTTAGCAAAACAGATAATGTTTTTGAGCTTGAAATAGCTAAAAACTTTAGAAAAGATATGAAAGGCAAAATCATAATTTTACTCATGTTCAGGATCCTAGATGCTAGCAGCAACATCGTAAATAGATTCAAAAGCTCTGAAAACCTAAGAAATGAGGAAACCAGGGTCAAAATGGACTCAAATTACACAAAACAAGATTTATAGAAGTCTAAATCGAATGTGATATGATGCATGCTAATTTAGTGAAGCCCAATTGAATTAGTTGATGACGTACAGCAATGTACTGAATCAGTGCTTGCTGACCCTTGCATTGATCGATTATATGGTAATATATTATTAGATCGAAAAATGCGCATATGGTTCATGCAATACACCAAATTACAACCTTAATGACTTGCCTCATCCAATAAGAGTTTGCCATCCTCCCCTGTTAATTTGATAGCTTTAGTCCCAAATTTGAACCCCATTTTTTGTGATTTTTACATACTTTAATATAAAATTATCATTTTATCCTAGTTCAATTATGAATGGCTAATTTAATTTCTGGTTTGGGTTGAAGGTGAAGTCTCAACATAATCCATGAGTTTATTTTCTTTTCCTCTCTGATTTATGTTTTTGTTTTGACTTATTATTGATAGACAGTGTATCTTGTCTAAGTTTTGCATGGTACAACAACTCCTTAATGAAAAATTATTATTGTCTAGCACAATGAACACTTTACACTATATTTATTAGAAACAAACTCCCCTCTAGTATTTATGATTCGTCTTGATTCAGTGTTAACAGAGAATGCATCTAAGTTATTTACTAGACAGTCTTGTCACATTATTGACAGAAGGATTATTATCAACTGCACAACGTGTACTTAACACTACACTTAGTAGAAGATCATTATCCTCTGACAAACTATGTAGTCAACTCCTTAAGATAATAATCTTAAGGATTATTATCAACTCCTTAAGATTATTATCAAACAATGTAGAAATCAATTCATCGAGTGCTCCAGTTTTATCTCATAATGTCGAAGATAAAACTGATAATGAGGTTGAGGAAATTTCAATGTCATCTGTGAATGATAAGAAGAGCAAGGAAGAAAATATAAAAAGAAGAAAGTCTCTGAAGCATGGGAGCACTTTACAAAAATAATGGTTAATGAAGAACAAAAGGCAAAGTGCATACATTGTAGTGCAAATTGTAAAAGCAAAATATCAATTTGGGACTTCGGCTTTGAATAGACATGTGGCAATTTGTTTTAGAAAGAATCAACCGAAAATAGAAGAAGCACTTCAGGAAAGTCTTAAAGCGATTAAAAAAGAGGATGAACTTGTGGCATTAGTTATGGCAATTTTGATCAAAATGTTTTCGGAGTTTGATAGCAAGAATGATTATAATGCATGAGGTTTCACTTTGATTCGTGGAATATGCAGGCTTCGGTGAAATGACAGCACATGCTAACCCTGTGGTTAAGCCAATAAGCAAAAACACTTTAAAGAGCGAGATCTTCAAGTTAAATCAAATCGAGAAGGTTAAGACTTTGCATTTATTAGGGAAAAATCATGGTAGAGTGGCCATTACTATGGATTTATGGACAGCTAGTAATCAGAAAAAGAGATATATGGTTGTGACGGCCCATTTCATTGGCAACTCTTGGAAATTACATAGTTGAATCTTAAGGTAAGTTGTCTATAATTTTTTATTTGCTTAATTTTTATTTTAAGTTTTTTATTACTTATATTAGATTTTTGTTTCAAGTTTAAATTGTAATATATTTTAAGTTTGTATATTTAATACCGACTTTTGAATATTTGATAGGTTTATCTAAGTTTTAAGTCCTCATACTGCTGATGTCCTTTCTACTAAGTTAGAAAAAAAAATGCCTATTGGATTGGAACGTGGATAGAAAGTTATCCTCAATGACATTGGATAATTGTACCACAAATGACGCAATGGTGGAGAAATTGCTGTTAAGATTTTATACCGATACCTTAATTTCTAGTGGTAAATTTTTTCATATGAGATTTATTGCTCATCTATTGAACTTGGTTGTGCGGGATGGGTTGACAATTATAGAAAGTGGGGTTCGAAAGATTAGAGGAAATGTGAGTTATTGGACACAAACGCCAAAAAACAAATACGGAACTTTTTAACCAGCTGCTAGACAATTAAAAATTAATTTTTAAAAAAATTTGAAATTGGATTGTCCTACTCATTGGAACTCAACTTATGTCATGCTTGAAGTAGCATTGATATATAGAAATGTTTTTTTCTCAGTTGCAATAGCGTGAGCCTCTGTATAAGAGCTTGCCGAGTGATGAGGAGTTGGATTTGGCAGTCATAATTGACACAACTTAAAAGTGTATTACTCTCAAGTATAAGAGTGTCTAGTTATAATATAACCCGGTGAGTCCGGGGTCGAACCACAGGGAATTTAAAATCCAGTAGTCAATTTAAAACTAAGAAAATTAATTGTGGGGAAAAGAAATTATTTGAAACGAATTTAAAAATATGCTAAGGCTACAGGATCCACTCTCAGTATTCAAATTATAATTTTCTTACTTTCTCATATTTTATATTTCGCCTCACTTTTACCAGTTATTTATTATATCATTTAATTTTATGTGTGTGGATAAATATGGAATAAAGTACCTAATGTGCCACAATTATATTAATGTGTCGACATTGTGTCAAAATACCATACAAATCCAAGAAAACTTTTAAATTAACATGACATAAAAATAACCAGAAAAGAATAAAATAAACTTAAAACTCACTTGAGAAAAGTAATTAATTTCATAAATTGAAACTTTGAGCTTCACCCTTCACCTCAGCTTAGTAAAATTAGCTACTCATGTTGAAAGAAAATAAAACACTCTTTTTATTTGATGAACTTTGGAAATATGTTACAAAGAAAATTGATTACAGAACAAAAGAGAAAAAGAAAGAAAAACACAATTCCTTAGCACTCTATCCCTCTCTTTACTTTCGCACTCAACGAATTCTCCCTTTCGGCTTCGCCCCTCGCTTGCCTTTTATAGGCAACAATTACCTTATCTTTTCTTTATTTTATTATTTATTTATCATTTTATTTATTATTTTAATATATAAATATTTAGACATGTGTGATGGTCAGGATGACCATCACGAGCAACCAAATTTGGTTGCTTGTTTTGTTTTTTTGTTCTTTTTATTTTTTATTTTTTATTTATATATTATTATTATTATTATTATTATTACATCTCCTAAATTGTGCTCCAGTAGTTATTCTTTGTTCCCGCTTTCAATTCCAATTCCATCTTTACTCTTGAAAAAATATTTACAAGATGAAAATTAACATATTGCGAATTAATTTAATATAAAGTATATTTGGGGAGTATTAAAATAATTTAGAAATAATGAGCGCATTAATTGATACAATAAGTGAAAAACTAATAATTTTATCCTTATCAAATGTCACTTTTCAGTATCAATCACACCCACTTATTGCTAGGCCCTGATAAAAATTTAGAGAAATTTCAAAACCAAATTGAAAATCTTTTTTTTTTTAATTAGAAACATTGTGTTCACTTCTTTCATCAGATTAGTGACAACAATCAAATAAAAGTATAAGCATTATCTTCAGCCTAAAGAAAATCACACCCACATAAATCAATTACGTAAAATCATGTAAAATGATCAATTATCAGAGCTACAGTAATCAAACCACTTTTAATAATGATACATCAAACCCCAAAACCTCACGATTAAGAGTGACTCTCTCAAAAGAAAATATACCACAAATTAAACTGTCACTCTAGGAAAAGAAAAATAGATTCGAGAGGATAATAAAATAATATCACACGCTCTCACCATGATGAAAAAAAAATGATGCCCACAGCTTAGAAATAAAATGATCTCAAGCCCCAAGGAATTAATGGCAAAAATTTTTTTTTTTTTTTAATGCATCACCACATCTTTCAGTCCATATCACTAGCTTTTACTTCAGACTATAGTTCCCTAAAATCAAGAAGGACTTTTATTAGGACGTAACGTAGGGTAGGATTATGGCTAACAAAAAAAAGTAATAGGAAAACAAAAATATATGTTTGAAAAATAGGGGATTTTCTTTATAGATTACAAGGTGCTTTTTTTTTTTTTTTTTTTTAGAGAAAATTTTTTTTCTCTTCTTTTTTTTTTGTTTTTATTTGTTTATTTATACATATCCTCTTTTTTTTTTCTTTTTTAGCACCATTATTAGGAATGCATAATCATCCCTATTTTTAAACATAATTGGGTGGTGGAAAATACAAAACATAAGGTGATACTCCACATTGGAGTGGGCAAGATGATAGGTTATCAAAGAAAAGATATATATATATATATATATATATTAAAGGCTCAAAGGGGTTAACTATGGATATTTTATAATAGGGTTGGCTAGAAAGGCTCAAACGGATCAAAGATGACCTTCTGTTATCTTTTAGGGTTCTAAATAATCTTTCATATCCACTAGTTCAATGGGCTTTTAGACGCGATTGCACAATTTTTTTTTTTTGAAAATAAAACACTCTAAAATGAAGATGCGTTTCTAGAGACACTACATTCTATATTCTGCCATCTTCGACTCAAATTTTTATCCGAAGTTAGTTTTTACAACAAAAATTAGTAAAAACACCACCAGGACTGAGACATTCCACAATTGTCAACTATACCCTCCCCCCAACCTGAAAGAGACATTGTCCCCAATGTCTTAGAATAAAGGAGTAGAGTTTAGAAGATATCACCTGGTCACTGCTGGAAAATATTTACAAACGGAGAGTTAAATCTAATTTACACTTTTTATGAGAGTTACTGCCATCGTCAACAATTGCCCAATCCAACGCCAAAGTCATGGGATCTGGCTCTGGTTTGTAACCTTGCAAAAGATTAAGTAACTCATTAGCAGTGGGAGCACAAATAAAGAGTTTTCTCGCTGAGGAATGAATGAAATAATTTTTAATTGCATGATTAAGAAATGTTATTAAGCCATCATAAAAGTTATTAACATTTAACAAACCGATGGGTTTTTGATGGATATTCAATTGGGCCCAAGAAGCAAATGTAATTAGCGCCTCTAATGTTGCAAGATCTCCTGGCAAGAAAATAAAAGCGTCAGCATGCTTTAACATTTCAGATATTCTTTCTTGCATACCTGAGACAACTAACTCTTCTCCAGTTGGTGGGTCTGATAGGCATCCTAAAGGTTTTAAGGCTTTTGGAATGATGCCTAGCACTTGGCTTCCTCGAATGAAAGCAGCTTCAGAGACAAGCTTTGATAACTCTCGGTCACCTCCTCCATGTACAAGATGTAGTTTTCTCTCTGCTATAGCACGACCAAGCTCTATGGCTGCATGAACGAACTCCTTATACTTTCCATAGCGAAATCCAGAAAGCACACAAATGTTCTTAAGCTATCTGCTTGAAGTTCCTGCCATTAAAACAATTCTAAAAAGAAACAATTTGTGAATGCTTAAAAAAAAGCTCTTATTTAAGGATCTTGGTGACAGACATAATGATATACATCTATAAATGGGGTGGTGTGTTTGTCAAACGACGCGTGAAGCTTTTGGCTCAATTATTCAAAGGCAAACAGTGAAACGAAAAAGCAAACAGTGATTAGATTTAAAATCACACAAAAAAAAGAATAATAATGCGAAAGATAAGATAAAATAAAAGGATATTTACTGGTAGTTGTGATTGTGGCTCATCTTCTCTGCAGTTTCGTCCGATGTGGCTTGAACGCCCTCTATGGGTCGAGGATAGGCTTCCCATCCAGTTTTCTTATAAACTGGCAAACAGGGTCTTTTAGAGTCAGATTCCCAAGACTAAACTGTGCACTTTCTTTTTGGAACAACTTCCATAAATTGTGAATTTCACGTTGGACAAATCCGCTCGGATGCGTCTCAAGAGATCGTAAGATATCATCCAACGATTCTTTACTCATGTCATCCTTAACGAATTTGATTTTATCTTCACGATTTATAGAAACCATTCCTAAAGTTTTACAACGAGGTTTGTTGCAAGCAAGTCTTATACAATTAGGACATTTAGAGCCAAGTCGCTTAGCTCTTCATTTTTTCGCAAATGTACTTTTACCGAAACCAGGCATGTAACAAACAAATGGATCAGAAAACTCACATGCAAGTCGGACCTTTGCTTTAATTAACCAGCGAATATCAGCAGGAATCCCATTAATCATTAACAAGTGCAGTCGTTCACAACGAGCTTTGTAAATCTTCTTGAGAGCATTTTGAGGGAGAGAAGGAAAACGCTGATGCAATTTATGTTGTATTTCTTCCATGCTTGACTTTGGGGTTCAGTTATTGTGGGAAACTGAGAATACCGACTTTAAAAAGTCACGGAGTACCGTTATCCGCCATTTATACGGGAGAGTGAATTAAAACAAAACGAAACAAATCTGCAAAATCAAATCAAAAGTGAAAAAATACAATAAAATAAAGCAAAAACACACAAGAAATATAACTCACCTTCGACTTTTTATTGATTTACCTCCAGTTCCAATTGCAGATCATAAATACCATCCTCTATTTCTGTAAGTTGTCTTTCTAGATCTTTAACGTGGAATACTAACTCTGGCGGTTGTAGATCCCAGATAGGATGTAATTTACAAAATCGGATCAATTTCCTCAAGTGAAATTTTACATGGAAAAGTGTTTTAAGATGATCGAGCAGGAAATTTCTCGTGGAGGTATTCATGATAAGTATAAAAATTTGGTGAGATAAAACACTTTCGTCAAACAGCACATAATTAAAACAATGCAGTGCACTCCATTCAAGACATAGGGAAAAGAAAAGAAGAGAAAGAAAAGAAAAAAAAATCAAATAATTCAAACGATAAAGCAATAATAAAATCAATTCATAGAAAGTTAAAACAAAAAGGCTCAATCGAGGTTTGGTGGGTCACTCAAATTAATTTCGGTGTCTGCTTCACGTGGTTGGTGTTCCAGATATGGTTTCAGTCTTTGACCATTAACTTTAAATGTGACACCATCCTTTGGATTCTCAATTTCTACGGCCCCATATGGATACACATTGTTTACAACAAACGGGCCATTCCACTTTGATTTTAACTTTCCTGGAAATAAATGAAGACGAGATTTATAAAGCAAGACTTTTTGACCGATTTCAAATGTTTTTTGAAAAATTCTTTTGTCATGAAAAAATTTAGTTCTTGCCTTAATAATTCTAGAATTCTCATATGCATCATTCCTTAATTCCTCAAGTTCATTCAATTGCAATTTACGCACATTGCCAGCATCATCAAGATTTAAATTAAAAGTTTTAATGGCCCAAAATGACTTATGTTCAAGTTCAACTGGTAAGTGGCAAGATTTTCCATAAACAAGTCGATAGGGTGACATTCCTAAAGATGTTTTAAAAGCAGTACGATATGCCCAAAGTGCATCAGTTAATCGAAGAGACCAATCTTTACGGTTTGGATTAATCGCTCTTTTCTAAAATTTGTTTTATCTCCCTATTTGCTAATTCAACTTGACCACTTGTTTGAGGGTGATAAGGGGTGGCAACTTTATGTGTAATTCCATATTTCTTCATTAAGGACTCAAATGGCTTATTACAAAAATGTTTTCCCCCATCACTGATAATGGCTCGAGGTATTCCAAATCGACTCAAAATATTTTCTTTTAGAAAGCGGATCACAATTTTGTGATCATTGTGCCGACAACGAATCGCCTCGATCCATTTTGAAACATAATCAACAGCAACCAAAATGTATACAAATCCAAATGATGATGGAAAAGGGCCCATAAAATCAATTCCCCAACAATCAAATATTTCAATGACAAGAATGGGGTTTAAAGGCATCATGTTTCGTTTTGAAATGGACCCCACCAATTGACAATTCTTACACACTTTACAAAATGCATATGAATCTTTGAATAATGTAGGCCAATAAAATCCACACCATAATATTTTTGCAGCTGTCTTTTTTGAAGAAAAATGGCCACCACATGCTTCAGAATGGCAAAATTGAATGACCCTACTTACCTCGTCGTCCGGTATGCATCTTCGAAAAATTTGATCAGAGTAGTACTTGAACAAGTATGGATCATCCCAGTAAAAACTTTTCACTTCTGTTAAGAATTTCCTCCTATCCTGGGAACTCCAGTCACATGGCATTTCACATGTTACAAGATAATTGACAATATTAGCAAACCAAGGCATTTTGTTTATAGAAAACAAAAATTCATCAGGGAAAGAATCATTGATGGGTGTTGTTTCAATTGAAGACTCGTTTGTAAGTCTTGAAAGATGATCTGCAACAACATTCTCAGCGCTCTTTTTGTCTTTGATTGTCAAATTGAATTCTTGAAGTAGCAAAATCCATCGTATCAACCTTGGTTTGGCATCCTGTTTTGTCATTAAATATCTCACAAAGATGATCGTAATAAACAATAGTAGATGAATCAATTAAATACGAACGAAATTTATCCAATGCAAATATTACAAGTAGTTCTTTTCATGTGTAATTCATTTGAGCACTATTCAAAGTTCTACTTATGTAATAAATAACAAAGGGCTTACCTTCCTTCCTCCGCCCTGTAACAAAGACCAACGGCATAATCACTAGCATCACACATTAACTCAAAAGGCAAAGACCAATCGTGGGTTGCATTATCGGGCCGATGTCAAAAGACTAGTTATTTTTTCAAAGGCTTGTTGACAATCATTTGTCCATTCAAAAGGTGTGTCTTTTATTAGGAGGTTACAAAGTGGTCTAGATATGACACTGAAGTCTTTTATAAACCTCCTATAAAATCCTGCATGTTGTTGAGTGTTAGAAAGTGTATATTTATAAAGGAGAAAATCGTCATTTTACACTTCAAGTCTCACAAACATTGCTACTTTTATTTATTTAAGTATTTTGTTATTTAATTACGTGTGTTTCATTATAATTAGTTATTTTATGTATTTTAGGGGTATCACGATCGTTTCACAATGAACGAGTGATCAGACAGCAAAACGGACGTCACATTTGAACTCAGGACGATCGAAAACCTTAGGAGGAGCATAAAAGGAAAAATGTCACTGTTCACATATACGGAACTATTTATACGTATAGTATCGTTTCATGGCGCATACAATAGTATCTTGTGCAAAACCGGCCATCTGTAAAAATCGGTTCTTGTGCAAAAAATCGGCCATCGTGCAAAAACCGCCATCGGTAAATAGTGGTCAAACCGTGAACTGTGCAAATAGTATTACTGTTCAAATAGTGGCTGTTGATTTGATCGATGACGCAATCTCGAGCGCCCAAACTGCTTTTAATCCGATGGTCATGATTCACTCAATGTATAAAAAGGGCTTCCCCAATTTGATATCCCAATTCATTTCTAAGCTTAGATTTTTGTAATTCCTTCTCTTTCTTGTATTTTCTACGTATTTTAATAAATTCCCATTTTACCCCTAGTTCAAATATGAGTAGCTAATTTACTTTTAAGCTTGGGTTGAAGGTGAAGTCTCAACATGTTCCATGGGCTTTATTTGGTAAATTTATTTTCTTTTCCCCTCTAATATTTGTGGTTGTTTTGACTTTTAACAATAATAGTCTTGTTCAGACACGCCCGGTTAAACCCAAGACACTAGTACAAGGTTATTATTATTTGGCACGATAAGCCCAACGCACCATACTTATTTGAGCGTGGTTCATGAGGTGTGGAATCCCCCCTCATGATTTAATTGGTATTAATATGAAATATTTAGCCCATGGAGCATGTTGATGCAGATCCGGATACCCAAGTGCTTTATTTCAATAGTTTCCAGTTTAAGTCATTCCTGCCATTCCAATTTAATTTCCAGCATAGTTTAAATCATTTTCACCACAAATCCAACCAACCCAATTAAAGAAAATTAATTCTACATACAATTAAAATCAACCTCCTCGTGGGATCGACACTCGTCACCATTGATCTATTCTACAATAGATTCGTGCGCTTGCGAGTTCAATAAAATTTGCACAACAAGTTTTTGGCGCCGTTGCCGGGGAGGTAAGTATTTTAATTTGTAGAATTAGTTTATATATATATATATATTTATTTATTTATTTATTTATTATTTTTGTTATTTTCTTGTAATTTTTTTTTCTTTTCTCATTTAAAACAAATTAAGGTTAGAATTTCATTTTCTTCTTTAAATTTGTGTAATTTAATTTTCCTATCATTTTCTTTGTAATTTATTTTAATTTTAGTTAATATTTGTTTCACATAATTTCTTTTTCTTATAGCAATTGAGTTTATTTTCATAGTAAGACTGTAACAACGTGGCAAGGTTAGTATCGTAATTTCTCCTTCTTCTTTATTTTTATTTGTTTTTCTTTTATTTGTTTTATTCTTTGCATGCATGGTCGAAGGTCATTATCACCTAATCTTGAGCCTTTAGACCTTGAAGTAGAAAAAAAACTTCGCACACACAAATAGACTGCATTTAAAAAAAAAATTGACATGGATTTGCAAAACCAACCAGAACCACAGGAGAGGCCATTTAAGGACTATTTTAGTCCCTTAGCTAATTTGAACACATCATGCATAAGGTACCCAAATGTAGCTGCTAGGAGTTTTGAATTAAAACCTAGTGTGCTAAATTGTCTCCCTACATTTTATGGCCTAGAAAATGAGGACCCATATAATCATTTGAATGATTTTCATGCTATTTGTCAAACTTTTAAATACGAGAATTTTTCAGATGATGATGTTAAACTTAGATTATTCCCATTTTCTTTAAAGGATAGAGCTCGTTCATGGTTCAATACATTGCCTGCTAATAGCATTACATCATGGGAACAAATGGTAACAAAATTTTTAAATAAATATTTCCCAGTTCATAAAACCAATGCTATTCACAGGGAAATTTCAGAATTTACCCAAAGAGACGACAGCGCTTTTCTAAGCGTGAGCGATTTAATGGGCTACTCTTGAAGTGTCCACATCATGGGTACGAGAAATGGCACCAATGCCAATACTTTTTGAGGATTATTGCCACACATGTGCAAGAATGGCTAATGGCGACCAAGGAGGAGAGCTAATGTCAAAAGCGCTCAGAGATTTGGGAATTCTTCCACTAATCGGATAATTCCCAACAACTGAGTCGATCACCGTAAATACCGTGAGAATTAAGGAGTGAATGAGGTTCAAGTGAGTCAAGCTCGGAATTAAAGAAGTCAAAGAGATGGTCAAGGCCTTTCTATTTAATAAAGATCATTAACAACAGCCAACTCAACAGAACCACATGACCATGACTCATATTCAGATCAACTTGAACCTCATTCATTTCAAACATCGAGAAAATGGTAGGACAACTTGCTTCTTCAGTTCAAACTTTGGCCATGACCGTTGAAAAAGGCAAATTCCCAAGTCAACCAGTGCCTAACCCTAAAGCAGTGCATGAAGCAAGTTCCAGTTCACCACAGCAGTATGGAGAGGTCAAAGCCATCATGACCTTGCGAAAAGGGAAAGAAATTGATAACAAAGTGGAGATACCAAAATCAACTCAGATTGTACCTGTGAATGCTGAGGATTCATCACCAAAGGAGAAAGAGGAAACCAACCTGCGAGAATATGTTCCTAAAGCTCCATTTCCTCAGAGGTTAGCTAAAGGGAACAAAGGAAAATTCTTGTTAACATCCCTTTGCTTGAAATCTTCAAACAGGTAAGTGTTAACATCCCTTTGCTTGAAGCTATAAAACAAGTGCCATCTTATGCCAAGTTTCTTAAAGATCTTTGCACTAAAAAGAGAAATATTCATGTTCAGAAAAAGGCCTTTTTAACAGAAAATGTTAGTTCTATACTCCAACATAAAATACCTCTAAAATGCAAAGATCCAGGCTCCCCCACTATCTCTTGTTGTATAGGGAACCACACAATTGAGAATGCTTTGTTGGATTTAGGAGCTAGTGTAAATCTGTTGCCTTATCAGATGAAACTTGGTGGGAGAATTACACCCAACTCAGGTGTTACAATAGATCGGTCCACAAAAATACCTTGTGGTATTGTGGAGGACGTGCTTATTCAGGTAGATAAGTTTTATTTTCCTGTTGATTTCATTGTAATTGACACTCAACCAGTGCAGGATTCAAAGAAGCACATCCCCATTATCCTAGGCCGACCTTTCTTGGCAACTGCCGATGCTCACATTCAATGCAGGACTGGAAATATGCAGTTGTCCTTTGGCAATATGACCATGGAACTCAACATCTTCAACATTGTCAAACAATCTCACAATGCAGATGATGAAATTGTTGATGTGGATTTAATAGAAACATTAGTTGATAATAATTTTCTGTCAAATCATAGTGATGATCCTTTACAAGCATGTTTAACTCACTTTGGTTTGGATTTTGACATTGACAGATCAATCGATGAGGTCAATGTACTACTTGACTCAGCACAATCCATGGACACAAACAAATGGAAGTCAAGAGTTGAACAACTAGTGCCATCAGAAAAGAAACTCAGCCCATCATCAGAATCACCACCGAAACTCGAGCATCGTGCGTACTGGGCCATCAAGAAATTCAATTTTGACATGCAACAAGCTGGCTCAAAAAGAAGATTACAGCTGGCCAAGATTTACAAGCAACGAATAAAAGTCTTTCACGACAAGCAAATTATGAGAAAATCAATTATGAGGAAATCTTTCACTCCAGGTCAGAAAGTGCTTTTATTAAATTCTTGCTTGCACCCATTCCCAGGTAAGTCACGTTCTCGATGGTTTGGCCCATTTATTGTTCACACTGTTTTTCCACATGGGGCAATTGAAATTAAGGATCCAAAGAACGGCGTTACTTTTAAAGTTAATGGTCAAAGATTAATGCCATATCTAGAATACCAACCACATGGAGAGGAGAGTGAAATAAATCTGAGTGACCCACCAAGTTTAAATTGAGGTTATTCTTTTGCTGATTGAAATTATTTTTGTTTAAGTGTGTTTGTTTAACCATTATAGTTTTCTCTTATCATTTAAATCATGAGACAAGACTCTCAGACACGATTAGTAACACTTCAACGTATCCAAACTCATCTCGTAAAGCGACACGATTTTGTAAATTTCATCCTATCTCGGGATCTACAACCGCCAGAGTTAGTATTCCACGTTAAAGATCTAGAAAGACAACTCACGTAAATAGAGGATGGTATTTTGATCCGAATCGAGCTTGAGGTAAATCAATAAGAGGAAGATTTTAGTTTGATTTGTGTGTTTTAATTTGTTTCTCCATTTGTGTGTTTTAGTTTGCTTTGTGTGTTTAAGTTTGTCACCCCGGTGAAGAGGCGGATAACGGTACTCCGTGACAATCAAGTCGGTTACTTCAGTTTCCCACAATAACTGATATTCTGAGACGAAGGCATGGACAGAGACGAGATTTTAGCAAAGCTTCACAAACGATTCCCTTCGCTTCCTCAGAATGCACTCCTTTCAATCTACAAAGCCCGGTCCGAACGCATGCGATTGCTTATGAAGAATGGCATACCTGCTGACATCCGCTGGTTAATCGAGGCCAAAGTACGTTTGGCAGGTGCCAGAACGATATGCAATAAAAAACCATGTTCTTTAGGAATGGTGTCGATAATGTGAAGATAAGATTAAATTCATTAGGATGGCTTGAATAAAGAGTCATTGGATAATATCCTTTGTCTTTCAAACGCATCCCGGTGGATATGTACAAAGAGCGATCCTCCGCTTATGGCCATTATTCGAGAAAGAACGTGCACGATACTGAATCGACTATAAATGACTTTGCGGTTGTAAAGAAACTGGATGGGAAGCCTATCCTCGACCCATAGAGGGCGTTCAAGCCGTTTCTGGACGTAAAACCAGAGGAAGATTATCCTAATGGCAGCTACTCCCAGCAAACAATTCAAGAACATTTGTGTGCTCTCTGGATTTAACTATGGCAAACATAAAGAGTTCGTTGAGGCAGCCATAGATCTTGGTCGAAGAATAGCAGAGAGAACGCACTTGGTGTATGGAGGAGGTGACCGAGGGTTATCCAAAATGGTCTCGTGTCGCTTATGTCGAGGGAGCCAAGTGTTAGGCATCATCCCAACAATCCTAAAACCTTTCTGTTTGTCTAACTCATCAACTGGAGAAGAGTTAGTTGTCTCGTATGCAAGAACGCATAAGCGAAATGCTAAATCATCCGATGCTTTTATTTTCCTTCCGGAGATCTTGCAACTCTGAGGCACTAACCACATTAAGATCTTGGGCCCATCTCGAACATCCACCGTAAACCCATCGGTTTGTTAAATGTCAATAATTTTTATGATTGCTTTATCGCAGTTCTTAACCATGCAATAAAAATCTATTTAATTCCTTCCTCGCTTAAAAATCTTTATTTGTGCACATATCGCTAACGAGCTACTTGATCTGCTATGTTTATCAATCGCAGATGCATCCTGTGACCATTGTGTCGAGTGTTCAAATAATGACGGTAACAAGAATCGCAGTAAGAAGTACAAATTATATTTAACTATCCGATTTTAAATATTTTCTTCTGTGTTGCACTACCCAGGTGATGTCTTCTAAACTCTACTTCTTTCCTTTCAAACATTGAGGACAATGTTTCATTCAGGTTGGGGGGAGGGAATAGTTGACAATTGTGGAATATTGGTTAAGTTTTTACTAATTTTTTTTTGTAGAACTAACCATTTTGAATAGAAGATGGCTGAATATGGAGTGTAGTTACTCTAGAAACGCATCTTTTTAGTAAAAAAAAAAATTTATTATTATGTTTTTCCTAACTTTTCTTTTTGACTTCTCCTTTATAAATATATGTTTTCAAGTTTTTAAGTCGAAGATGGCTGAATATGGAGTGTAGTGACTCTAGAAACGCATCTTCTTTAAAAAAAAAAAAATTCAGACATTTTTCTTTAATTTTTCTGCATGTATGTTTTCTTTTTATGTTTAGAATAGGTTGGGGGGTAGAATTTCGTTAAAAAAATATATATATTTGGTAATTTTGTGTGAGTTTTTGATATTGGATGATATGATGACTTTTGAATTTTAGTATTTGTATTATCTTTGGTCTTGAGTGATGTTACACCATGTTTGCTATTCTTTATGCTGATGTTGGGGACAAATATGAGTTGCTTGAAGGAATGCATATGTCAAAATAAATTCCAAGTGAGTTTTTGAGCCTATTAATTTTTCTTGGAGAGTAACCCTTTTTGCCCATTATTCATGCAGCTTAGCAGTTTATTATTTTATACATGATCTCTAGATTTCCTTTAAGTCAACCCTTTAAAAAAAAAAAATGTGTGTTGCTGCATCTAAAGGCCCACCTAACTAGTAGATATGGAAGATTATTTAGAGCTATAAGAGACGATGGAAGGCCATTTTTGATCCGTTTGAGCCTTTCAAGCCATCCCTATTGTAAAATATCCATAGTTAGCCATTTTGAGCCTTAAGACAAAAGAAAAAAAAAAGCTTTTTCTTTGTTAACTTATCATCCTGACCCACTCCAATTTAGAGTATTACCCGATGTTATACAAGTTCCATCACCTATTCATGTTTGAGAAAAAGGATAAATAATTATTTTATTCAACAAAGTTGTGCTATAAATAAATATAAAAAAAAATCAAAAAGAAAAAAAAAGATATACAATAGCAAAAATAAGCAAAATGCATCTTGTAATTCTCAAAAGTTCTTGATCAAGGATCGATGACGCGAATCTCGAGCGTCAAACTGCTTTTAATCCGATGGTCATGATTCACTCAATGTATTTATAAAAGGGGCTTCCCCAATTTGATATCCTGAATTCATTTCTAAGCTTAGATTTTGTAATTCCTTCTCTTCTTGTATTTTCTACGATTTTTAATAAATTCCCATTTTACCCTAGTTCAAATATGAGTAGCTAATTTACTTTTAAGCTTGGGTCAAGGTGAAGTCTCAACATGTTCCATGGGCTTTATTTGGTAAATTTATTTTCTTTCCTCTAATATTTGTGACTTAACAAATAATAATAGTCTTGTCAGATACCGGTTAAACCCAAGACACTAGTACAAGGTTATTATTATTTGGCACGACATGTTCTTAAGACCATACTTATTTGAGCGTGGTTCATGAGGTGTGGAATCCCCTCATGATTTAATTGGTATTAATATGAAATATTTAGCCCATGGAGCATGTTGATGCAGATCCGGATACCCAAGTGCTTTATTTCAATAGTTTCCAGTTTAAGTCATTCCTGCCATTCCAATTTAATTTCCAGCATAGTTTAAATCATTTTCACCACAAATCCAACCAACCCAATTAAAGAAAATTAATTCTACATACAATTAAAATCAACCTCCTCGTGGGATCGACACTCGTCACCATTGATCTATTCTACAATAGATTCGTGCGCTTGCGAGTTCAATAAAATTTGCACAACAAGTTTTTGGCGCCGTTGCCGGGGAGGTAAGTATTTTAATTTGTAGAATTAGTTTATATATATATATATATTTATTTATTTATTTATTTATTATTTTTGTTATTTTCTTGTAATTTTTTTTTCTTTTCTCATTTAAAACAAATTAAGGTTAGAATTTCATTTTCTTCTTTAAATTTGTGTAATTTAATTTTCCTATCATTTTCTTTGTAATTTATTTTAATTTTAGTTAATATTTGTTTCACATAATTTCTTTTTCTTATAGCAATTGAGTTTATTTTCATAGTAAGACTGTAACAACGTGGCAAGGTTAGTATCGTAATTTCTCCTTCTTCTTTATTTTTATTTGTTTTTCTTTTATTTGTTTTATTCTTTGCATGCATGGTCGAAGGTCATTATCACCTAATCTTGAGCTTTTAGACCTTGAAGTAGAAAAAAAACTTCGCACACACAAATAGACTGCATTTAAAAAAAAAATTGACATGGATTTGCAAAACCAACCAGAACCACAGGAGAGGCCATTTAAGGACTATTTTAGTCCCTTAGCTAATTTGAACACATCATGCATAAGGTACCCAAATGTAGCTGCTAGGAGTTTTGAATTAAAACCTAGTGTGCTAAATTGTCTCCCTACATTTTATGGCCTAGAAAATGAGGACCCATATAATCATTTGAATGATTTTCATGCTATTTGTCAAACTTTTAAATACGAGAATTTTTCAGATGATGATGTTAAACTTAGATTATTCCCATTTTCTTTAAAGGATAGAGCTCGTTCATGGTTCAATACATTGCCTGCTAATAGCATTACATCATGGGAACAAATGGTAACAAAATTTTTAAATAAATATTTCCCAGTTCATAAAACCAATGCTATTCACAGGGAAATTTCAGAATTTACCCAAAGAGACGACGAGCAGTTTTTCTAAGCGTGGGAGCGATTTAATGGGCTACTCTTGAAGTGTCCACATCATGGGTACGAGAAATGGCACCAATGCCAATACTTTTTGGAGGGATTATTGCCACATGTGCAAGAATGGCTAATGGCGACCAGTGGAGGAGAGCTAATGTCAAAAAGCGCTTCAGAGATTTGGGAATTCTTCCAGCGCCAATCGGATAATTCCCAACAACGGAGTCGATCACTCAGAAATACCAGGAGAATTAAGGGAGTGAATGAGGTTCAAGTTGGTGAGTCAAGCTCGGGAATTAAAGAAGTCAAAGAGATGGTTGAAGGCCTTTCTCGACGAATAGCATCATTAACAACAGCCAACTCAACAGAACCACATGACCATGACTCATATTCAGATCAACTTGAACCTCATTCATTTCAAACATCGAGAAAATGGTAGGACAACTTGCTTCTTCAGTTCAAACTTTGGCCATGACCGTTGAAAAAGGCAAATTCCCAAGTCAACCAAAGGTTTAACCCTAAAGCAAAGGTAATGAAGCAAGTTCCCCACCACAAAGAAGACGGAGAGGTCAAAGCCATCATGACCTTGCGAAAAGGGAAAGAAATTGATAACAAAGTGGAGATACCAAAATCAACTCAGATTGTACCTGTGAATGCTGAGGATTCATCACCAAAGGAGAAAGAGGAAACCAACCTGCGAGAATATGTTCCTAAAGCTCCATTTCCTCAGAGGTTAGCTAAAGGGAACAAAGGAAAATTCTTGTTAACATCCCTTTGCTTGAAATCTTCAAACAGGTAAGTGTTAACATCCCTTTGCTTGAAGCTATAAAACAAGTGCCATCTTATGCCAAGTTTCTTAAAGATCTTTGCACTAAAAGAGAAATATTCATGTTCGTAAAAAGGCCTTTAATGTAAAATGTTAGTTCTATACTCCAACATAAAATACCTCTAAATGCAAAGATCCGTGCTCCCACTATCTCGTTGTATAGGAACCACACAATTGAGAATGCTTTGTTGATTTAGAGCTAGTGTAAATGCTGCCTTACTCAGATTTATGAAACTTGGACTGAGAATTACACCCAACTCAAAGTGGTGTTATAAATACAGATCGGTCCACAAAAATACCTTGTGGTATTGTGGAGGACGGTTTATTCTGTGTAGATAAGTTTTATTTTCCTGTTGATTTCATTGTAATTGACACTCAACCAAAGTGTGATTCAAAGAAGCACATCCTCATTATCCTAGTCGACCTTTCTTGGCAAATCACCGATGCTCACATTCAATGCAGGATCGAAATATGCAGTTGTCCTTTGGCAATATGACCATGGAACTCAACATCTTTAACATTGTCAAACAATCTCACAATGCAGATGATGAAGTTGTTGATGTGGATTTAATAGAAACATTAGTTGATAATAATTTTCTGTCAAATCATAGTGATGATCCTTTACAAGCATGTTTAACTCACTTTGGTTTGGATTTTGACATTGACAGATCAATCGATGAGGTCAATGTACTACTTGACTCAGCACAATCCATGGACACAAACAAATGGAAGTCAAGAGTTGAACAACTAGTGCCATCAGAAAAGAAACTCAGCCCATCATCAGAATCACCACCGAAACTCGAGCATCGTGCGTACTGGGCCATCAAGAAATTCAATTTTGACATGCAACAAGCTGGCTCAAAAAGAAGATTACAGCTGGCCAAGATTTACAAGCAACGAATAAAAGTCTTTCACGACAAGCAAATTATAAGAAAATCAATTATGAGGAAATCTTTCACTCCAGGTCAGAAAGTGCTTTTATTAAATTCTTGCTTGCACCCATTCCCAGGTAAGTCACGTTCTCGATGGTTTGGCCCATTTATTGTTCACACTGTTTTTCCACATGGGGCAATTGAAATTAAGGATCCAAAGAACGGCGTTACTTTTAAAGTTAATGGTCAAAGATTAATGCCATATCTAGAATACCAACCACATGGAGAGGAGAGTGAAATAAATCTGAGTGACCCACCAAGTTTAAATTGAGGTTATTCTTTTGCTGATTGAAATTATTTTTGTTTAAGTGTGTTTGTTTAACCATTATAGTTTTCTCTTATCATTTAAATCATGAGACAGTACCTCTTGTACACGATTAGAACACTTCAACGTATCCAAACTCATCTCAGAAAGCAGATACGATTTTGTAAATTTCATCATATCTGGGATCTACAACCGCCAGAGTTAGTATTCCACGTTAAAGATCTAGAAAGACAACTCACAGAAATAGAGGATGGTATTTTTGATCTGGAATTGGAGCTTGAGGTAATTCGATAAGAGGACGATTTTAATTTGCTTTGTGTGTTTTAATTTGTTTTTCTGTTTGTGTGTTTTAGTTTGCTTTGTGTGTTTAAGTTTGTCACCCCGGTGAAGAGGCGGATAACGGTACTCCGTGACAATCAAGTCGGTTACTTCAGTTTCCCACAATAACTGATATTCTGAGACGAAGGCATGGACAGAGACGAGATTTTAGCAAAGCTTCACAAACGATTCCCTTCACTTCCTCAGAATGCACTCCTTTCAATCTACAAAGCCCGGTCCGAACGCATGCGATTGCTTATGAAGAATGGCATACCTGCTGACATCCGCTGGTTAATCGAGGCCAAAGTACGCTTGGCAGTGTGCCAGAACGATATGCAATAAAAAACCATGTTCTTTAGGAATGGTGTCTGATAACAGGGAAGATAAGATTAAATTCATTAGGGATGGCTTGAATAAAGAGTCATTGGATAATATCCTTTTGTCTTTTGAAACGCATCCCAGTGGATATGTACAAAGAGCGATCCTCCAGTTATGGCCATTATTCGAGAAAGAACGTGCACGATACAGTCTCGGGAATCTGACTATAAATGACCCTGTTTGCCAGTTTGTAAGAAAACTGGATGGGAAGCCTATCCTCGACCCATAGAGGGCGTTCAAGCCGTTTCTGGACGTAAAACCAGAGGAAGATTATCTTAATGGCAGCTACTCCCAGCAAACAATTCAAGAACATTTGTGTGCTCTCTGGATTTAACTATGGCAAACATAAAGAGTTCGTTGAGGCAGCCATAGATCTTGGTCGAAGAATAGCAGAGAGAAAACTGCACTTGGTGTATGGAGGAGGTGACCGAGGGTTATCCAAAATGGTCTCGTCGCTTATGTCGAGGAGCCAAGTGTTAGGCATCATCCCAACAATCCTAAAACCTTTGGGCTGTTTGTCTAACTCATCAACTGGAGAAGAGTTAGTTGTCTCAGGTATGCAAGAACGCAATCGAAATGCTAAATCATGCCGATGCTTTTATTTTCCTTCCGTGAGATCTTGCAACTCTAGAGGCACTAACCACATTAGCATCTTGGGCCCATCCGAACATCCACCGTAAAACCCATCGGTTTGTTAAATGTCAATAATTTTTATGATGGCTTTATCGCATTTCTTAACCATGCAATAAAAACTATTTCATTCATTTTAAAAAAATAACATCGCTAATGAGCTACTTGATCATTCTATGTTTATCAATCGCAGATGATCCGGGACCATTGTGTTGGAGTGTTCAAATAATGATGGTAACGATAGCCATGCAGTAGAAGTACAAATTAGATTTAACTCCGCTTGTAAATATTTTCTTCTGTTTGCACTACCCGTGATGTCTTCTAAACTCTACTTCTTTTCCTTTCAAACATTGAGGACAATGTTTCATTCAGTTGGGGAGGAATAGTTGACAATTGTGGAATATTGGTTTATTTTTTACTAATTTTTTGTAGAAATAACCATTTTTAATATAATATGGCTGAATATGGAGTGTATTTACTCTAGAAACGCAACTTATTAGTAAAAAAAAAATTTATTATTATGTTTTTCCTAACTTTTCTTTTTGACTTCTCCTTTATAAATATATGTTTTCAAGTTTTTAAGTCGAAGATATTTGAATATGGAGTAGTGACTTAAACGATCTTCTTTAAAAAAAAAAAAATTCAGACATTTTTCTTTTTTTTTTCTGCATGTTTTTTTTTATTTTTATGTTTAGAATAGGTTGGGGGGTAGAATTTCGTTAAAAAAAATATATATTTGGTAATTTTGTGTGAGTTTTTTATATTGGATGATATGATGACTTTGAATTTTAGTATTTGTATTATCTTTGGTCTTGAGTGTTACACACCATGTTTGCTATTCTTTATGCTGATGTTGGGACAAATATGAGTTGCTTGAAGGAATGCATATGTCAAAATAAATTCCAAGTGAGTTTTGAGCCTATTAATTTTCTTGAGAGTAACCCTTTTGCCCATTATTCATGCAATGTTTATTATTTTATACATGATCTCTAGATTTCCTTTAAGTCAACCCTTTAAAAAAAAAAAATGTGTGTTGCTGCATCTAAAGGCCCACCTAACTAGTAGATATGGAAGATTATTTAGAGCTCTAAGAGACGATGGAAGGCCATTTTTGATCCGTTTGAGCCTTTCAAGCCATCCCTATTGTAAAATATCCATAGTTAGCCATTTTGAGCCTTAAGACAAAAGAAAAAAAAAAAAAAAAGCCTTTTCTTTGTTAACTTATCATCCTGACCCACTCCAATTTAGAGTATTACCCGATGTTATACAAGTTCCATCACCTATTCATGTTTGAGAAAAAGGATAAATAATTATTTTATTCAACAAAGTTGTGCTATAAATAAATATAAAAAAAAATCAAAAAGAAAAAAAAAATAGAAAAAAAAAAAAAGATATACAATAGCAAAAATAAGCAAAATGCATCTTGTAATTCTCAAAAGTTCTTGATCTGTGATGACGCAGCAATCGGCCCAAACTGCTTTTTTAATCCGATGGTCATGATTCACTAATGTATTTATAAAAGGGGCTTCTAATTTGATATCCCTGAATTCATTTATAAGCTTAGATTTTGTAATTCCTTCTCTTTCTTGTATTTTCTACGTATTTTAATAAATTCCATTTTACCCTAGTTCAAATATGAGTTAATTTACTTTTTAAGCTTGGGTTGAAGGTGAAGTCTCAACATGTTCCATGGGCTTTATTTGGTAAATTTATTTTCTTCCCTCTAATATTTGTGGTTGTTTTGACTTTTTCGTCGACAAATAATAATAGTCTTGTTCAGACACCGGTTAAACCCAAGACACTAGTACAAGGTTATTATTATTTGCACGACCCTTAGCACCATACTTATTTGAGCGTGGTTCATGGTGGAATCTTCTCATGATTTAATTGGTATTAATATGAAATATTTAGCCCATGGAGCATGTTGATGCAGATCCGGATACCCAAGTGCTTTATTTCAATAGTTTCCAGTTTAAGTCATTCCTACCATTCCAATTTAATTTCCAGCATAGTTTAAATCATTTTCACCACAAATCCAACCAACCCAATTAAAGAAAATTAATTCTACATACAATTAAAATCAACCTCCTCGTGGGATCGACACTCGTCACCATTGATCTATTCTACAATAGATTCGTGCGCTTTCGAGTTCAATAAAATTTGCACAACACATGTCCTAAAAAAGAACGGACTTCTCTAATTGTCCTTAGTGAGGGTAATTTTGAAATGACTTCAACTTTAGCTTTGTCAACTTCAATTCCTTTTGACGACACAATATGACCCAAGACAATTCCAGAAATGGCCATGAAATGGTATTTTTCCCAATTTAAAACTAATCATTTTTCTTTACACCTTTCCAAAACCTTTTCCAGATTATCAAGACACGTATCAAAAGAATTACCAAATACTGTTAAGTCATCCATAAAAACCTCTAGACAATTTTCAACCATGTCACTAAAAATGCTTAGCATGCACCTTTGAAATGTTGCAGGAGCATTACAAAGTCCAAAGGGCATTCTTCTAAATGCAAATGTTCCAAATGGACATGTGAATGTGGTCTTTTCCTGGTCTTCTAAAGTTATAGGGATTTGATAATAGCAGCCAAGAAAGCCATCAAGTAGGATGTCCAGCTACTCTTTCGAGAATTTGGTCTAGAAATGGAAATGGAAAATGATCTTTTCTAGTGGCATCATTTAATTTTCTGTAATCAATGCACATGCGCCAACTAGATGGAATGCGTGTTGGAATTTGTTCACCATTTTCATTTTTTACAACGGTTATTCCAGATTTCTTTGGTACTACTTGTGTTGGACTTACCCATTTACTATCAGAGATAAGATAGATAATTCCTACATCAAGTAGTTTCAGGACCTCATTCTTTACCACTTCTTTCATATGAGGATTTAATCTTCTTTGTGGTTGACAAGTTGTTTTAGCATTTTCCTCTAGGTGTATTCGGTGTGTGCATATTAAAGGATTAATGCCTTTTATGTCTTTTAAGGTCCAACCAAATGCAGTTTTATGCTTTTTAAGGACAGAAAGCAACTTACCTTCTTGATCATGCGTAAGTTGGGAAGAAATTACCACCGGATATGTCCGGCCGCTCCAAGATAAGCATACTTCAATTCTCCCGGTAAGGGCTTTAATTCAAGCTCGTGCTTCCTCGTTCTTCGTGTTGTGTCATATCTTCAAAGCTTGCTTGGTCATCATCACTAAGAGGTACTGATAGAATCAAGTGTAGAGCGTATATGTGAAAGATCATAATTTAATTCTTTACTTGATTCAAAAGAACCAGCGAAACAAATATCCACAGAATTTGAGAAATTTTCATCCTGAACGTGTTCCTCAATAATTGGCTCGATAAGATCAATCTCTTCATTCTCATTATCATCATCTTCTTGGTGGTGAGGTTGTTTGCACATGTTGAACACATTGAGTTCCAATGTCATATTGCCAAAAGATAAAGTCATTACTCCATTCCTGCAATTAATCAAAGCGTTAGCAGTAGCTAAAAATGGTCGACCCAATATAACAGGAATTTGTTTGTATTCATTAGCAATTGGTTCCATTTCCAAAACAATAAAATCCACAGGGTATATGAATTTATCGACTCGAACTAATACATCTTCAATTATTCCTTTTGAAACCTTAACCGATCTATCAGCAAGTAAAAGAGTGGTAGAAGTTGGTTTTAACTCACCGAGATTGAGTTGTTGGAACACTGAATAAGGAAGCAAATTAACACTGGCACCAAGATCAAGTAGAGCATGTCCAATTTTATGATCCCCAATAATAAAAGAAATAGTTGGACAACCAGGATCCTTGTATTTCAAAGCATTATTGGTTGAGAGAATGGAACTTACCTGTTCTGCTAGAAAAGCTCTCTTTTGCACCTTATGTTTCCTTTTCACTGTGCACAGATCTTTCAGAAATTTAAAATAAGAGGGCACCTGTTTAATGACATCCAAAAGAGGAATGTTAACTTTTACTTGTTTAAAAACCTCATAAATTTCTGGACTATGGTTTGATTTCTTTGGCTTGATTAGTGCTTGAGGAAATGGGGGTACAGGAGGAGAGTTGATTATTTCTTCGTGGGTTAAAGGTTCGACGGACTCTTCTCAGTTTTCTGAAATTGAATCTTTACTAGTTTCACGAGGGTCAAGGATATGTTTTTCAACAACTTTTCTACCACGAAGGTTTATAACCGATTTGACTTGACTCATATTTTGGTTTCTTAAACTCCCTATTTGAGGATGTTGTTGACTCTTAGGGTTTGGTTCAGGTTGAGCAGGAAACTTTCCTTTTTCATGCAAGGTCAGAGCAGATGTAAGTTTGGAGATAGTTTCTGTCAAATTGGTCAAGGTTTGCATCGTTTGGTTATTGATTGACTCTTGTTTTTCAATAAACGAATGCAATGTGTCTTCCAAAGTTTTTCTTGGTGGTGGGACATATGGTGGGTAACTCTGGGGTTTTGGAAATTTTGACGTGGAGAAACTGGTTGTGAAGGTTGTGCATGGTTGTCATTTCTCCAATTGAAATTTGGGTGGTTTCTCCAACCAGAGTTGTAAGTTTGGGAGTATGGATTAGGATTTGACCTTTTGAAATTGTCAACGACATTTACTTGTTCGTACAAACTTTCTCTCAAAGCTGGCAATGTTGGACAATCCTGCGTAGAATGGTCAGTAGAGTCGCAAACATAACATGAAATACTTTGAACAGACTTTACATGATCATTCTTTTTCGACTTTAGTACTTCGACTTTTCTAGCTAAGGATCCAAATTTGGCTTGAAGGTCATGGTATTCCCTAAGGTTGTGCATGCCTCCACCAGATGGAGATGACTGAGGTTTACTTGATGACTCATAAGACCCAACTGTATCCCAGTGTTGTGCATTATCTGCTATGTAGTCAAGATAATCTAATGCATCTTCAGGACTTTTATCCCTAAACTCACCATTACACATCATTTCAACGACTTGTCTACTTTGGGATGTTAATCCCTCGTAGAAATAAGACACTAACCTCCATGTTTTAAAATCGTGGTGTAGGCAAATGTTAAGTAACTCTTTATACCTATCCCAACTTTGGTAGAGGGTTTCTCCTGGTTTTTGAGTGAATGTGGTGATTTGTCTTTTAAAAGAATTTGTTCTGTGAGGTGGGAAGAATTTTTTCAAAAATTGTGCTTGCATTTCATCCCAAGTTCTTATTGATCCTGACCTAAGATTTTGTAGCCAAGTTTTAGCTTTATCCTTTAGTGAGAAAGGAAAAAACTTAAGTCTGATTATGTTCATGCTACAATTTTGATCAGTGCAGGTGTTACAGACTTCCTCAAATTCTCTTAAATGCAAATATGGATTTTCAGACTCAAAACCATGAAAAGTAGGCAGAAGTTGAATGATACCAGGTTTGAAATAAAAACGTGATGCATTAGGAGGAAAGACTATGCATGATGGTGATCCTGTTCTTGTAGGATGCATGAAATCTCTAAGGGTCCTAGGTTGTTCATGAAGATTTTGTAAGGCTTGGTTATCTTCATGCTCTGAAAAATTTTCAGGTCCTACATTAGCCATATCTAAAGGTGGTGAAGGTGATCTCCTAATTAATCTGCCACTATTTGTACGAGACCAACGACGCATGCAATGCTAATGATGTGTGCTAAACTAATGACGCATAAAACGCTAAATGAAAATTGCATAAAGAAAAAAAAATAAACTGAAAATTAAATAAGCAAAAATGCAAAAATAAATAAATTAATTAATTAAAATAAAATAAATTAGGCGGTGAAACCAGCCATAAAAACAAAGTAATTAAAGGAAAGGGGTGCTGACTGAAGTTTTACAAAAAGGAATAAAATAAAATGACGGTAAGATAGTAAACGACAAAACCAAAAAATAATAATAAAATAAAACAAAAGTAAAGTAAAGACAAATTGATACCAAATTTAGCAAATTCCCCGGCAACGGCGCCAAAAACTTGACACAACTTAAAAGTGTATTACTCTCAAGTATAAGAGTGTCTAGTTATAATATAACCCGGTGAGTTCAGGGTCGAACCACAGGGAATTTAAAATCCAGTAATCAATTTAAAACTAAGAAAATTAATTGTGGGAAAAGAAATTATTTGAAACGAATTTAAAAATATACTAAGGCTACAGGATCCACTCTCAGTATTCAAATTATAATTTTCTTACTTTCTCATATTTTATATTGCGCCTCACTTTTACTAGTTATTTATTATATCATTTAATTCTATGTGTGTGGATAAATATGGAATAAAGTACCTAATGTGCCACAATTATATTAATGTGTCGACATTGTGTTAAAATACCATACAAATCCAAGAAAACTTTTAAATTAACATGACATAAAAATAACTAGAAAAGAATAAAATAAACTTAAAACTCATTTGAGAAAAGTAATTAATTTCATAAATTGAAACTTTGAGCTTCACCCTTCACCTCAGCTTAGTAAAATTAGCTACTCATGTTGAAAGAAAATAAAACACTCTTTTTATTTGATGAACTTTGGAAATATGTTACCAAGAAAATTGATTACAGAACAAAAGAGAAAAAGAAAGAAAAACACAATTCCTCAGCACTCTATCCCTCTCTTTACTTTCGCACTCAACGAATTCTCCCTTTCGGCTTCGCCCCTCGCTTGCCTTTTATAGGCAACAATTACCTTCTCTTTTCTTTATTTTATTATTTATTATTTTAATATATAAGTGTTTAGACATGTGTGATGGTCAGGATGACCATCACGAGCAACCAAATTTGGTTGCTTGTTTTGTTTTTTTGTTCTTTTTATTTTTTTATTTTTTATTTATATATTATTATTATTATTATTATTATTATTATTACATCTCCTCAATTGTGCTCCAGTAGTTCTTCTTTGTTCCCGCTTTCAATTCCAATTCCATCTTTACTCCTGAAAAAGTATTTACAAGATGAAAATTAACATATTGCGAATTAATTTAATATAAAGTATATTTGGGGAGTATTAAAATAATTTAGAAATAATGAGCGCATTAATTGATACAATAAGTGAAAAACTAATAATTTTATCCTTATCAAATGTTACTTTTCAGTATCAATCAATAATGGTGGAGCATGGAAAGATTAGAGAAAATGTGAGTTATTGGACACAAACGCCAAAAAAAAAATACGAAACTTTTCAACCAGCTGCTAGACAATTAAAAATTAATTTTTAAAAAAATTTGAAATTGGATTTACTCATTGGAACTCTACTTATGTCATGCTTGAAGTAGCATTGATATATATAAGTGTTTTTTTCTCAGTTGCAATAGCGTGAGCCTCTGTATAAGAGCTTGCCGAGTGATGAGGAGTTGGATTTGGCAGTCATAATGGTGGAGCATTTGAAATCATTTTACATGTTACGGAGATGTTTTGGGTATAAAATACCCAACTACTAATTTATTTTTTCCATTAATATGTAAAATGAAATTGTCAATTAATAGGTGGCGCATCGCTGATAACCTTGCTATTAAGATTATGGCTGATAAATTTGATAAATATTGGAATGACGTTCATCCGATGTTAGTTGTGGCTATTGTGCTTGACCCAAGATATAAGATAATGTTAATTCATTTTTATTTCCCAAAGATATATGGTGATACAACAGATGAGCATATTGAGCGTGCAAATAAGCTTTATTATGATTTAGTAAAAGAATATGAATCGAAGGCAGCACATATGAGTGGTGGACAGAACGTTGGATTGGAAATTTCTCGTTCTGAATCTTGTTCGAATTCGAATAAGTATTGGGATATAGATGAGTTTGAAATATTTCGAAGCCAAAATAAATGTGCTAAGGTAACTAAGTTGGAGTTGGATAGGTATTTAGATGGGGAATTATTGGATTCCATTCCGGACTTTGATATTTTAGCTTTTTGGAAGATGCACACAAGCTAAGGCTGAGTTAGTTAAGGATATTTTAGCCATTCCTATATCCACCGTTGCCTCTGAGTTAGCTTTTATTGTCGGGAGTAGATTTTTGAGTTCCCATTGTAGTAAACTTCTTCCTGACACTTTGGAAGCCTTAATGTGTGCTCAGAATTGGATTTGGGCTTCTACTTCTTGAGGTAAAAAGTTATTTGAATTATATTTTAGTAGTATTTAGTTGCTTAAAATGCTTTGAATCTTAATGTGTTATTTTTGTTGTAAGGTGGAGTTCCGAAAAGGAGGTAATTTCTTAATGTGAACCTTTTTTTAAATTTGGAATTAGACATAAACTTGTTATTTACTTATTTTACATGAGAGTATTTTGACTCTTTTATGAACTATTTTTTGAGTTGTTGAATATTTTAAGATTTTCATGTGTTGTATTGATAATTGGTGTCATAATTATGAACTTATGATTTGTTGGATGTTATTTAGATTTATTGTGTTATTATTGTTTTATCGAATTTATTTATTTTTTATATATAGATTGAATGAATTTAGGTAAAAATTAGATGAAATTAGGTAGTAGAAAGTAGATTGAAACATTTTTGTTTATTATTTGTGCAAAATTTGTATTGTTAGTATGTTATAAGTTTATATTTGACTATTTTCTTTTCTTAAATTTGAGATTTATCTTGTAGTATGATACGCAAGAAATGCGCATGCATGTTGCTTGACATTTGGGTGATAAAAATAAAAGAAAAAATTGAAAGAAGAATTTGCGGACTTAGAAAAAAACCCAGACCTAGGACATGCCGCACATGCAAAAGCCAAGCTTTGTCCGGGTCCGAGCATCACTTTTTGTCATCCAGTCCGGTCCCGGATAGCACCAAACCCAGACCGGACCCCAGATTTTGCCAAGATGTAACAACGATTTATAACCTGCTAGTAAGCATGACAGTTCCAATTTCAATATAATTTTAATTGAAGGTTTAGTTACACTTGTTGACTACACTTAAGTTTTATCGGTAAATACTCATTTAATCTTTATATTTTAATTTAAATATGTGTTTCGTTTTTATATTTTAAAAAAAACTTCAAAACACCCTTACAAGTAGAAATATTATATTCTTATCCTTATTTTTCCTTAACTTCTATAATAATATCTTTACAACAATATTCTTGACGTTAATTAATTTATCTTTCAATAAGTTAATTTTAGCAAATTAATCAATTAACCAATAAATATCAATATCAAATAACTAAAATTTTTTTGCACTCGCGCAACAATCTTACTGATAATCATTTATAAATAAATTAATAAGTCATCTAAAAGATGTTTAACAATCTTACTAGTAATTATGTTATAAAAAAATAATTTATTAAATTATTTTGAAAATTTAGATAAATTTTATGTTTCTTTTAAATTAATTTGATAAATTATTATTTTTTCTCGTTATTAACATATTTAAAGATGTTACATATTATTGTAAAATGAACGAAGAAATAAAAATAGAATTGTAAAATATTTAATAGTAGAGGATTACCTTACCAAGGAGATTGGGCATATATTATCATAAAATTTGCTACTATTTATTTATCCAACTGAAAAGGCTGGTAAAATGTACTGATTCTATAGAAAACTTGAATACATTACAGTAAAACACAAACTAATGATCCTGCATAATTTTATTGCAAAGAATATTATTGTAAAATGAACACGAATTAAAAATAGAAGTGTGAAATATTTAACAGGAGAGGATTACCTTACGGAAGTGATTGGGCATATATCGTCATAAAATTTGCTACTATTTATTTATCCAACCGAAAAGGCTGGTAAAATGTACTGAAATTCCATAGAAAATTTGAATACATTACGGTAAAACACAAACTAATGATCCTGCATAGTTATATCAACAACAATAACAACCACCTAAATAAAAATGAGAATTGCAACTTCCTAATTCTTTTACAGATTTTTTTTCTCCTGTGTCACAGTTAGAAACTAGTACAATTCTGCTCACTTGCATTCAGGTCCCTACAAACAAATTCACAATCTTCTCAGTTCTCACCCTTGTTTTTATTAACTTTGAAGCACTGCTGGTTGAGTGTCCTCTTTCAATGGGATGTTAATGTCCATTGATGCAAGCCCTTCTAATTCTTGGATTGCGGCACCTGCACTGATTTGGCTTTCACTGGTTATCTGGGGCTTCAGTACAGTAACAACTTGCTTCACCTTAGATTGCTGCGAGTGACATAATTGTAAGATAAATGCATCTTCCTGGAAAATTTTAGTGGCATCATTTTATTTAGACACAAGCAGAACAAAAAGAAACTTACAAAGAATTCAAGCTTCCTCTTCAGATCTGCAATGGCTTGAGCTTGAGCTTGAGCTGCTTCGGTTAATGCCGACGATAAATTCTTTTATTTCAAAATGGAAAGGCAGTAGACTCAATTCATCAGAATAGAAAAATGAAAAATTTAAAAAAAATTAATCATCA
This sequence comes from Citropsis articulata, assembly GCA_030449925.1. Lineage (NCBI taxonomy): Eukaryota > Viridiplantae > Streptophyta > Magnoliopsida > Sapindales > Rutaceae > Citropsis > Citropsis articulata. Next base: position 1,368,797 of record JASUUH010000212.1, on the reverse strand, counting down.
AATCGATTGAACCTAAAAATCTCATTTAGATTATTCTTATTTTTCTTGGTTTTTATATATATGGTGGTGAAATGTGATCAGTTTTCACCGGTAATGATATATTAAACAAACAAACTAGTTATACAAAGTCATTCACATAAATTTAAAAGGCATGATACACTTTAATGCGTAAAAAGAAAAAAGTCCCCATCATTGCCACATTATTCCTACCAATTGTAACAATTCCTTTTTTTTCCCCCCCAAATCATCCAATTCTATAATGCCCATTGCCCAATCAATTACTAAGGATGAATTTCTATAATTAGTTAGCATTCTTATATTATTCTTAATGAATTATCACTCAAAAACCCACTTAATTATCCAGTGAGTGGATCATTTTAATAAAAGAACTCCGCCAAGTCATCTATAAATTTTTTTTTTTTTGATAAAGCCAAATCATCTGTAAATTAACAACATATCTAGCCCCTGATTTTGAGGCAACTGGGGCTGGACCAATTGTCATTCACATAAATTTACTAGGCAGATAAACTTTAATACATAAAAAGAAAAAAGTCAATATCATTGCCACATTATTCCTATCAATTGTAACAATTCCTTTTATATATATATATATATATTCAATTCATCCAATTCTATAATGCCCAATCAATTACTAAGGATGAATTTCTATAATTAGTTCATATACTTATTCTTAATGAATTATCACTCAAAACCCACTTAATTATGCAGTGTATTGTTGAATTGATTAACACAAGATGAAAGTAAGTAAAATTTTGAAGGAAAAACTTAACTACACAATCCCCACTTTTATGCAAAAATGAAGCTAGTAAATAACTTAAACGAAGAACTTACACATATTTTGACTAAAAACTAGTCAAGTGCTATAGCTATCAGCACACTACATCACTATATTAAGATTACAATTATAATAATCTTCACATCTTGCTTCACTTAGAGTTGGCAAAATTTAACACGATCCAATTACCCGACATGAACAAGACACGAGAAAATGAAAGTGGATCGTCAAATTTGATATGATTATTAAATGGGCCGGATCCAGATTGACACAATCTTTGTCCGTGTCGGGTTAAAGTTAAAATTTTTGACCAATTTATCTGAACAATAATATAATTATATTTTTAATTTTAAACTAATTTTTAAGTTTTCGCCATTAAAACTCAAATATTGAACATAAATCTCTCTTTTTAATGTTTTTTAGAAGACGGACATATATTCACTATTTGATTTATAAAGTTTTATATAAGTTTACAATTTTAACCGTGTAAGTGTTTAAAATATTGTGACACATGTATATTTTATAATATTGATATATAATAATATTTACATATATATAATTTAAATTTTAAATAATATAAATATGTAATAATTTGGAGCGCGTGTGATATTTGTTAAATATATAGTTATTGAATGAATTATTGAATAACCCGTTTATTATCCATGTGAAGTATGGATAATCCATTTATTATCCATGTCAACTATAGATCTCAATATTTTAACACGACTATTAAATAAATCATATTTTGGTCGACTTAAATTTATCGCGACACAAAACTGCCACAACACAAACAAACTTCTCTTAAGGTCCAATCAAAGTAGTTAAATAGTGTGACAATGTCTATAAAAAGTAGCATGGGTAAATACCTTTTTAGGGCGTCCCACGGGCCTTCCAATACGCCTTCCACTACCGCTCTGCAGCTGCTTTGCTGGCCGACCCCGCGGCCGCTTCCCACCGGCGGCTGCACCAACAACTGTACTACCAACCTTCTTTGGCCGGCCTCTGCGCCTTGCCCCACCCGGCACCGGCACTGGCACAGGCACAGGCACAGGCACGTGGACATTAGCGTCACTCGTAACATAAGAGACCGTGACGTTATTAAGCTGATCTTGTTGTGCCTGCTGCTGCTGAAGCGCCTTGACAGTTTTAGGCTTCTTAGGACGACCGGACTTTCTCTTAATGGGCCCACGTTGTACCTGTCCATCAGTCTTCTTCGGCCGGCCACGCCCCCGCTTCGGCTGATCAACACCAGCAGCAGTAACCACAACCAAACCCGCAGGAGCACCCGAATTCGCCTTGCGTGGGCGGCCACGTCCTCTGCCCGGGGAAACAGCAGCAGCGGAGGCAGCGGCAGTAGGATTGTTGTTGTTATGGTTATATACGACGTCGTTTGATGGAAGAATGTTGCTAGCGGGATCAGATCTAGGAGGAGGAAGCTTGTAAGATTTCTTGACCATAACGAGATGTCCAGCGTTCTTCAGACGCTTCAAGTGCTGAGTCAACAAGGTCGAGTGAGTAGTTGGGAGATTCGGGAAAGCTTTTTCTATGTACTTAGCTATGGCTCTCTTGCTTGACCCGTCTCTTTCTTTCAACGCACTAATTGCTGCACATATCATCTATAAGCCCAAAACCAAAACCCAAAGCCGGAAAAAAAAAAAGTTATTTTCTAAAAATTAAAACTCAAGCAGCTGAAGCTGGAAAAATAATTAAATAAAACAGAAAACAGAAACGTTACCTCAGCGTAAGGAGGGTGGTTGTGGTTGAGAGTAGGAGGGCTAGGGTTGGCGACGGATGCAGAGGTGGCAGGAGGAGGAGGAGGAGGAGGAGGAGGCGGCGGAGGTGGGACAGATGACGGTGGGGGAAGAAAAGACGGGTCCATTTGATTGGACGGAGGAGGAGGAGAAATTTTATTTTAATTTTTGTCAGAAAATTGAAAACGGGTAAGGTAAGTTAGGTCATACAGACATTGAGAGAGAGAATGGGGATTATTTACGAGATGACGATGAACGAGATGACATGATAATTTGATATGATATTATGAGTTGGGGGATCAGAGTAATGAACCGTTGAGAATTGCCGTGAGCTTTGCTTTGTACTTTGCTGACGTGGATTCCTTTTTTTCTTCTTTTTGTATTTTTAAACATTCAACACAAGTTTCGTAACAAAATTTAAAAAAAAAAGTTATATTAAATTAATCTAATTTTATTTTTTTGCCTAAAATTTGAATGAACCTAAATTAATTTAAATTTTAAATGAATATTTTTATTTTTTGTCTAAATTACTAAAAACAAATATCAAGTTATTTTATTAACTTAAAAATTTGAAAACTAGTATTTTTATATTTGTGTCTTTACAATTTATAAATATTAAATAAATAATAAATATCTTAAAGAACTTAAATAAGATGATATTTTATCATAATATAATCATGTTCACTTGAATACAATCCTTTATTTTCTAAATTACTATATGTTGAAAATTTTATTGTAATTTATGACGTTTTTATATGGAAAATATTCATAACAAATTATGAAGATAAATAATGTTAATTTGAAGAAAATAAAAAAGATAAAAATAATAATAGCCTACCATTATATTATCACAAGTTATAGAGATGGGTAATAATACTAATTATTAAATTTTATTTAGGTAAAGATGAAATTAATTTATTAGATAAGGTTATTTTGTAGAATATTTTTTAGTGATATATAAGACTTTTTGATTAACCAAAAAGAAAAAAAAATTAGCTTAATAACTTAGTGACTGAAAATTTTATTAAGTTGAAAAAACAACAGACTTAATGACTTAACTAATTAAAATTAAATCAATTAAATTATTAAGTCAAAAAACAAACATACCTAAGTAATGTAATTTTTTGTTTCATACAAGTCTACTCAAGAGAATTATTATTTTCTAATTTTACTTTATATAAAGAGAGTAGCCTTGGGATTCTTTTTTTTTTTTTTTTCAAGTGAAATTTCTTACATGTAATTTAGATATATATGTATGTACTTTAAGGCCTTATTCTATATTTAGGTGTTGTATCTTTTAAGACATAAGCGCTATGAGAAAAAAAAAAAAGTTATAACTATGAAATGAAGGTTAATAATGTGTAATAAATATGACTTTTAAATAAGGATATTGTCATTTTATCATCTAATGTTTTCTGAAATATAATTTTACTACCAAAATCCTATGATAATTATTTTTTCCAACTTAATATTTCAATTTTTATCATTTTACTATCAACCCAGCGACTCCATTAATAAATTTGATGATGTTATAGGGGTATTTTAAGAATTTCAATATTTTACGAATTTCTCAAGGTATAATATTTATAATTCTTATCAATTAATTTATATATATATAACAATCAATTGATAAAAATATTATACTTACACAGGTTAGGGATAAAATAGACTTTTACTAATTACATTGTATAAGATAAATGGATAGGAGTGATGGAAAATTTTCAAGAGGGAAATTATAGCTGCAATAGAAATAAGTATTTCAAGTTTGTTGTCCAATTGTACCTGTTAAAAAAGAGTATGTTCTGAAAACATTTTCTCTCGTTATCAGTATTATTGAATACTCTTTTTTTGTCTATTCAAGTAAGCTATCATTCATTTCTTGAGCATAGTCAGCCGACAATAAGTGTGCTTTATGCTGGTGTTTGATCGAATTCGATGAATAATAAAGGTAAGTGTTTAACGACTCTATATATCTATTTTCTAAGCTAGCTTTCATTTACTAATCATCCATTCAATTTTACAATTGATTTGTCACAATGTTCACTGTTGAAAATGTTCTATCTATAGTGGTAGTGACAAATAGTAAACTCAGGCTAGTGTCACAAATAAACACACTAATGGATACAATGTCCTTAGCATAATTAATATCATCAATAAGATAAATCTTTAGACTTTTACCCTTTATAGTTTCAACCTACAGAATATGAGCGGCTCGGCCATGATGGGCATCCAAAAGTAAGTAACCAAGTGGTAATTACTTAGTTTCTGCAATCATATGGGGAGCCGTTATTGGAAGAGAGGTTTTAAAGGAAGTAAATTACTTCAGTTTTTTGTGAACTTCTCCATCCACAATCTCAATAAGTCTCTTAGCTTTCTCTCCTCCTACAAACAAAAGTAAAAGCAATAAACATAATAATGGCAATCAAATGTTGAAATAAAGCCCTAGCATGCTGCATTAATTTTGATTCTTATGTTGTGACTTCGGCTTTGCTATGATTGCCTTCTAATCTAAAAATAGTAACTTAACTCTTTTAAAGATCAAATTCTACTTCTATTTGTTGTGCAAGTAAGTTTATTAATTATAGTTAATTAATTTCAGTATGCCTAATTTAGTCTACACTAGTATCAGAGCAGTATGAGTTATTTTCTATTCTTGATTGAAACATGAATGCCATGATGTAATGCTCTTTTTTTTTTTTTTTCCCAAATGGCATGTTCTAATTTCGTGTGTTGGGTTAACGTAATGATGTTTTTGATATGCTGATTGCATATCTAATTTCCTTGCAAATTTGTTATAATTCCTGCCTAAAGAATTAGAGTCATGAATCCTAAAAATAAAAAACTTGTGACTTTCGAAAGGCATAACTTTTGGTAGAGTTGATCATTTTGTACGATGACAGTATTATTGCTTTCTGAGAGCTTTCCAAGATACACCGTGTTTATGATTTGGACTCACGAAGAGAAAGCTATGGCTAATCGAATTTCATTGTTCACAGGCTAAGGTTTGCAGAGTTTTTGAAGAAGAAAGTAAACAGTGCCCATTAGCACCACTCTTTCTAGGGGTGCATGCAGTTCACCTCTTTCTCCATTTGCAAGTCTGAGACGGCCAATGGACTCAGAACAAATTTGGAGTCAAAGGGTGTGGTCTTACGGTCATATGTTATCTGGAAATTGACGTGTGACTCCTACACTCTGCCTTCGCATGGGGGCAATTTATTGTGCTGCATTTTTAATGGACTTTGCTTTACTTGTCTTCTCGAATGTCCTTTTTCTGGCACCATTTGCACTATCCAGACCAGAATGATTATGTTTTTCAAACAACGAAAATTTTTTCTTGTTTCCTTGAACTTTTTTCAATAAATTAATTTTATGAAAATCGTACTATGGACCGTTATTTTGTTGGGGAAAAAAAAGGTCATAATCCATTGTTTATATTATAAAATCTTTTGCTCTAATGGAAGCTAGAAGAAATTTTCATGGCTATTTATTCCTTGTTTGTCATTCACACTATCATTAGTACTTGTTTACTCTTTATACTTTTCAGAAATGGATACTAAAGAGAGAGAGATTTTTGAAAACATTAAGATGGATCCTTGACTTCTCATATCACTTGATATGCATTTTTATCTAGTTTTAAGGCAAAAATGTTAGTCAAAATTGAGAACAGTTTTTTTAAAGGTCTTAGCAAGATTCAATATGAGATTAAGCTAGAAGAAGAATACTGCATTCAAGAATGAGGTGACCTTCCATGCTCAATACTCATCTAAATATACCTAGTGCAAGATAAACAGGTCATTGCATACATGGGCAAAAGTTGTGGTATGTGAAATCCATTAAGAGGACCATCAAGAAGGAACAATTATTTCTAATTGGCAATGCACATGAATTTAAAATAGATGAGAGTATCTCGAGCGATAAGTCATATTCCTTAAGAAGATTTAAATTCATTTTAGTTTAATTATCTATTGTTAATTCGTATTTGAGAAACAATACGTCCTTAGTTATTTATTTTTGAATATTTCATGCTTATGAGAATATGTGATGCCTTATTTTTTTGAAATGGAAATTTTTTGACTAAATTGCTTGATTCTTCATTTATTTTTAATTAATTTAATTATCTTTGACTGCTAAATGCATAATTTTGATTGGAGGTTCTAATTAATTGGAATTCAACGGAATTGATATTATAATTAATATTTTGCACGAAACACTAAATTAATGATGAATATGGTATGGGGAAATGGATTACGACTCAAAGCTTCGACAACTTTTCGATTCGTTCTTTGTATTGATTTGCCATTTATCTTTGTTTATGTTTGTGGCAAAATTAATAAATGTATGTAATTAATTATGAATAATGTTAGTATTGATTATTTTTTATTGTCTATATGTAGTTTTACTTTGAATTGACATCCACATCTAAGAATATTGTAGCTGAGTTGAATAAGGGTGAAAAATTGTATAGTGATGATTATGATATACGGCACTAATGTCGAATTCCAAAAACAATAAAAAGCTACATAAAATTATAAAATTACAATTAATATATAAAATAATTTTATATTTAGTCACATTTACCAATTTCACCTTATCTTTCACTTTTACACCCATAGAGCAACAGCAGCCAAGTGTTCCAGCTCCGTAGATGTGATGATCCTTTGCTTTAATGCTTGTTTGCTGAGTCACTTTCCCTTCAATTTTATTCCTTCATTAGGTAAGAATCAAATTATATTTTAGGGAAATTATCATTGCCCTACTTTTTTTTTACCTTATGTTCATCCAACCACCACAAAATTTTAATATATTCTTTGCACCACCTTTCTTTTTAAATTTATATCAATTAGCAACTTTTGTACTAACACTGTTAAATAATTTAAACAAAATGACAATTTTACTCCTAAATAAATTAAAAGTTCATTTTATTTTATAAAAGATTTAAAAAATAAAAAATTATAATTATAAAAATACTCCTAAATTTAATAAAAAAAATAAATCTCAAATAGAGGTGCTCAACTAATTTTTATTAAATTTAGATTTTGTATAATTTTAATAATTATTTTTATTAAAAATTATAATTTTGTAATATGTTAATAAAAATAAGTGAATTTATTTATTAAAAATTATAATTTTGTAAAATTTTATTAAAATAATTGAATTTATTTATTAAAAAATAAATCTCAAAATTATAATAATTTAGGAGATTTTTATTAAATCCCAAAATTTAATAAAAATAATTATTTTTATAATTATAATTTTTTATTAAAAAAATAAATATTCTAATTTTTAGATTTATTTTTTATTAAATTAGGAGTATTTTATAATTATAATTTTTTATTTTCAAAGTTTTTATAAAGTAAAAATGATCTTTTTATTTATTTAGGGGTAAAATTATAATTTTATTAAAGAAATGTGGTGCAAAGAACATGTTAGAATTTAGTGGTGGTTAGATGAACATAAGGCAAAATAGAGGTGGGGCAATGATAATTTCCTTATATTTTAATTTGTTAAAGTTCCCTTTTCTCATTTAATTTCTATTCAAAGCATCTTTTTCTATGATTCTCTCTAAGAGTGGGTAAAAAAAATTGATTTATCCGAACCGAACCGGTTCGATTCGATTTTTGTGCGATTTTTTTATCTCCAAAAAATCAAATAGTAATATAATACAAATAATAAAATTAGCCGGTTCGGTTTTTGATTTTTTAAAATAAATCGAAAAACCGAACCGAATATTAAAAAAAAACAAATGTCTAAAATTCTAATAAACAAAAACAAACTCTAAATCTAAATCTAAAACTAAAACACTTCTTCTCACTTCTTTTCTTCAGCTAAAACCCGAACAGCCGAACTTGTGAGTTGTAACCATCAGGAGTTGTAGCCGTCAGCCAAAACCCGAACAGCACGGCAACACCGTCGGTCAGAGTTACCGCCGCCATCATTATCTCGCCCCTCGCCGTAGTCAGAAGCCATCAGTAGCCAAACGGTTCACGCCGCCGTCAGCCGCTTCGTCATAGCGCCACCGCTTTCACCTGCCTTGTAAAGATTGGTATTTGTTTTCTGGAAGTTTATTTCGATTATTTATTCTTTGTACTGTTTTGATTTGAAGACAAAATGTTGTCTTGTTCTTGCTCCACGAAGTTGTTCTGAGCGTTGAGTTTGATTCTTTGAAACAATAGGCAATTCAAACATTTCCAATTTTAACAATCATGCTCTCCAAAAAAATTTTTCTCATAAAACATTATTTTATGACCCGTAAAAATACTTCTGCAAATATGAGTAATAGTAAATGTTTTTTATTCATCCTTCTATGAATTTGTAGCTGTAATTGACTCAGCTATTATCAAACCGTCTCTTAACCTGTTTCGCAGTTTATTTAATAGTTTATTTACTATCTTTGTGGATCTCATAGGCGTGACAGAATTTAATAATTTTATTCGTCAGAAGAATAGGATATTGGCTTCAATAAACTTAATTTAAACCAATTTTATTTTCTCCATCAATTAATTAATGCCATTTGATTTTGAAACATTGAATAATTAAATTCTCACGTTTCATGTGTTTGAAGTTAAATTATTCATTAACTAGACTGCAACTATTAATAAACCTAATATTTAATGTACATGTTAAAAGATTTAAAATTTTATTAATTTATTAATTGTTATAATCTAAAAGAAAGTTAAATATTTCAGGTCAATCTGAGTTCGTGCAGTGCATCTGCAGGAGCCTTTTTAAAATTTTTTCTTTAATGTACATGTTAAAACATTATTTTTTATTTTTTTATTTTACGATTGATTGAAACAGCACACTCCATCACGAATGATTTTATCTTCTTTTGTTGTAATATGTCAATGTTATTGCATGTGTTTGTGTAGAATGGAAAATTGTGATGAGTAGGAAGTGCAAGAGGTGGAGGTTGATGATGGGAAAAAAAGAAAAATACCTTTGAGATCAAATGTTTGGGCTCATTTTACCAAACTTCCTTGTGGAAACAAAGGAAAATGTAATCATTGCCGTAAAACCTTTGCAGCTAATAGAGGAAATACCACTAATTTGAAGAATCATTTGGATAGATGTAAGTCATATGAAGGTGTAAAGGTTGAAAGGGATCCGAAGCAACAAGTACTTTTCCGTCAAAAGGGAAAAGATAAAGATGATGGAGTTGTTAAAGTTAGTGGCGGGTTTAGTCAAGAGGCTTGTAGAATGGCACTTGTGAAGATGATTGTCAAGGATGAATTACCTTTTCGCTTTGTGGAGACTGAAGGGTTTTTAGAGTTTATGCAAACTTGTTGCCCAAGATTTGATGTGCCATCGTGAAGAACAATTACAAGAGATATTGTTGAATTGTATCAACATGAAAAAGGGTTGTTAAAAAGTGTTTTGGGTGCAAGCAAGCAGAGGGTATGTATTACCACAGACACGTGGATATCAATTTAAATGTCTAACTATATGGTCATTACTGCTCATTTTATTGATGCAGAGTGGGTGTTGCACAAAATGATTCTTAGTTTCACACCTATAGTTAATCATAAGGGAGATAGTGTTGGGAAGTTAATTGAGGCATGTTTGATTGATTGGGGGATTGAGAGGTTATTCACAATTACAATAGACAATGCAAGTGCCAATAAAGTTGCAATAACTTATGTGAAGAAGAAGTTAGCAAATTGGAGTGTGAATTCAATGGTTTTGAATGGTTTATATATGCACGTGAGGTGTTCGGCACACATAATAAATTTGGTTGTGCAAGATGGGTTGGCAGAGGTGAATCATTCAATAGCTAGTATTCGCAATGCAGTAAAGTATGTTAGATCCTCTCCAGCAAGATTGCAAAAGTTTAAAGCATGTGTTGATAGAGAGAAAATCTCATATGGAGGGCTTATGGTGTTGGATGTGCCTACTAGATGGAATTCAACATATTTGATATTGCACAAAGCGGTTGTGTTTGAAAAAGCATTTGATAGGATGAAGGAAGATGATGGACATTATATTAATTGGTATTTTGAGGATGAGGGTGAAAAGAAGAGGGAGGGGCCACCGAGCGATGACGATTGGGCAAATACAAGGAGGTTAGTCAACTTTTTATCAGTTTTTTATTATGTGACCTTCAAATTTAGTAGCTCTCTTGATGTCACTTCCAATGATTATTTAAATGAAATGACAAAAGTTATAATTCATTTGAAGTCACTTGCAACTTCTAGTGATGATTTGTTAAGGAAAATGGTCAAAAAAATGGAGCAAAAGTTTGCTAAATATTGGGGTGATTCTTTTGATCAGGTTAACATGTTATTATTTGTAGCAAATGTGCTTGATCCTAAATGTAAATTGGAATTTGTTACATTTTGTTTTAGTAGCATGTATGAATCTAAGAAGGTTGAAGAATTGAAATCTAACATTAAGAAGTTGTTGATGAAGCTATATAATAGCTATATTGGTGGAAACTGAAAGTCGGATAGGCCTTCAGGAATAATCCAACCCAACTTGACTCGCAGTTATGAGAGTTCAATTATGTTGCATTAATTTTTGAAATTGGTCGAGGTTGGTTGTATTTTATCCCTGCACTATTTGCAAGCTTGATAGGTTGAGTGCCATCCCTACCAGTGTCCAGCCTCATTTTGCAGCTCTTATTCGCATATGATAGGATGATGTTATCTTACTGAGCAATGAGAGATCTAGACATTTTAGCCATATTGCAATGTCTATATGAACAAATATGTTGATCATCATGTTCATCTCAATTAGTCAACTTTTCAAGTGCTACCATTTTTATTTTACTATCTTACATTATTATTGTTCTTATTTTTCACAAATTTAATTTTTTTATATTTTTATATTGATATATGGCTTGTACGATCTAGAAGAAAATTAAATTTTGAACTATATTTTATTCCTTTGACAGTTGATATTGTTGAATCTAAGAAAGCCTTTAAAAAAAAAGTTCATCTAAGGCCCCTAAAACCTTAAAGTCGACCTCGTTGACAGTAGTCCACCACCTAAAAACACAGTTGATGGTCGCAAGAACACTAATAGACACCTTTTATGCCCTTATAAGAACTTAGAGCATCACCAAAATATTCTTTAAATAAGATTTTATTACTTATTTGAAGAGTCACATCAGCATTTAAGGTTCCAAAAGACACTTCAATTTAGATTCTTCAAATAAGAAATAATCATCTCTTTTCAAATTTAGAGAGTTGTTTTCTCCTTCTTCAATTTATATTTTATTACTTTTTGTTAGAGAAAGAGAGAGAGGTGCTTTAATTACTATTGACTTTTCCTTTTAAAAAATAATTATTTAATTAAAATAACATTAACTCATTTTTATTTAAAGTGTCTTTTGGAGAATAATATATTTTTTCACTCTTTTATTTGCCACATAAATAAGCAAATAAATATTTGAAGAGTGAAATTTATAAATTCTTTTGGAGATGCTCTTACACCATAATTTAGGAGAGATCTATTCCTTCTTTTTCTTTAATTATTGCTATGCACATGCAGAATAATTGTTTCTAAAATTAGTCCCAACTAATTACATGACTCCCTATGAGATAACTTTCTTCAATAAATCGAGATTATTTTATAGGCCCAGGATAAGGTAATTTCAATATTATTGAGGGTTTCAGGTAGGGGTGGGCAAAATACCCAACCCGACTCGACCTGAAAAATTTTGGGTTCAAGTCAAATCGGGTTATTACTAAAACCCGATCGGGTGAAAAAGTTACTGATCTGATCGGATTGTGATCTGGTCGGGTGATTCAAATACCCAATCAGGCCACACAAAAAAAGATTACACATGCACACGACACACACCACAACTACTCACACATACAAAATCAAAAGTTCACAACTCACAACTCAAAAACTTAACTCTCAACTCTCACATACAAAATCACAAGTTCACAACTCACACTCACAAGTCACAACACAAAGTCATAAACATGCTCACGAACTCACGGTCAATCACGGACTCAAGGCTCCACATACGGTCACACACAGAGGCCACACCACAGCCACTCCACTCTTTAGTCTCCACGGAACACAGAACACACACAGCCAGTCAACCACCCACGCACACACAGCCAATCAGCCACGCCGTGATCTGTTGCCCACTGCCGCAATCAGCATCACAGATCCTGCTACCGCGATCTACCTATTTCCTACTGCCGTGATTTGCCTTGATCAACCGTGATCTGCTGCCTCGATCTGCCCACTTCCTGCTGCCGTGATCTGCTACTGCCTGCCGTGTTCAAGCGTCAGTCGATATGCTGCTCCAAGCCTTCAAGCTAAAGACCGAAGCTTCAGTTCCAACCGGACCAACCCGACCCAAGTTCCTCCCACTCTAACCCGAACGGATTTGATTCATTTGAAGCTTTAGCTTTCAAGTTTCAATTTCAATCTTTCATGGTATATTATATAATATATACTATATAGTTATATTTGCTTCTTAGTCATTGGTTATTGCTTAATTGGTTATTTATTATGTAATTGATTATTGTTTAATTGTTGTAAATTTTTAATGATGTATTTTTAATTGTTAGTAATAAAATAAAATAAAAATTAATGTATTTATGATGTTGTTATGAATAAATTTTTATTAATTGTTAATAAATAACAAAAATTTGGGTAATTATTAAGAATTATATCAATGTTCATTGATAATTGTTAATAACAATTAATAATTTTTTTAATGAATAAATTAGGAGATTAGGTAGATTAAATATTAAAATTAAATATGATGTTACATATATTTTATAATTATAATGTGTTATTGTGTTATGTGATTATGTGTACTTATGCAGTAGCTTTAAACCTTCAACCTTCAAAAAATAATTAATTCAATAAATATTTTATTGTATGTTAATCAATTTAGACTTGAAATTAAAGGGTTTATAATAAGAATTAAGACATAGATAGGCAAATAATATCATATTATTGTGGGGAATGGGTAATTGGATATTATAAATTAATTAATTAATCATGAATTTCTTACTTTTGATTTATGGAGTATGAACAATTTGAATTGAAATTACTAATTAGATTATTTTTGAATTAATGATTATTAATTATTATTTTGTATATTCAAATGCTTGGACACTCAAGATCGAATTCAAGAAGTGACGATGAAGAACAAAGTGTACAAATGGAAGGAACTCAGAAAGGAAAAGAAAATGTAAAGCAGAAAAGACCGCCAATGAAGAAAAGATCGGAAGTATGGAACCATTTCACTTTACTCTAACATAATTCAAACAAATGTAGATGCAACTATTGTGGTAAACAATGTCAATGTTATTCAAGGCTTGATGAGATTACAAATATGACAAGGCATCTAAAGGGATGTGAGACATACAAGACATTTCGGGACCAATAAAGTGGAAGTCAACAAAATTTGACATCTGAGGGCGGTGAAGAAAATGCAAGTAATTTGGTATTGGCTAAAGAATGGAGTCAAGATGCGTGTCGAAGGGCATTAACTAAAATGATTATTATGGGTGAGTTGCCGCTTAGCTTTGTAGATAACAAAGGATTCAGGCATTTCTGCAGTGTAACTATCTCGTAATATGTTATGCCATCTTGAAGAACTACTGGTAGAGATGTTATGGAGTTATTTTTGGAGGAAAAGGCGATGTTGAAGAGTTTGATTTGCAACAACAAGCAGTAGGTGTCTCTTACAACTAATATATGGACTTCTGTTCAAAACATAAGTCACATGGTGATTATAGCTCATTTTATTGATATGATTGGTGTTTAAATAGGAGGATTATTAGTTTTTACGCAATCGAAGATCATAGAGGAAAGTCGATCGGCAAAAATATTGTGGCTTGCTTACAGTACTGGGGGATAGAGAGGTTGTTTGCAATAACTGCCGATAATGCCATTACAAATAATATTGCAATTGGTTATGTCACTATGCATTTGTTTGCTTGGAGGAATGATGATGCACCTGTGTTGGCAAGACAATATATGCATGTGCATTGTTGTGCACATATTTTGAATTTAATTGTTGTTTCAGGGTTAGGTGAGTTGCATGTTAGTGTTGCCGCTATTCGAAATGCTGTGAAGTACTTGAGATCCTCAACCATAAGGCTGCAGACATTTAAACAATGTGTTCAACAGGTGAATGGTCTAAAGGGAATTATTGTTTTGGATTAACGGACCAGGTAGAATTCCATTTATTTAATGTTGATGACTGTGCTGAAATTTCAAGCGGCATTTGATTTAATGGCAGAAGTGGATAAACCTTATGAGGCATATTTTGCTGAAAAAGAAAATAATGTTAAAAGGGTAGGCTCGCCTGGACCGGAGGACTGGGAAAGTACTGAACGAATTGTGAAGTTTTTAAAGGTATTTTATGATGCCACATTATTGTTTTCTACCTCTTTAAGCGTGACTTCTAATTTTTGTTATGATACTATTGGCTTAATTGAGAGTTCATTGACTGCACTACAAGAAAGTACAGATCTTTGGGTGTCCTCTATGGCTTATAGTATGAGGGAAAAATTTGATAAGTATTGGAAGTCCATATGAAAGATAAACAAAATATTGATTGTTGCCTCTATTCTTGATCCACAAGTGAAAATGGATTTTGCTAAACATATTTTTCAGATCATTTTTTGGCAATGATAGTTTGATGGTTGAACAAATGACCAAAGCAGTGAAGGACTTATTAAATGAGCTTTATAATGCATATAATGCATTCACCTCTAGTTCCACACCATCGATGTATAATGAGAGTGGTCTTAGTGGCAGCTATGGTGGTACAAGTTCTTCTCAATGTTTTACAATTGAGACTAGTTTGGTGGATGTTGAGGGTGGTGAAGATGATGACATTTTTTCAGTTACTCATCCTTTCCTTGGATATATTAAGAAGGTTTTTGTTCAAATTGACAGCAGAAGAGTAGAATCTAAGGTGAAAAGATACTTGAAGGACCCAGTTGAGGATCCCAGCAATCTTAAACTTAATGTTTTGCTTTGGTGGAAGGTCAATGGATCAAAGTATCCAATTCTGGAGAAAATTGTAAGGGATGTCCTCGCTGTTTCTGTTTCCACAATGGTATCTAAGACTGCCTTTAGCACCGAGCGTCATATTATTGATGAGTATAGGAGTTTTTAACCCCGGCTATGGTTGAGGCATTGATATATACTGAAAATTGGTTGCAATCTAAACTTTTTGCCAATCCCGTCTACAACCTCCAAGAAGACATTAAAGAGCAAATGTTTCACACGAAATTACAAGAAGGCAACGTTTTTAATTTTTTATCATACATTTTATACATAATATATTTAAAAAGCATTATAACTTTATATATAATATCTACATGTAGTCATGTACTTGAGTTACGTACTAATTTTTTCTTTTTTTGGATTTTATAGAGTTGATAAGATCGCAAGCTTTGACAGTGGAAGCGGTGAGCGCCGACTTGGGTGTTTTGGATGTTTGAAAGGTAACTTTTAAAATATACTATTATTTATAATTTAATACTATGCTTTGAGGTTGTAATTTAAACTATAATTATAGTTGTTATAATTTTAAATTTTTAAGTCTAATAGTAGTTTGTAAAATTATAAATATATAATTGTTTTAGTTAGACAAGTTGAAGTTGATAGAATAGTATTATTTTATTAATGCCATAAAATAAGCATGATTGACTTAAATTTTTTTAATATATATAATCATGTGTGTGTGTGTCGAAAAATTTCCTAAACATATTATATTTATTTGTAATTATAAATTTATAATGATATAATACAAATTACAAAGATTATAAACACCCCTTTAGCTTAATTAAAGATATGACTTGGATTTATTTATTTGTGTTTGTGTTTGATGTGCAAAAATATTGTTAGAGTACAATTTATGCACTAATTTTGTATTGTTTACTCCCTTTAATATCAATATTTTGCACTTAATAATAGTGATTTATTTGTGTTTTATTTTGTAGGTGCAATTCTATTGATTGGTGCTAAAATTGAGCTAGAAGATGATGTTTGAGGATGATTATTTGCATGGAGAATTATGAATTTCAGAAGAACTTTGTTGATAAGGCGTGGGCGCGTGCTGTCAACAAAGAACTTGCAGTTTTTATTTTAACGTGTTTCACCTTTTTGGGCTATTTTTGTAATTCCGAATTTAGAGAATATTTTAGATTTTAGTATTCTATTTTTAGAAAAACTCTACAATACAAAAGGGATTGAAACACAAAGAGAAGGGGGAATCAATGAAGGAGGAAAAGAAAGAAAACCCTAGATCTAATTTTTCTCTTCTCTCTATGAGGAACTAAATTTATTTTTCTGGTTGGAGGTTAATAAAGCTTTGATTCATTATTACTGTGAGATCTTTCTTATGCTTTAATTGTTTTATTGCTTGTTGGGTATTTGTTTATTCTCTGAATTATTATCATGATTATGTTTGTTAATTAGATAATTGGCCACTATTTAATTATCAACCTAATCTACTGTCAATTAGAAGATTCATCGTATGAAGATTTTAATGTTTGTGACAAATAGCACATCATGCATATTGTGTTATGAGAATAAACAATCTAATTTAAATGAACCATCGACGTTTGTTGATTAGATTCGGGTCTCTCCGGTTTTTCAGTCACAATCGATTAAATCCTATGATCGTATTCAGGGTTGTCTATTGATTGTGAAATAACTAATGGTCGCATTTCTGGTTATCGACTAGTTAAGGAGAGATTGGCTATTAGAGCTGCCTCAAGCTATAACCGCCTATTCATAAGCAATAATGATTTATATTTAGATCAACGATTCAGAATTTAATCTGTCGAGTTAATTCCTTCAACCAGAGCTTTTTTTTCCAATTTGAATTACAATTTTAATTTACGTTCTTGTCATTTTAATTTGATTTTTATTATTGTCAACAATCTCCCCATTTTGCATTTTACATTTTAAAAGGATTTAAATAATTACCAATCTCTGTGGACACGACCCTGCTCAATCACTATAAACAAATTTATTAGAGTAGGTATTTATTTTTGCTGGCTTCGACAACCATCAAATTTTGGCGCCGTTGCCGGGGATTGGTGTCATTTATTTAATCCTTTTTACATTTTACTTAGTTTATGGTTCGTTCTTCTCGTACAGGTACACTTTTGTTTGATCCTGAAATTGAGAAGACAGCTCGCCAGCTGAGACAGCAGACGAAGCGAGCTAAGCAACAATCCTCGTTGCCTTTGCTTCCTGAAACAAATACAGTGCTGGATTTGGTCAATCATCTAATGATTCGTAAGAACAGTGATGGATAGAGCGACCAGAAAAAACTCTTAGAGAGTTAATGAACCAGACCGAATCAAGAACCACTGCATTCAATATGTCGATTTGGAGGTAAATTTTGCATTAAAATCTGGTCTTCTTCATTTATTACCCAAATGTCACGGTTTTGCAGGTGAAGATCCTCATAAACATCTCAAGGAGTTTCATGTGGTGTGTTCGAGTACGAGGCCACAAGGCGTGATCAAGAGCAAATTGCAGGCTTTTCCTTTCTTTAGATGGGTTAGCTAAAGACCCGTTATACTACTTGCCTCCCGGATCTATTACAACGTAGAATAGTTTGAAGCACAATTTCGAGAAGTACTTTCCCGCTCAAGAGCCAATATTAGAAAAGACATTCATGGATCGACAACTTCCGGGAGACTTTGTATGAGCATCGAGCGATTCAAACAATTGTGTGCCACCGTCTCAAAGATCAAATTTCGATCAGCTTCTATTCAATATTTTTACGAAGGATTGTCATTGATGGATAAGATGATAGATGTCATGGAGGAGTGTCAGAACAAAACCCCTACTCAAGCAAGGGAGTTGATCTCAAATATGGCTGTCAATGCACAACAGTTTGGCAGCAGACAAGATCCCATCTCAAGAAAAATGAATGAGGTAAATATTTCTTCTATTGATCAACGTTTAGATAAACTTACTCCAGGGAAAAGTTTGTCAGGTAATATGCAATGTAAAGACTTGTGGGATTTGTTCCAATACGGGTCATCCAATGACATGTGTCCTACACTTCAAGAAGAACCCGCTGAACAAGCCAATGCAGCTTGAGGATTTCTGCATGCCTCGCAGGAGGTATGATCCTTATGCATGCACTTACAATCCGGACGGAGGGATCATCCAAACTTCGCCATGGAGCTAGGCCATCAGATTTCCACAACAATACCCACCAAGACAACCAACTCCAACTTGACCCTGTTAAAATTAAGAGGAGACGAAAGAGTCTGGCACGCGTGAACAAGCCAATAGCCTCCAAAAGAACTACCTTCTGCTGCGCGATCGAGATGTTTACTATCCTTGTAAAATCGCACTTTTGGATCGGTGGCTTATATCAGACGAGAATTTTCTATTAACGCTACGCCGTTTCTATTTATTCATCTGAATCATCTATTGTTAAACTCATGCGATAATTCAACCAATGACAGTTCAATGCATATCCCGAATGGTTATTGTAAGACGCCTAAGACAAGTTAATGAATTGATTTTCCTACCGATTTTATACTGATACTAAGACGAGCAATCGACTCGTCCTAATTTTGTTGCGTAAGACCTTTTCAAGACCGCTAACTAAATCGTGAGACAAGGTTATAAAGTGATTCCTACCTACGGAATTTGATTATATGCTATAGCCTAATACGACGATGCCATTTAAATATCCTTAAATGGTTAAATATCTCAGATTTTCCGCGACGCTATTAACCCTATAATGGTGTTTTTCTTATAGATGCAATATGGTGTTATATGTTACACACCGCAAAGAAATAGTAATATTTAAACGAATCCCATGAGAAATATGATTCTACATGAAAAGACAATATCACTTTATTAAACTACTATAGTGGTTCTCATTGTCAAAAAGTTTCTTCTTCATTCTAAACTTAAACTCTTCCTCAGAATTACGCTCTCACTGACGGGACCTTTATCATATTAACGTTTTTCCCCACAGTACCGAGATTCTGAGTCCACCGGTAAAGCTATGTTAATTGACCGCTAAACCTTTTATATTTAATATCATACGAAGTTCATTTCGAGAAATTCCATTATTTAATTGGTTTAATGAATTCAATTAAAGACATAAACAGCGCTTTATAAGCAAACTCAAAGGATTTTATTTATATCGATTATGAGTTCTATCGCTTAATTTCGACGAAAGCCGCTTAAATAACGCTGTTTATTTCTTTACTAAGAATTACAAGCGCCCACGCCCAATCCACGCACTTCGCGATTTCAAAGAATGATTACAACACGCCTAAACCAAGATTTCGATTTCGAATGAACGACGGCTGCCATTTACGCCTCAAATAAAGAGATTTAATTTTCGTTGCTTTTAATCATTCTTTGGGCTTTTTACCAGAAAATATATATATATATATATTATTTTTTTTATTTCTTTTCATTTAAATTTTTATAAAAAAAAAAAAAAAGGAAATTTTTATTTTCAATTTTATTTTTATATTAAAAAAAAAAAAACAAAAACACAAAACCATTTCACTGTTCACAATCCCTAACTTCGTTTCCTCTCTCCAGCAGTCCAGCAGCAGCCTCCCAACTCCAGCGTGCTCCAGCTCTCGTCCTCGCGTCTCCAGCAAGTCTGCGTCACTCGATTCCAGCACCAGCAGCGCGCGACCTCAGCAGCAACCGGTGAGCCCGCGTCTCCAGCAAGCCTGCGTCGCGCGATTCCACCATCTTCAGCGCGCGTCTCCAGAGCTGCAGCATCATCCGCACCAAATCCCGCGCGCGTTTCCATCTTGAGCGCAAACAGCCGCGCTCCAAACCAGTCCAGCAGTCCAGTGTGCGACTCCAGCAGCGTCCGCAATCAGCAACCCGCGACAGTTTCTCTTCTCCCGCGTCTCCAGCGCACTGCACCAGCAAGTAGCCTCTCATCTCCAGTAGCCGTACATCTCCAGCAACCCATTCCAGCCGAACCAAATTTCCAGCGCAATACACATTATGCGATCAAAACACAATTCGCGACGTTTTACCTTTAATCTTTTACCCTTACGATTATTTTTTTTATACGAATGATTATCATACATCGTGACAATGAAATTTGTGAGAGATTTTGCAATATCACGTCCTGGAAGTGTTATTTTCATTTCTTTATTTCTGATTTTTCTTTTTCTCCACTCAATACCTTTATTCATATCTTTGTTCCTTTAACCATTCTCTTCTAATTCTCTCCATCTACTTACCCATTTTTCTTCTATTTGAACCTAAATTTAAGAAGATTTTTGGACTCATTGTTTGGATATATTTTGTTTATATTCTGTTGCTTTTACTACCTTGAATTAAAGTTTCTCAATTAGATCAAAAAGCATTATGCTTGAATAAAATTGTGCAAGTTTCATTTCTTTTGTAAAAAAAAAAAAAAAAAAATTCAATCAAAATCAAAAACAAAAAAAAAGAAAAAAAAATAAATACAAAAAAAATAAATAAATAAAAGAAGAAGAAAAAAAAAATGTCTTCATTCTACGACTGAAGAGTAGAAATAAAGATTCGACATCATATGCTCATTCAACGAGTTTATTCATCCCATTTCGATCCCTTTGTTTCATGACTTTTTTTCATTTCATTTATTTGCTTATAACCTTTCTAAGACCATTAGATTTTGCATTTAATTTATGTTTTGTGGATCGAGATATATATGAGCACAGAATAAAGATTCTTCGATTCGATTTGAGTGCATAAACGACACCCAAATATCAATGTTTTGTTAGAGTGCAATTTACGCACTAATTTCAGATTGCTTACTCCCTTTAATATCAATGTTTGCACTTAATAATGTGATTTATTTGTGTTTTATTTCAGACGTAATTCTATTGACGTCTAAAATCGAGCTGAAGATGATGTTTGAGGATGATTATTTGCATGGAGAATTACGAATTTCGTAAGAACTTTGTTGATAAAGGTGCGTCTTGTCAACAATGTTAACTCATAGCTTTTATTTTAACGTTGCTTTCACCTTTTCTATTTTGTAATTCAATTTAGAGAATATTTTAGATTTTAAGATTCTATTTTTAAAAAACTCTACAATACAAAAAGTTGATCAAACACAAAAGAAGGGAATCAATGAAGGAGGAAAGAAAGAAACCCTAGATCTAATTTTTCTTCTCTACGGTGAACTAAATTTATTTTTCCTACGGAGGTTAATAAAGCTTTCGATTCATTATTACCGTGAGATCTTTCTTACGCTTTAATTGTTTTATCGCTTATTGGGTATTTGTTTATTCTCCTCGAATTATTATCATGATTATGTTTGTTAATTAGATAATTGACCACTATTTAATTATCAACCTAATCTATCAATTGTAAGATTCATCGATGTAAGATTTTAATGTCATAAATAAGACATCATGCATATCAGCATGAGAATAAACAATCTAATTTAAACGAACCATCGTATGCTTTGATTGACAGATTTCGCCTCTGCTTTTCGTCACAATCGATTAAATCCTATGATCGATTCTGGTTGTCATCGACAGTGAAATAACTAATGGTCGCATTTCTATTATCGATCAGTTATAGGAGAGATTGTAGAGCGCCTCAAGAAATATAACCGCCTATTCATGTTAATAATGATTTATATTTAGATCAACGATCAAGAATGAATCTGTTCGAGTTAATTCCTTCAACCAGAGCTTTTTTTTCCAATTTGAATTACAATTTTAATTTACGTTCTTGTCATTTAATTTGATTTTTATTATTGTCAACAATCTCCCCATTTTG
Source organism: Citropsis articulata (assembly GCA_030449925.1). Lineage (NCBI taxonomy): Eukaryota > Viridiplantae > Streptophyta > Magnoliopsida > Sapindales > Rutaceae > Citropsis > Citropsis articulata. Next base: position 1,346,522 of record JASUUH010000212.1, on the reverse strand, counting down.
CATTTTACATTTTAAAAGGATTTAAATAATTACCAATCTCTGTGGACACGACCCTGTTCAATCACTATACACAAATTTATTAGAGTAGGTATTTATTTTTGCTGGTTTCGACAACCATCAAATATGAACTTGGTTTATTTGCTCAATTTTTTATATGAATTGAGTTTATTCATTCATTTGCGACATGACTTAAAGAAAATAATTATTTTACATTTCTTCAATCCTTTTCTAGGCAATTGGCGCTTAAACTTGGAGTACAAGAATTTGAATTTAGAACTTGCCGAAGCACTTGCATGGAGCAATGGAGGAACTATGGAAGCTTATTTAGTTTTTATGTTCGAAATTTGTGATTTGTTTGTGAACAATTTAATTATGTTTAAATTTTGTGATTTTATATTTCAAACTTTCAAAGACTAGTATTTGAAAATTGTACTTTGAATGGAGACTAATAGCCTATTAACTTTGGATTTTGAAAGTTTGTATTAAACTATTAATTTTGTTAACATATATGTTTCCATATTGTTGATTTTGATGATAACAAATAAGATTAAGAATGACAAGTTTTTAAAAGCTCAAATTATTTTTTATACATTTTAAATAAATCATTATTTCCACATTATAAAGGTTTTATATTTAATGGAAAAATAATTTTATGAAATTGGTTGTTTTTCAAGTTTATGGTTTTATTGAAAGAGTTTTGAAAACTTTAAAATCAATAAATATTGTTTGAAATTCTAGAGAAGGACTTATTTAAAAAGTGCCATAGTATTTTAGGTCATTTCATAATTTTGAAAAGTTTGGGATTAACGAGTATTATTTAAAAATTTTAAAATTGGACCTATTTGTAAATTGTTACAACATTTTGGGTCATAAGATGCTTATAACGTTTCGTGATAAACTATAATTTTAAAAATAGTTCATCAGAAGAAGCATCGTAGAAATGGCCAACCTGATTTGACAAGCGGCCAGCCTGGATATCGCGTAAACTCTCCTGGATAGAAAGCTATCCGGATTGTAAATGTTATCCCGGTTATCATTGCGATGCCTGGATGTTGAAAATCAAATTTTGCCTTAACTAACATATGTTAGCCTAACCGGATTCCATAAATGGTAAGCCGGTTATGAACAAAAAGTGAATAACGGCTAGTTTTTGAGCTCCAACTATATAAACTCAAATCCAATTCATTTTTTATAATCCTAGCAAGCACAAACAAAAGGCATACAACATATCTTGAGCTCTCAATTCGTAAATCATAATTGTTTGAATTATCTTTGTTCTTCATTTTGTACATCTACTCTTCAAGAGAGTTTTTGTTGTAATTTTTATTTCCTCATCAAATTTGTAAGTGTTTAAGTGTGTGATACACTTGAGTGAAGAGATTGGGAGACGATCTCTTTGTTGTAAAGATTCATTGACACCTCGTCAATCAGAAATATTCAAGTCTTGAAAGGCTGGATAATGAAATCCTGCTCGATCGCCGGAGGCGCGACGCAGCAGGATGCCAACCACGAAACGTCAGGTGTTTGTTTCTCTCTTAATCTTTTATAATTGTGCTCTTATTGAACTTATTGCTTTCAAATTTATTAAGGCATTAGATTGGATTGTTGTGTGATTTTACTAGGATAATTTTTAAAATACCAATTCATCCCCCCCTCTTGGGTTGCACACTTGTATTTCAAATTTTAACTTTTATTAGGTTTGGACTTTGTTGGTTGAGCAAATAATAATCCTAATTCCCTCCAAGACAATAGGCAAATAATCATATTCTTGCATTTTAACTTTATTTATTTTATTTCATAGTATTTTCTTTTCTTTTTTTGGTTGAAAATTAGTAAAAAGAATTACACTTAAGAAAAATGTTTTAAAACCACCCTAAAAACTACAAAAAATTAGGGGTGGGCATGGTTCGGTTCAGTTCGATTTTTTATTAAATTTTTCATAATCATTCAATTACGATTATTTTAAAATCATAATCGCAATTAATCAAATTACCGAAATAATCAAATACTCGATTAATTGAAATAATTCAATTCGATTCGGTTCAATTATTTTGATTATGGGCCTATTGGACCTATTTTGGACTTTTTAAATTTAAAACCTTAAATTAATAAATGTTCCACAAACATAAAAAGTTAACATACAAAAATTCCAATTATGTCTCAAAGTATGTTCAAGAACACATAACATGTTCAAATAACAAGTTCAAATCAAAATAAATAAGTAAAAAGTCTTTTAAACTTTAACAAAACTACAAAAGCAATAATCATCAATCAACTCCTAAATCTCAATTACTCCTCAGCTACTTGTTCTTGTTGAGCTACTATTGGCCTACCAAATTCTACATTAACAAATTAAAAAAAATATTAGAACGATTAGTTAAGAGTGAAATAACCAAAACAACATATCAAAATATAGTAGTAACATATTACCTGCTTTAATAACTTCATAGAATTCAGTTTCCTCATGAGTGGGTTGTATTATCTGTTCTCCTAATAGAGTTGAGCGAAGCCAATTTTAAGTGCAAATCAATGACTCAACAATTTTATGAGTTAAAGAACTTCTAAAAGGATCAAGAACACGTCCTCCTGTGCTAAATGCCGATTCCGAAGCTACAGTAAACACTGGAATTGCCAAAACATCCTTGGCAATCTGAGACAAAATCGGATACCTATGCTCATTTAACTTCCACCAAGTCAAAATATCAAAATGGACATTACTAGTACTCTCATTAGCATCCGTCAAGTATTTTTCAACATCATTTTTCGAACTAATGTCATCATTTGAACTTTGCTTCATCATTTTGAAAGATAAAAAAATATCAATTGACATTATACTACCACTAGCACCACCACCACCACCACCACCAACAACACCAATATCATGGATATCACCAAAACAAACACCACTACTATTCCTCACATCACTCCCACAAATATAGTTATTATATAGCTTATCAACAACTCCTTAATGTTAGATTTCAATTCTTCAACCTTCCTAGATTCATACATGCTACTAAAACAAAATGTAACAAACTCCAATTTACATCTAGGATCAAGCACATTTGCTACAAATAATAACATGTTAACCTAATCAAAAGAATCACCCTAATATTTAGCAAACTTTTGTTCCATTTTTTCGACCATTTTCCCCAACAAATCATCACTAGAAATAGCAAGTGACTTCAAATGAATTAGAACTTTTGCCATTTCATTTAAATAATCATTGGAAGTGACATTAAGAGAGCTACTAAATTTCAAGGTCACATAATAAAAAACCAATAAAAAGTTGACTAACCTCCTTGCATTTGCCCAATCGTCATCGCTCGGTGGCCCCTCCCTCTTCTTTTCACCCTCATCCTCAACAAACCAATTAATATAATGTCCATCATCTTCCTTCATCCTATCAAATGCTTTTTCAAATACAACCACTTTGTGCAACATCAAATATGTTGAATTCCATCTAGTAGGCACATCCAACACCATAAGCCCTCCATATGAGATTTTCTCCCTATCAACACATGCTTTAAACTTTTACAATCTTGCTGGAGAGGATCTAACATATTTTACTGCATTGAGAATACTAGCTATTGAATGATTCACCTTCGCTAACCCATCTTGCACAATCAAATTTATTATGTGTGCCGAACACCTCACATGCATATATAAACCATTCAAAACCATTGAATTCACACTCCAATTTGCTAATTTCTTCTTCACATAAGTTATTGCAACTTTATTGGCACTTGCATTGTCCACTATAATTGTGAACAACCTCTCAATCCCCCAATCAATCAAACATGCCTCAATTAACTTCCCAATACTATCTCCTTTATGATTAACCATAGGTGTGAAACAAAGAATCCTTTTGTGCAACACCCACTCCGCATCAATAAATGAGCAGTAATGACCATATAGTTAGACATTTGAATTGACGTCCACGTATATGTGATAATACATACCATCTGCTTGCTTACACCCAAAACACTTTTTAACAACCCTTTTTCATGTTAATACAATTCAAGAATATCCCTTGTATTTGTTCTTCGCGATGGCACATCAAATCTTAGGCAATAAATTTGCATAAACTCTAAAAACCCTACAGCCTCCACAAAGCTAAAAGCTAACTCATCCTTGACAATCATCTTCACAAGTGCCATTCTACAAGCCTCTTGACTAAACCCACCACTAACTTTAACAACTCCATCATCTTTATCTTATCCCTTTTGACGGAAAAGTACTTGTTGCTTCGAATCCCCTTCAACCTTCACACCTTCATATGACTTACATCTATCCAAATGATTCTTCAAATTAATGGTATTTCCTCTATTAGATGCAAAGGTTTTACGGCAATGATGACATTTTCCTTTGTTTCCATAAGGAAGTTTGGTAAAATGAGCCCAAACATTTGATCTCAAAGGTATTTTTCTTTTTTTCCAATCATCAACCTCCACCTCTTGCACTTCACCCTCATCACAATTTTCCATTCTACACAAACACATGCAATAACATCGACATATTACAACAAAAGACGATAAAATCATTCGTGATGGAGTGTGCTGTTTCAATCAACCGTAAAAAAAAAAAAAACAATGTTTTAACATGTACATTAAAGAAAAAATTTTAAAAAGGCTCCTGCAGATGCACTGCACTAACTCAATTGACCTGAAATAATTAACTTTCTTTTAAATTATAACAATTAATAAATTAATAAAATTTTAAATCTTTTAACATGTATATTAAATATTAGGTTTATTAATAATTGCAGCCTTAGGCAAGCATAATTTGGGCACTGTACTTTAGCATAAAGAAAAAATATTAGGTTTATTAATAGTTGCAGTCTAGTTAATGAATATTTTAACTTCAAACACATGAAACGTGAGAATTTAATTATTCAATGCTTCAAAACCAAATGGCATTAATTAATTGATGGAGAAAATAAAAGTTGGTTTAAATTAAATTTATTGAAGCCAATATCCTATTCTTTTGTTAAATAAAATTATTAAATTACGTCACGCCTATGAGATCCACAAAGATAGTAAATAAACTGCTAAATAAACTGTGAAACAGGTTAAGGGACGGTTTGATAATAGTTAAGTCAATTACAGCTACAAATTCATAGAAGGATGAATAAAAAACATTTACTATTACTCATATTTGCAGAAGTATTTTTTACGGGTCATAAAATAATGTTTTATGAGAAAAATTGTTTTGGACAACATGGTTGTTAAAATTGGAAATGTTTGAATTGCCTATTGTTTCAAAGAATCAAAGTCAACGCTCAGAACAACTTCGTGAAGCAGGAACAAGACAACATTTTGTCTTCAAATCAAAATAGTACAAAGAATAAATAATCGAAATAAACTTCCAAAAAACAAATATCAATCTTGGCCATACATGGCCAAAGAACGAGCAGAGGGGACGATGAGGAGATGACAATACATAGCTGCCGACTGTACCGTGGTCGTTTTGTGTTTCGACGGCTATAACTCACAAGTTCAAATTGCTCGTTTCAATACAGATATGAGAAGAAGTGTTTTAGTTTTAGATTTAGATTTAGGGTTTGTTTTTATTTATTAGAATTTTAGACAATCGATTCGGTTTTTTGGTTTATTTTAAAAAATCGAAAATCGAACCAGCTAATTTTATTTCTTTTATTATATTACTATTCAGTTTTTTGGAGATAAAAAATCCGCACAAAAACCGAACTGAACGGTTCGATTTGATTTTTAATTAATCAGTTTTTTTTGCCCACTCTTAACAAAAGTAGGAACAAAAGAGGTTAAAAAGTGCACTAATCGGATTTGACTCGATTTAACCCAAACCGACCCAAATTACCCAAAATGACCCGACCCTATTTTAACCCGAACCCAATTTAACCCGAATTCAACCAAACTATTGACTCGACCCGAAGTCAATAGTTCGAATTGAATTCGAGTTAATTTTTATCTAACTCGAATAATCTTAAACCTAATCGGGTTGACTCGAACCGGATTTTGCCTACCCCTAGTTTCAGGTTTCAAATTAGGATCAAATTTACATGAAATATAATATTCTAATAAAACGGACCCTTGGTGTAATTTGTATCCCCTTCATCAGAACAACCAGCTTCGCAACAGCCCATCACACTATCAAGATCGGAACACGTGAATCAGTGGACCAAACCCACCCTAAAAAATCCTATGGGCTTGACTCCAGAACTCACGTCGAGCGGATCAACATATACAACGCGTTACACGCCAAGCATGTCCAGGCCCTCACACTTCCCAGCCCAACACATTCACGAGATCCAGATTGTGCCCAACTAATGAAACCCCATCCTAACACAGTAACACTTGTTAAACAAATATTAGCCATATTTTGTAGAGTATTTTATTATTATTACTATCAATACCATTCTCACTTATTTGAGCGCGATTCCAATCTTAATCCTTTTGTTAATTTTACCATTTTAATTAGATGACACACATTTTATAAAAGTAATTCGTGAATGAAGTCTGGAAAATGTTATTAAAGAACAGGAAGAAACAATTGTACACTGGAAGTAAAAAGAGCCATTCACAATGCAAGTAAAAAGAGCAATTTACAAGGTACATATAATTCGAGCTCTATTTGGGATTCGATGGCTCTTTTGAAATAATCTCCATCACCATAGTTATGCTTTTGAAATTGATCCACACGTTCTAACTTTACAAATATGAGAAATATAGACTATAGATCTAAAAGTTGAAGGGTTACACACAATAGTCATTCTCAAACCCAAAGGAGGGAGCTGAAATAGAACAATCATCCTCACACCTGAAGGTGGAGGAGATCAAAACAAGACAGCCATTCTCAACCTATAAGGAGGAGGAGGTTGCAAAAAAAAAAAGAAAGAAAGAAAGAAAGGAGATTCCACTAGACGAGAAGAGAAAGATTTCCCTTTCCTAGGGATTTGGTGAGGAAGAGATGTCAAGCTTTAAGAGGAAAAGATTTTGGAAAGATCTAGAGATTGGTTTTAAAGATGTGTTTTTAAAATTTTAAAGATTTGAAATTTGAGATTTTGTGTTCATGTTTTAAAGAAAAAGCTATTGAGAGGACAAATATACCCAATAATCCTATACACTTCATGTTTATTGATTAGTGGAATTGTGATGGTCTGGATTGAGTATATATAATTGCACGGCCGATACTAGTTGGCTCTAAGTTGGAGTTAATCCAACGTAGCTGGAGTCATTCCTAAAGCCAAAAGGCTTCATTTTCCTTCCTCTCACATGCTGGCCACTTTTGGTTTAGTTTTCCTTTTTGATTTCCTTTGTCCATTTTTGTCTCCATGTGCAAGACTAATTTTGCCGGCCTGTACAAGCTCTAATTGGAAAATATTTTTTTTATTTCTTTAATTCTTTCCAATTCTTGATCTCTTGTGCATTTTTATTTCTCAATTTTCAATTTTTTTCCTATTATGATTCTTTCAAGCAGATTTTTTCTTGAATATTTCAATTTAATTCCTCTTTAATCTTAGAATATACCTAAAATAACAAAATATAAAAATAAAAATAAAAATAAAAATTAACATAATAAAATGTGATTTAACAAAATAAATAAATTAAAAATTAATTAAAATAATTAGAATAGTTAAGACTAAAAGAAGAAAAAGATGGAGAAATTAATAGTAAAATTTAGAGAAAATATGCATTTTTCAACCACACATATCATCAAATGACACATCATAAGATTTATTTGAGAATAAATATTTTATTGATGGGCGTAATTTATATACATATTTTATCCTTAACTATTTAATTACTAATTATTTTTATTTATTATTTTAATTAATTGAATTGTTTTGTTGAATAAGGAATTAATTGAAGATTATGGATAAAAAGGGTATAAAGGGGCTTAATTTTGGGAGCAATTAGGATTGAAGCCAAGGAAACCGAAGTGAACAAATTCATTCATTATGCACATGAAGATAAAGGAGATAAATGATGGAAAGCAATTTCAAGGGATCCGCACATGACTTTCATGAGTGGAAAAAGAAATCCTAATACACTTCTAAAAAGTGGGCACGTGTGAGAGCAAATAAAAGCCAAACCTTTTGGCTTTAGAATTTAAAAACATGGGGCTCGTTTTAAAGACTATAAAAGAAGCTGATTTATGCTTTTTGGAGGGGAGGAGCGGCCAAACGCAAAAGACGCAATTCAGAAGAGGAGCAGTAGCAGCAGCAACAGTCCGGCTTCCCATGGTTGCTTTTATTTTTTTTGTTGTTCTCAATTTAAGTATATTTAACTAAATTTCTTATACTGAGGTTAAGAATGAAACCATATTCAATGAAATAATTATCTTTTTATTTAATTAATTCCCTATATGCGTGTTTTAATGTTTATGGTTTTTGTTTCACATGATTAATTGGATGTTGTTAAATCTTTTCACCAATTCTGTCATGCATTGTTGGTTGTTAGGATTAATATTTGATTAAATCTATGCTTAGATCTATGAAGTTTATACATGATTATTTTTTATTCTATGTCTTTCATTAAATTGTTTACATAGAGTGCTTATAAAAACTTTGACTCTTTGTTATTTAATATGTTTACATTGGGTTCTTAGATGTCATACTATTAAGTAAAAAAAGAACCTACACAAGATTAATTTTATTTGGGCTTAATTGTTATATTCATGAGATGACATAGATTGATTTCGAGTTGTCACTCTAAAATTGAGGATTAATTAATAATTAGATAATTACTAGTTGAATAGTGATGGATTCTGAAACCTTGGTAATTTTTATCTAATTGAATTCTCATTTGCTTTAATTGTCTTGTTAGTTTAATTAGTTTTATTTCTCTTAAAAACTTAATTTGCTCAACTAGGTTAGGATTAATATTAACTTTAGATTTAAATTAGACTTTTCAATTTATAACAATCCCTGTGGATTCGACCTCGTTACCACTACTCTATCTCTAGATTCGTTCGCTTGCAAGTATATTAAAATTTTAACAACAAATTTTTGACGTCATTGCCGGAAATTGTGCCAGAAAGTCAGTTTAATCTAGGTTGATTTGATTCTTCCACAAGTTATAATTTAGGTTGTCTTTTATTTTTTTTAAAAAAACACAAAAAAAAAATTATTTGTCTTTAAATTCATTGTTTTTTTGTTTGATTTCTTTTATTTTTAAATTCCTTTTATTTTTATTATTGTTGGTTTATTTTATTTTATTTTATTTATTTTATTTTTCTTTCTTTCCTTGTCTAGTTAGTTTATGAGTGTTTGGGAACATGATTCAACAAATTGTTTGGCCAAAAGAGATTTGAAAATTGATAGTCAAGCTAGTTCTTCTCAAATGATGGATGACCCAAATAGAATATTGACAATACTTCCACCAGTGCAAGCAGAGAAAACCCTTAGAGAATATTTTTCACCACTTGCAGCCAACCACCATCTTGTATTGTGTTGCCACAAACCACAGCAACACACTTTGAACTTAAGCCCTCGGTCATTCAACTTTTACCATCTTTCCATGGGTTAGAGAGAGAGGTTCCATATTTGCACATTAAGGAATTTCTTAACATATGCTCTACATTCCGTTTTCAAAATTTTAATGATGAGTCAATTAGGCTTCGTATGTTTCCTTTTTCATTAAAAGACAAAGCAAAAGCTTGGTTGAACTCACTTCCTGCTGGGTCCATTACTACATGGGATGAATTGAGTAATAAGTTCTTCACCAAGTTTTTCCCTATGTCCAAAACAAATGCCCTTAGGAGAGAGATAAGTTATTTCTATCAAAGAGAGGGTGAGCAATTTTATGAGTGTTGAGAAAGATTCAATGACTTACTTCTTAAGTGTCCCCACCATGGTTTTGAGAAATGGAGACTTATACAATGCCTTTATAATGGTTTAACCATGTCAAATCGTCATATGATAGAGTCTATGAATGGTGGGAGATTTTTGAATTTACATGAAGGGGCTGCATGGGATTTCTTTAATTCACTTTCTGAGAATTCTCAACAGTGGGATTTTTCAAATCAAAGAGAGAAGTCATCGCAAGTTTCTAGGAAATGTCTATATGAAGTTAAAGATGATTTTGATGTGAAGGCTACTCTAGCTACACTTTCTAGGAAAGTAGATGCCTTAGCTTTGAACCAATCTATGAATCATCACCCTAATGTAGCTAATGAGGTTTGTGCTCTTTGTTCCAACCCATCTCATACAGCGCAAAATTGTCCATCATTACCAACCTATCAAGAGGCTTATTCTGAGCAGGTACATGCCTTACAATCATATAAGAAAACCTCCAATAGTCCATATTCATCCACATATAATCGTAATTGGAGGAATCACCCTAATTTTTCTTGGAAACAAAATCAACATGTGTCAAACCAAGGAGGACAACAATTTACTATGCCCAATCAACAATTTGTCCCTCCTAACCCAACATATCCTCCTGCCCAATAACCTATGTCTCAATTTGTTACACCCCAACAAAGAAAATCGTCTTTAGAGGATACACTTCAAAGTTTCATTCAGTCAACCCAATAAGCCTTTCAGTCGAACACTCAAGCTATTCTAAAACTTGAACATCAATTGGGTCAATTACCAACTACTGTAGCTGAGAGAGAAAAAGGAAAATTTCCAAGTCAACCAGTTCCTAATCCCAGAGGAGTGCACGAAGTTGGATCGAGTTCAAGCCATCAACATGAAGAAGCAAAGTCTATTATGACTTTGAGAAGAGGAAAATTATTTGACAACAAGGTGGAGGTTCAAATAAGAAAGACATCTTGGCTTACTTCTTCAGATCCAGTTCCAGCACAAGATTCATCACCAAATGATTCAGAAGAAAGTGGCCCACCAGCTTACATTCTTAAAACTCCTTTTCCTCAAAGGTTAGCAAAGGTAAAGAAATGGACTTCAGCAGGTGAGATTATGGAAATCTTCTAGCAGGTAAGTATAAACATCCATTTACTTGATGCTATTAAGCAAGTTCCTTTCTATGCCAAGTTTTTGAAAGATTTATGCACTAAAAAGAAAAATCTGCACGTCACCAAAAAGGCATTTTTAACTGAACAAACTAGCAATTTACTTCAATGTAAAATGCCACAAAAATTTAAAGATCCTAGTTCTCCTACTATCTCATGTGTTATAGGAAACCAATTGTTTGATAAGGCGTTACTGGATTTGGGTGTTAGTGTTAATTTTTTACCTTATTCTATTTACATGCAGCTTGGACTAGGTGAATTAAAGCCAACTTCTATTATTTTGCAACTTGCAGATAGGTCAATGAAAATACCTCGTGGTATTATAGAGGATGTGTTGATACAAATTGATAAATTTTATTATCCAATTGATTTTATTGTTATTGATACTCAGCATGTACAGAAGAATCCTAAGAAACACACCCCAGTTATTCTAGGCCATCCTTTCTTAGCTACAGCTGATGCTCATATTAGTTGCAGGACTGGAAACATGCAATTGGCTTTTGGTAACATGACCTTGGAATTAAATATTTTTAATGTTCCCAAGCAGGTACAAGAAGATGATGAAGTCGTCAGGCACAAGAAGATGATGAAGTCGTCGAAGTAGATATGATAGAAGAATCAATTGATGACTCATTTATTTCTAACTACTGTGACAATCCATTAACACCATGCACAATTGACTCTGATTTCTCTGTTGATGTTGACAGTGGTATTGAAGAAGCTACTGCTTTACTTGATTTCACTCTTATCATAGATCCAATTAAGTGGAAAGAAAAGATTGAGCCATTTTCTTCTGAAGAGAAAATTGAACCATTCAAGTTGGAGCTACTTCCTCAAGAAGTGCAACATAGGTCACAGTCTGACATGAAAAAGGTGGTAAGATCTAAAGTGCTTAAATTGTTAGATTTTTATACTACTTCAGATAACTCTCTAGTAAACTTAGAACAAAAGAGATCAAAGCAGTGCGATATTGAGGAGTTTCATTACCATCGTCCTTTTATAGATAAAATGCTCCAGTGCTTAGTCAATTATGTTTTTTGGTATTTTCTGTATAATTACTTTGATTTTCACCAAATTCTTATTAATTCTGGTTGATTTTTTGTTTACATTAATCAGTTAGTTTAGTAGGATTTTATTTATTTTATTTATTATTATTATTTCTTCTATTTAGTAGGATTTTATTTATTGTTTTTATTATTATTATTTCTTCTAATGTTTTCTTTTTAGTTGTTATTTTCTTTTAAGTTTTCCCAGCTCATTCAGGTGTGTTCTCTCCAACTTTTTCTTTTATTATTTATATTTATATTTATATTTTTTTTATCATTTTGTATGCATATCTTTTATTTATGAAACATTAAGGACAATGTTTCGAATAAGTTTGGGGATGGGGAATTACGTGTGCTTTGTTTGTTATTAAAAAAAATTCAAAAACAATTCAAAAATTCAAAAAAAAATTGTGTTTTTTGTTTGTTTTTATGTGAAAAGCCAATGATAAGAACTTGATTGACAATGCATATAGTTCTTGGAAAGGGTTGAATATTGTCTTAGTTTATACTTGATTCTTGTGTTAGTCCTGTTGTGCAAATTTTATTGAACTCGCAAGCGCACGAATCTATTGTAGAATAGATCAATGGTGACGAGTGTCGATCCCACGAGGAGGTTGATTTTAATTATATGTAGAATTAATTTTCTTTAATTGGGTTGGTTGGATTTGTGATGAAATTGATTTAAACTATGCTAGAATTTAAATTGAGACTATCATAGAAATTAAATTACAATGACAGGAATAAATTAAACTGGAAACTATTGAAATAAAACACTTGGGTATCCGGATCTGCATCAACATGCTCCATGGGCTAAATATTCCATATTAATACCAATTAAATCATGAGGGGGGATTCCACACCTCATGAACCACGCTCAAATAAGTATGGTGCTAAGGGCTTATCGTGCCAAATAATAATAACCTTGTACTAGGGTGCCGGTTTAACCAGGGCGGTATCTAGACAAGACTATTATTATTTGTCGACGAAAAGTCAAAACAACCACAAATATTAGAGGGGTAAAGAAAATAAATTTACCAAATAAAGCCCATGGAACATGTTGAGACTTCACCTTCAACCCAAGCTTAAAAGAAAACTAGCTACTCATTTTTTAACTAAGGGTAAAATGAAAATTTATTAAAATACGTAGAAAATACAAGAAAGAGAAGGAATTACAAAAATCTAAGCTTAGAAATGAATTGTGGATATCAAATTGTGAAGCCCCTTTTTATAGGTACATTGAGTGAATCATGACCATCGGATTAAAAAAAGCAGTTGACGCCGAGATTGCGCCACGTCATCATCAACGATCAATGTACCACTATTTGAACAGTAACACTATTTGCACAGTTCACACGATTTGACCACTATTTGCACAGTAAGCCGATTTTTGCACAGTGAGCCGATTTTTGCACAGTAACACTATTTTCCATGTACGCATCATGAATAGTATACGTTAGTATATGTATGTGACATTTTATGCTCCTCCTAAGGTTTTCGATCGTCCAGAGTTTAAATGTGACGTCCGTTTTGCTGTCTGATCACTCGTTCATTGTGAAACGATCGTGTTACCCCTAAAATACATAAAATAACTAATTATAATGAAACACAGGTAATTAAATAACAAAATACTTAAATAAATAAAAATAACAATGTTAGTGAGACTTGAAGTGTAAAATGACGATTTTCTCCTTTATAAATATACACTTTCTAACACTCAACAAGTCCCACTTGATTGAGATTCTTTGAACACTAATATCAGTTCTTTCATGATTTTGACTTGAAATCTGAGATTGACGCAGCTTGAGTTGAGAATTTTAGATTGAGCAAATGATTGTTTGTCTTGATTCTTATCTCTACAATACAAAAAAAAAAATTATACACAAGCGCCAGAGTCAGAAATAGCTACCTATAACCCTTAAGAGTGAAGCTATCCTTAAGTAATTTGAGCCTATGTACCACCAGTATGTAGAGGATAATATACCATGAAAAGAAGGCTACCTTAAGGGGTAGAGTGAAAGCTCCTGACTTTGGTTAAAAAAAAAAATCAAATGCATGTGCTAAAACAAAAATCAAAAGAAAAAGCACAAAAAAAGCCTGTGGAAAAAAAAAAATTAGAGATCAAGATGATAAGATTAGTTTGACCTGCTTTTTTCTTTGTTTGAGGCGAAGGTTGTTGATGTTGAAAATTTTGGGAATGAATTTGATTGAATTGATTTCACACACATACTACAAGAATAAAAGGAGAGATGGGATTGACTATTGAATTAAAGTTAAAACTTTACCAATATTTGAAATTTTCTTTGAGCTATATAATTTATGCAATCTTTGAGGCTATTTTCATGTGTTATTTAAATATTTTGATTCTTTTTATTTTATTGTTATTCTTAAAAAAAAAATGATGTATGTGGGTATCATCACTGAAGCCCTCACGAGACTATAACTCGTCCACTAGGGCCGCCTAGGGGTTTAAAAGCTTGTTGCATACGCTAAATGCAATCGCGATTACTTGCGAAAGTGGTTTAGATAGGATTTACTTTTTATTTCATTGTTTTTATTTTTGTTTTTAGTTTTAGTTTGCTCGAGTACTAGCAAAATCTAAGTTTGGAGGTATTTGATGGGCGTAATTTATATACATATTTTACCCTTAATTATTTAATTACTAATTATTTTATTTATTATTTTAATTGATTGAATTGTTTTGTTGAATAGGGAATTAATTGAAGATTATGGATAAAAAGGGCATAAAGGGGCTTAATTTTGGGAGCAATTAGGATTGAAGCCAAGGAAACCGAAGTGAACAAATTCATTCATTATGCACATGAAGACAAAGGAGATAAATGATGGAAAGCAATTTCAAGGGACTCGCACTTGACTTTCATGAGTGGAAAAAAAATCTTAATGCAATTCTAAAAAGTGGGCACGTGTGAGAGCAAATAAAAGCCAAACCTTTTGGCTTTAGAATTTAAAAATATGGGGCCTGTTTTAAAGACTATAAAAGAAGCTGACTTATGCCTTTTGGAGGGGAGGAGCGGCCAAACGCAAAAGACGCAATTCGGAAGAGGAGTAGTAGCAGCAGCAACAGTTCGGCTTCCCATGGTTACTTTTATTTCTTTTGTTGTTCTCAATTCAAGTATGTTTAACTAAATTTCTTATACTGAGGTGAAGGATGAAACTCTATTCAATGAAATAATTGTCTTTTTATTTAATTAATTCCCTATATGTGTGTTTTAATATTTATGATTTTTGTTTCACATGATTAATTAGATGTTATTAAATCTTTTCACCAATTCTGTCATGTATTGTTGGTTGTTAGGATTAATATTTGATTAAATCTATGCTTAGATCTATGAAGTTTATACATGATTATCTTTTATTCTATGTCTTTCATTAAATTGTTTATATAGAGTGCTTAGGAAAATTTTGACTCTTTGTTATTCAATATGTTTATATGGGATTCTTAAATGTCATACTATTAAGCAGACAAAGAACCTACACAAGATTAATTTTATTTGAGCTTAATTGTTATATTCATGAGATGACATAGATTGATTTCGAGTTGTCACTCTAAAATTGAGAATTAATTAATAATTAGATAATTACTAGTTGAATAGTGGTGGATTCTGAAACCTTGATAATTTTTGTCTTATTGAATTCTCATTTGCTTTAATCGTCTTCTTAGTTTAATTAGTTTTATTTCTCTTAAAAACTTAATTTGCTCAACTAGGTTAGGATTAATATTAACTTTAGATTTAAATTAGCTTTTTCAATTTATAACAATACCTGTGGGTTCGATCTAGTTACCACTACTCTATCTCTAGATTCGTGCGCTTGCGAGTATATTAAAATTTTAACAACATTTAAATCCCAACTTTGTAAGCGAACAATACTCTAACACAAAACATGCTTCATGTGCTGCCTTAGTTTTATTGTCTATAATGGTATTACAAAATATGTTAGATGAAAATTTAGAAGTTTAATTTCTTAAAAGCAAAGGGTTTGGTGTTCAATCCTTAGTAGTCATTTCCCTTATATGAGAGTATATTTCACCCATTTGATTGTAGACAGATTTTTATTACTATAAGCATTATCTTGACTACATCAAATAAAATTAATTCCGGAATCTCAATAAATATATATAATTAAACGTTAGTAAATAAACAAATAAAATAAAATAACTTTTACATATATAACGAAACCATTTAACATTTTATTTTTATATTTTTTAAATGGTATGATGGGTAAAAGTTCAAATCAATTTGTTAACTTGATCAAGCATGTGGGGCGAAACCATTTAAAATATTACTAAACCACTCTACTCATAAACATTCCTCTTTGATTTGAATTAATGAAACTACCTAACCCAAAACCTAAACAACCAAATAGGTAATCTGATAAGCACATCCACATTGTCATACTAATTTTCCGTCTGAAGTTCAAATGGATATGAATTTGGCTTTAACTATTAATAGATGTCAATGTATGAGAGTTGTTCCAATTCGAGAATCCCGAATTGGAACACCCTCCAGGAGGGAGGCTGGTGGCTAGAGATGACCAACGGGCCGTACCATGAAGGCTCAGGCCCATCAAAGGAAGCCCACGCATCCTCATGCTTGTGTCGTGCCATGCCCACTATTCATTCGTGCCGTGCTGTGCCGTGTCTAAGAAAAATAGCCAACTAAATTTTTTTATTTTTTTAAGAGCACATGTCAAGTTGTTGTCTTATTTTTTTAAGTTTATGTACTTTTTTTAGATCCATGTACCTTTATTTTAATTTAATAGAATAAAAAATTCAAAATTCAAGTCCATATTTAATGATAATAAATTAATAATAATAAGAGAATGTAATATTAGTTGCTAAGTTTGACTCTATGGTATTAGAATTCTTTTTTAGTACTTAAAACAACAACAATAATAATTTCTTTTAAGGGTCAACTTAATTGTTAAGTTGGAATTACGTAGAGTCATATATCATAGTTTGTAATAATATTAATACATAGTTATAAAATCATGATATTTATAATCTTATTTATTTAATAAATTATAAACATAAATCAATTATAATTTTTTTGAAACTAAGAATTAAATAAATTTAAAAAACTTGAGCCAATAAAATATATTAAAAGATTCAATTTCAAGTTATTTATAAAATCATAAAATTTTAAGTTTACTTTCATTAAACAATAAAACGTGCCTATTGAGTGCTTTTTCGCGTGCTGTGTTTTGACCCATCTCTAATCGTGCCATACTTTTAAAGCCCACGTGTCTAAAATCTAAGCCCGGTACGGCCCACGTGCGTGCTGTGCCTAGGGATGGCAAAATCCGGGTCCGGGTCCGGAATTAGCCTTCCTAGATCCGGACCCAGATGTCATTTTCTTTTCCCGGACTCGAATTTTAACCCGGTTTTTTTCATTTGGATACGGGTACAGGTTTAACCCGAAAAATCTGGGTTTTCGGATTCCGGGTTTTAAACCTGGATCAATTTCTAAAATTCTAAAAATAAAAAATTAATACAGGTTACCTTAAACCCGGATATATGCGGGTTATAAAAATCCATTCCGGATCCGGATTATTTTACAATCCGGTACGGGTTGAACCCGGCCCTAACTATCCGGGTTCATCCAGGTCCGGGCAAATCTGCCATCCCTAGCCGTGCCGTGCTGCGTATTTAACCAAAACGTGCTCGTGTCGTGCCGTGCCCATGTCGTGCCTCGTGCCACCCGGCCCATTGGGCATCTCTACTGGTGGCCTTTGGATTTAAATCCAAAGGTCACCAATGACCCACCATGTGCAGCCAACCAAAAATATAAAATAAGGAACTTAGGGGCCGTTGGATTGAAGTCCAACGGCCTTAAATTTCGTTCGGATGTTGTTCCAATATAGGACTTCTGATTGGAATAGCATCTGTCAATGTATATGTCTAGAATGGTATATTTGTTTGCAATATTTTTCATTTAAATAAGAATCTGATATTAGTCGACTTTTTTAAAGTAAATAATTACATCAAAATACTTATTTACTAAATTAAAAAATATCATCGTTAATACAATTGAATAATAGTAGGAATCTTAATATTTAAATTTAAGGCAAAGCTTTTGTTACAAATATTGTAACAAACAACTAATTGATATGCACCATTGATTTTTATATTTGTTAAATCCAATGCATAAAAATAATTTTAACATAAAAGAAGTGTTAACATATATGTTTACATATTATTGATTTTGATGATAACAAATAAGATTAAGAATGATTAAGTTTTTAATAGCTTAAATTATTTTTTATACATTTTAAAATAAATCATTATTTTCACATTATAAAGGTTTTATATTTAATGGAAAAATGATTTTATGAAATTAGTTGTTTTTCAAGTTTATGGTTTAATTGAAAGAGTTTTGAAAATTTTAAAATCAACAAATATTGTTTGAAATTCTGCAAAAGGACTTATTTGAAAAGTGTCATAGTATTTTGGGTCATTTCATAATTTTAGAAAGTTTGGGATTAACGAATATTATTTGAAAATTCTGAAATTAGACCTATTTGTAAAATTTTATAACGTCTTACGCCATAGTACAGTTATAGAAAGGTTTGGGGTAAAACTGTAATTTTTGGTAAAAAGTTCACTGTAGCAGTCATTGTAGCAAACGGCTAACCGTTTATTGAAAACGGCTAATCGATAATTTTTAGAAAGCATATTCTACAAAAGATTGTTAAAATGATGTTTCTGGAAAATAACGGTAAACCGTTAACGGAAAACGGTGAACCAATTATTTTCAGATTGCTAACCTTGAACCGTTTAGTAAGAACGGTTAAGCCAAATTTATTTTGTAGGTCTCTGAAAATTAACGATGAACCGATAATGACAAAAGGTTAATCGTTTATTTGAAATTCAGCTCAATGGTAACTTTGACCAATTCAAATGGTTAACCGTTAAGGGTTAACGACGATTCGTTTTCTGGCAAAAAGTCAATAACAGCTAGTTTTCAGCTCCAACTATAAATAAGCTCAATCAAGTTCAAACAAAGAGATTTTCAACGATTATCATTGAGCATACAAACTTTCATTGAGCTTTAAATTCTTGTATTCATCTCATTTATTCACACATAGAGCTTTCATTTGTGATCAAACAAATTGTGTGAGAGAAATTCATTTGTAATCCTTTTTGTAAAATCAAGTTGAGAGATTGTAAGTGTTGGGATACACTTGGGTTAAGAGATTGGGGATACTCTCTTGTTGTAAAGGTCCATTGACACCTTGGAAGTCAATTGTAAGCATTTGAAACCTTGGAGACTTATTTAGTGAAATCCTCAATACCGGTGAGCTTGGAGGCGTGGACGTAGACGAAGATAGTCAAACCACATAAAAATCCTTGAATTTGTTTTCTCTTCCCTTACTTATTTATTATTGTGCTTTCATTGAATTTATTGTTTTTGAATTTATTAAGGCATTAGATTAGATTGTTGTGTGGTTTGATTAGGATAAGTTTTAAAATACCAATTCACCCCCCTCTTGGGTTGCATAACTTGTATTTCAAGAAGGTATGGGTGCAAGAGAAATTTAAAGAAAATATTTTTTTTAATCACATATTTACTCATTTTTTCAAATAAATTCTCATTAATTTTGTATAATTAAATAGTTTTGTTGTTCATCTCTTCTATATTTATTTTTGAAATTTTTTAAGTTTTTTTTATAAGGACCTAAATGATTATCACGTTCATAAAATTTTACAATTTCTAAATATATATTTGGACCTATATTTATAATTTCTTATCTCTCTTAAGACATGAATTAGATTTTTTTCATCCTAAATATATACCGTCAATGCTTTCACATAGATTTTGTAATCTAAATTTAGCATCTTAAATTGTAAGAGATATTATATATCATAAATATCCTATGAAACTAATGAATTATTAGAAAAATTGTACAATATTATTAGAATCTCTAATAATTTCACAAAACATAAAAACCAATAAGCTGCCACATTCTTGATACAGGCAAAGAGGATTTTTATGTGGAAGATTTGAACTTCTTGATCGGATCAATGATTCAAATATGTGAGGAAATAATCAATTAAATTAAATTTCACTATATTTATTAAATAAATTAGGAAACCCAAATTTATCTATAAAATGATATGGAAAGTGCAAATGAAATATTAGAGATTAATAATTTCAATGAAGAAATATAAAATAAATTAAAAAGTTAGGAGATCAAATGAGCATACAATTTTATAAAGTTAAACAATTAATAAAGTACTTCAACATTTAAGATTAGGATGTATTAAAAACCAAGAGATCATTAATATAATGAATAAAAACTCAATAGATGTAAGATTAAGCAAGGTAGAGATTCAATTAGATAAAATAAAAAAATTTGTTGAGCAACTTAGAACTAAATTTGCCATAAATATGAATAGAAAACTTTAAGAAAATTGAAGTTCTAAGATACAATTATGACAAAGAGGGCAAATTAATTAAATTGATCTCCAATCAGCCGTCGATAAAATTTAAATGAAAGATGTGATTGCATACAGGAAAATTCAGCAACTCGGCAAGTTTCATCATATATAAAAGTTTCCAAAAGCAAATAGCAAAGTCACTAGAACTTGATGATAATGTAGTTTCTTATCTTTTGTAATTTATAAGATACGTCATTTTATTTACGGTCTGCTCTCTTTTGTCTTTCTTCTGAGGTTTGTGAAAATATGTTTAATATCTCTAATAACTATAAACTGGTTTGATGAGACCAAAATGCGATCAAAACCAAATCTTCTATGCTAGATGAAAAACCAATTAAGAACATGATAAAAGAAGAAAAAGAGGCACAAACCTATGAGGCAATTGTATATAAAATTTCGAGCACTGTCCAAAATAATAAAGACTTGAGGGGGCATGGGTTTTGCCATTGATATTAACTAAAGGGGGGCTAATATCCTCTTGGGAAATCTAGAATATTTTTACAGGCAACCTGGGGTTTAAAATAAAATTTTAAAATTTATTGACTTTCTTATAATTATTAATATTTTAAAAGATTTCAAAAATTTTAATTGTAACGTACAGTAAATATAAGGTAAAGCTTTGCCTAAATTTAAACTCCAATCCTAAAAACTGTGGCATTTAATTTTTTAAAAAAATTCACCGTATGTAACAGGTCTGTATGTACGGCAAGAAGCATAGTTTGGTGAAAGGCCTCCTAGGGATAAAATAAAGCTGGCCTTCTTGGCCAGCTTTTGACTTTTGACACCCCCTAAATTTCTTACAACACTTATTTTGACTTTTGAATTTTTTTTAATAGAATACTCTAATTTAATTTATAAATTATAAATTTATACATTAAAATTAATCATTTTAATAAAAAAATTTTATTCTAGAATTTTTTATTTTTATTTATAAAATACATTACAAATCTAAAATCTAAAATTATTTTTTTTATTATATTGTTGTTATTTCCATAATACTAAATTCTCATAATTTTTTCACAATTTATTTTTTATTAAAATTTAAAATACAAATATAAATTATGAAATGGGATCTGAAAAGAATTTCTTAGAAGAATTTTTTTAAGTGTTTAATTAAATTTTTATTTACAATAAAAAACCGATTAATTTGTCTTTACCTATTTAAGTAATTTCATTTTATTTATGAAGAATTTTGAGCGCTGTCAAAAGATCTATATTCTTCTTTATGATGTCAATGCACAGCTAATTGAGAACTGAAAGGTCTGTGAAGGGAAATCAGCCCTGGTAGGCTATGTCGTGGATGCAAAAGTAGTTAATGTGCATCCATTTGTCCAACAAAACTTTGAACAAGCAATGGCTCTTAACAATAACTTTGAATGGTTAACTGGAAAGCAAGGACACCTTGGCATTCTAGTAATTCCCTTTGACTTGTAAATTGATGGCTGTAAGGGGCATGGACCACCCGGTTACAAAATAAGATCGGGGTTTCGGTGCCCCATATTGAAAACAACCTTGTTTATGACGTACTTCACGGAGTAAAGAATTCGGGGCATGCGTTCCGATGGGTCGAGCGGGCCGGTTTGTTCAACCATGACCGAGAAACCCATTTGAAAATAATTGATATTTTAGGCCGAGTTAGCAAGTTAAATATTATGTTTGATATGCCCAAGAAGGGTTTTCAATGGGATGGAGATATGCTTTAAGTCTTGATTGACAGTTATGATACGAAGGGAGTTGTCCAATAGTCTGTTAAAATTTTTTATTTAATGAAGCAATTGGATGTGGAGGGGAGTGTTAACTTATGATGCTTTGTGTGAGGTAATCCTTAGGTGTGATCGCTATCTGATGGCCAAGAGGTACTTCAATAAGATGTTGAGCGAAGGGATTGAGCCTACTAGGCATACTTATAATGTTATGCTTTGGGGACTGGGGTTTCTTTTTGAGGCTTGGGACTGCTTTGGGTTTTTCTGAGGATACGAAGAGTGGGGGAGTTGCCCCAGATGTTGTTTCGTATGACACCATGATTAATGGGTATAGTCGGTTTAAGAAAATGAATGAGGCAGAGAAGTTATTTGTGGAGGCGAAGGAGGATAAATTGAGTCTACTGTTATTAGCTATACTAATACGATAAAAGGGTATGCTGCAGTTGAGCGTACTGATGATGCACTTAGGATGTTTGAGGAAATGAAGTCTTGTAATGTTAAGCCAAATGCGGTTACTTATACGGCTCTGTTGCCGGGTTTGTGTGATGTGGGAAAGGTGGCCGAAGCGCCGAAGGTTTTGAGGGAGATGCTAGAGAGGTATATTGCTCCTAAGGATAATTCAATATTTACGAAGCTCTTGACTGCTCAGTGTAAGTCCGGTGACTTAAATGCAGCTGCGGATGTGCTTAAGGCAATGATTAGGTTGAGCATTCCAACGCAGGCCGGACGTTCTGGTGTCTTAATTGAGAACTTTTGCAAGGCTGAGATGTTTGATGTAGCAATTAAGTTGTTGGACAAGCTTGTTGAGAAGGAAATCATTTTGAGACGACAGAAGTGCTTAGGATCTGGAGGCTAGTGCTTATAACCCGATGATACGGTATCTTTGCCAGAATGGCCAGACAGCAAAAGCTGGAATCTTTTGGACGCAATTAATGAAAAAGGGTGTTTTAGATCCTAATGCATTCAACAATTTGATCTGCTGTATAATTCAAAAGAAGGGAATCCAGACTCTGCTTTTGATATTATTAAGATTATGGGTCGGAGAGGGCTGCCTGGAGAGGCTGATGCTTACACATATCTCATTGAGAGCAACTTGAGGAAAGGTGAGCCAGTTGATGCTAGAACTGCTTTCGCTAGTAAGCTTGAAGATGGGCCCCGCTTCCTCACTATTTAAGTCAGCGATGGAGAGTCTTTTTGAAGATGGGAGGGTTCAGACTGCAAGTAACGTTATGAAGAGCTGGGTGGAGAAGGGCATGAAGGAGAATATGGATTTGGTTTGCCAAGATTTTGGAAGCTCTTTTCATGAGAGGTCATGTTGACGAAGCCCTTGGATGAATTGATCTACTGATGCAAAGTGGTTGTGTACCCACTTTTGATAGTCTTCTATCTGTTCTCTCTGAAAAAGGAAAGACAATCTCCTGCTAAGTTGCTCGATTATTGTTTGGAGAGACATTGTATTGTATACTTCTCAAGCTATGAGAAAGTATTGGATGATTGGCAGCCGAGAAGACCCTCAAAGCCTATTCAATACTCTGTAGAATAATGGAGAAAGGAGGGGTCTCTGATTGGAAGAACAATGATGAGTTGATCAGTACCTTAATCAGGAAGGGAATATGAAGCAAGCAGATATGCTCTCTAGAGTGATTAGAGGGAGACCTTCCGTGGCACCAAGGGAGGGAAGAAACAAACTGCTGTTGATATTGTAAGTTCATTATGTGCTTTTTTCTTTCTCAATGAAATTTGCATTTCCATTTTCTATTGTAACATTTGGTTGCATTACTATTGACTGGATCTTTAGCTTTAGCTTTGTGACAGAAGTTTCTAGGTTTATTTTGGAAATAACCATGCTTTTGAACTTGTTCGCGTTAAATGCTTTTAATTTTGGAGCGTATGATGGTTTCAGATTATTTTCAAAACAAAAGAATCATGTGGCCATCTTTAGAAGATCTTCTATGTTATGGTCCGTTGACTCATCAAACAATATTTTCAGTTCTTTTTTTTTTTTTTAGTGCAAAAGTATACCTTTCATTGAGAAAACTCATTAAACAAGTATAAGAATTGAGTTGGGACATTGTCCATCCAGCAGACAGGTTCCACATTTTCAAGAGCTAACTTTGTTAAAGAATAAGCAAAGCCATTACAATTTCTTACAACATGCTAGAACTTTAATTATCCATTTGTCCTCAAGCTTTTCAATTAGTTATATGATTGCATATTATGATCATTCAGAAAAATTTTAATCTCATATCTGATTTCATTGCTCATGTCACGTGTCTTTAATCTACTAAATTTTATGCATGTATCAAAATCTAATGATAGGTGATATTTTTTTTTTGTCTTTGTATTTGAAATCCAATCTGGAGGATATTGTTTTTATGCCATTGTTTATGTCATGTTACAAATATTTTGCTAAATATTCGTTTCTCATTAGAACTTGAAAGTCTACCAATGATGTTTACACTGAAATTTGTTTGGTGCAGGATTTGGCTGGTAGATCAATTCGAGTCTCAGCAGCCGAAGCTGGGGGACCAAAGTGTCAATTTTGAGCTGTGATAGAAACTGATTTTCAGTAGCTTTGATTTTATCATTAGTAATGAGTTTGTGTGTTAGAAGGCTGCGTGTCAATGATTTCAAATCATCTTCGTCGACGGGTCCATGATATTATTTCTGCAGATGTGGGGAAATCCAAATCCTTGTTGCCTTAAGCCCTTATTACCATTTCTAAGTTCTAACTATTGAAACGGGGCCACAGATATTGGAGCTGTGTAGATTTGATTTTCATACAAAGGTTTTCGGTTGTCCCTTTTCTTGTTACTTTCTTACAAAAATGTTTTGGTAACATGGAAATAGGGTTTATATTCAATTTTGTCACATAAAATAACAAGGAAATCATTTTAAAAATGTTAAAGGACAAGAAGAAATTATTGTAGAATTGTTGTCCTGCTTTTGACCCATTGTCAAGCTTACAATTCACTCGATGCATCTTTGGTCTTCGCAAGTAACTTAGGGTTTGTTCGGCATTGTATTAGCTTGTAAAGGAATCCATTCCTAAGTAGATTTCCAAATAATCAACTTTGTAGATAATTTACTAATTTGTTTGATAAAGTTAATTTATTAGAGAGTCACTAATTAAAAAAATTTTAATTTAAGGTTGGTAAAGTGTCTTGTACACTAAAATGACCAAAATAGACCTCTTTTATAAATTATTTTTATAGATAATTTTAAAAATTTATTTAAAATTATGTTATTTAATTAAAAATTATTTTATTTTTTTTTATTATAAAAAAGAGTATCCAAATTAATATTGATAAAAAAAAATTACAAATTTTTGAGAGCTCAGCCACCTACATCACCTTTGGATACATACTTTATATTAGGGGAGACAATCTTCTTATTTTTTAAAATTTCAGAAATTGAAGAGGGGTTTTAAAGACAATTAAAATGATAAATGGGTTATTAGAAACAAAAACGGAAATTATCATTTTATTAAAGCAAGGAGGGGTCAAACTAGGCCTTTAGTAATGATTTAATATTTAAAATAATTGTTATTACCTATGCTGTAAAAATAATTAGCTGTTAAAAGGATCAATTAAAAGTTTTGTAAAATTTATTTTAAAAAGTATTATGAGTGTTAAGAATAATCGTATGTATTTCATAAATTTTATTGTTAAATTGTTGTATGAAATCTAAATAATTGAAATGGAAATAATATTAAATAAAGTTTATTTACACATTTATAAATATGTATATAAAATATTTTTAGTTGTGTACATATATTAATTGATTAACTAATATAGATAGTGTTGGGTTCGACTATGGTGCCCCTGTGACACTATATCCCCACTTTTTATTATTTTCATGTCAGCTAGTATCAACCATCAAATTTAATATAAGAGTAGTTTAGTGGCTTACATGGATTTAACAGGTTGTTAACTCTACAATCCCTGTTGTTTTCTTGCACATTGAAAAATGATAAAATTTCAACATTTTGGTGCATAACCCCAACTTGTTTTAAATTTTTACACTTAAGTCTATTATCTAATTTGACTTTTTTGATAACTTATTTTAAAATTTACATTAATTTACATTAATATTTTAATATATAATAGATCTATATATCATTTAATAATCACTATTTAGCATAGGATAATTTTGACTGCATGCTAAATAAACTAACATGTGTTAATCTGCTCTCAATTTTTTGAAATGTGATTAGTCCATTCTCATCCGTTATCGTTTTTATTTATTTAACTATTGACTACTTTGATCATAGATAATTTAATTATAATCTCATTAAAATTAAGGTAGAAAAAGATTAATCACCATCATGGTTGGTTCTAAAAATGTATTTCTCATTTTGGTTCTAATCATTATAAGTTAAAAAAAAATTGCATACAATCACTGCTAATTTTATTGTGATGATTACAAATAAATTGCTCAAACTTTTTTTTTCAATCACCTAACCTTTTAGCCACTCCTAGATATGAAGAATTTAAAACTATAATTTTTAAGTACAATTGTATTTGCATATGCCATAAAACAATACTCACTAACATTATTTTAATTTTTTAATGGTTACCCTTTTCTTTTCTCTTTTTTTTTTCTTTCTATTCTCTCCCATCTCCCCCCCCCCCCCACCCCAACTTTCCTTCATTTTCTCAATTCTCATACACCCACTATAAAATAGATATTTTTAGAGTTTGTTATCTTAGAGAATTATATTTTGTACATTATCAAACTTTAATGGGTGAAAACTAAAAATTAAAGGATAAGATTATTTGAACCCATAAATGTATTCGTTATATGAGGATAATTTAGGAATAAAGAATATTAGATGAAAATATATTCGAACTTTAAAGAGTGATTTGAGTGATTAGAGTAACGAGTTAACTGTAATTTTTCATCACATTAGAGTGAAAATGTAAATGAAGGAAAGAGTAAGGAGCTAACTATAATTTGCCAATAACAAAGATAAAAAGTGGGGGTATGGTGTTACAAGGGCACCATAACCGGACCCATGCTGTATTATTATTTTTATTTTTATTTAATTATCTTAATATAATTGATAATAATAATAATTTTTTTAAAGTTAATAATTTTATTTCTTAAATAATAATGATAATTTTACATTTTGATAATAAATATGAGGATTTATATGATATTGTATTAAGTATAAAAGTAATTCTCAAATTTAGATTTTAAAAAGTTATTATTCCCTTACTTTTCAAAATGTACTGTAGAATTGGGTGATTTTACAAAAAAGATTTCTAAAAATTTTACTGAATACTAAAATCGGTTTTTAGATTTTTAAAATTATTTTTAAATCTCCCAAAATCTATCTCAAACGGGTGTTAAAGTGATATTTATTTTCTAATCTGAAGTATGAATTTATTTTTTTTTCAAATTTTTACTTTTTTGGGTTATTTGCTTTTTTAACTTATCACTTATTATTTGGTAATTTTTATCTGAATAAGAAACAATAGAAAAAATCACTTTTGTTTGAAGACTAAAATCTAAATAGAAAATTTTAATTTCAAATCTTAAAAATATCCTTAACAATTCATGTATTTCCTATAATATTTATAAACCTAATATTTTATATCTTTAAAGTTATTTTTTTAATTGCTTTAAAATTTTATTCACATTGCCTCATTAACTAAACCAAAATATTGAACAAATTAGATTATATCCACTATGATGAGTATACATTTCAAGTCTTCAGCCATCCTATTGTAGAAATGTCCCAAAATGAGTAGACATATTATAAGCAGTAAGCCACGACAATTCTCAGTAAACATACAATTTAAAAAAATTAAATAAAATTTTTTACATTTGTGACATTTAAAATTTTACTAAACCATTCTATTCGTAATTTCCCTATTGATTTGAGTTAATGAAAACCCAAAACCTGATAAAACCCAAGAGGTTAGATAAGCATAATCACTTTGTAATAATACTTTACTTGATTAAAATTAGGTAGTGCTTTTTTTTTTCCCACTCTGAAATAAATGTCGATGTAATGTCTGCCATTTATATAGTTCTAAGAGAAATAACTCCGTTACAAGGAATCAAATCCATAATAGGAAATTTCGCCTTGGTACTAGAAAAGTAAAATGATTTGTTGCCCTTAATGATTGATTTCATTTAATAATAAAAGGGATTTTATAAGAAAAAAGTTAAAATTAAGGAAAATGTTATAAATACCTAAAAACCGCTAAAATATTACAAAAACTGCATTTCATTCTTGAATTGTTGTTGAGTTCGTAAATAGCCCATGCAATCACATATATTTGCATATTAGCCACAATAAGGTTTTGGACTATTCGGATGCTATGGGCTCTCCTAAGTAGATAGACATATTTTGATGTTACAAAGCTTAATAACAAAATCGTGATGGCCTGGGAACCTAAAGTAGATAGTAGCTACTTGTTTACTAGGTCCAAACCACTACAGGCACGAGGGGTCACCAACGTAGATGGGCTATTGTTTGTGTTTTATACATACATACATACATACATACATACATACATACATACATACATACATACATACATACATACATACATATATATTACAATACTCTATTGATACTTAGAATAAAAAATCGATCGACACTCTAATTAATCATTTTATTATAGTACAATTTAAAATTTTACCCTCACAAATTTATTAGAAGGGGAATTGAGTTCCAATAATAACTCAAACACATCTCCAGTGCACGGTTGCCAATGGGTTCAAAGCCTATTGGCCTTAACACCACATAAGCTATGATATTTATTCATATTCCCTCAATGTATAAGCTTAATAGACCAACCAAGGAAAATAAATAAATAAATAAATGATCAATAAAGTTCACACTTGGTAGAAACATTAAAATGTGAGTGGAGTTTAGATGAGTTTAAAAATATGAAGGGATTTTGATTTTTTTTTTTTCAAAACAAAGTGGGGTTTGGTCATTTTTCTATTTTTTATCTCTCATTTCCATCAGGGTATAGATATTTTCACCTCGTTAATTTTGTAAACCCAACCAACATTTAGAAAATAATTATAAAAAGATTATATTTTTTTAAAAAATATAAATTAACAAAAAAATTTAGACAATTAATCAATTAAATCCTTCTTTACTTAATTCTACTTAGGCTTCTTTGACAGTCTTTAACTAGTAAAGTTACTTTAAGATAAGTTTTATTTGAGTATTTTACTCTTATAACGTAAAATGACCAAATTATGGCAGGAAACATGAACTCTTATATAGAATAGTTGAGGGACTTAATTTTATTTTATTAAATCTTCGAACTACTTTTTTATATAAATTTTTATAAAAAAATAATAATAATGTGTACGTATCGTGATTATTTCTTGAAAGTGAGGCCAAATTACAAAAATTGTGAGATGAAATTCAGTGGGTCATGCAAAAGATTATATGAACATAATTGGCCATGATAAGCTTTTATTGGTAAACGAAATCCTAAAATAACAAGACTACCATACATAAAATAAAAAAAAATGGTAAGAAATCAAAACTTCATGAAACTTGGAATCATGTTCAACCGTATGTTAACCTTAAAAAGAAATAACCAAAAACAAAAGTTCAACCTTAAGTTGTACCAAAAAGAAAGAAATAACGAAAGGAAAAAGGATAATGTAATATATCAACCAATAAATGAAAATAACATCGCATCAGAAGTTAAACAAAAATTTAAAGTAGCGTCAATCGATTTGATCTCATACCGTATATGGAATTGTATGAGCTGTCTTTAGGGTTTTGTTTTAGCCTATATATTTCAGACATGAAACAACCCAATTGTCGAACAGTCACAATTCAGAAACCAAGAAGTATTTTACATTAAACAAAATAAAAAATCAAACAACAACAACTGAAATCATGATGCAAAAGAGTATTCTGATTATTATGGCGGCCATCGTGGCAACCCTCAGCTCTGTTGCTTATGCTACGCCGGGCATTGCCACTTTCTATACAACCTATACTCGTGAGTACATTAATTAAAATGTTTTAGAAATTAACATTTTCCATTATTATCAAAATGTGAATTAATTTTTTCGGAATTCTTTACTTGATCATTGTGCGTGCCACACTGACTGTGATATGTATTTTTTTTTTTTTTCCTTTTAGTCGGTTACAATCAATCTACAGATATTCTATAATCTAGGTTTTAGTAGGGCTCTAAAAATATATATATATCTATAGTACATCCGAAGAATCTACTAAGCCTAGAAGGCTAGAACATAAATTTACTCTTAATAATATTGCGGAGAAATCTATTTTTATAATTCACTTTTTTTGGTTAGATATTCATTTAGTTCTTATATTTTTCATAAAAGTCTGTTTAGCCTTTATATTATAGAAATTATGTCAATACATCCTTGCTGTTATATATATTATATTCCTACCCTTAGTTTCTTGTTCTTTTTACAATAATATCCTTACAACAATATATTTGGGGATATTAATGAAAAGAAAAACTGTTGATTTATCAAATTAGCTTTAAAAATAAAACAAAAAATTACTGAAAATTTGTATGCTATTATTTTGCTTCAAGAATTAAGTTGGTAAAGTAATTTTTTATAAATAATTATTAGTAAGATTGTTGCAAAGATATTAAACATTACTGTAATAAGTTGATATTAATTTATTTATAAATAATTGTTAGCAAAATTATCATAAGGGTACAAAAAATACTAGGTCTTTCATACTGATATCTATCGATTAATTTGCTAATTAGCTAATTAATTTTTTCATATATAAGTCAATCAATATCAAGAATATTGCTACAATTATATTAGTGTAAAAGAAAAAAAAAAGTAAGGGCAAAAAAATGATATATTTAACTAAATGGATACCTTGAGGTAATTTTTAATTAAGACAAAATATAGGAATTGAGCATTTACCCTTTTCTTCTTCTCGTGATTTAGAGGTTGTTTGTTAAATGTCTAAAGTCTGAAATTTTATTAATTTCAGACCTTTTCTAAAATTTACTTGTTTGTTTTTTGAAACTTATGTCTGATTTTCAGACATTTACATCTGAATAGAAAAAGTAAACTTTTGTGACTTTTATTTGAATGAGAAAATGTCTGAATGACAAGTAAATATTATATTCCAAAAATATCTCTGCAAAATAACTTATTTCCTAAACTATAAAATCTAATCATCTTTTTTTGTTTTAATTTACAAGGATATAAATGTCAAATAACCAAGTTTAAGATGTTTTTTATTGTAAAAACAAATAAGATGTCACTTATATTTAGATATTAAAAAAAGAAAAACAAACGTGTCATTTAGATTTTCGTATTCAGACCTATTCAGACTTTAGAAAAATTCAGACCCATTTAGATTTCAGACAAAAAAACAAACGATACCTTAGTCTAAGAAAAATGTTTTTGTCAAGACAATTGTAATTGGTTTTATGTTTATAAGTAGGGGTGGATCCAACTCATGACTTGTTGGGCTCAAGCCTTTGTTGGAGAAAATAAATTCTAAAATTTAAAGGAATAATTAATATAGTTTCTAATTACCCTCATTAAATCTATAAAAATAGCCTCTATAAACTCATAAATCCATAAAATATTGTAAAAATTATAAAAACCTACGCTCTAATTAAAAAAAATGAAAACCAACAGTAATCCATAAGGATGATTTTACTATTATTTAATTTAGTCTCGTTAAATCTCCTCCGTAAACTCATTAACCTATAAAATTTTAACTTTTACATCTCAGGTTTGAACTTCCCCACTTTATACAAATCTATATAAACTCTTTACAAATTTACAACATTGTAAAGGTACTTACATTTAGTATATAGGCCCAATAAATTAAGAGTGGATGTTTGTACTTGATTGAGAATGATTAATGTTTATAAATGATGTATGTGTCCTCCCACTGATTATGTAATATATTCTGTTATTGTGATTCATGTTTTTCAGCTTCCGCATGCTTTGGTAATAATGGCCAAGGTGTGATGATAGCGGCAGCAGGTGATGCTTTATGGGATAATGGTGCCGTGTGCGGAAAAATGTTCAATGTTAAGTGCACAGGGGCACGAAACGCAGTGCCACATCCATGCACGGGTAAAAGTGTAACCGTGAAGATTGTTGATCACTGTCCAGGCTGCCCATCCACCATTGATCTCTCCAGAGAAGCCTTCACTCAGATTGCTAACCCGGTGGCAGGAATTATCAACATCGATTACCACCAGTATGTATTAAAAATTATGAATTTAGATTTAGTGCTGAGCTAAACTTTTGATCTAAAACTTTGATAATAATGTGATATGTAATTATTGGATAAGAAATATGGTATAATTATCTTAACTGTACACCACTATATATAAATGTGTTTAGGTATTAGTAATTACAAAATCTTAAACGTGATAGAATATTATAAAAAGTTTAGTTGCAGCTCAGCTCAATGTATTCATTCAAGAAATTGCATAGGTATTAATAATTACAAAGTAATTAATTGTTTGTTAACTTTTCATTGTTTTAATTTGCAGGGTTTGAGACTTTGCATGACGTGATATGTACCTACGCAATTGGTTATAAAATCATTAACTAATGTTAGTGATATTCGATCTTGGAACAAAAATAATATGTAAACTTATCAAAAGGAAATAATATATCAAAAAAATTGTTTCATCAATAATGCATAATTAGCAGTTATCCTTTCTATACGATTTTTGAATGCCCGAAAGAATATTTACATATCAATATGTTGTTATTTCTTAGTGCCTTAAGATGCGTTTGGTACACTATACTATATTGTATTAGGTTGTATTATATTATATTAAACTATAATAAGATACTATATTTGGTGTAATATAGATTGTATTATATAAAATAACTTTTTATTTTTTCATTGATATTAAATTAATTTAACTTAATACTTAAAAAATAATTGTCACTGGCGGCCACCAAAAGTCACCGTTGGAAGTTGTGTGTCATTTAAATTATATTTTGGTAAATTAGAATCTTATTACCGTGGTGCTACGCGATGGTGCAACTATTAATGAGAAATGAATGTTTATTTGCCGTAAATCTATGTTCAAACTCTCAATTTTCAAATTTATTATTGCAAAATTTAAGGCAAACAGAAGCTTTTTTTTCCTATAATAATTGAATTATTGCATAGCCCAAAATGAGAATTCTAATAGCACTAAATTTTAATACAAAACATGATGTTATGTAGCAACCAGTTGCCATTGAACTATTGCTGGCAATCTATCAGAACCAATAGCAGCATATTTGAGTTTCTAATTTTATTTAATATTATATTTTTATTAAATAATAAAAGAATTAAAAATAATAATGTGAACAATGCAACATTACATAAACTCGAGTATCCCTCTCCTTTGTTTAATGCCATATTGTTTACATTATGCTGTAATAAATTATACGCCGTAATGTGAACAGGAATATTTACTAAACATTGGATTGCATTGTATTAGTTAAAACAATCCCATATAATGTGGTATGCCAAACACACCCTAAAAGCACTTATTAATTGAAAAAAAAATTAATTTAATTTCAATTTCTTTACCATAAAGATTACATTAATAAATTTTAAGCTCCTATGCATAAAATTTAAAATTAGGAGTGGTAAAATTCTCCACGGTTTTTGAGGTTTCATGAAGCCCCAATCTAAAGAGGATAAATTTGGATGAGGTTTTGGAAATAAAGAAAAATGATCGCTAAAATTGATTGTGCCACATTAATTCGCATGGACAAATTTGTATTGAAGTCGACTACTCCAGAGAAAGATTGCTCTTTTTTGTTTTAGTGTTCATGTAATTTTCTTGAGACATGTTATCAACTGCTTATAGGGTTTTAAAAGAAATACTAAACTAGAAGTCAACAAATTCATTGCATAATTTGGTGTAAGTATTAATTAGTTCAATTTAGTTTTGTCCAAGAATTGAACCAAATCGAAAATAATGGGTTCAGTAAATTATAAAATTGAATCAAAATTCAGTTTGGTTCAATTCAATTAGGTTTTATATTTTTTTTGGTTTAAGAAATTTGATATTTTTGCTTTTGTATTAGCTAAAATTTTGACTTTTCATATTAATTTGATCCTTTTATTTTGTTCAATTCAATTCTAATGACTAACCATTTATGCTTTTTACGAAAATATTAATATAAAATAAACTTTTAGTGAGCAAATGTTATTTATATATAGATACTTTTTTATTTTAACATAGTAAATGATATATTTCCAGTTTGGTTTAGTTTAAATCGAAAATTCCATCGATTCACAGTTTTTGAACCATTCCTTTCTTTTTGAATTGAACCAAATTGATGTAATTTAGTTCAATTTAGAAAGAATCGAATCCGATGCCCATCCATAAAATCCTAAATCAATTCTAATGGGATTCTAACACCGACCATTCTCATCGTTTCCATTATCATATGTAGGTTTAGAACTCTATGTCAAAGGTATTTTGGTCTAAATCCAGATTTTTCTACAAGAGTCCATCAACAATGATATTGTCTTTGTGGGATACTTGGTTTCTTTGCCTTTTTTTTTTTTTTTCCCAACAAATAGATAGTTTTTAGATAAGACTGGACAATATATTATTAGAAATTATTGTAGTGAGTCAGCAATTGAAAATAAATTAATATAAGTAAATAGTAAGAAAACAAGTTGCAATCAATCGTCGAAGCAGTAACAAAATAAACAATAGAAAGAAAATGAAAAATAGAAAGCATAAGGAAAGAAACCCAGGGCCTCTTAAGCAACAGTGTCCTTAAAACAAATTTACCACCTACTATGGTATTTTTAGATCTGCTGGTATCTGTTTTCTAAGATACAACGGGAATAAATTATCCGCCAAACACACATAAATAAATAGTAAGAAAACACTCTGTGTTTTTGATGTGTACAAAACAAAAGAGGAAGACTGCCTTTTGTATACATGAGGGTATGTAACTGCTGAACAATAAAAATTGAATATTTGATTTGATTTGCTTTTGCAACGGCCCTATTGAATTCAAAAAATTTGATTATGTAACAACTCAAAATTTATTCACAATGTAACAGCCCATTGAATTCAAAATATTTAATTTTTAACAGCTCAAAATTTAATTCACAAATCAAAACTACTTTCGATTTTTAATTATGAAAACTGTTACAAAATTTAAAAGAAAATAAAAAACATGGCCATGTGGGCCTGGGTGATTTTGGGCCAACATTCGCTTACGCAGGATGCGCGGTCGCACACAAGTTCAATCGAATCAAACTAGGATTTGTACTCCCTTGCGCACGCGCATGTAGAGAGATCCTCTATCCTCAAAATTCTTACTCATGTATGGATAAATATCTATATATAAATACAAATCCCTTATCTTATTTTTACCTTGTGGGATAAGTTCCATTTCCTTTCAAAATTTCAACTTTAAGGGTACACTTTGAGAGTCAATTTTTCATTTACCCAAGCATTATTTTGAGTATATAAATATATCATTTCGAAGTGTTCACGGAGTAGTATTCGAACCTCTCAAGATTTTCCACTTTCACTAAGTAGATCCTACTCTAAATGTGCCCTCAAAATAGTATACTAATATGCTATTTTTTCAACAATCCCCCACATGAATAAAAATTGACAGTAAAACAAAAAACTACTAAATTTTGACATCAAAATCACTTTTGAACTTAATGATCGAGTTCACTAGATTGAAACCATGTATAGGATAGGTAGGTCTCATCCTTTGACCATCCCTTGTGATAATATATTTACTTTACTGGCTGATCAATAGATGAGACGTGTTTAAACTGTTCTACCGTTTGTGTAAACAATGATATACTACACATAAGTATCTCTCCTAAAACTATTGTGTTCTTATGGTTATATTCGTTTTGGCCTTGAACATTTACCTGGTTATGTAAGAGTTTCTAAAAACTGAACCCCTATTAATTCCCTTTGAAGTGGCCCCGTTTCTCTCTCACATAAGTGATATCTTAATTAAGAGTAATCCGCATTACTCCACTCAGATTTCCAACGCATAAGAATCATTAAGAGCCTAGCTCATCCTTTCCCCTATGGGCATCACTATTTCATCATAGGAATGGTCAATTAGGTAACCCTCACAAGAGGATGACCCATATAGTGATCCAACTTTAGTCTTTAACAATTAGGTTGTCCCTTTAAACTTAGATCTTGGGATCTCCAGTCAACTAGGTTGGGTTTTCCTTCGTTATTGACTTATCATTCTAAGGGTTTTAGTCCTATTCCCCTCCATGATTTTTCTACTAACTCTCTATTTAATCTTTCGGTTAGCAGATTCGCGATGTTATCCTTTGACCTCACATAGTCAATAAAAATAACTCCAGTAGAAATAAGTTGTTTAATGGTATTATGCCTACGACGTACGTGTCTAGACTTACTATTATACATGTTACTTTGTGCCATACCAATAGCTCATTGATTATCGCAATAAATACAAATTGTAGGCACAGGTTTTGGCCACTTTAGAATACCCTCTAAAAAATTTCGTAGTCATTCTGCTTCTTCACCACATTTATCTAATGTAATAAATTCATATTTCATTGTAGATCTGGCGATTACTGTCTGTTTAGAAGACCTCCATGATACAGTTGCACCTGCTGGTATAAACATATAGCCATTAGTAGATTTTGAGTCTTTTATATCTGATATCCAGTTACCATCATTATATCCTTCTTATACTGCTAGATACCCAGTATAGTGCAGTCCATAGTTACGAGTGTATTGAAGATACCTGAATCCTCTTATGATAGCTTTCCAATGATCAGCTCCTAGATTACTTGTATATCTGCTAAGTTTACTTATTGTATACGCTATGTCTGGTTAAGTACAGTTTTTCAAGTACATCAGGCTGCCTATCACTCTAGCATGTTCTACTTGAGAAATACCTTCTCCTCTGTTTTTAGATAGATATAAACTTGTATCTAATGGAGTTTTTGACATAGCAATATCATCTTTATTAAATTTCCCAAGAATTTTATCTATATAATGAGTTTGACTCAGAAAAAGTCCGTTAAAAGCCCTTGAGATTTTAATCCGCAGAATGATATCTGCAAGACCCATGTCTTTCATGTCAAACTTAGACTTCAACATATTTCTGGTAGATTTCATCATATCATCATCACTTCCAACAATAAGCATGTCATCAACATATAAACATAAAATGACATAGCCATTTTTTTGTTTCTTTGACATAAACACATTTATCATATTCGTTGATCTTAAAGCCACTTGTAATCATTATATGATCAAATTTTCCGTGCCTTTGTTTTCGTGCTTGTTTTAAGTCATATAATGACTTTACTAATTTACAAACTTTCTTTTCTTGTCCTGGAGCTATAAAACTTTCAGGCTGCTCCATGTAGATTTCTTCGTCTAAATCTCCACTTAGAAAAGTTGTCTTTACATCCATTTGATGTATTTTGAGATTGCACAAAGGTACAATTGCTCTTTTCATCTGAATGGAATTTATTCTCGTAACAGGAGCATAGGTATTAAAATAATCAAGGCCTTGTCGTTGCCTATAGCCTTTAATTACAAGCCTAGCCTTGTAGTTATCGATTGATCCATCGACTTTCATTTCCTTTTGAAAATCTATTTATACCCTAAAGGTTTACATCCTGGAAGAAAGTTTACTAGCTCCCAGATATGATTTTGTAAAATGGATTCAACCTTATTGTTAACGGGTTCTTTCCACAAAGCGCCTTCAGGTGAAGTTACAGCTTCCTTGAAGCTTCAAGGTTAACTTTCTAGCAAAAAAGTCAGAAAGTCTGAACCAAAAGACTTTTCTACTTTACCTCTTTTGCTACATCTGACCTCAACTTCTTGTTCTTTTTCTTGAACTTTTTCTTTTTGAGCCTCATTATTTCCTTCATTTTGATTATCTTCAATCGAAGTTTCATGAAATTGTCATAGTTCTCTTGATTCCACTCTAAATTTGTGAGGAAACATATGTTCGGAAAACGATGTATTTCTTGATTCCATTATTATATTTTTGTGAACATCTAGAACTTTAGACTCATGCACAAGAATTGATAAGCACTACTGTTATGTGCATAATTGATGAAAATGCAATCGATAGTTTTCTGTCGTATTTTTTCTTTCTTATTTGAAGGAACTATTACTTGAGTAAGACACCTCCTCACTCATAAGAATTTATAAGAAGGTGTACCATTCCACAACTCATATAGGGTTTTATCTTCTTAATTTTAGGGTATCCTATTAATTGACAGGACAATTTTTCTCTACATATTCTGAAGTAATCCAGAACTTATCAGCATTGCATTCATCATTTCCTTTAAGATTTGATTCTTTTGTTCTCCAATCCCATTAAATTGAGGTGAATATGGAGCCATGACTTGATGTATGATTCCACTTTGTTCACATAGTGTCCTAAATGGAACAACGTACTCACCACCATGGTCACTCCTTAATTCTTTGATTTTCCTATTAAATTGATTCTTAACTTCATTTTTATAAAGAAAAACTTTTCTAAAGCTTTATCTTTACTTTTGAACAAGTATACATAGCAATGTTTTGTGTAGTTGCCAATAAAGATAATAAAATATTTATTACCACCTCTTGTTTGAATGGATTTAAAATCACATATATCACTATGTATTAAATCAAGTGGTTCAGTGTTTCTTTTAATTGTTTAAAAAGATGACCTCGTCGATTTTGCCTTAACATAAGTTTCACACTTATGTTTTAAATCAATTTGGAAATTAAGAATATTTTTCATGTTAATTAATTTACGCAAACAATTAAAATTAACATGTCTTAATCTACCATGCCAAAGATTAGAAGACTCAAGCAAATAAGTAGAGGAATTAGCTTGATTATCAATTTTTGGCTTCACAGTCATTACATGGAGTTTAAAGAGCCCACCATTGATATAACCCTTTCCCACATACATTACATTCTTAGACAAAACTACTCTATCTGACTCAAAGACCATTCGAGAACCATGTTTGTTCAACAGCAATCCAGACACCAAGTTCTTCCGAATCTCTGGCACATAAACCACATCGTTCAGAGTCAACTCTTTTTCAGAAGTCATCTTCATAATCACCTTTCCTTGACCCTCGATCTCAGACGTAGCTGAATTCCCCATAAACAGTTTCTCTCCATTGCTAACAGCTTCAAATGAAATGAAAGACCCTCTGTTTAAGCATATATGTCTGGTTGCTCCTATATCAATCCACCATTATTTAGGATTAGAACCAACCAGATTCACTTCAGAAACCACTACTAAGAGGCTTATGTCTGTAATATTTTAAGTGATGTTTTCCATATATATCATACTAAGCATAAAATCTTTAAAGATAAACATGTCAACACTAAATTCATAAATCTCTACTTTGCAGTGCAAGTAACTTTGAGAATTAAGGGCCACTTTGCGATTGTGGTGGCTGATAAAACTACTTTTGCTATGCTGATGAAATAAGTTATTCATTAAAAAAAAAAAAAGCTTAGAGTTTATAAATTGTGCTATTGCAATTGCCTTGAGTTTGAAACGCAAGATATACACTACTAGAAAAATGGGCTTTACTAACACTAAATTAGTGTCAGTAATTACTTTTCCTGACACTTATTAATTGTGTCAGTAATGCTCCAGCCAGAACACACTAACACTAATTTTTAGTGTCAGTGATTTTTGTGTCAGTATTTCATGTCATTATGGTATCACTAAAATAATGACACGATAGCGTTAGTATTTAATGATACTATTTATATGTCAGTAATTTATAAGACTACGGTATCAAGAGCACAATGACTCAATAACATAAAAAATTATTAATGTCATTTTAAACATTTAGTGTCGGTATTTAGTGATGTTATAATTCTTTTGGTTAATAATATACTTTTATTTTAATTATATTTTCATGTTTGTTTTACAACCGAAAGAAAACCCAAAATATATTAAATATACAAAATCTCGCAACACAATTGCATAAGAAACATCTCAAATACATCACTTAAATTCATATAATTCAACTACATCATTGTTTAGGAAAGAAAAATATAAGTATAAAATTAAGTCTTGGACAAGCTCTGAACAACAAAGTACTAAGTTAAGACTCAACAACTATTAACCAACAAAA
Source organism: Citropsis articulata (assembly GCA_030449925.1). Lineage (NCBI taxonomy): Eukaryota > Viridiplantae > Streptophyta > Magnoliopsida > Sapindales > Rutaceae > Citropsis > Citropsis articulata. The sequence continues at coordinate 1,306,241 of JASUUH010000212.1, read as the reverse complement.
AGAAGCACAGAATGTCACTGAACATCCACAAGCGGCTTCATTTTTCTTTTCCCACCTACAAGTACATAAAATCAATTAATATACCATAAAAAATAATTCTTGGATTTTTGGGAGAAAAACTAATCAGATCAATTCAGTGTTTATGGATGCTGGAATAAATGAGGCATGAAATCAGGTCATGTTGAAACACTATATAGGGGAAACATATATCAAGCAGGGAAAAGAAGAATTAAAAGCTTTAAGTTTTAAATACCTTCCCAACCTCTACAAAACCTCTGTGCGCATCTTCAAAATTAACCTGCAAAATTGACAAAAGTAAATAGATTAACAAGTAGAAAGTATATTGGCCCATGTTTTAGAATTGCGAATGCATAAGCTTTAAACTCAAACTCTTTAAAAAAAAATCAACATGAAGGAGGCCTGCTTATTAGACGATGATGCCCAAAAAAATAGAAAAGAAAAGCAAATGGAAAGATCATCACCTATACTATCATATGCTAATTGATCATGCATCAAGGTATGTTGGGATCTACAAATACATTGAAAAGATCTTTGAAAATAACAGTGCAACTAAAAAGCTTGATGTTTACATTTTTGAAAATTCTTTTTATTGCCGACAACATAAAGGGATTCCTTTTTCTGCTTATTTCATAAAAATACTAATATAGGCTGCCCCGTTATACTCAAAGTAATTTTACACAAATGCTCTTTACAAAAGATTGATATTTGCTACCTTTAAACCCAATTACAAAACCATAGAAACTCACCACCTAGACAAATTTTAAATTGTCTCTATAGTTGGCTATTAAAAACTGCTAAATTTGTTTGCAACCATGCCCAAAAATTTCAAGAACATTGAACGCAACGCATTATATGTACAAACAAGATAAATGAAACTAATTTCTCAAAATGATTAAATTATTATTGAATCAAAAGGTTGACAAATGATGTTCCAGGAGTCACTCGACATGTCATTCAAGGTTATGCAAAATGGTAGAACTATAGAACTAGGACAAAACTTATAGAAAGATAACAGCAATTTCCCCCGTGTAAGATAATAATATTATTCTTCAAAGAGAGACGCACAAAAAAAAAAAACCTACAGAAAAAAAAGAAAATGCATGTTGAACACAAGCCAGCATATGGGTATGAGTCTATTGTTGTTTATCTGTGAATCATGTTAGTAACCAGCCACAAAAAATAGTAAACAATTGGTTTCACACAATCGATGCATATTAACACAAGCCACAAATTATGATTTCACTAACCATTGCACACAAAGGTTCCAAACCAATTTTAGAAGGAGGTTTTACAAGTTACTTTCCTTCAACCACTTGAAAATCAATCATTAACTAAAGAAATACACATAAAATTAGTTTAAATAATAGGAAGGGATATTATCATTTTACTACCAAACTTATTCTGACATTTCATTTCAGTATCATGGTTTGCCGAAAAGTGCATTTTACTACCAAACATTTGCGTCGTTATCAATTCACTACCATTCCGTTAAGAACGTTAAAAATTTGCTGATGTCGTAAGGGTATCAAAGACATTTCCAGCTGTAAGAGTAAAATTGTTTGTTAATTTGATAGATAAATTATCATTTTATTACTAAATTTTTGTGGGAATTATCATTTTACTACCAAACTCTTGGGGGTAAAATCGACTTTTAATATAATTTCTGTTAAACATTAACCTTTTGTTAACGAAATGGTAGTGAAATGATAACCGCTCAAAACTTTGGTAGTAAAATGCACTTTTTGGCAAACCTTTGTACTGACATGATATGTCAGTAAAACTTTGGTTGTAAAATGATAATATCCCTAGCAGGAAAGGTAACAGAGACATTTTATGAAAACTCTTAAATGTGGTACCCTGATTTCCACAGACTGTACAACAAAAATAAAACTGGATGAACTACAATATGTGAGAAGACATACTATAATTCTATCATCAAAGAAAAATAAGCTTAATCATTTTTTATTTTCTCTCAAATATCCAGTAGTACCTTAAGGTAATAGGACAAGATCCCAGAAGTTGTCATGAAGAGTGTAAACCACTGAATAACAAAAATTGTACTAATAAATAAAACTCAATTTATTTTCTCCTTCAATCAATTACTTTGAGCTTACCATGAATTCAACTATGAATTTGAGGACAAAATACAGACCTCAGTTTGCCAACTTCTTGTTCATGAGATTCAGCTGCTGTAAATGCAAACCTTCATTTCCCATCAAGCATTATTAACCTCTACGACAAATTGAAGGTAAAAAGATGAACAAAATAAGTGTAATGTGCACGAAAAAAATGAAGTCTATGGGTACAACAACACTTCAAGATTTTTCAAGTTCTAGTTCATTTAAATAGACATTCCTTGAACTTCAGCAGTAAAGAAAGTACATTATAGCAGCAATTTCAATTCATTTCAATCTTTGGAATTTTAAAAAAAAAACTAAAGTCCTTCAAACTAGTGAAAGGCAAATAAAAGTGTGTTTACAAAAGAAAAATCATGGAATGAATTAATGACCATGCAAGTGAGGAAACATAGAAATTTCTGAATAAGAGCGAAACTAACCGTGCAAATGAACAAAGAAAATGTAAGTCTCCAAGTGCTACAACAAGCAAAACTACCTAAAAACAAGCATTTTCTTCTTGAATTAAAGACAAATCATGAACTTTGTGCAATCTCAAAACATTCAGACAAGCATGAACTTAGTTAATTCATATCATAGTCATTGTCCCCATTAAAAATCTTCTAACTGAAAAAAATAAATAAATAAACAAGTTGGTTTCTATAACATAATTTGCCTCTCTTTACATGAAACAGAGCAATAAATAACATGTAATAATTACTAAATACACAGCCATTCAATCAATATAATATAGAAATACAGAAAAAAAGAAAAAAAATCAAATTACAATTAAATAAACAAAAAATAGATATGGAAAGGAAATCCCACCAAGACTGCACTACTGGTAGAATTTCTCAACATCTGCAACAACCCAGAAAATTAAAATTAACAAAAAAAACCTAATAATCATAAGCTAAAATAAAACAAACCTGTTAATTAATTTGACAAAGAAAATCAAATATTAAGCCTGTTAACATATATATTTCCATAATATTGATTTTGATGATAACAAACAAGATTAAGAATGATTAATCTTTTAGCTCAAATTATAAGGTGAGCTTACATTTAGGGGGAGTAATTTTTGAATCATTCTTTAAAAACATGAAAGATTTGTCATCATAAAAAAGGTGGAGATTGTTAACATATATGTTTACATATTGTTGATTTTGATGATAACAAATAAGATTAAGAATGATTAAGTTTTTAAAAGCTTAAATTATTTTTTATACGTTTTAGATAAATCATTATTTTCACATTTTAAATGTTTTATATTTAATGGAAAAATGATTTTATGAAATTGATTGTTTTTCAAGTTTATGGTTTAATTGAAAGTGTTTTGAAAACTTGAAAATCAACAAGTATTGTTTGAAATTATGGAGAAGGACTTATTTAAAAAGTGTTATAGTATTTTGGACCATTTCATAATTTCAGAAAGTTTTGAGATTCACAAAGTATTATATAGAAATTCTGAAATTAGACCTATTTGTAAAGTTTTATAACATTTTGGGTCATAGTACAGTTATAGAAATTTTTGGGGCAAAAATATAATTTTTGGTAAACAGTTTACTGGAAATTACCCCTTCACCGTTAACAAGGAAACGGTGAACCGGTTATTTCCAGAATATTAACCTTGAACCGTTTAGTAAAAAGGTTAAGCCAAATCTATTTTGCAGGTCTCTGGAAATTACCCATTTACCGTTTACAGGAAAACGGTTAACCGTTTATTTCCATGATGTTAACCTTGAACCGTTTAGTAAGAACGGTTAAGCCAAATTTATTTTGCAGGTCTCTGGAAATTACCCCTTAACCGTTTACTTAAAACGGTGAACCGTTTACTTAAAACGGTGAACCGTTTATTTCCATATTGCTAACCTTGAACCGTTTAGTAAGAACGGTTAAGCCAAATTTATTTTGCAGGTCTCTGGAAATTACCCCTTCACCGTTTACAAGAAACCGGCGAACCGTTTATTTGAAATTCAGCTCAACGGTAACTTTGACCAGCGCAAACGGTTAACCGTTAAGGGTTAACCTTGATCCGTTTTCTGGCAAAAATCCATAACGGCTAGTTTTTGAGCTCCAACTATAAAAACTCAAATCCAACTCATTTTCAAGCTCTCTAGCACTCGCAAACAAAAGGCATACAAGATATCTTGAGCTCTCAATTCGTGAATCAAAAATCCTTGAGTCATCTTTGTTCTTCATTTTGTATATCTACTCTTTGAGAGAGTGTTTGTTGTAAATTTCAATTTCTCATCAAATTTGTGAGTGATTAAGTGTGTGATACACTTGAGTGAAGTGATTGGGAGATAATCTCTTTGTTGTAAAGGTTCATTGACACCTTGAAGTCAATTGTAAGTATTTGAAGCCTTGGAAAGGCTTGGATAGTGAAATCCTCAAGCTTGGGTTGCTTGGAGGCGTGGACGTAGGCGGGGATAGCCGAACCACGTAAAAATCCTTGAGTTTGCTTTCTCTTCTCTAACTCATTTATTATTATACTTTTATTGAACTTATTGCTTTCAATTTTATTAAGGCATTAGATTGGATTGTTGTGTGGTTTTGTTAGGATAATTTTTAAAACACCAATTCACCCCCCATCTTGGGTTGCACACTTGTATTTCAAAGCCATTACCCACAATTAAAGCCTTAATCAAGGCAACCTGTTTGCCCTTAAAGTCATTGAAAATCTCCTTCACAGGTCTACGTATAAGGTGCGGTATCCCTTCCATAGAAAGAAAATTAACTAATTTCTCAATAATTTTATTCAAATTCAAGCAAAAGGATTTCGAATATTGAATTAAAAAAGTGAAATTTGACCATAAAAAGAAAAAAATTTGATGAAAGAAGCCTTGATTACGGTTTTGGTCTGTTTTTCAATTTGGGAAAAAAAGGAAAAAGGAAAGAAAAGCCTCACTTAGGGTTGTAGCTTTATATTATCTATTTGAGTTAAATGAACGAGTTTGTGAATTGATAGAAAAAAAAAGGAAGAGATCGAGAAAAGAAAAAAGAAAGAGAAAGAGAAAGAGAAAGGCAAGAGACAATTTTGGGTTAGAGATTTGTGTGTATAAAAGACAGCAAGATGGGGACAATTGCTAAGTTTGGGATATGTTTTGCTTTCGTTTTACATGTTTTAAATTCTTAATTTAGTACTTCCAGTGTCTAACCACTTGAACGGAAGTGATAGTGGCAACGACGCGGCCGTGGGGGTTGGGCGCAACCGTGGACGTGGGCATTTGGGCCTGGTCATTCTCCATCTTTCACGATAGAGAAGAAGAAGTCAAGAAAGGCAAGGAAATTACGCAGCGGCTGCGGCATGGGCTCTATTGCACAATGGAGAAGGGGAATTAGGGTTTGGTTTTTTATATGTTAACATTTTATATAACATTGTACTTCCAACTCAATTTTATAGGGTCTGGTGGTTTGCAATCCAAACGTAAAAGTTTTGAATTTTAGAAGTCCTAAGTTCGAGTTAAAATCAAAACAAATTTTAATGATTTTTTTAGATCTCTAATACTGAAGTATTAGTGATCTCTGATATTTAATTTACTGATACATTAATATTAATAATTTGTGACATTTATTTCTTAAAAACGAAAAATGATGCATAGTTAGGTAACTACTGACATTTTTTTCAAAGTGTCAGAAACAAAGTGTCAGTAAAAGTCATTTTTGTAGTAGTGACATGTGTTTGGTTAATTTTATTTCAAAAGTTTTTTTATTATGTAATGACAAAAATAAAAGTAAGTTTAAATTGTGTTTTATTTATGCGTTAAAGTTATAATAAGAATTTTAAAAAAGTACAATGGCTTATTTAATAATTTTCTTATAAAATGCAATCCCTACATTCTTTTAAAAAGTACTGTAAAAATGAAGAAACTTATTAAATAAGCAGCTTTTAAAAGAATTTTAACAAATACTATTTTTGTTAAAAATTATGAAACAAGCTGCTTATAGCATTTTAATCTCAATCCCAATTAGGACTAGACAATAGCGGTACCAATAATTAGATATAGGACGAGTTAAGTTATAGTACAACACAATTTAATTTTTTTAAAAAAACTTATCAAAATGATAATTTTCATTCAACAGGTGATATTGTTTAAACGCCATAATGGCTTACTTGTAACTTTTATTAGTTTACTATCTATTAATAACAATACTTAGTTATAGGGTAAGGTTTTCTAAATTAATGTTTCATTATTTATCATATGATGTAGATTGAACCATTACTTCATTAGAATTTAAAATCTTGAAGAATTTTAATTTTTACTATAATACGAACTTACAGATGTAGTTTGTTGATGAATTTAGTCATGGTGATAAATTCTTTAACAATTGAAAGAGAAATAAGAGAAATAAATTATCATAAATTGTCTTAATTCAATAAGGGATTTAACAAATAAGAGAAAGATAGAAGAAACCAAGAGAAGATAACCATTGTATTTTAAAAATTTCATAAAATTTCATAAACTTGGAAATGACTTTTGAGATAACTACTAATAAATAGATCATTAAAACAAAAAATCATTTCATTTTTTTTTTAAAGTGAGCAGGAGCTTCAGCCGCTCTTTGCACTTTTGGCACCGCCCTTGGCCGGTAGCAATCGAACGTGGGAAAATATACATAAGTATAAAGAGAAGACATTTCTTTTTCTATTATATTAGTATTAGATTAGCCCTACATTTTGCCTTTGTGGACCGAAGCGAAAGCGGGGTCGATAAGAAGAAGTTTGTACCAAGAACTACAACACCATGATCCCAAATCTATTATGACTCTAAACGCTACCGTATGATAAAATTGAGAGTCATCAACTCATCATCACCGATCTAGCCGAATTCTCCTAAAAGAAACAAATGTAGAGGACAATAATTAGCGAACTTTTTCTTGACTGACTTTGATAAAGAAGTTCATGCATGTGGCAAGCACAATTTTAAATTACTTGACCAATTAAGCTTGAGTTCTTGTGTCTTGGTACGTGGCGAAACATGTGCTGGAAATCATGCCCTACGCCAGCTACTCTGTCAATAATTATTGTATTAAAAATCAAAGCAAATGGAAAACTGTCCCCATCTCACCAATTGGACCATTTGGGGTTTGGTGATCAACCTGAGAATTACAGGTTCGTTTTTTATTGATATTGAATGATGTGTGTTCCAACTTAACGCCAACCTGAAAAGGTCAAGAAAGAGATCAGCTTTTGCTTTCATTGCCTGAATTACGAGGACAAACTGTACTGCTTCAGCGCCAATCGTTACGACATGATTTTATTTTAAGGATTCTAAAATATAAATATCTCGAATTTCCTTCTCTGTTTCTAATAATTAATTTATTAGTTTTTTTTTTTTTTGTATTTTATATTACTGTTTCAGCTGTATTTTGTTTTGCGTTCTTGTAACATTGGCACAGACCTCTGCTCCATTGTTGCAGTCCTACTTTCTTTTTCTTTTTTTACCGAATTGCAACAGTTGCTTTACTGTATCGCCGTGAATGAATTGGAAACATGAAGAACCTTACATAGGCGTTTGAGTCAAAGATTTGAACAAATAGTGAGTCTAAGTTTGAGTCAAAGATTTGAACAAATAGTGAATCTAACTGATCCTAGAAGAAATTTTGATTGGGATGAAAAGGAATCAAGGGCCAAATCTGTTGGCAAGTTCTTGCCCATCAAACATAAAAGTTAGCTTTTATATTTTTTATTTTACGTTTAAATTATTGTCAATAATTTGTCTTGAGCAGTTGAGTTCTCTTAAGTATTTTTTTAGTAATTATCAGTCCGTTTAATTAATCTCGTTTAGTTTATCTTGGACCCAACCTCTCTCCGAAATGGTACACGTGAACGTAATACTATTGAATTAATTATTTTATTGATTTTTAGTTAAATCAACTCTTTCTTCTATCAATTTCATGCGACTAATTTTATTTTTACCTTTTAAGAATTATTGGGAGGAAATTTTCTATTCTACTATTTAAAATTGATAGACCCATTGTCAGTTTTGTAATTCTACCATATAGACTACCAGTCCACCAAAGTTTCTCGTGTAATTATGCGAATTCTGTAAACTGCAATGACAACAATTTCATCATCATCAAATTTCAATCGATTGAGTTATTTCATCATTGCATACGTGTATACTTCATGGCAATCCTTTTGACCGACTGAATTCTATCACTCTTTAACAAGATATAAGCACCCGATGATGTAGAATAAACCAAGTACAAATTATCAACATGGTCCAATCTTTAATTGACAAGGTAATTTGAATCGTTCCAATTCAGAAGCCACACTAATATTGCAAAAGAAACCTCCTCCTCAAATTAATATATAAATGCTTATTAAAATAAATTTTTTCATCATGCCAATAAATATTGTTTGAGGAGAAATAGAAAAATTGTAGTAGAACGCCACGTGTTGATGAGGCGTTATAACTTTAAGTGATCACTGTACGCACTCGAGGTACCTGACCTATACTACAAACTCGGTACCCGAGGTATCCAACCTACGCTATAAACTCGATATCCGAGGTACCCGACCTACAACATAAACTCGGTATCCAAGGTACCTGACCTACATCGTAAACTTAGTACTTAAGGTATCCAACAGATCAGATGCGAAACGATCAAGGCAAAGTCTCTAAAAAGTTAGTCACGAGAGACGTATCCATCGCCTAAAGAATAATATTCGATTTTGTGAAAATCAAATGTTAGGATATCATGCTAAAAAAGTGGCAATAGCCAACTGTCACCTCTGTCAAAAAGTGAAGGACGCTGCACCAACGACAGTGGTCCTCAGCTGCCCTGCCAGATAATCTCTACTGAGGTATCTTAGACCACTCTCCAGCATATGCCATATGCCCAAAAGGATAAGTTACGCCATGAACACCTTCTTTCTCCCCAAGCATGCTCCCAATGGCCCAAAAATCATAGAAAGATAAAATGACAGCCAATAACTATTGGAATCACGCCACGTGGCAATCAAAGTACTTCATATATAAAGGCGGCCAGTTTCTATTCTCATCATTCTACATCACATACACTCCATAAAAAGAAAGGCTAAGGTTCTTCAACCTTAAGCCATTATTTTGAGAGGGTTGACAAGCTCTCACCATAAAAAAAAAAAAAAAACTTGGGTTGCTGTCTTGAACGTCAGAGTGTGGACGTTGGGCCATCTCGGCTCCACCTCTAACATCTTTTTTTATTGTTTTACAGACTTAAAACTTATCTCAGTGGACCTCCCTTCCAGATTCCAACCTCCCACCCTATTTACCTTATTCGAATCTCAGAAACAACACACACAACGACCTAGTGTGATACCCCATTTTACTTAAAAAATAAATCTATTGTTCTAGATAGATTTTTCCTTTTTCCTTTCCTCCAAAATCTGTCTAAAACAATTAGCGCCATTTATGGGGAATAAACAAAAAGCCTCCACGGCGATTATCAAACTAGTTATTGTGTGTGCTCCAAAATATGGCACCCAACGTACCTTCTGAAGCTTTAATGGAAGACCCTACAAGGATGGAAGATGACAGCAATGATGAAGGTAGCGATCCCACAAGGAGTGATGTGAAGCCCCCAAGAAACTTTAAAATCCACACTCAATTTGAAGTTTCAATTTTCCAAAAAAGTTCTAAACAAATTTAAGCGAAACAAAAAATTTGATCAAATGTTTAAGAAAACATGAACCAGAGGTATAGAGAAAGATATTAATGCCACACTCAAGATGTAGATAAGAAGGTTCGTGATAAGTTTATTTTAGATTACCACAAGAATGCAAATTCTTGATAAGTTCACTAATTCTCAAAAGAAACAAAGAAAGAATGATCCTTTAAATTCAAAATAATATTCATCTCTAATTGTCTTACATAGCAAGGTTGCTAAGTTTAAATAGACTAATAGAAATCGAAGATCCTAAAAATACAAATGGAAATATTGAAACAACCCTCCAAGCATAGGTTTGTTAAAGATGCTTCAAAAGTCTTTACCAAGATGAAGAACCCATCTTTCACAAGCAATTTGAGGATATCGCTCTTGCAATTCTTAGGGCAGTGGGATTTTGGGTACTCGAAAAGTCACTTCCACCAGCGACACCGCATGCTCCGTCACAACAAACAGACAAAAAAATTATCTAAGAGTTAAGGTACCCGAGGCCAGCAGGCCAAAATGTGGGCCATTGGGTACTCACTCTAAGTTTTACATCGTGGGCTCTCGAGACGAATGCTCCACCACATCTTGCAATTCCCGCAGCAGCTAGGGTACCCAGAGTGTAAACGAGCTCGCGAGGATCCCCGTGACAAGTTAAATGCAAAAAGGGCTTCTCAAATAGTAGCAACATCATCAGGTGCTCTTGGGGTACCCCTCAAGTTCCTGGAAAAAATGGAGCACCTGGAAGCCCAAGTAAAGCTCCTTTCCGAAAGGTAAAACATTACAAATGCTCCAACACCAATGACCTACTACTCGCCATTCACTATGAAGATTCGGATGGCAGCTTTCTCGGAAGCTTTCATCATGCCGTAGATACCCCAATATTCGGGTACCACTGATTCTTCGGAGCATGCCGAGATATACCGTGACCAAATACTTATCAAGAATGTTGACGAGAATGCCATGTGTGGGATGTTTACATACACACTCACAGGCCCCGCGAAATCATGGTTTCGATGGTTGAAGGCAGGTAGTATATCCTCCCTACACCACTATTATCTAGATTCACTAAAGAGTTTTATTATGCTTCCACTTAAGGTAGGGGAGCCTCTAAACTTGCCTTCATCAAGTAAGAAAATCCAAACTTTGGCAGAGTATGTGAGCTTTTTCCACCAAGAGGTGCTGCAAACCGGAGCATTTGGAGACCAACACATGTAGACACACTTTGAGAAAAAATTGTGGTTGGGCAAGTTATAGCATTCTTTTCAAAGAAAACCTCTATTTTCATATGGGGAGGCCCATTCTTGAGCCTTGTAGCAAGTTGAGATGGATGAGAAATGCCATTAAAAGCGGCAATAAGACAAGTTCGAGATAATGAAAAGTAAAGAGAAGCCCAAAAAGACAGAAGCCTCAACACCAAGGGTACCTCGGGTACGAATCCTGCCACATGTTACCCTGCGTGGAAGAGGGGACAATGCTCCTAGTATTTTTAGAGTACCCTACCTTCCTAGATTGTCGCCGCCAAAGCAACAAGAGCCACCACCAAAACCTCGATACGAATCTTACCATCCATTGAATCATTCCCCAGAGCATATCTTCTACCAGATTCGGATAATAGCCTACTCCGACCACCCAAGTGAATGAAGAAGTACCCTAACATGAAGCGCAATCTAAAGTATTGCAAGTTCTATGAGGATTTCAATCATAACACAACTGAGTGTTTCAATTTGCGCTAGGAGATTGAATCTTTAATTCTTAGTGGGAACCTCAAAGAGTTTGTCGTTGGCATGAGGGAAGCTCGGAAGTCTATGGAGTAAGATAAAAGCAAGCACATAATTGATAACAATCCCAAATGTGAGGCACCCTAGGGAACCAAGAAAGGCGTATATGTTCGGATGATCACAGGCGGTCCTACTTTAGCTGGCCAATCCAAGAGGGCCATTAAAAGTTATGGTAGATTTGTTAGCCTAAAGGACTATACATATTATAATTTTGATGATAACAAACATATGTATTAAGTGTTTTAATAAATTTTGTATTTCACAAGTTCACTAGTTTTTTAAGGATAATGTTTATGCAAGTGAATCAAGTGAAAACAAGTTCAAGACACTCAAAAGACAACGGCGAAATCAAGAATAGAGTTTACCGCTCAACGAACAAATTTAGTGCGACAATTTCTTATAGTGCCGATATGATTTAATTTTTACTTGGTTTAGCATTTGAGAAGCTCAATAGATTGTTTAGTAAATAATTATTTTATGGATTTGAAAATTTTGGTTTAAAATGAAAAAGTTTTAAATTTGGAGTTGGACATATTTGTCAAGTTTTAAACTTTTTGGGCTATATTGAAATATATAAAAGATTGAGGATCTAAGAGAAAGGTTTTGAGAATTTTAAGTTTTATGATAATTTTGTTAAAACTTAAAAAGGGCCTATTTAAAAAGATTTACTATAGATGGGGCCATACTATAATTTTAGAAAGTATTGGGAATTAAATATTATTTAAAAATTCTAGAATTGGACTTGTTTGAAAAGTTTTATGACTTTTTGGGCCATAGTATAATTATAAAAAATTTTGGGATAAAATTATAATTCATGAACAGTGGTACTGTAGTAAATTCAAATCTAACGGTAACTTTACTGTTACAAGCGGGGAGTCGGTTAAATTAAGCAGCTAGCCGCTTGAGCACTGGATATTACCTATAATGGCTAGTTTTTGGATTTTAACTATAAAAACTCAACTCCAACTTCATTTTAAATACTAATGCAAGTATAAACAAGATCTCATAACATATATTGAGCTTCCAATTCGAAAAATCATCATAGATTAAATCATTTTGTGCTATTATTTGTGAATATACTCTTATAGAGAGTTTCTTGTGTAATTTTCATTTCTTATCAAATTGAGTGTGTTCAAGTGAGGGAAACACTTGAGATAAAGAGATTGGGGTAATAATCTCTTCATTGTAAAGGTCTATTGACACCTTGAAGTCAATTGTAAAGAACTTAAAGCCTTGGGAGGCTTGTATAGTAGAATCCTCAAGCTTGGTTGGCTTGGAGGCGTGGACGTAGGCGGGAATTGCCGAACCACGTAAAAATCGTTGTGTTTGCATTCTCTTTCCTTATTCTTTTACTTTTAAGCATTGTCTAATTTATTGTATTTGATTTGATTGTTATAAAACTTATTGTTTTTTGTGTGTATTAAGGCATTAGATTGAACCGTTGTGCAATTTGTTTAGCTTAAGTTTTAAAAACCCAATTCGCCCCCCCTCTTGGATTGCATAACTAGCAACATTGCCAATACCAATGATCTATTCAAGAAATGGTTAGGACCATGTTAAATGAAAATGTTTTACCTAAGTATTTTTGGGCTGAAGCCGTCAACACCGCTTGTTACGTTTTAAATCGGGTGTTGATTAGATCCATCTCAACAAAACTCCCTATGAGCTTTGGAAAGATAGAAAACCGAACATTGGTTATTTCAAAGTCTTTGGATATAAATGTTTTATTTGGAACACAAAAGATAATCTTGGTAAATTTGATCCAAAATCTGATGTTGGTATCTTTCTCGGATATTCAAACTCAAGCAAAGCTTAGAGAGTTTATAATAAAAGAACTTTGGTTGTGGAAGAGTCTGTGCATATTTCTTTTGATGAGTCTAACCCCTCTTCTGCGGAGAAAGGAGTTGTTAATGATGATGCAAATGGAGAGTTACAAGAAGGATCGTCAAAGGATAAACGAGAGAATGCACCATAAGAAAATCAAGAGGATGGACAAGAAGAGCAAAGAAATACGGAGCAACAAGAAGGTTCTAATCAAACACTCCCCAGGGAGTGGAGGTATGTTTCTTCTCACCCTAAGGATGCAATTTTAGGAGATCCTTCACAAGGTGTTACAACTAGATCATCTGTTAAGAATACATGTGAGCATGCTGCATTTATTTCTCAAATTAAACCAAAATCCTTTGCGGATGCGGAAAATGATGAATCTTGGATTATGGCAATGCATAAGTAGTTAAATCAATTTGAGAGAAATAATGTGTGGGAATTAGTTCCTAAACTGGAACATCAATCCATCATAGGTACTAAATGGGTATTTAGAAATAAGATGGATGAATCCGGTGTGGTTGTAAGAAATAAAGCTAGATTAGTGGCTCAAGAATACAACCAAGAAGAAAGAATTGATTTTGATAAAATATTTTCACATGTAGCTAGATTAGAATCTATTAGAATGTTATTAGCATACGCATGTTATAAAGATTTCATTTTATTTTAAATGGATGTTAAAAGTGCTTTTCTAAACTGTTATATTATGGAGGAAGTTTATGTGAAACAATCCCTTGGTTTTTAAAATGAAAACTTTCCAGATCATGTTTATAAGTTATCAAAAGCATTGTATGAATTGAAACAAGCACCTAGAGCATGGTATGATAGGCTTAAAAATTTCTTGCTTGATAATGGTTTTTCAATGGGAAAAACGGATACTACACGCTTTGTTAAGTATAAAAACTAAGATATACTTGTTGTTCAAATTTATATTGATGATATTATTTTTTGTTCTACTAATGAGTTCTTGTGCAAGGAATTTTCATCTTGTATGAGTAAGGAATTTGAAATGAGCATGATGAGAGAATTGATGTATTTCCTTGGACTTCAAATCAAACAAAACAATAAGGGCATCTTCATCATCAAGCTAAATATGTCAAAGATCTGTTCAAGAGGTTTGGAATTGATGAGTCAAACACTAATAGCACTTCAATGAGCACAACAATCAAGCTTGATAAAGATGAAAAAGGTAAAGAACTTGATATTAAAAAATATCGAGGTATGATCGGCTCTTTACCTTACTTATATGCAAGTAGACCCGATATCATATTTAGTTTATGTTTGTGTGCAAGATTTCAATCATGTCCCAAGGAATCTCATTTGCTTGCTGTTAAAAGAATTTTTCGGTATTTGAGTGGAACCATAGATCTTGGCCTTTGGTATCCTAGAGGAACTCATATGATTTATTTTGTTATTCGGATGCCGATTTTGCCGGTTATAAGGTCGATAGGAAAAGTACTAGTGGGACTTGCCATTTCCTAGGTCATTCTCTTGTTTCATGGTTTAGTAAGAAACAAAACTCGGTTGCACTCTCAACTACTGAGGCAGAATATATTGCTGCAGGTAGTTGTTGTGCACAAGCTCTTTGGATAAAACAAACACTTAGAGACTATGGCATTAATCTTGAACAAATTCCCATCAAGTGTGATAATACTAGTGCTATTAATCTATCAAAGAATCTCATTCAACACTCTAGAACTAAGCATATAGAGATTAGACATCATTTCTTAAGAGATCATGTACAAAAGGGTGATATTGCATTAGAATTTATCTTTACGGAAAAACAACTTGCCGATATTTTTACAAAACCCCTTTGCGAAGAATAATTTTCAAAAATTCGGCATGAACTTGGGATGATGAAATTTTCACATTAACATATCTAATTATGTTATTGAATCTATTAAAATTGTTTGCTTAGTGATTGTTGATGTTTATGAAGTGTTTGAGGATGATAGATATGTGGGGTGTTTAATTTATTCACTTTTGAATGCTTATGTAATTCATGATATATGATTGATGGATGAATTATTTGTTTGAATAAATCTTCTTTTAAATGTTTAAAAATCATGATTCATGCATTAAGATGGCTCTTGAGATGTTTCGGAATCAAGAAATGATGACGGGATTGATCGAAAATGGCCGAAAAGTGAGCTTGGTGTAGCCGGACAGCAACCAGGCGCCTAGTCGCCTGATCCAAGCGGCTACCCGCTTGGATTCTGCCCTCAAACCGAGAGCAAGCGGGTAGCCGCTTGGTCACAGGTTTGATACCCATTTTCTTCTTCATCTCTTCTTTCTTCTTCAATTGTTTATTCTCTCACCACACCGTGAGAAACTCCTCTATTTTCATTCAAATTTTCTTCATTTTTCAACCATTTTCATGTCAAAATCAATGATTCAAACCATTACCCATCCATTAACTTTCATTAAACACCTCCCAATCATCATTTCTTCACTTGCTCAACATTATTTCATCATCTTCATCCACGTGTGAATAGTAAGTCTCCATTTCTCTCACAAATTTCTTCATCTTTCACTCATTTTCTTATTAAGATTAATCATCCAACCCATTACCCATCCATTACTCCTTCAATTTTCATTCTCCAAACACCATTTCATCACCTTTTCACAAAAATCCCAAATCAAAAACCTAACTTTGGCCATTTCTCTCTCTACATTTTCAAGCTTCCTCTAGCTCATCTTTAATCCAATCCACATCATATATTAGCTTCATTCATCTCTAGAATCAATTTCTTAGCTTAAACACATCCATTTCACTCAAATCTGAAATTGGTATTTAAACTTGTTCTTGTTTCAACAATGGTGGGTGGTGAAAAATTCAAGAGCAAACAAATGGCCAAGAGACGCAAGGAAGATTATAGAGATAATACGAAGTTCTTGTCAACCCATTTTCGGCATCTCACACCTCGAAAACGATTTCTCGACAACTTCATGCCAAGGTCGGTTGTTTCTCCTCATTTTGTTAATCTTAAGAATTTGGCAAATTTGGCAATTTGTGATAAATCTCTTGATAAATTTCTTATTGCCATGGGTTGGAAAAATGTCTTAGTTATTAAAGAACCCTATTATGAGAATTTAGTCAAAGTCTTTTATTTGAATATGGATATAGAGACTTTGGATAAAGTTGTTACAAGTGTTGGGGGAGTTCGAATTGAATTTGATGTTGCGGAGTTAAATCGTATTCTTGGAACTCCAAATGATGGATTGGAAATATATAGTGCTAGAACTAAAATAAATTATCCATGGTTTTCCCTTGAAAATGTTGTTCGGAAAATTTGTCACCGGCATGACTTATCGACTGAGTTTTGTCGATCACCTTTGAAATCTCAAGCCTTGCCTCTTCAAACTAGGATCCTACATTATGTTCTTCACCATGTTATTACTCCTAGGTATAGTCATGGGGATGAAGTTAACCGATTGGATGTGGCCTTGCTGGGTTGTATTTTAGAGGGTAGGAAGCTCAATGTTGGTTATATTATACTTCATCATATGCTTAGTACACCTTGTATAGCCAAGAGATCCCTCCCTTATGGTAGTATTATTACCCGCATTCTCAATTATTTCAAAGTACCCATTACTGAACCCACCTTTTTAAATACGAGGGAACTAGGAGATGACACCATTGCTAATTTAAGATTTGAATGGGTGGAAAATAAATGGACTAAAGACCGGAGACACTCAACAAAGGTTACTGAACTTTCTCCTACAGATCAACGTTTCTTTAACGATGTCCTTCCACCAGAGCTGCTCCCTGATCTTAGTATCCCACAGTGCTCTCATTATCCACCTTCTGTGAGTCCTTCTCAATCCTCTTCAGCTGCCTATCAGTATTCGATGCAGCAGATGTTGGCTAAAATGGATTCTCTTTCCACACAGCAGAGCCAACTTCAATCTCAGTTTGAGGCCTTTCAAATTTAATCCATTTCGGAGCACCAACGACTCTTTGAGCAGTAGCAGAAATTATTTTATCAACAACATCGGCATTTTGCTCAACAGCAACAGCTTCTTGATGGCCAACAGCAGCTTTTTGCAGCCCTTGGGTTTCCACCACCATCATCTTCATCACATCCACCATCTCCATAGCTCTTTATTTTTATTCTTCCATCCTCTGTCACTCTGCACTACATTTTTTCATATGCATTTATGTTTTATGTATGGATTGCGGATAATTATTATGAGATGTTTGGATGCTTTGTATTTGGATGCTATGTGATGACTTCTTGAAATGTTGTGAATCTTTGGTTAATTGGTTGCTAAATTTTCATATCTCTTGCTTGTATTTGGTTGATTATTATTATTATTTTTTCTTGTGTAAGCATTACTTTAGTTTAATTTTGATAATAAAGGGGGAGAAATCATGTATTTTTGAATTCGGATGTATTTTGAATTCGGAGGTAGGTAATTGTTTTTTGAGTATTTATGCATGGTTTTGAAATATTAAGGGGGAGCATATATGTTTTAAATTTAATTTATATGTTTAATTATGTATGCCATGTATTAAGGGGGAGCATATATGTCAAAATACATGAGATGTTTGTCATCATAAAAAATAGGGAGATTGTTACCCTAAAGGGCTATACATATTATAATTTTGATGATAACAAACATATGTATTAAGTGTTTTAATAAATTTTGCATTTCACAAGTTCACTAGTTTTTGAAGGATAATGTTTATGCAAGTGAAATCAAGTTCAAGATACTCAAAGGACAACGACAAAATCAAGAATAGAGTTTAGAGCTCAACGGACAAATTTAGTGCGACAATTTCTTGTAGAACCAGTATGATTTAATTTATCCTTGGTTTAGCATTTGAGAAGCTCAATAGATTGTTTAGTAAATAATTATTTTGTGGATTTGAGAAATTTGATTTAAAATGAAAAAGTTTTAAATTTTAGAGTTGGACTTATTTGTCAAGTTTTAAACTTTTTGAGCTATATTGAAACATATAAAAGATTGAAGGTCTAAGAGAAAGGTTTTGAGAATTTTAAATTTTATGATAATTTTGTTAAAATTTAAAAAGGACCTATTTGAAAAGATTTGCTATAGTTGGGGCCATACTATAATTTTAGAAATGTTTAGAAATTAAATGTTATTTAAAAATTCTAGAATTGGACTTGTTTGAAAAGTTTTATGACTTTTTAGGTCATAATATAATTACAGAAAATTTTGGGACAAAATTATAATTTCATGAACAGTGGTACCGTAGCAAATTCAAATCTAACTAGAATTTATCATATGTGAACCTAAGTTAAATTAAGCTGATTAGTCGCTTGAGCTACGGATTTTGCCTATAACGGCTAGTTTTTGGGTTTTAACTATAAAAACTCAACTCCAACTTTATTTTAAAGACTAATGCAAGCATAAACAAGATCTCATAATATATATTGAGCTTTCAATTCGAAAAATCATCATAGATTAAATAATTTTGTGCTATTATTTTTTAATATACTTTTATAGAGAGTTTCTTGTGTAATTTTCATTTCTTATCAAATTGAGTGTGTTCAAGTGAGGGACACACTTGGGACAAAGAGATTGGGGTAATAATCTCTTCATCAGAAGGTCTATTGACACCTCAAGTCAATCAGAAGAACTTAAAGCCTTGGGAGGCTTGTATAGTGGAATCCTCAAGCTTGGTTGGCTTGGAGACGTGGAAGTAGGCAGGGATTGCCGAACCCTGTAAAAATTGTTGTGTTTGCATTTTCTTCGCTTATTCTTTTACTTTTAAGCATTGTCTAATTTATTATATTTGATTTTATTGTTATAAAACTTATTATTTTTTATGTGTATTAAGGCATTAGACTAAACCATTGTGCAATTTGTTTAGCTTAAGTTTTAAAAACTCAATTCACCCCCCCTCTTGGGTTGCATAACTAGCATTTCAAGATTGCCAACTTCATCGATCCGGATGCATATTAGGTACCCCACCATCCCCCGTCGACACTTTTTAACAAAAAAAGATACTGAAGGTATCTTATACCCTCATGACGATGCTTTAATTATCATATTAAAAGTTGTTACTCGCAAAGTGGCAAGGACATTAATAGATACCGGCAACTCTATTGAAATCATTTTCAAAAGCGTCTTGGATCAGTTATTGATTGAGTCTCTAAAAATCACTCGATATGCTACACCTCATATTGGGTTCGTCGAGCATATGGTCATCCCTAAGGGTATCATCACACTGCCTGTTATACTTAGTAAGGTACCCCATTGTATAGTTCATATGATTGATTGTCTCATTGTGGATAGCTTGGGTGTCTATAGTATCATTTTACGAAGACCATTTTAACGAAAACTAAACCAGTGATATCCCTACATCACCTCGGCAAGAAAATTCCAACTGCCACGGATATTATCACCATCAAAAGAGACCAGCAGACAGCTGAGGATTGCTATGTTGTTGCCTCTATGGAAAGCAATTAGATTGCTTCTGACACTCAGTTGATGGTGTACTTTACCAGAGATAGATTATCTATACATGGGACATTAGGGGTACCCAATGACACCTACTTGTAACCCATAGGTAAGATTAAAGTACCTTTGGTCCCCAAATTCTAAAAATGAAGATGGGTATCCCGACTTAGAGAAGTTGGTCTTCAAGCCTCACTCGGCCATCGAAGCTCAAGCCATTGTCGATTTCTTGACCGAAGTCGCCAATGACTTTAGGGGAAAGGGAATCGTATGATACAGAGCGAGACCAAACCAGTAACAGAAGAAGAACAAGTTTAAGGAATCAGTACTGACGACTATCTTAATTCACAACGAAGTGGTGTGAGAGTAATTATTATTGGTCACAATAGAAAGAATTCGTATTACTAATCATTTTATTTCGGAATAAACTGGGGTACTTGACCTATCCTGATCATGATGATCTACTCAATGTCAAACCCAGTAAAAGGGCAGGCTAGTAGTCGCCTTTATCATTTTTTGTCTGTCGCATTTGATTCTAAGTGAATGGCGGATCATAAGGTTTTCGACCATCTCACATAAGGGTAGGCAAGCAACTACCTTTGTCACTATTTGTCTTACACATTTGATTCAGAGCGAATGACAGATCATGAGGTTTTCAACCATCTCGCATAAAGGTAGGCGAACAACTGCCTTTATCTCTATCTATATTCTCTATTTGATTCTATGCGGATGGAGGATCATGAGGTTTTCGACCATTTCGCATAAGGGTGGGCGAGCAGCTGCCACTATTTATATTACATATTTGATTCAGAGCGAATGATGGATAATAAAGTTTTCGACCATCTTGCAAAAGGATTCACCATAAGTTTTGTTAAGATTTACAGCAAGCATTTTTTAGTAAATCGCCATATGCTAATGAGATTGCCCCATGTCAGAAAGTCACTCTTCACATATACTTAAGGGACCCTAAAAAGGCTTGAGGAGCGTAGAAAATAAGCTCGCCTTTATTGTTATGCCAATTTTGGATTTACATACTTTATCAATTTGTTGTGCCGATACTTTGGTTAGTGAGAAGTTCTAAAAATCTCTATAATCTCTTAAAGATTAACAGCAAGCATATCTAGATAAGTCATTATATTGATGATGAAATTGGGTTGCTCGATCATGAAGTAAAAGATAGCTCAATGAACATCTAAACTTACGAGTAACTGAAGTACCCCATACGCCTAGTCAAATCTCAAATTGCATCAAAAGAATAACATTTAAAGCTGTGGAACGTGTAAATACCATTACATGCAATCACTGAATAAGAGAAGCTTGCTAGTACGATAATGAAGTAGATATGGAGAAAAAAAATAAATTCAAGTATATTCAGCAGGATGGTTATCTTTACCTTCACCCGTAGGATAGGGGGATCAACAAAAGTGCTAGAAGTAGCAGAAATGCAAGCGTCGGTATCAGGGGTACCTTATGGTGACTTATTTGAGGTACCCCAATTGATCTCTGCAAGCTTTCAGACTAAGATATGCTGGGAGCCTGATAACTGTATAAAATAAGAGTTATCATGATACTTTTAGACTTAAATCAAGATTATTTAGATACCAATTAATGTGTTTTAGTGTATTTTAATGATAGTTTGCATCAACATTCATTTTAGTTTAAGTTTAATAGAGTTTGCTTAATTTTGAATAATTGTATGCTTAAAACATATGCATAATTGTAGGTAATCGGAAGTTAAAATTTCATAGGAAGGATGTTGTAGCAATGGGTTCACGAAAAGGATAAAAGAATAAAGCTATAGAAGAATTGGAGCAAATCTGGAACAATGCAGATGTTGTAGCCATTGCTGTAGCAATATTAGAACAACAATAGAAAAATCTCACGCAAAGCAATTAACATATTGCGATCTGCAGTTTCCAAATCTGAAAGATGCGCGCAAAGCTATAAAAGAGGCACACATGCAAGGAAAAAGGGGGCTGTCAACCAAGATAAAGAAAACCACAAATGAAACAAAGGGAAAACAGAATTTAAGAGCAAGAATCAAGGTTGCACCAGTGGAGAACTTGCGGGAATCAATTAGAATTCAGTCTTTCTTATTCTATTCTTGTTTTCTTGTTTACTCTTTGATTATAAAGATGTATTTGATGACTGAAAATTTGTTGCTTATTTTCCTTTCACAAACTATGAACTAAAGTTATTTGTGGTTTAGTGATAAACAATCTTAATGGGTACTTAACTAAATATATGTGTTGTTGCACGTTTGCTAAAGCATTTTGTTTTGATAGTATTGGTCTAAATGTCATTATTTTGGCTGACCACCCATTTAATGATACAAGCTAGGAAAGAGCTACAAAAGGGCCTATCTTAGTGGAATATATCAGAACAATACTTAGTTTTAGATTGAGTTTAATTTGATTCGAAAAGGATCATGCTTAGTCTAAAATTAGTGGTGAACTAGCTATAGAGATTCATCTTATAGGGTAAATAGAACCTAATCATGTAATCTTATATCTTAGGTTACATATAGATATAAGATATCCAATATGCGATAGTTGATGATACATGAGGATTCTGCCCAGTGTTGCAGTAGATGCTGCAGCATCTAAACCAACTTTTGTAAGAAATAGTCAAGTCCATTAAGAGCATCTAAACCAACTTTTGTAAGAAATAGTCAAGTCCATTAAGAGAGTTTAATCACTCAGCTACTTCATTCCTATTTATTTTAACCTTCTGTTTGACGTGAAAGTTTGCTTTTCTACATATTTACTTATTGCATTTTATTTGGTAATTTATTAGTTTAATTGTTCAACCTACTTTCAATTAAAGCAAAACTGGAAAGGTTGCTATAGCAATTTCTATAACATCAATTCTTGTGAAGATGATCTTGAATACTTATCATTATTACTTGTTGTGTACATTTGCACATTGACACGTATAGCATTTGAATTTAAACCCAACAAGTTTTTTGCCCTGTTGCCGGGGATTAATTGTTTATTGAAATCTATGAATTTAATCTTAATAGTGTTAAACGTTGATTTTATTTTAAACTGGTTTGTTTTATTGACAGGAACTTCTTGCATATGCAAGTACAAACCTGTCGAGTTTCAATTTGATCTAGAAATTAAAAGAACCCCAAGGCGATTAAGAAGAGAGCTAAAAAATTTAATAGCTGCTGTAGCAATGGATGACTTAGAAGGGAAGAGACAACTTAAACCCTCTTGGAGATATACAACCAGTTAATGGTCGAGAAGGTCAGAACAGGCAAAATGATCAAGGACAACTAGGAAACAGCATCATCTACATGGTATACGATAGAGATAGAGCCGTTAGAGACTATGTCGTGTTAACCCTTCAAGTTATGCATCCTAGAATTGTCAGACCTGAAGTGCAAGTTGCTAATTTCGAACTCAAACCAGTGATGTTTTAGATATTGCAAACATGGGGCAATTTAATAGGTTGCCTTTAAAAGACCCTCGTCTCCACCCCAAACTGTTCTTGGAGGTAAGTGATGCCTTTAAAATTGTTGAAGCATCACAGGATGCTTTGAGACTCAGCCTTTTCCTGTATTTATTGAGAGATCAGGCACGAGCGTGGTTAAACTCTTTGCCACTAGACTCTATTACAATGTGGAATGATTTAGCTGACAAATTCATGATGAAGTACTTTCCATCAACCAAGAATGCGAAATTGAGAAATGAAATAATGTCTTCCCACCTTCTTGAAGATCAAAGCTTGTATAATGCATGGAAAAGATTTAAAGAGCTACTCAGAAGATATCTTCATCACAGTATTCCTTGTTACATAAGAAACTTTCTACAATAGGTTGAATCCAAGCACTAGACTAATGGTTGATAATAGAGCTTTGTTGTCTAAATTCTACAATCAAGCTTACGAAATTTTAAAAAGAATTGCTAACAACAATAATCAATGGCCATCAACTGAATAAGCCGCAACAAAGGGAGTAGCAGAAGTTCACAATGCAGATGCATTTACAGCCTTATCATTCTAAGTAGCTTCACTAACAAACATGGTAAAAGCCATGACCAATGCTCTAGCAACTGTCCAACAAGTTGCTGAGGTCTCTTGTATTTATTATATAGAGGGGCACTTATTTGATAATTATCCCGAAAATCTAGTTGCAATTAATTATATGGACAATTATAATAGACAACATCAGAGTAATCCATACTCAAACACCAATAACCTAGAATGGAGGCAGCACCTAAATTTCTCATGGAGCAATCAAAATCAATCTGCTGCAGCATCCAATGAACAGAATAAACTTGTACAGCCACCAGGATTTCAACAGCAAAATCAAGGATAGAGAACCACCAACAATAATTAATTTAGTTCTCTTGAAGCTTTGCTTAAAGAGTACATTGTGAAAAATGAAGCAGTTGTCCAAAGTCAAGCTGTAACTTTGAGAAAGCTAGAAAATCATATTCAACAACATGCTACAACATTAAGTAACAAACCTCAGGGCAGTCTACCTAGCAACACAAAAGATCCAAAAAGGGAAGACAAAGAACATTATAAGGTGTTTAACTTAAGGTCTGGAAAAGATGTTGACATTCTTGTTGGTATAAATGTGGATGTTCATAACATATATCTCTTAGCCTCCCCATTATCTCCCATTAGCAACCTTTAGTTTCCTTATAACTCCCACTATCTCATAAGGAATTATGACCCATAATTCTTCATTAATTTTATGGGGTGATTATGTAATTATAAAATGAGAGCTCATCTCTTTATTTTGTACACACAATTGGAATGAATAAAATCACTCTATAATACATTACTCTCTCATTTTATTCTTTATCTTGTGTTGCTTCTTGTTACTTCTTTATTTGTGTTGCTGGCTAATTACTTTTCTAACATGTTATTAGCACGAGACTATGTTCAGGTACTAATTCTTTTACTACTTATATCTAGCAATTTTAATTATTATATAACTATAATTATTCATCACTAATAACATGTTATATTATCTATTATTATCATGTATAAGATTAACTTCTTAAGGATGCATGTATATTACTTGTCTTCATTGTGTTTCTTGAAATATGCATAATTGATGGTATAAGATTTGAAATGAATTCTATGACATGAATAGTATGATATATAATTATTATAGAACTTTATTATTATATTACCATGAGTGATTATATGACATCTAATATTTACTTGTTAAAAATGAATCAGTTATTTATCTTTGTTTATATTATTTTATAGCTTCCTGAAAATGTCAAATCTCGCAAAACTTGAGTTTGTGGCATTTGATATCTCTGGCGATAATTATCTATCATGGGTCTTGGATGCTGAAATCCACCTTGATGCAATGAATCTTGGAGATACTATTAAAGAAAATAATAATGCATCAACCCAAGACCGTGCCAAAGCGATGATTTTTCTTCGCCACCATCTTCATGAACAGTTGAAAAGTGAGTATCTTACGGTCAAAGAACCATATATCCTTTGGGAATGTCTTAATGAAAGATTTAAGCACCAAGAAACTGTTATACTTCCAAAAGGTCGTTATGATTGGATGCACTTACGATTACAAGATTTTAAATCTGTCAGTAAATACAATTCTACATTATTCAAAATTGTTTCTCAATTAAGATTATGTGGAGTTGAGATTCCTATTGTAGATTTGTTGGAAAAAGACATTCTCTATTTTTTATGCTTCGAATTTGCTCCTGCAGCAGCAATATCGAGAGTGGAGATTCAGAAAATATTCTTAGTTAATCTCATGTCTTTTAGTGGCTGAAAAAAATAATGAACTTTTGTTGAGAAACCATCAGTCTCATCTGACTGGATCTGTACCTATCCCTGAAGCGAATGGTACTTCAGCCAATAATCGTAGTGCTAATCAAGGTCATGACCGAGGTCGTGGTTACAAAAATAATCAAGGTCGTGGTGGCTATAATAAGAAATATCGACCAAACCACTCAAAGTGGAATAACAGTAATGAGAAGTAAGAAAAAGATCCATAAAAGAAATCTCCAAAGGATCATGAAAATGTTTGCTTCAGATGTGGTGGGAAAGAACATTGGTCTCGTGTGTGTCATGCACAAAAACATTTAGTTGATCTTTATCAAGCCTCTAAAAAGGCAAAAGGAAAAGAAATTGAGAAAAATTTCATGGATCATGAAGATCCAATTGATATAACTCATTTAGATGTTTCAGATTTTTTTGAAGATCCAAATAGTAAAATTAATCATTTAATTGGTGATGGACATGTGAAGACCGATTAAAAGTGCTACAGTTTATGTTATTTTTAAAGTTTGGGGTGCTTAAATTCTAAAATAGGTACTAGTGTGTTTGAAGTTTGGTGTGTTTCTTTACAGTTATGGTATGTTTAAGTTGCAACAGCTATAGTGTGTTTAAGTTGCAAGAGTGTTTATTGTTTTTTAGTGTTTTTATAAGAATTTGGTGTATAATTTTTCAATTTCTTCAAAAAAGCATTTTCTATAATGTTTTCCTTATACTACTTGAATATTTTTCATATTCAATTGACTTATTTTATATATGCGTGTGAAGATATACAATGAATTTGAACAATGACTTGGTGAATAATGAAGATGGATGTTTGGTGGATAGTGCGACAACGCACACAATTCTACGAAATAAAAAATATTTTCATAATTTAATATTAGCTAAGGCTAATATTACTACAATATCTGGTTCTGCTAATTTAATTGAAGGCTCCGGAAGAGCTAATATCATGTTACCAAACGGTACAAAATTACATGTAAATGATGCTTTATACTCAAGCAAATCCAGCAGAAATCTGTTTAGTTTCAAGGATATTCGCCAAAATGGATACCACATTGAAACATCTAGTAAAGGTAATTCTAAATTTCTTTGCATTACTTCAAATATTTCATGCCAGAAGCATGTATTGAAAAAACTACCTTCTCTTTCTTCTGGGTTGTATTATAAAAATAAAAGAACAATAAAGATAAATTTTACAATGAACCAGAAGTTCTCTGATCCAAAGATTTTTAAACTTTGTCATAATCGACTTGGGCATCATGAATCAATCATAATGCGTCGTATTATAAAAAATTCACATGGACATCAATTAAAGAACTAGAAGATTCTTTTGCCATCTGAAAGTCCATGTGCTACTTGTTCTCAAGGCAAATAAATAATTCGGCCGGCCCCCATGAAAATAAGTCTTGAATCTCCTAAATTTCTAGAAAGAATCCAAGGAGATCTATGTGGCCCTATACATCCAAGTTGTGGACTGTTTCGTTATTTCTTGGTCTTAATAAATGCATCAACTAGATGGTCTTAATAAATGCATCAACTAGATGGTCACATGTCTCTCTACTTTCTAGCCGTAGTGTTGCATTTGCTAGATTTCTTGCTCAAATTATTAGATTAAGAGCACAATTTCCTGATTTTCCTATTAAAAAAGTTAGACTTGATAATGCTGGTGAATTTACATCTAAATCTTTTAATGATTATTGTATGTCTATTGGCCAACAGTCAAATATTTTTGCACTCGACCAAGTTGTATCAATATTTTTGTGCTTTAAGTCTTCTCAATATCTTTGAATACCTTGTAAGCTAGGGGTACATCTTTGTTTTGAGTTTTAATGCATGAAAGAGGTAAGCATGAATAGTATTTTTCTTTAAAATTTTCGATAGTGTCGAATTAATTTGTTGATTGAAAAGTGCACAAGACTTGATGCAAAATAGACACTCTAGTGAGCTTTTGAGCCTAAGAGCAACTTATTACATTTTGCTCCTTTTATTTTTGTTGAGGGTATCAAACTTAGTGTGTTTATTCTAGAACTTGCTTATGAATGTATGTTGAGACCACATTTTTGAATTGATGCTTAAGTGTGAGAAGGGCAATTAGGTTTAACCAATTCTTAAACTCTAAAAGACGCACCTTTTATTTTCCCCTAGTTAGCCCCTTTGAGCCTAATTTTCCCTTTCATTTGTTTCTAACGCATTGTTTAACCCAAACCTTCTTGTTTGTTATCCTTGTTTTCTTTCTACCCTATCAAGACAAGAGTGAAGTGATTGCATGAAAAAAAAAAAAACGAAAAAAAAAGCAAAAAAGCAAAAAAAAAATCTGTTGAATTTATTCCCTTAATTGGATGATTGGAGAATTATTTGCAAAAGCAATTGAATTACTAAATTGTTTCTCCAAGTGTTTTAAGTGCTTAAATGTGGGGATAAATTTCATCATTCTAGAAGTTTGTTTGTTTATTTTGTGAGGCATCTTAATCTTGCATGTAACTAACTCTTTGTCTTGATCGTTAAACCCTTCATTTTTCCTTCTACCATACCCTTACCTAAAGCCCAATTTCAACCCTTGTTAAGTCCCTTTGATTTTTGCATCATATTCATATGCAGTGGTGGAGATTTAAATCATTTGCAAGCCTATGGTAATGACATGCTATGTTTTGACTTTGAGAGTAAAACACGCACTCTAAACACTTTGAGAGCATTGAGCGAAACCATATAAGGGTGTTAAGTCTTGCTGCATTTGATTTTGATGAATCGATGAGATGCTTGTGTTTTTTGTTACAAATTCTATCCTATGAATGCCTATTCTCTAGATTGTCACTATGATTTAACTCATTGATGTATGTTTAGCTTTATTGGTATTCTTGGATATTGAATGGGTTGAAAGGAGGATTGGTATGATGATTTAAGATATGCTTGAGGACAAGCATGGTTTAGGTGTGGGGGAATTTGATAGGTCATAAATAGTCATATTATATTTTGTTTAATCCCCTCATATTTTGATTGATCTTGTGCTAATTTGTGGAAATTGTGTTTGAATTGATTTAGGAGATGAAACATGGAGATTATGATAAAAAGTGGACAAAAAGGGCTTTATTCGGGCTTTGGAACGTGGGCTGACCGTTGACTTGAAGGAGACGGTTTCCTAGCATTAAGAGGAAGAAGAAGCCAAGAGGAAAAGGAAAGCTATCAATATAAAAAGCCAAGGAAACCAACGTGAGAGAGGACTCCTACTTTGAAAGGAAAAAGGAGAGCTTGCCGTTTCTTACAAAAGGCAAGCATTATAAAAGGAACGTGAGGAACAAAGAGGAGAGTTGGACTTGAGTGAGAGAGGAAGAGAAGTCAAAACGGCTGCAACTTTGTCCTCTTCAATAACTTTTGTTTTGTTTAGCCACCATGAGTGGCTAAGGTTTTAATTCCGGTCCAAGGGTTAATCAAATTCCGATTGTAGTTTTGTGAGGCTTTGAACTTAACAAGAATTTCTTCATCCAAGTAATTTTTATTTGCCTGTTCTTATTTTCTATGAATTATTTATATTGATTGAGTTGGCGCCTTAATTCAATATTTATTTTTTCTATCGCTAGTCAGGAGTTTGTGATCCGTAATTGTCATGAATAACTGAATTGAGTAGCAAAGAGTTGGCTCATGTGTGTGTATATTGATGGCCACAATTACATAGCTTGCATGATAGGCTCTAGGGAAATAAAAATACAAATTGATTGAATTGGAGTAATCTGAATTAATTGATCTTGTTTTAGTCATTCTCACTATTCTTAATGCTATCATTTAATTTGATATGGAACGATGATGCCCAGTTAAATTAGTGATGAGTTGGGATTTGGGCGATTGTTTGAGTCTATTACATTAGGAGAATAATTGCTTTCTGCGGGATTCCGATTAAGTAGACTAAGTTCTTGGATTGAGTAATTTATATTTTTGCCTATGATCAAAGTTACAATTGGATGGAATTGACACCCTTGGATTGGAAGTTTGGTAAGATTGATTTCCCTTGCTTAATTTTAAATCTTGTTTTATTTTAGTTTATTTTGTTTTATCAATTCCTTGTTAAAGAAGAACTTAAAACCCAGAAAAACGGTTAACCGTTAATCCCAAACGGCTGACCGTTAGTGAGCAGAAAGTAGAAATCACGAATTCGGTTTACCGGTTTCATTAACCGGATTGCCGATTAGCCCCAGAACCGAGAGGGCCTGAAATTCGGACTTCCGGTTTCCCCTTAACCGGCTGTCCGAAATCGTTCCAGAAAAGCTGACTCGCGTTCGGTCTTGGGATCTCGATGTAATTAGCGAATCGTTCGAAATCGAGTTCCATGGCCGGTCTTCCGGATTTACATCTTCCGGTTGACCGAATAGATCCAGAGAAGAGAGAACACGAAACCGGTCTTCCGGATCCCCTCAACCGGTTAGCCGGATCGCGCCCAGAATTCTTCGACGCAGCAAACGGATTTCCGGATTTCCCCAACCGGTTAGCCGAATCAAGTCAGAACCGAGAAGAACGAGAAACGGCCTACTGGATTTCACCAAACCGGTTGACCGAATAAGCTCCAGAATCGTTACAAGTCGTAAACGGCTTACCGGTTTCCATTACCGGTTAGCCGATTAGAGTCGATGGTGACAACACCATAAGCGGACATCCGGTTTCCTTATCCGGTTAAGCGATTCGCGCCCAGAATATTTCAAAAGAATAAACGGCTTGCCGTTTACAATAAACGGTTAACCGTTTTTGGGCAGAAGCTTACAAAACCTGGTTTTTCTTGGAAAATTAATATTTGTTTTAAAACTTTGAGAAATTAAATACATAGTTCTCTTGGGATTCGACCTGGTTTCACTACTTCTACAAATTTATTTAGGTGAATCAGTATTTGTTTTGAGGAGCTTCGACAACTCCGTCAAAATTGGCGCCGTTGCCGGGGACTAATTTTAGTTTCTCATTGTTTAATTGTTTATTTGATTTAGTTTATGACCCGTTCCTCTCAGACTCCTAATTTGCAGTATAATCCCGAAATCGAGAGGACAGCGCGTCAATTGAGAAAAGAGACTAGAGAGGGAAAACGTCGTCTTGAGGAAGAAGCAGAGATATATTTCACTACTGGTGGTACATCCATTTTTGCAGAAGTTGAAGAAAAGATGGCAGACAGAACTCTCAAAGAGCTCGCCGCACCAGATTTGAATCAACAACCTCTATGCATTACTTTTCCTAATATCGCTAATGATTTCGAATTAAAATCTGGTTTAATTCATTTACTTCCTTCTTTTCGTGGTTGTGCAGGTGAAGATCCTCATAAGCATCTCAAAGAATTTCACATTGTTTGCTCTGGAATGAAGCCACATGGTGTATCCGAGGAGCAAATCAACCTTAGAGCTTTTCCTTTCTCTTTGAAGGATCAAGCTAAAGATTGGCTCTACTATCTACCTTCTGGTTCTATCACCACATGGAATGAGATGAAAAGACTTTTTCTGGAAAAATTCTTTCACCTTCACTTCTTAGTATTAGGAAGGAGATTTATGGCATCACACAGATCACTGGGGAGACGCTGTACGAGTACTGGGAACGATTCAAAAGATTATGTGCAAGTTTTCCCCACCATCGAATTTCCGATCAACTCCTCATCCAATATTTCTACGAGGGATTATTGCCAATGGATAGGAGTATGATTGATGCAGCAAGTGGTGGAGCTTTAGTGAACAAGACACCTGAAGCAGCCAAACAATTGATTTCAAATATGGCTGAAACTTCTCAACAATTTGGTACAAGAGCGGGTGGAGGATCTATCAAGCAAGTTAACGAGGTTAGTGATCTTAAAAATCAAATTTCTGATTTAATTGCTTTGGTTCGTCAAATGGCTGTAGGGCAATTGCAAACGGTAAAAGCGTGTGGAATATGCTCACTTCATGGGCAATTACTGATATGTGCCCCACATTGCAACAAGACTCCACACAAGAAGCCAATGCCATAGGAGGGTTTCCTGGCCACGCCCAAAGGAAGTATGATCCCTATTCGAATCACTACAATCCTGGATTGAGGGATCATCCTAACTTTAGCTATGGAAACCAAGGAGGACAACAAAGGCCACCTTTTCAGAACTTCACTAGACCACCTCCAACCCCTACACAGACTCAAGCTTCCAACTCAGGTATGTCTTTGGAAGATATTGTTAAGAATCTTGCTAATAGTACTCTTCAACTTCAACAGGAGACAAGGACAAGCATCAAGAATTTAGGCAACCAAATTACTCAATTGGCCACGTCAGTTAGTAAGTTGGAAGCTCGAAAGCTACACCTTGACAAGTCAACCCAATGGAGAATTGTAGTGCAATTTCACTGCGAAGCGGAAAAGAAATCCCCTCGGGATCAACTCCACCTAAAGAAGCTGAAATAGCCAAGGGAGATGAAGATGAAGAAGCGCCATCTAAAACAAAGCGTGGGGTAAAATTCGATCCTCCTTTATCTCTTTCATCTTACACACCTACACCTCCTTTTCCTAGCAGGTTAGCCAAGCCAAAAGAAGATGGCGGGGAAAGGAGATTGGACACAATTAACATCCCCTTGTTGGATGCGATCAAACAAATCCCCAAATCATAAAGTTCTTGAAAAGTTGTGCACCAACAAGAGGAAGATGAAAGAAAAGGGAAGGTTGAGGTAAGTGAGAATGTGTGGCAATTTTACAAAGAATATGCGAGAAAAATGCAAGGATCCGGTATGTTTTCATTACCGTGTGATTGGTGAAAAGAAAATTGAGCATGCTATGCTAGATTTATGAGATTCAATAAATTTCATGACAAATTCTGTTTACAAATAATTAAAATTAAATGACTTATGCAACGATCGGTGTAGTTATTCAATTGGTGGCCGTTCTTATATTCACCCACTGGGATAGTAGAAGATGTCTTGCACAGTTAATGAGCTTATATTTCCTGTAGATTTTTACATCTTAGAGATGGAAGGTCATCCTTCTTCAAAATCGCTTCAATCTTATTAGGAAGACCTTTCATGAAACGCCAAGACAAAAATTGATGTAGATGAGGTACTCAGCCGAGTTTGATGGAGAGATTGTTAAGTTTAACATATTTGATCTTTGTAAAACACCCTCTTGATGAACATTCGGTATTTTCTGGATGCTATTAACCCTATGCGGGATGTTTATGCCCAAGGAAGTGTTGGGAATGAGCTTAGATGCACAATTTAAAAGGCATTGGATGATTTATTAAACTGCATTGTGTCTAATAAAGACATAAAACAAAAGGCGCTTTTGGGAGGCAACCCAAATATTTTCTTTATTCTCGCTTTTGAATTTTCATTTCTTTATTATATTTAGTTTTCTTTACTTTCGTTGATTTTATTTTAAGCCTCAGGATGTTCTTGATGAAGGAGATTAACCTCGATAAATCGTGCTCACGCCATTTTCAGCTTTCCTTGGAACCCTCTCCTAGCTCATTCAAGTCACACTCACATCCGGGGTTTCTTCTTCCTTCTCATTTACTTTCTCATTATCATTATTAATTTTGTGAGCTATTTACTTGTTGATACATTGAGGACAATGTATTATTTAGGTGTGGGGAGGATTTTGGCATGTTTTAAATTGTTCTTGAAAATTTTTGTGCTTTAAGTCTTCTCGATATCTTTGAATACCTTGTAGCTGGGGTACATCTTTGTTTTGAGTTTTAATGCATGAAGAGGTAAGCATGAATA